>CM070836.1:33669971-34379971 GCA_036326025.1 Chrosomus eos | reverse complement strand
TTTGTCTGTGCAGCATGAAGAAAATGGTTCGCCAGAAAAAGCCTGTGATGTTTTTTTTTTCTTTTTCTTGGTTTATTTACAGTCGGAATCACTACTAGATTACAGATGACAAAAGACCATTCATCTCTGTTTCAACAGGCTGTTGTGTTATTCACATCTAGATTCTCAAACACGTTTCACTAAAGTGTCCTAACAGCTGTTGCTGCTAACACGTTTATGTAATTACATACTTTTTATGGAAGTTGCTCTTTAAAAAAAAAAAAAAGGTTCCAAAAGTTTTTTTTGTAGTGATGCAATAGAACATTTTTGTAAATTAAATTAAATTAAATTAAATTAAATTAAATTAAATTAAATTAAATTAAATTAAATTAAATTAAATTAAATTAAATTAATTTAAATTAAATAGTTGAAGTTCTTAATTTACTAAAATTAAAATAAAGCTAAAAATGCATAAAAATGACCAGCCCGATCTCATGAAAGTGCGTATCAATACCACGACTGTTATTTCTCACGCCATTTATACGGCAAAATAGTTTTTGCGTGTATATGATACGCAGTTTTCGCGTGCATATGTTCCGCGTGTAATACGCGTGTAATTCATCCTTGCTGCTAAAAAAAATCACTAGTCAACCTCACTAACCCACTTTGTTGGATGATTTATCAACCATTCTGACCGATTGCCAACTATCATTATGTGCATATTACATTAATAAAATACAGTTCAGTTGATAAAAACTGTACGACAAGCATACTGGAATTGAATGTATGAATGTAATGCAGTCTGCCAAGTAAAACGCACAGGCCCAACGCTAGAGTTAACAGATAATATTGTTTCCTGGTACTGTTGCGGGTCATCAGAAACAGAGAGATCCATGTGCAGCTTTTTAGTATATTTATTGAAAAAGTAGAGAAGGATGAAGCAAGGGTCGGGGCAGCCAGCGAGCAGACGAAGTCCAGGTGCAACAGGCAAAGGGGTCGAGACAGGCGGCGGGCAGATCAGTAACAGATATCCAGGCAAGGGTCGAGACAGGCGGCGGGCAGGTCCGTAACAGATATCCAGGCAAGGGTCGAGACAGGCGGCAAACTGGAGGAGTCGAAGAACAGAACAGGGTCAAACCAGGGAAACAGATTACAGGAGATAAATGCTCGGAATTGATCACAGTAGGAATGCAAAACTTCGCAAGGAACGAGGTGAGAGAGATGGCTATAAAGCCCAGAAGATGGGGAACAGCTGGAGAAGGTGATTAGTAGGACCGGCTGTGAGAGATCAATGTAATGAGGGGGTTTAATATTCGGGCGAGGGCGCCCTCTGGTGACTAGAGAGGGAATTTCCAGAGTCTGGTATTGTGACAGAGCCCCCCCTCTGCGAACGACTCCTGGCGTGAGGGGGTTGGTGACGTCGAGGTCGTCCACGTGGGCGAGGAGCGGGTTTGTGTGGATATGTACGGTGGAAGTCGCTGGTGAGACTGGGATCCAGGATGTCCCTGGCGTTGACCCAGGAACGCTCCTCCGAACCATACCCCTCCCAATCAACCAGATACTGAAGGGTACTGCCCTGGCGGCGGGAGTCTAGTAGTTCATGTACTCGGAAGACTTCCTCACCCTCCACCAGAATGGACTGGGGGTTAGACTCCTGTGGTTCCTCCTCATTGGGACCCTCGGCTGGTTTAAGCAGGGACATATGGAATGTGGAGGCAATCCGATAGTGTCTGGGCAAGGCAAGACAAAATGAGACAGGTGTGATTTGGTGAGTGATCTTAAAGGGTCCCACATATCTGGGGCTGAGTTTCTTGCAAGGGTGTCTCAGTCTGAGATCTCGTGTCGATAACCAGACCCATTGACCGGGTTGATAAACGGGGCCGGGGCAACGGTGGCGGTCTGCTTGTCTCTTCTGGCGGTGGATGGCCCGTTGGAGGTGTACATGCGCCTGGTTCCAGGTCTCCTCGCTACGTTGTAACCAATCGTTAACAGCCGGAACATTGGTAGGTTCTCCGGACCATGGGAACAAAGGTGGTTGAAAACCCAGGACGCACTGGAAAGGAGTTAGCCCGGTTGAATGTTTCTGGAGGGAATTCTGTGCGTACTCGGCCCAAAACAAGTAGCGACTCCAGTCTTCAGGATGTTCGTGGCAGTAAGTGCGGAGGAACCGGGTTACTTCTTGATTAAGGCGTTCTGCCTGCCCATTCGACTGGGGGTGGTACCCTGACGTGAGACTGACATTGACTTGTAATGTCTGAAAGAAGGCCCCCCAAACTCGGGAGGTGAACTGTGGGCCCCTGTCGGAAACGATGTCATCTGGGAGGCCGTAGAACCGAAACACCATGTTACATAGGAGTTCAGCGGTCTGTAGAGCGGTGGGTAATTTGGCCAGGGGTATAAGGCGGTAGGCCTTAGAGAATCGATCTATAACCGTGAGAATAGTGGTATGGCCCTCTGAGAGTGGAAGATCGGTGAGGAAATCAATTGCGATGTGAGACCATGGTCGCTGAGGAATTGGAAGAGGTTGTAGCAGTCCAGCAGGTGGTAGTCGTGACGATTTCTGGGTGTTACAGGCTCGGCAACGCCGAATGAAATTGATGGTATCTTGGTTTAATGAAGGCCACCAGAAGCGGTTCTGCAGCAGCTGAGTGGTGGCCGTAATCCCTGGGTGACCTGAGCTGGGATGAGAGTGGACCTGTTCCAGAACCTGGCTCCGTAGGGTTTCTGGTACATAGAGCTTGTTAGGTGGGCAAGTTGAGGGTATTTCGGACTGGGAGTTAGTTTGCTCTATCACTGTCTCGATGTCCCACCGGACGGGAGCGATGATGAGGTCAGGAGAGAGAATGGGTCTTGGATCTTCTGGTGTGGAGTCATGGTCGTGTTGTCTGGAAAGGGCATCTGCCTTAACATTCTGGGATCCTGGACGGTAGGTGACAGAGAAGTTGAACCGGTTGAAGAATAATGACCATCGTGCTTGTCTGGGGTTAAGTCTCTTGGCGGTGCGCAAGTACTCGAGGTTCTTATGGTCGGTCAGGACAGTAAAAGGGTGCCGCGCCCCCTCCAGCCAGTGCCGCCACTCAACGAAGGCTGCCTTCATAGCAAGGAGTTCTCTGTCTCCCACATCATAGTTTCTCTCTGCAGCATTGAGTTTTCGAGAGAAGAAGGCACAAGGGCGAGACTTTGGAGGTGTTCCCTGTCGTTGGGAGAGAATGGCACCGACACCAGTATTGGAGGCGTCTACTTCGACCATGAAGGGAACCTCGGGGTCTGGATGGGACAGGATGGGTGCAGAGGTGAAACGCTGCTTAAGGAGGTTAAAAGCTTGAGTTGCGGGTTCATTCCACAGTAGACGGTGTGCCCCTTTCTTCACCAAGGATGTGAGGGGGGCCGCCACGGAGCTGAAGTTCCTTATGAAGCGACGATAAAAGTTGGCGAACCCGAGGAATCGTTGGAGCTCCTTGAGGGTGTTTGGCTGTGGCCATTCCAGGACTGCCCGAACTTTACCGTCATCCATGACGACTCCATCAGGACTGATCACATATCCCAGGAAAGTCGTTGACGTCTGGTGAAACTCACACTTTTCCAACTTGGCGTACAACTGATGCTGGATAAGTCGCTGAAGAACCGCTCGAACATGCTTCACGTGGTCCTCTAGTGTGTCAGAGTACACAAGGATATCGTCAATGTAGACTACTACCGTGTTGTGGAGCATGTCTCTGAACACGTCGTTAATGAAGGACTGAAAGACGGAGGGACTGTTTGCTAGGCCGAACGGCATAACCAGGTACTCATAGTGCCCAGTGTTGGTGGAGAAGGCTGTTTTCCACTCGTCCCCCTCTCTGATACGGATGAGATTGTATGCGCAGCGTAAATCAAGCTTGGTGAAGAATTTTGCTGCACGTAGTAGCTCAAGGGCGGCTGGTACCAGCGGTAGGGGGTAACGGAACTTGACAGTGATGTCGTTAAGAGCTCGATAATCGATACACGGCCGTAGACCCCCGTCTTTCTTCTTTACAAAAAAGAATCCGGCGGACGCTGGAGAGGTGGAATGTCGGATGAAACCTTTAGCTAGCTCCTCTTCAATATATTCTTTCATGGAATCAGACTCTGGTTGTGAAAGGGGAAATATTCGACCCTTAGGGATAGCAGAACCAGGTACCAGGTCGATGGCGCAGTCGCTGGCTCAATGAGGAGGGAGTCTGGACGCTCTTGTTTTACTGAAGGCCTCCAACAAGTCATGATACTCACGGGGTAGGCTCTCTGAACTGATCCTATCAGGGCATGCCGAACTGATAGACTCGTTAGGTGCTGACAGGGCTCGTACAGACAAGGGGAAGACATGGTTGAGGCACTTGGTATGACATGTTTCACTCCAGCGGATGATCTGATTGAACTTCCAACTGATGTGGGGATCATGTTTGCGGAGCCACGGAAGTCCTAAAATGACAGGGACATGAGAACTGTTGAGAACATAAAATTGAATCACCTCGCTATGAAGGATTCCAGTCTGCAGGCGAAGCTCCTGAGTGATGTGGGTCACTTTTCCTGTACCCAGCGGTCGTTTGTCGATGGTTTCGACTGTGAGAGGGGAAACACACTGAATTAATGATATATTGTTAGATTGAACAAAGTCCCTGGAGATAAAGTTTCCGGCCGCTCCGGAGTCGACCAAAGCACTAGTGGAGACTTCATGGTCGTGGAAGGTGATTGAAATTGAAACTGAAAAACAGGAGTCAGAAAAAGATGCATCAGATAATGAACTCACCGACTTTGGGACTGTAGTGCGTGGACGTGACGGACAGCTGATGCGGAGGTGGCCAGCCTCGCCGCAATACATACATAACCGCTGTGTCATGCGCCTCTCGCGCTCCTCAGGTGAAAGATGATAGGCGCCGAGTTGCATGGGTTCGGTGTCCTCACGTGGTGCGGGAGCGCTGGAGTGAGGAATGTTAATGTTGCGGGGTTGAGATCTAGTGCAATGATTAGCGCGTCGAGTGCGTAGGAGGTTGTCAATACGAATAGTGAGGTTAATGAATTCATCCAAGTTCCTGCCCTCATCTCGACAAGCTAGTTCAGACTGAAGCTCGTGATTTAAGCCCCTACGGAAGATCACTTTCAATGTGTCGTTAGCCCACGTAGTCTGAGCGGCGAGGGTGCGAAATCTAAGAGCATACTCAGCTGCGGTAGATTTACTCTGTGTGAGCTCGAGCAAGCGATCGCCCGCACCTTTGCCCTCCTTAGAATGCTCGAACACCTCGCGGAAGTGTTGAAGGAAATCCTCAAAAGACAAAAATGCTGTACCATCCTCTTTCCAAACAGCCGTTATCCAATCCAGCGCTTTTCCCGTGAGCAGTGTGCATACAAAAGCAATCTTGCCAGCTTCAGTGGTATACAGCGAGGGTTGCTGGGCGATGAACAAGGAACATTGCAAAATGAAGCCTCTACACTTACTTGGATCCCCGTCAAACTTTTCTGGCAATGCGAGACGTGGGCTGGTGGCGGACACATTCTCAGTCGGGCGCTCGGGTGGTGGTGTGGGTCTCGGTGTTGGTGCGGGCGTTTGAAGGGTGTGAACTGCTTTGACTAGTTCCTCCGTCAAAGCGGTGAGGCGAGTCAGCTGACGATGATGAACTTCGAGCTGACCTGCTTGAGCAGTGTAGGCGGCAGACAAGGAAGACATCGCTGCTGGATCTAGGGATGGCGAAGTTTTCTGTTGCGGGTCATCAGAAACAGAGAGATCCATGTGCAGCTTTTTAGTATATTTATTGAAAAAGTAGAGAAGGATGAAGCAAGGGTCGGGGCAGCCAGCGAGCAGACGAAGTCCAGGTGCAACAGGCAAAGGGGTCGAGACAGGCGGCGGGCAGATCAGTAACAGATATCCAGGCAAGGGTCGAGACAGGCGGCGGGCAGGTCCGTAACAGATATCCAGGCAAGGGTCGAGACAGGCGGCAAACTGGAGGAGTCGAAGAACAGAACAGGGTCAAACCAGGGAAACAGATTACAGGAGATAAATGCTCGGAATTGATCACAGTAGGAATGCAAAACTTTGCAAGGAACGAGGTGAGAGAGATGGCTATAAAGCCCAGAAGATGGGGAACAGCTGGAGAAGGTGATTAGTAGGACCGGCTGTGAGAGATCAATGTAATGAGGGGGTTTAATATTCGGGTGAGGGCGCCCTCTGGTGACTAGAGAGGGAATTTCCAGAGTCTGGTATTGTGACAGGTACTGCCCATCACTTGATATTTGCATCAATAGTCTCCAGGGAGCAATAGTGAGAGTGCTAAGTGTTCTTATGACTACTTTTATTTTAAATATAGCCTCTCTGGTTTTGGCCCTATGCTGCAGTGCTGCTATTGTTGCCATATATCTTATGCGGGCCGCCCACTGTAATGGATAGCATCACCTTAAGTTACACTCGCCATTCGCCTCAAATATATGTCCCCGTCTTCCTACAGCCAGCTCTGTAAAATGATTAAGGAGATTTAAAAAAAGCACTTCCATAACATACGGGCCAACATATGAGGGGCGAGAAATTGCATCGAATGATACAAATAAAAGACATTGGTCTCTGTCCAGGAGAATAGTGCTTAAGTTAATGCCTTTTTGTATGCTGTGATGGGCTCAAATCCAACAACAGCAGCAGGTACAATGAAATTGGACACCTTTTACAGATGGAGAGCGGAAGCAAACAGCCGTTTTCTGGGCTCACGGATACATTAAGAGACTGGAGCGCACCGGGTTTGGCTACGCTCTCCGAGAGCCGAGACAGATGTGGCGTTCTGTGACGGCGCTCGCATGCAGTCTCAATATCCACTAAACAACACATACATGCCAACAACACGGACTTCAGGAAGAGGACAGACTGCACATTCAGGATGTTTAGAAGCACTAAAAATGAATCTCGACAGTATGTGCACAATAATATCTTGTTATCTTTCTAACAAAAGACTCTGTCTAGCATTGCTTGTGTTTACTAACAGAGCTATTACAAGAAATGGCATGATTGTCATCATTTACTCCTCCTCGTACGGGTTTGATGCTGTATTACTTTCTTTCACACAAAAGGAGATCTTTAGGAGAATGTAGGGCCTTCTGTTTACAACACATGCCAAAACATGGATGGGGATTTATAGTCAGTTTGCAAGAAAGATACAATAAACGTATATAGTAAAAGTATTTACTTGATATGAAATATAAAATGTATAATGTAAGAGTCAGACCGATGAATTTGATGTGCTTTAAATAAATAGTTAAATAACCGTGACCCTACAAAGGACAAATAATTAAGACAGATAGATAGATAGATAGATAGATAGATAGATAGATAGATAGATAGATAGATAGAAATAGATAGATAGATAGATAGATAGATAGAATTACAGAGAGACAGAAAGGTGATGGATAGAATGTTTAAATGTTGGCTTGACATTTTTATAGGTCTTACAAGACACGGTGGAAGAACACTTAATATCCCAGAATGCATTAGCTGTGTTACTCAATACCTGGCCCTTCCTGCCAATTCCAATTCAACTTCATCTGTCCAGTTTACAATCAAATTCTGATTTATGAATGAAAAGGGAGCCAATTCTTGAACTCTGCACAACCCTGCTTGGCATTAAAATCACTGTGCACTTTCATTCTGTGTGTGTATGTGTGTGTGTGTGTGTGTGAGAGAGAGAGAGAGAGAGAGAGAGAGAGAGAGAGAGAGAGAGAGAGGGAGAGAGAGAGAGAGAGAGAGAGAGAGAGAGAGAGAGAGAGAGAGAGAGAGAGAGAGAGAGAGAGAGAGAGAAAATATTACAGGTTTGGAACAATGAGTAAATAGCTATGTTTCCACTCACACGTTTTTATCCGCATTCAGTGATATCGAATGAAAAATGCCTTATGGAAACAGTAAAATTCAATTGAATTTCATGAATATCGACTCAAATGAAATACGTTCGGTCTCATCAGATTTTATCTTGATCTATATATACGGCTTATGCGATAAACGCTGATGGAAACGTTACTATGGCGCGATCCATTTTGCCTAGCAAATGTTTGCTTGAATGTTGTGCAATTCAGTGTGAAAATGAATAGAAACACCTTAACATGTCTTAAATCAATTCGAAATACCAATTTGATCGCAAAACAGCATGTGACGTCATTACGCACAGGTTTTTATTCGCTTGTCCCCCTGAAGCAAGGTGTCCCCCAGGGATCCGTTCTAGGGCCATTGCTATTCATAATTTATATAATACCTCTTGGTCAGATCCTCCTCCATGGTTTTAATTATCATTTCTACGTTGACGACATTCAATTATATACTGCCTGTACATCGACTCTATTGTGTACATGAAATAAAAGATTGGCTTCATTCAAATTTTCTAAAACTTAACATGGACAAAACTGAGATTATTTTTACCGGACCTCCATCGCTCACTAACAAAATCTCTTTCAACTTCACCTGTGAGTTTGCTGGCTCTCATATCAAACAATCGTCTACTGTTAAAAATCTTGGTGTAATCTTTGACTCCTCTCTTTCTTTCCACTCTCACATTAATTCTATCACTAAATCAGCATTCTTTCATCTACGTCGCATTGCTCAGCTCCATCCCTTCATCAGTATCTCAGATGCTGAAACTGTCGTCCATGCATTTGTCACATCACGTCTTGATTACTGCAATAGCTCTATTTCCAAATTGCAATATACATTCAAAACTCTGCCACGAGAATACTCACCTACATGGGCGTAATTTCCTATGGGGACAGGGGGGACATGTCCCCCCACTTTTCAAAATCCTGTTTGTGTCCCCCCCACTTTCAAATTAGTTTTGTTATGATTTTTAACTAAAATTAATTAAGTCACCTGTTGTTTCTGTCGTTTCATTGCCGACTGTGCCGCAACCGCGATTCCTGCTCATTATAACGTTCAGTGAGCTATTTTTAGTATGCACGCGACGTTCCTGGACGTGGACGCGCGCATCGACACAGGCTCGGTCCTGCTCCTTCGCGGTTGCGGCACAGTCAGCGATGAAACGCCAGAAACAACAACAGGTGACTTTAAGCTCGCGTCATATGATCCTGCTCTTATTCTTATTCATGTTTATTCATTTATGTGCGACAAGACAAAAGAGAACGCGCTGCTAGTGAATGTCCTCCTGATACACACACACACACACACACACACACACACACACACACACACACACGACGCACAGAAAGACGCGCGCCAGTATCGAGTTCTATTTCGCCGCTTGAACGAACAAAAACACACATGTATGCCAAAATGTCCATTTTGTCGGGTATCCTCACAAGAGCCGTCTTAAATGAGTTAAATAAAATCTTAAATGAAAGTAAAGAGTAGTGAGAGAATGAGATGCGTGAGATCCTGTCAGCATCGGCAGATCTTAAAGTGACAGCAGCCTCTAATTCTAATTCTCTCTGTCAGTAAAGTTATCGATTTTCATCGAGACATCAGTAGCTATATTAATATCAGTGATACTCAGTGGTGTAGTCTACGTGATACGCAGGTATACGCCGTATACCCACTAGAAAATGTCAAGGATTTCCGTATACCCACTAGGAAATGTCAAAGATCTCCGTATACCCACTTTAAAACGAGTGAGGATTCGTAACAACATCGTTTTGTGAAAGAATTTTCATTCATAAATTCACCCCGCCGTGACGTCTGTGTTTGCGCAGCGACACGGATCGAATCGCGGAAGCCAGCAACAAATGTAACAAATAACCTACTGTAAAGCGGAACGTCACACAATTTAGCCATTTTTGAATGAATAAATCAAAAGTAGGCTAATGATAGAATCAAATCTCGATATTTACTAAGTGTCTATGAATATTAAATTTGGTATATCACAGTATACTCACTACAAAAAACTAGACTACACCACTGGTGATACTGGCCTTCATTCATAAACGGATGCCATTAAACAATTATTTAAATATACTGTCTTTATGTTGTTTCTACATTACAGTGGAAATTGAGGCTCACATTATTTACATTTTTATCACACAAAACATTAATGGCTAACATTTTGACTTTATAAAATGATTCTCTAAAGTCTTGGCGATCAGCCCCTATTAACAATAAAGAAAGTAAGACATATTTTTCTTATACATATAGCCTACTATTTTTTTTTTTGGCAGAATTTATAATTTTAATCAAATTATTTCTTGGTTCTCACTCATCACCATAGTCCTTAAATGTATGCAGGGGCGGATCTACGGGGTGGCAAAGGGTGGCAGCTGCCACCCCTGGGATACAGTCTTGCCACCCCTGTTGCCACCCCATTTATGAATCAGATAATATTTTTTAAGTATATTTTATGTTCATAGCCTACACGTTAAGGCCAAGGAGACCCGCACCAAACTCCTCTCAAACAGAAATCGCCGATTTAGAATCCCCTCCCCCTCACAATGGTTTCACCCATCACCAGCACGCGACGCGACCCCCGCGAAATTTCACCAGTTAGGCAGTGCATCTGTCTTCAGTACGCAGTGTCTCGGAGTCGGAGAAGAGAGGCTGTGACTGAGTTATCAGTAAGTTTTTTAGATGCAAGTTTGTTTGACACCAAGTCGAATAGCAGACAGTTAACCCTGCAACAACCACACTGTTAAGTTACGTTATTTACATCCGCAATACTTTGTCTCATTGAGCGTTTACTATGCATAACTATGATTAACTTTGGATATATAATAACAATGAGCAGTGCTGGACTGACCATCGGGCATACCGGGCATTTTCCCGGTGGGCCGACGTGCTTTTTGGGCCAATAGCCTACATCTCATACCTTTAAATTTTTTTATATATGTGACCCTGGACCACAAAACCAGTCGTAAGTCGCACGGGTATATTTTTAGCAACAGCCAACAATACATTGTATGGGTCAAAATGATCGATTTTTCTTTTATGCCAAAATCATTAGTATATTCAGTAAAGATCATGTTCCATTAAGATATTTTGTAAATTTCCTACCGTAAATATATATAAAAAATATTTTTGTGAGTGGATGCAGCAAAATCGCGCAAAAAAAGACAGAAAACACGCCTAAAAAAACTCGCTCGCTGCTAAGTTTGGTATCGTTGTCAAGCTTAGATTTCCAGCTTTCGGTTTCATAACTCTCCACAACGTCATTAGAGCAGTAAGCCAATAGAGAGCGTTAAAACAAAACTTTCTCGTGTAAAAAAAAAACGTTTTCTTCCTAGCAACGGCCTGCTACAGCGCCTCTCATTGGCTGGCGACTTCTTCGCGTGCACAGTGTACACAATCCGCAATGGTTACGGTGCAAGCCATGGATTCTGAGATAGCGCGTTTGCTCAATTTAAACTTTAATGACAGCAATAATGTAACGAACATAGTAAATTATTTTTTCGCAAATGATTGGGAAGATGATACAGAATGTCCAGAGACCGGCTTGGCAAATAATATGCCCTGGAAGACGACGAATTCGATCAATGTGTGTTGTGTGGATCTCTTCAATTTTATATGTTCCTGGTGAAATGTGATGCGATCTGGGAAAAGCCACCACATGGTGAAATTTGACATAGCCTATTACAGGTTTTGATAATCTGTTTCCCAAATCTGTTTTTATTTCTTTCATTGATTAAAATGTCGATTTTTTCTCTCTCTCTGTGCGTGTTCTTAAAGAGAAAGTAAGACAGTCTTTTCAGCTTGCCACTATAAATCGCAGTTTTTCTGCACTAAACTTGTAAATTTTCCCAAGATATATTCAAAGAGGATAGACAAGATGTTATAGAATAATAATTTTATGAAAACCCAATTTTGACAAAACACTGACATTCGATCTATTTTTAGACCTCATACTGAAACCGTGCAGCGCGACAGCCGATGGGTTTGACCAGATCGCATTACAAATAGGCTATTTTAATGAGATTTTTTGTGTGAATAAAGGTTTAGTTGTGGTAAATCAATGGTGTAAATTTTATTTATTTCCCTTCATTAGTAATATGCGTAGCTAAGGACTTCATTTGGACAACTTTAAAAGGCGATTTTCTCAATATTTAGATTTTTTGCCCCATCAGATTGCAGATTTTCAAAAGGTTGTATCTCGGCCAAATATTGACATATCCTAACAAACCATATATCAATGGAAAGCTTATTTATTCAGCGTTCATGTGATGTATAAATCTCAATTTAAGGAAAATGACCCATAAGACTGGTTTTGTGGTCCAGGGTCACATATATATATATTTTTTGAACGGCCCATAGCAGAACTAGGCTACAGAACACAGGCGAGGCTATAAGGAACCCATTACCCAGTTACGCATTATTTCCACATCTGCATATTGGACGATTATGCATTTTACTAGAATTATAGAGTAGCCTATGAGACAAAATAAACGCTCAATGCAGTTTCCATCAAAATAAAAGATAATGTGTTTATCTCTTTCAAATATATAAATTAGTTCTAACTTCTAACCTAATTTTGAAAGTTTCTTTTATTTTTCAGTGCATGTGTTTTACAATATAATGGCTATTATTAAAAAGTATTATTAGTCATGTGATTAATATTATAACTATGATTAATTATGTAGTAGTGTGATGTAGACAGACACTATATCACACAAGTAAAAGAGTTTTGAGTTTTTCTTTGTTCAATTTGCACACTGAGTATGGGTTGGAGCTCTCAAACTGCACCAGATTGATGAATTTAACATTAAAAAGCACAAAATTTTCTTACGGGGGAGCATGCCCCCGAACCCCCCTAGAGGGACAAAGGTACACTCAACACAAATTGACCAAAATTCTTGTGAGAAACACTGGTAGAAAAAGTGAAGGAGCAGCACCCCCACAATTATGGTGAGGTGATTCGCACTTATGGCCCCCCTCCGAAAACTCATGCCACCCCAAGAAAAAATCTCTAGATCCGCCACTGAATGTATGTACATCCAGGAAATGGGATTCAAATCGAAAACATTTTCCCGATTTTGTGTCCCCCCCCACTTCTCAAACCAAAGTTACGCCCTTGCTCACCTATACCAAGCGTTCTGCACATATCACCCCAATTTTGCATGATCTTCACTGGCTTCCTGTGGCTTACCGTATTAAATTCAAGATTCTCCTTCTCACTTTTAAATCGCTGCACTGCACGGCTTGGCTCCCCCCTATCTCTGTAACCTGCTCCACCCCGACTTGCACTTTACGATCCTCCGACTCTAGCCTTCTCGTCGTCCCTAGGCATCAGCTTCAATGGGGGGCAGATCATCGGAATGTGGAACTCTCTCCCCCGATCACTCTGTTCTGTTAACACTATTTCTGATTTCAAATCCATGCTCAAAACTCACTTATTTTCTGAATGTTATAAATCTTAAGTTGTTTTTTTTGTGCTCCATCTACCTAATTTTCTCATTTATTGTACTTACACTTTTGTCTACCTACTGTTGTTCTGTCTGCTGTCTTTGTCCTTTGCCTCTAATGTTGCCTGTTTATTGTAAAGCGTCCTTGAGCTCTGGAAAGGCGCTATATAAATAAAACATATTATTATTATTTAAAGCCGTTTGATGGAAACACACTTTCACCAGCTTTATTCGCATGAGTTTTTTTTTTTACCAAACTACAGATAATTTGATTGACAAGTGAATGTAAACATGGCTACTGACAGTATGTTATTGCTCAACTACTCCAACTAAACCAGTTTAATCTAACCTTCACCGCACATTCCTTGGGCCTCATTTATAAAACATGTGTACTAAAATCTACGCTTGCGTTCATATTTTTAAAAAAAGTGTTTGACTTGGAAAATGCACTTTTCCTTGTGACAGAGAGTCGGAGATCTGCAGAGATTTGGAAATACGCTCGCGACTCCCAAGAAAAGCTTATGCACGTTGACTGGTGCTGTTATATGTTAAAGACATTAATAGGAGGCGTTTAGAAGGCTGAGTTCTGAAACCAATCAGCTGCGCGCAATTTCAAGATCATTTGTGATCTTGATTTCACATCTGGAAGAGAGTCGTACGCAGGTTATTTGTATACGTTGGTTCTCTGAATCACACGTACACACGTTTGAGGAACGGTCGTGGGCTGAAATGCTCTCCCTGAGGCCTCTTGTGTAAGTGAGGAGCGGGGCTGTGGATCTGTCTGGCTCAGGGACCTCCATCAGTCGGAGAGGTTGGTGTTTCGCAGCTGTTGGTCTGGAGGAGAGACGCCTCCAGGTTTGTACTCCACTCATTTGTTTGGCACCACTGGCTTAATAATTACACCTGGGAAGGGCAGGTAATGGGTCGTATCCACGCAATTACGGCTCCCCGCCAAAACACTCATTTTTCTTTGTCACGTCGGGCTGCCTTAATTGGAGTCATCGGGGCCGTGTTGGGTGGCGACTGGGGGTCTTTAGCGGACTATCCTACTGAAGCCTTGACAGAGGTCACGTCAGGGTCGTGTCTCTGCTACTGTACTCACGACTGTAGGCCGCCGGTGCGCTCCAGTTCAGAGAAGGTGGCTGGAAACAGTACAGTAACATGAGGGCATAACTACAATACATCAACGCTATTGGTTACAAACAGTCAAACGGGGTCATATGTGCCTCCGTTTCATTTCAAAACTAGCACTGCAGGGCATTTTCAGTTCCCAGAGAGTCTTTTTATTTCATTGCATGTTTCGATGTTTGTCACTGTCACAAATGAAGAAATTTCACATCTTTTTTTCGTAAACCAGGGGTCAAATATTAAAGCTAGAATATAGGAGCATGATTAGTGTTGGGGAAGCTACTTTTAAGCTTTCAAGCTTATAGTTCCCCTGTGGGGAAAATCAAGCTTTTAATGTGTGTTTTATGTTTTATGATAGAAATTAAAGGATAAAAGGGCACAGACAGCCTCCATTTTAACATTTAGTCCAATAATGTTTTATTTCTTTTTTAAAAAGATAATGTATAGTTGGCTATATAGATTTATACACAATGAAAAAATATGAAAAATCACAGTTAGAAAAGTATTGATGGATTGTCATGTTCTTTTCATTTCTTAAATATACTTTCTTAAAGGAAACTAAAAATACCTAATTAACTAAATATAAATTTAAACAGTAAATACACTACTGATCTAAAGTTTAGGGTTGATAAGGTTTTGAATGTGTCTTAACAGTAATATTGTAAAATATTATTACAATTTAAACAAACTGTTTTCTATGTGAATATGTTTAAAACTGTAATTTATTCCTGTGAACAAAGCTGAATTTTCAACATCATTACTCCAGTCTTCAGTGTCACATGATCCTTCAGAAATCATATTATTATGAAGATTTGCTTCTCAAGAAACATTTCTTATTATCAATGTTGAAAACAGTTGTGCTGCTTCAAACATTACAAATGTCTTTACTGTCACTTTTTGATCAAGTAAAGGCTGATTAAAAGTATTCAAATTTAATTTGACTGACCCCAAACTTTTGAACGGTATTTTCAGGGTTCAGCTGAAGCCCCTGCTCCAGATAAATACAGTGTGTGCAAACATGACCGATTAGAGATCACAGATAGATACATAATATTCCAGATGTTACATGCTGTTAAACCAGCGATTATTCTCCCTAACACTGCAACTTTCATTCACAGAACTTGATCATTAAATTGGAGAAATCCGTCATAAAAAATGGAAATATTTTGGCTGGTGTGCTAACCGTGATACATGATCTGTGCACACTTTCTAAAAATAAATGGAGCCGTGGTAATGTTCAACATTGTATTTACAAGGCAATTGGCAGGACTTCATATTTTCCCCATAAAGACTGTTCCCGCCCGACTGATGCGTACGCAGACACAACACACGAGCCTCATTGAGCCGGAGACGCTCTTCCCGATCCATGACCTGAGGTGAGGGCTGCAGTTTTTCTGGGGAGCAGGTGAGCTCTGTTGTCCATCACCGAAGATGAAACGAAGCAGACGAGATTGTTTTCAGACTTGATCTGGCCATGTCTGTCTGCCGTTGTGGTGTAAACATAACAGGAGTACTATTGATTTTTGCCAGCAGGAAATCACTTTGTTGATGATGTGTGGTTTATGGAAACTATAACGCAACATGGTGTCTATCTCCGAGGCAGTTTGTGCCATGGCATACTGAGATCACTCATATGCTCTTCGCTTTTATGCGCTTTAAAGGGGTTATATCATATATTTTTATTATTTATTTATGTTTTCCCCTCAGGTCCACTTGTACGATTAGCACCAAAACAGGTTATTAATACACTTTTCATCTCTAAGGGGTCATATCAAGGGGGACTTTTTTCTTCCTTGACCTAAAAGTGTTCCTGAGTACTATTAAAACCACAATAATAATTTATTGAAGCTGACCTGCAAAAACGTCTAGTTTTACGTCAGAAAAACAAATTTATGAAGCCATTCCGTTCTGTTGCTTTTTAGTAGAATACAAAATAAGCTGCTGTAAATTAATAGAAAAATCAATGCTTAATTGAAAAGGTGTAACAGATTAGAACATGTTTTATATAAAAATTATAATTCTATTAATTTCTTTTCTAATAAAAAGATCTCTAAAACCCTAATGACACTTATTACACTAATTACTCAAGCTAAATTGTTACATGATAGAAATTAAAGGCACAGTCCCAAATTTTTTAATTCATTGCATATTGCAACCCGATCTCACGACCAATTCGTACGAATTTGTACGAGTGGCTAATTCGTAACAATTCATACGACCTGACTTGTAAGAATTTGTAGGATTTTTGCTAAATCGTACATACACTGTAAAAAATAATTCTGTGGCTTAGTAAATATTACAGAAATATTTAACTTTATTAACTTAATAAAATCTCTGAATATCGTTAACTTGATTGTTTGAGTTAAACATACCAAAATAATTTAGTAAAAATCCAACAGTTCATTTTATCTAGAATTTACAGATATATTTAAGTTTTTTTCAATAAAATTATTTAGTATTTGACTAACCAATTATTTCTTTATAATACACTTAATATATTTGTGAAATTTCTATCAAAAAATATGAGAATGTTTAATTAAACTGATCTGTTTCAAGAAACAAAAAAATATTACTTAATTCAAATCAATATTATTAATATATTTCACACTCTTAAGAAATTTAGTAAGTTTACTCAATTAAAACAATGCACCCCTCCCCCACCCTCTGACTTGACGACAACTCGACGGTTGGTTGAGTGAGCGCGGGCTGTTTGAACTCTCCGGTCTCCAGTACAACATCTCTCTTCTCAGCGTCGCAGATTTGGTGCATTTCTTCTGTGAAATTCAGGTTTGTGTATATATTATCTTATCTATACAATCATTACTGTGCTTTAAATCATTTTATTTAATGCAAAACAACATACAGAGGCGTAATTCGACACCTAAACAGAGTCGCGCCTGTCTTTACAGTCGCGTGATTGAAACGCCTTGCATAAACACACGACTTTATTCCTTTCTAATGATAATGAATAAAATTCATTTGGATGATAAAATGTCCTCAGAACTGTCACTGTTTGTTTATTGGCAGGTTATGGAGTCAGTCGCTCGCAGTATCTTTCGGCTATGAGTGGGACGGTATTCAGGACAGCGGTCTAAAGTTCGAAGTTCACCCGCAGAGCGCGAGTCCATCTCCGGGACGAAAACCAGCGCTAATCCGGTGGACATTGGATAACAGACTGGTTGATTACACTTGAATTAGGCTACCTGAATGTTTAAATGTTTCATTTTTACTTCAAAAATGTTTGTTAATTGAGTTTAAATGTAGGCAATATTGTATACATGTTAAAAACAGTGTAAAATGTGCTGTATTGCTGTACTCAATGACAATAAAGGCCAATGTAATTTAACGTATACTGGTTGTTGTATGAAATAGGCTACTATTTTACAAAGGTTTAGATGAAATAAAAGAAGTTAATATTACTTATAATTAAAAACAGTTAATATTACTCATAAATATTGTTTTTTAAATGTTAAATTATACTCAATTTTATTTCTTAATGTACCAGATGCAGTTACTTCGATTTACTTAATTTTTTTACTTGCATTTACTCAATTCACACAGTAAATTTCATTGATTTCACAGCTTTAAAATTTACTCAATTTTTTTGAGTGTAAAAATGTTTCACCAAAAAAATTGAGTAAATAATAGTTAAACTTTTTACAGTGTATTTTACGAATTCCAAATTCGTATGAATTCATACGAATGACCTACCCCTGACCCCGCCCCTAAACCTACCCATCACGTGGGTTTAGACAAATCGTACGAATCCGTACGAGTGAGGTCATATGAATTCGTACGAATTAGCCACCTTTTAATCATTCGTACAAATTCGTACGAAGTGGTCGTGAGATAGCGTTGCATATTGAGACAAAGTATATTAATAAAATATTAGATTGATTGTATATTGTTACAATGCTGAAAACACTGAATGTTGAAAAAAATGGAAACAGTGAAAAATTACTTCAGGATCATTTGGTGAAGGAAGACATACGATAACTTCCTCAAAAGTTCAACAATTTTCTGCAGGACACAAAATAAGATGCATGCTGCTGTTACGCAGCTGTTTTCTACAGTGACGGCATCTGTAAAGCTCCAAAAAGGACAAAAAACACTCAAAACAATCTGGAATCTCATTGCATCATGTTCCATCAGAATGATAAATACAATCAGTTTAACTTAGTGTCAACATACCATCTTTCTTCATATAACACAACTGTTAAATGAAGAAAGATGTTAATCACTTCCTTGGAGGTGACGGACAGCTCGACTCTTTTCTCAGCTAAAGTCACCTTTCCTGTCGCGGCTTCATCCAGTAACACGATGCCAGGTATTAAGCAGATTTAATCTCTCTTAATCTCCCTCGCGTTCAGACCAGCCCTTCAACTTCCAAGTTTAAACTTTTATGATTTGCAATTTGCATTTACGATACCACTTTTATCCTTACTGTTCTCCACCATCATAAAAACACTCACCTTATTCATTAAGACAAGGAGGAAGTGCTGCCCACCTCTTAAGTGCTGTAAAGAGAGTCATCTCCGAACCGTCTGACCCCACAATGCACTGCTGCATCGCCACCGTCTGGTTTGTCCACATCTGTTTGGCACATGAATAAAATACTGTTTAAAATATATCCTCCAATTACTCTCTCGTGGACCTTTAGTCACTTCATGTGCTTTCATTGATCCAGTTGCTATCGGATCGGATTTGTTGCTACTATCTGATTAGTAAAAATGCATGAAGTGGAAATACACTTTAAATGTTAAAAATAGTCTGGGAAAATGTTGCTAGGAAACTGGGGATGCTGCTGTATATTACAGCTCCGGATTGTGTTTCTCCTTATAAACCTCATTTAAAGGTCACGACCTGCATCAGGTCCTTGACCTTTGCTTTAATGTTCATTTCTGTGCAGACCTATAAATCAATTTAGGACTCTAATGTAAGTAAAATCGGTAATACTTTAGTTTAGGATCCAAAAGTTGCTTATTATCATTCAAATTACTTATAAAGCACATAATTATGCCTTATTCTGCATGACCATATTCTACATTCCTTAATCCTACCCAATACCTAAACTTAACTACTACCGTACTAACTATTAACAAGCAGTAATTAGGAGTTTATTAAGGAAAAAGTCAAGTTAATAGTTAGTTAATAGTGAGAATTGGACCCTAGTCTACATGCGCAAATAAAAATTCTTAATATGGTTATAATTCTTATTATGTGTAGAATTTAACCACATTTGAAAATTATTAAAATTTTAGAGAAGATTGTGAGCTCTGGTGCAAGATTATTATTATGGCATTAAGCCTGAGTAATACTATTCGGCCAGTTATGAATAGTAATTTGCATTTCCCAAACACACTCGAAGCGATTGACCAATCACAACACACTGACCCAGCCGACCAATCAGAGCTCATGAGCTTTCTGGAGGGAGGGGCTTCATAGAGACCGGAACTAAACAGAGCATTTCTGACAGACTGGGAGGAGAGGAGCTGTAACAATGGAAAATATGTGAAAAATAATGTTTTTTGAACATTCAATCATGGAAACCTATTCTAGTAGAGCATGTAGATCATTGTTGGATCATGACATCTAAAAATAACCATGCTTATATATATATATCTAAATATGCTAAAAATCTTCATCATGTTATACCAAAAAAGTTTTTTAAAAAGTGCCATTGTATTACCATGTTTTCACATCATAGTACAGGTTGAAGTACCATGTAAATACCATATATGTAAATGGTAATATTACCATGATATACTGTATATCAAAACGTCTGACTGTACATTTTTGTAAGGGTTATAATCTATCAAATCTTTTTAGCACCTCTTTTAATCTTGGGATGAATTTAGTGTCACACTGAAGATTTTACTCTTACAAAAAGTACTATGGAATATATCAAAGTACTATAATCATATTCTTGTTAAGGACAAGCTCAACACAATCAGCAATTTAATTCAGGAAAATAAATTTTAAAAAAGATTGAAATAAGACATTAAGAAAATGTAGGTTAAACGTCCACGGTTCAATGATTATGGAGGATCATCTGTGTAATGAAGGCTTCTGGCTGCCAGCTGGTGTTTCTTAATCAGTGATCTGATTAAACACTGCTTTTTATGCTTGTATATAATCATATAGAAGATTTTATTCTAACACTCATCAAGCTTGTGCTACTATTTCGCCCTGCCAGGGTATGACATCATTAAAACAGAAAAAAGTCTCTTGATACTGTGCAGTGTTTGACAGAATTACATCTTCACTTCTGAACATGCTAAGTGTTCAGTTCCAGAGTCAAGAAGACAGAGAGATGAAAAAAAGTTAAACAACACTCACACAAAACATCCACAGTGAGTTTTGTTTGATCAATGATTGATAGCCTGTCTGAGGGTCGGAAGTCATATTTGCTGAAGATCAACTATTTTCTTTTCATTTTGTGTGAGGAAGAGGGAACGAAAGGCTCTCAATCTTTCACCCTTTCAATATTTCACAAGTGACAAACAAGATGTGACTTCCATTCAGACCTTGGCCACCTCCCCAGAAAACATTGCTTCTTTAGAAATGCTGATTCAACCTTTTCACAGCTTTTTATTTTCCTCCGGTGATGCAGCATCAAGACAAAGCCAAAAACAGCACTGGAAACTGAAAATAAATGTGTGGTTAAACACTTTCTTCCTTAATTTGTTTCTTTCTCCGATCAGTGGAGATGGTGAGTGTTCAGGAAACCTGTTTGGAAACATCACAGCCACACTTGATTATCTTGCACTGTGATATTAATTGCATGATAATTAAAGGGTAGGAAATTTTCAGAGAGGCTAGCTTTGATAGCGAGCTAGCTTTGAAAGCATATGATCCCACCCTCCCTTCAGAGCGTCTCGAAGACATGCCTCCTTCAAAACACGTGAACGCGGACAGCAAGCAGCAAACAAAAGCATCACAAGAGACGGGAGTTAAACTACATCTTGTCTCAAAGCACATTAATAATAATGAACAAAAACAACTTAAAGAGCACTGACCCGTACCACTAGACTGCTGCAGATTCATTTCAGCATAGACATAGAAACACATAAATTGAAGTCACGAACCGCTCAGAGTTTAACGTCACAGGTTTTCATCTCTTCCAAATGATTATGACATGAACTAGCATAAGCTGGTTTTAGTTCAGGAGGAACTGTGAAGGGCGGCTGCTGTTTGCGTTTCGCCGCTCGGTTACTGACGTCTGTGTAACTCTTATGACCTGTCTGTCCTTCCATAAAAATGCAATTATGCGATTGCATAATTCAATGCATAATTATAACATTTATGCGGGGGCTGCATTTTTTCAAATACAGCGCACTTTCACCGCATAAATTGATAATTTCCGCGCAAAATATGCGGGGCTTGCATGATTTCATAATCAAAAAAGTCACATATATCTTAGCAGAAAGTTGAGAAATGTTGCAGCCATTTTCGAAAAGATATAAAATAGGACACATTTTATTTTTTTAATATTTTATTTATTAATTTTTACAGAAGTTGTAGCATATTCCTCTTGTAAAGCTACAGAACTTGTTTGATTCATCACTGTTATGTAAGTTTGAGTCTTGTGTTTATTAAGGTCTGGAATTAAACAAGATGAGAACTTAAATATTCCCAACACTTTCTGTGTTGCTTGCTTATCATAGGAACCGCAGTTTTTGCAAGTTCCCGCAATTTTTGCAAGTTCCCGCAATTTTTGCAAGTTCCCGCAATTTTTGCAAGTTCCCGCAATTTTTGCAAGTTCTGCTTTGCAAGTTCTCCAATTTTGCAAGTTACTGCAATTTCATTGCATAAAATTGCATAAATATCCTGCATATTCCATCGCATTATAAGGATTTTTGCCCGCAACAATCACAAAAAAACTCAGCATTTTTCTGGAAGTACTGACATGTGATGTGTACATGAGCTGGTGCACTGAGATATGAAAATATATACGCTGAAAAGGCAAGTAGGACATTGTATCATTGCATTCGGACAGAATGCACTAACTATAAGTAAAGAATGATCAATTACATTTCACTGTGGGCGGGGCTTGAGAAGAATATCATTTATTTATTAACAATTGTATGTGTGTGTGTCCGTATATATACACACACACACATATACACACATAATGGTCTATAATGGACTAAACACAGTCCTAATGGTCTACAAACTATGCTCTATTTACCTTATGCAAAAATATTTCCTTTTTTCCCCTTTTGATTCTAAGCTGAAATGTTACCAGGAGATCCACCCTCATATAGAAGAAAGAATTATTTTTCCGACTGCCCACGAGATCTGAATAACAGGCCAAATAACTCATTCCTACAGTTCCCATTAATCAGCTCATTTGTTTGGTCTGCCATGGCCTTGATATTTCAAGCTTCCCTGAGTCTGTCGCTGGACGGTAATTAGGGTAAATGAAATCAAGAGAGCCATGGAAATACTTTATGCCAAACTAATCGAGCAAACAAATAGACTTCTAAATCTACACACGTTAACTACTAAAACCCCTCACGAGCCACACACACAAAGACGAGGCTGTGCAAACGCTTCCCTCCTGTGCAGTTTTCCAGCTGAGATTTATGCATGCTGCTCACAGGTCAGATTTGAATACTGTCTGAAGAGAGGAAGGTGGCTTTGGCACATAAGAGACCTTTGAAGCTTTTGATGGGCAAAAAGTCATTTTCATAGTTGTTAGAGTCGGCCAATGAGCTCGAATAACAATGTACATTAGACGCTTGGTCAGCGGAATAGAGCGGGGATTCGCAGCAAAGAAAAGGCCTTAGTCCACGGATATGTGCGGATGTATAATTTACCCGGCTGCATTATCTCCGAATAAGCATGTGGAGCCAATGCATATCCCAGAATTCTAGGGAATGAGTAATTTGCAAATATATCTGATTCCATCCTGCTCTGACACACCATGAATAAGATTGTTTTAAGCCGAACTAATGAGTCATTCCACTCATATCCGGATATAGCGCTTAATTGGCACGCCGTATTCCACAGGAAAAGTATTCATGGTTTCATGCATTCATAACCAGACTATTAGTTTAGATTTACATATATGAACAGCCTGAAGAATAGAAATACAACAAACGAGTTCAGAAAAAGTTTCTCTTTTACAAAAATCGGATTAAATGGAGGGCAAAGTCAGACCTTTCGGGAGCTTCTGCATAGTTTTTCTCAATAAGAAACCAAGCCAATGAAACCAATAACCGATAAACAGCTGATTAAGTCTCCCGAGGCATGACGCAACCTTTATCCTGAAAGAAAAGGATTATTTCCCCCCTTTTCTTTAAAAAAACCCTAAAATCCCCCTGCTATCCACAGAATATCAAACAAAAAACCATGCTAGTCTGTTATAGATATACTTAAACACTGAAAAAAAGTTAAAAAGTAACAGTAAAATTTAGCAATCAGCTTTAATAAGCCCACTTAATATTCCCACATATTCCCATAGCGAGAACTTGTAAACGAGTGGATAGTAAAGTAAACCGAGGATTTGAATGAAGAAGTTAAAATAAGTTACTTTATAGACAAATATCAAAGAATGTTAAGGACAATGTAATGATGCAATTGCCCCATAATGTACAAAAAATAGCAAAAATAGCTAGTTTTATATGGTAAGAGTTTATTTACATACTTAAAGTTTTTTTTTAAATATTTATTATTATTGTTATTACTATTCATTTCATTCATGAATTTTTGTCAGTAGAAAAATGTACTATTATTATAATAACCAATCATTTTTATTTTTCATTACATAGAATTTTTATTACTAAATACAAAATACATTTTTTATATATATTTATATACATGTATGAAACATAGTAGCTGATTACATTTTCCCTGAAAAAGAAAAAGTTATTTTCTTTTAAAAAACTCCACAGAAAATCAAACAAGAGACACATTTTACTTAGTTGAGTCTATACTTAAACACTGAACAAACCTTGTGATGCCAAGGAAACTTTAATAAGGCCAAACAATAAGACCGGAATTATTATTATTATTATTAATAATAATACAAATAAATGATTAATAAATCATTTATTGATTACTTAATACATTTTAGACTGTAGATTTTATTATTATTACTGTTTGTTTTGTTGGCTGGTAATCTGATTAGTATGCTGTACTAGTCGACAGAATTTTCAGACGTGCAATTTCTGTTCTTTATGGTCGTCTGTATTTTTTTGTGAGAAGAGCATGAATATACATAAAACCAAAATATGGTGTTCTGACGCTATACGGGAAACAATTTAGAGATTTAACTTGCCTGACAAATTGATTCAAAAGCACATCATTTGCTGACAGTTTTGTATTCTTGAATAGTAATAAGTTGTTTAATACGATCATGCGTGCATTTTGCATGAAACATGCAGGAACACCCGCGAGTAGATAATGACATTTAATCAATATTTCATTAAATGTCCTCTTCAGATTATTTCCGAATAAGACATTATTCTTGAACTCTTCTCATCCAGCAGCAGTAAATGCCGTCTCAAGTGATTATTAGAGGAGCAGAACGGGTCTTTTCTGTCCCAACGCCCCGCTTTGCCGATTTCTCATTTCCCATTACAAGAGCCCTTCCTGATTCTAATTGTGACACTGTGGTATTTGAACGCCCGTGTTTGCATGGCGAGCCTGATAAGGGCCAAGGGTAAATAAATGAAAAAGAAGTGACAACAGCAATCTATCTGCCCTTTCTCCTTCAGCATTCATTGGACGATAACTCTTCCCGCTGTGTGCGTCTCCTCGCCTGTCTTCAGCTGCAGTGAGCTGGAAATGCGAGGTGCCAGGGCCCTTGATAAGCATCCCGCCACAATCATGACCGGGCTGATCAGTGCCAAAACGTAAACACTTCACGCGCTTCGCGTCCATCTGATGGGGGTTCTGTGTGGACCCTCGGGTGCTGACATGTGCCGCTCGCTCCTCTGCTGTCTTACAGCATTAACTTCTGAAGTCAGACACATTTCTGATCAAACTATGCCCTAGCATAAGCTTGCAATATAATGTAGATGTTGGGATCTCAACAAGCAGCAGCCATCTTTAGAACTTAGGCTACATTTTGCGGATACTAAAATATCACTGCTAGGGAGATGTACACAGTTAATGATAAACATTCAGCAGATTCAACACAAATAAAATGCACAAAGTTTCTCACATTTCTTGAGAATAAAACCCGTTCAGCAGATTTGTGCAGTGACAGGTCAGGTGTGTAAAACACAGTAAATGATCCTCTCTGTGTTTAATCACACACGTGGGAATGAACCCATTCTGTTACAGAGATTTACGAGAGAGCTGCAGTAAATAGTAAAACACACACAACAGGAGCGAGTGATCTCTGGACGACCCTGATCTCTGCAGGACAAACTCCTCTTCAACACTTCACTATGTTTTAATAAGAACATTCATATTAGTTCATAACTGGTGGTTTGCAAATCATCTGCAACTTTGAGACGCCATCTTTATTTTTTTTTTAGCTCAACTGTCGTGGAATGGAACGCACAGGATTGTGGGATATCAAAGGACGTGCATTACCTATAGTAGCCTATATGATTTCGGTCGCAGCAAATGTTTTGTAATTTTTTACAGGCTAAAATGATTTAATGAAATAAAACTTATTCATCCACTATTTACTACAATTGATTTATTTGCTATGTTATTTATATTAATAATTATTATTAAATAAGAAATCAAAATGATAAATATTATTTATTTAATAAATATTAAATATAACCACAAAATATGAAATACAAATATTATGGTTAATATGATATTATTATTATTCATTTCCTTAATGCTATGTGGTCTGATTTATTACAGTATGTTTTTTACATAATTATTATTATATTAACCATAATATTTATATTTCTTTAATTTTATTTGTAGTATTAATTATTTTTATTAAATGAGAATAGAAGAATATAGCAGAAACAGAATGTCGTATTATTTTCAAATAAAAAAAATAAAAAAATGTTGTGCATTATACATATGTACGTGTTTTTTTTTTTTTGCATTTGTTGTGTGGCCACGTCCAGCTTTTTATCTATTGTTTTGTTTTATCTATAGTGCAGTTTGCAGAAGAAGTGAATGCACCTCTGTGTTTGTCCTCGCGTCTGCATCCTGTTGTAATTCTTCGATATGCCGTGCCAGCGACAGTCCCAAGTTTTTTTTTGTAATGTCAGGGAAATTTGTAGCCATGGCAAGGCGACTTGTTTAATAAATCACAAGTTTGTGGCACGCCTGCTGCCTCTGCCGTGCTGCTCAGCACATAAACAACATGTCGCAGCATCTGAATTTTGTCACTTACAGATGCGACAACAGCTCAGTGTTGGACGAAGGCCTGTCCTAGGCGACTCTTACAGAGACGATTTGTCTACAAGCTTTTCCCAACTTTTCTCTGCATGTTGCCTTTTCTGTAGGGACGAGAAATGCAATTTGGGTTTGAATGCCAGATTCACTGAATGTAATGCATTTTTTATCTGATAAGAAAACATGTGCATAAACTATGACGGAAGCACATTTACCGAATAAATTCCAGTTTAACAATAGTATTAAGATGTGTTTTGGTCGATCGGATCACAAGTACATGAGGGAGACACACCTGGTGTTTAATCCATCTCTTTTGTCCACTTTCAAACACTTGTGTCCTGATTTCTTCGACAGGAGGGTCTATGGGCGGGTAAATGAATGTGTTTTTTCCGATCTTTCAATCTAATGGACAAAATAACCTCAAGCAATTTATATATGAAAGTGCCTGGAGAAAACGGAAAAACATCAGCTTTAGTTTCTGCTCTGACAGCCGCAAGACCAGCCGAACGCTGTGAGTGTGTGTTAGAAATCAGGAATAGTGAGAGAACATTGTGCTTGGTACATATTTTGTCTTCAAACTAAACTTGGGTTTCCAGCCGAGAAAGTTTAAATCTCGTCTGTCTAGCGCACTTCCCATAATGTTCACGCATCAGGTCAGTAGACAGAGAGTAGACGTCTTTTGTGACACATCCGTCCACATGAGCGTTTACACTACGGAAGCAATCAAATGTGTTTTCAACTACCTCTAGAAAGTGGTGGAAAGTGGACAAGCTCAAACCGTTTTAGACCCCGTTTACACCTGAATTCGGTGTCGTCCAATTGTGATCCAATAACCAAAACGCATCTTAAAGGTACAATATGCAGGATTTTTCGCCTCCAGGGTCGCTACCTCTTACAATAACAAAGGGTATATTGATGACGTATATTGCGTGTTAAGCGTAATTATGGACCTTGTCGTCAAGCTGATGGATCTTTTATGGATGAGTGAATACATTAATGTTTTTAACATGACTGTGGTATGAAGCACGGCGCGATTGCTAGACGTATACCAGCACCATTTCATTCTATCGAACTACGCGCAAGTGCTGAATTAATACTCACACAGGTCAGTTTATTAGACGAATGAAACTTGAGGTAACGCAGCGCTGTTTCACTCGCTCTAACAGTTACACGATCACACTAAACGCCATTTGAGTGTGTTGAATGTTGTTACTTGGGTTGTGGGCTGTATGAGACTAAGTAAGCTAGATCAACATTAGAATAACATACAGATCATATTCTAACATTTGAACTAAAAACATTGATTAGTTTTATGTACATTTGCTCACCTGTCTAATAAAGTAACACTCGCGTCTCTGTCAAGTGGAAGTTAGTCGTGGACGTGGAGCTCTCGGCATCTCGAAAGATGTTGATTTCGTTTTAGTCTCAATGTCTGCTTGCCATGGTCCATAATGTTTGAACAAAACCACAACAGCGTGAGCGTCCTGCTAGGCATAAAGGGCATAACGAGCATAACCCAGTCAACGTCTGTCGCCATGGTTACTATTGCAGTACGAGGTCAAACCTGGCGGAAACCGTAACGCGGATATGACACCATTGACTGGCGACTCCTCACCGCTGCTCACACGCCCCGTTTCCTTGGTTAAAATGGCTATTTTCTCACGATTTATAAATAGTTGGCAACATTTTGGATATTGTAAGTAATCAACTAAACAAAATATATAACATTGGCCTAGTGGTTTTTGGATATTTTACTGAAAAAAATCCTGCATATTGTACCTTTAATACCAGGTATAAACAGGGCCAAACAAATCATGTGACTTTGCGCAATGGGACGGCGGACCGAACTTTTTGCACAGCATCTGAAATGACAGTTCAGACTGAGGTCGCATTGCAAAACATCTAACCTGTATCGGCTTTGGCAGCAAAAAAATGTAAAATTCATTACATAGTTTGAGTCCAAATGCCCTGTTCACCTGGATGTGAAATCATTCCAGGCCAAATCTCAATTCACAATCCCTATTTTCAGTAATCCAAACAATCCCAGTGCTCACTATGGATCCAAACACACTTGCTGTGTTCTCCCGCCTCTGAATGCCTGGTTAATTAATGTTCCTTGTTTCATCAACGCAATAAAACAAAATTAATTCCCTTGTCATTAATGTAATAAAAGCAGGCGAGAACAAGCGTATGGCTAATCAGCGACTGAATCTAGCAGTGGTCTGCAGGGGAAAATTAATTCCTGTTTATATTTGTCCTACAGTAATAGTAGCCTGGAAACGAACCACAGCGCATTGAAAGTGGCGGCCTCGGGGTGGGCTTAATTTCAGCAATGCTCACAAACACGCAGATGTGGAGATAACACAAGAGTTCTCGTGAAAAGAGGAAACAATGAGGAATCAATATGTTGCGGGTGGGTATCGAATGTTTGCAGATTGTCCTGCGTGAACAAGTGGAGGCATTCATCATGCGTGCAATATATGCAAGACTATATATGCAGTGCTACTGGGTATTCATTTTTTTAATATATTAGAAATAGAAAAAAAGGAAATCAAAACTCTGCTTTTCTTTTGCTGCTTTCGTCATGGCAACGGCACGGTACACACAAAATCAATTTCGATTCGTGGAAATGTAGCCAGCTGAACAAGTGCTTTTGACATTGAGCAGAAAAAGCTGATGACAGAATGTATTGTACTTGCGCTTGCTTTCACAAAGACTGATCCAGACAGCCGTAGCTCCCGCCATACTTACAAACCACTATAGCTCTCAAGGTCTCTGTATTTTCCATGGGATGTCAAGTGGAAGAAACAAAACAAGAACAAAAAGAAAACACTTACTGTATTGTTTAGGCTTGCTAAATAATGCAGTGTTGCATACAGTCGTCATGAGCCAGACTGGGGAACAGCAGGCTGCGGAAAAATGCAAGAACACTGGTTTTGTTTTTGTCGTTAATGACTTGCTACACTTTTCTTTATGTGTGTGTGTGTGTGTGGAAAGAGCATACTAGCTCTTTAATTACTGTATTCTTCAGTATGTACTCTGTGAACCAGTGTAAAGTAGTGTATTATAATGTCGCGTTCCAGGCAACCTGTAACCCGTGTTTTTTCAACCCGTAACTGGGAGTACATCGATCTAGTACGAATTCACGGGTGGGAAGTCACGGGTTTGACTGCCGTTCCAGTGCACTTTCACGGGTAAAGGGTTGGAAAAACACGGGTTACAGGTTGCCTGGAACGATGTTCTCCCAGTTACGAGTTGGAAAAACACGGGTTACAGGTTGCCTGGAACGCGGCATTAGAGTAGACAGTAGTAGTGCAGTATGTAGTAAGTGTGTTAACTATTTACTACACTCATGACCCAAACTCAATGGTGGACACATAAGCAGTATGCAAGTATTTCATTCTGAACACAGTTCATGTCTGCCATATTTAACCTGGAAGGACAGTCTTTGTGGACGACTAAGGTGCTTTGAATTCTCTCTCACCCACCTTGATGCCAGATGCGTAGTGAAGCTCTGTCAGTCTGCATCACCGGCCTGACACAATGACACTGTGTGTGTGTGTGTGTGTGTGTGTGTGTGTGTGCGCGAGGCCAACTGTCAGCAGGCGACACAAATATCAGCATGACCAGAGAAGCCAGCGTGTCCTCTACAACCTCTGAGTTTGCATGCCACTACGGCACCATGTGGGCCAGACCCCAAGGAACGTGGAGGATGCATATGGCAACAGGCTGGGACAAATCGCCTGGAGGAGTTTGAGTCGTATCCGAGTTGGTGCCATGACCCGGTGCAGCTGGGACCAGTCCAGTCGACGGACACACACACACACACACACACACACACACACACACACACACACACACACACACACACACACACACACACACACACACACACACACACACACCCCATACACACACACACACACACACACACACACACCGTAAGTCAAGTCACCTTTATTTATATATAGCGCCTTTTACAATACGGATTGTTTCAAAGCAGCTTTACAGTGATAACAGGAAAATAATGCAACAGAGTTTGTTTCGTTTTTAATTACTTAAAAAAGCTAAATTGCATAAGATAGTTTGTGTTTATGTTCCACAGAAGAATGAAAGTAATACAGTTTTCGAATGACATGAGGGTGAGTAAATGATGACAGAATTTACATTAATGGGTGAACTATCCCTTTAAGACTGTATATAGAATATGTATATTTTGTCTAGCTCTTTTGAAAGACGTTCACTTGATACTGCTTTTGACTTTTCCAACTTAAATATACAGACTTCTATGTTTAAAAAGAGCAATCCAAATAAAGACGATGTGCTTTAAGAGAACTTTTCTTTTTATTGGAAAACCAGACAAATATGCTGCATGATTAAGAAACTAGAATAGAGTTTTTCTCTTATAAAGCTCGCTTGTATTCTAAAAAAATGTGGGTGTCAAAATTCCCAGTAGATGGAACAGTGAAAGCGATTGTCCTCTCATAAATTCCTTCCACCGTGGGTGACTGAGCCGCTCGGCTATTTTCTGAGTAGCTTTGAGCAGTTGTCGACCCAACACCCAAAAACCTATTTCTTACATGTCACTATGATTCGTGGAAAGCTCGGACATTCTATTACGAAGCCCCAAGAGGACTACAACGAGTAAATCAAATGATTCATTGGAAACAAGAATCTGTCTAGTGGAAGCTTGAGCTGCGTCTAAGCATTATTCGTAAGATCGGACAGAGACGATATAGCATTGTGTTGCGTTCTGACCTGAGGGTCTTGTCAAACGAGAGGATCCTTTTGTTCAGTTTATTACATAAACATGTTGGTTGAAAAGTCATGAAACATGAATTAATCCTATGACGTAAATGAAATTAGGGCAAATTCAATGTATCAATTACATGGTGTCCAGATTGATGTAAAGATATATTTATTCTACAACACATGTGCCAACATATGTATTACCCTTGCCCTGATGTAAAAAGTACAAAATGATCTTGTGCAAGGCCCTTTAAAGTACTAAAAGCCAGTGGTTCTCAACTGGTTTGGCCATGCGACTCACATTTCCCCATGACTATTAAAGGATTAGTTCACTTTTAAAAAAAACTTTTGCTGATAATTTACTCAACCCGATGTCATCCAAGATGTCCATGTCTTTCTTTCTTCAGTCGAAAAGAAATTAAGGTTTTTGATGAAAACATTCCAGGATTTTTCTCCATATAATGGACTTCAAACGGTTCAAGGTCCAAATGACAGTTTCAGTGCAGCTTCAAAGGGCTTTAAACGACACCAGACGATGAATAAGGGTCTTATATATCGAAACAATCGCTCATTTCAAAAATAAATAAAAAAGTTTAAGTTTTAAAAGCACAAATGCTCGCCTTGCTCTGTTCTGTGATGCACGTTTGTGACGTCACGTAATACGCAATTATGTTGAGACTCTCCTGTTTGAATCTTTTTTTCGAGTCATTTCGTTCATTCAAGTGGCTTTAAACGTTATACTTCTAACCGCCAAATTCCCCAAACACATCCACCTATGCAATCTTGATCATATTCTGAATAAAGAAATCATTATAATGCAGTCAAAAATAAATTACAGGGAACATAAATAATTAATTTACCTTCCGAGTCTTTCGTCCATTTGTCACGTGACAGACGCAATGAACGGATCGTTCATGAATGACCCATCACTAGAACAGAGTCATCACAGGACAGAGCAAGGCGAGCATTTGTGTTTATAAAACTTAAACTTTTTTATTTATTTTCGAAATGGCGCATCGTTTCGCTAGATAAGACCCTTATTCATCGTCTGGTATCGTTTAAAGCCCTTTGAAGCTGCACTGAAACTGTCATTTGGACCTTGAACCGTTTGGGTCCCATTGAAGTCCCTTATATGGAGAAAAATCCTGGAATGTTTTCATCAAAAACATTAATTTCTTTTCGACTGAAGAAAGAAAGACATGGACATCTACTGTAGGAAGACATGGGGGTGAGTAAATTATCAGCAAAAGTTTTTGTTAAAGTGAACTAATCCTTTAAGCCTTGACCACTGTTAGGTCGTGACCCACCGGTTGAGAAACACAATCAAAATAAATAAATAATGCAAAAGCATGAAACAATCTTCTGCAAAAAGATCAAGAAGTACTGTATGAAATCAAAGATTAAAAATAGCGTTAAACCCATTGTAATTACATAAGAGTGTCTGACAGCAGGTGGCTTTGAGTATGATGATTATAACTAAGCGGCGGTTAACCATGTTTCCACCTGCACACAGCAGGAGGTCTGTTTCCATTACACAGGGTTTACGAGGACAAATCCCGTTGTGTTTGGGATGGCATGGGCGTTTTATGCATGAGTTCCATCCTGTTCAGAGAAATGCACTCGGTTTTTAAGTGTGTGCTGCTGATTCTCCAAAACTGGAGAGCTGACAACCGAAAAATGTGAGGTCTGAACCTGAAAGTGGAGATGTGCTCATAAATGCTGAAATATTCCTTCTTTTCTCTGAGAGGTTTTAGTTGGGCTTAGTTCGGTTGTTCTCGCGTTTTAATGGCAGAGAACTCATTTAAATATGGATAATTCATATCCACCCTGCTGAAAACACCAGCATATGTTGTGTTTTGGACGCTAGCCATCATTATTGGATGCTTGTGACCCCATTAGGCTTTTTAACTAGCTTAACCAGCGAAACGTCCTGGTCAGCCAGCAAGAAAATCAGTAAACCAGCTCCAAAACCATTTATGCTGAGATAAGATGGTTTGTTCAGCAGTGCCGGCTTGTTTTATGGACTTTGATTAATAAAACAACAGTACATTTTGGTGAAAAAATGTCTTATTTTGCATTTTTCTTGTTTTCCTAAAAAACTAATTTCTAACAAGACTTGTTTTAAGAGATTATAATTGAATTACGGGATTTTTTTTTATATTTGTACCTAAACAAAAATATTTTTTACTCCCAAATCGTTCCCAATTTTCTTTCATGAAACACAAACGGAGGTAGCATGACAGAATTGGTCACCGTTCACTCTTATTACATTGAAAAAAAGGTGCAATGAAAGTGAATGGAGACTGAGACTATCATTCTACCTACAGTAACATCTCCCATTAAGAAAAGCAAGGACATTTTTTTTGCAGTGCAGTTCATGGAATGTGATCCATAGGAAGCATCACAAATGACATCTCTTTAATTGAATCTCCTAAATAAATAAGATTAAATGGAGTGACTTACATACTGTATGTCTCCTCAAGAGGATTCTGAAAAAAAAAAAAAAAAAAAAAAAAAAAGAGAATCAGGAGAGATCTCAACCTCTCAAACTGTGCTGAGATTTGCCAAGACATCAAAATCTGCAATCAAAAGTCCAAATCTCAATATGAATTATTTGATCAAAGGATCTCAGCAGTAATTCACATTCATTTTGTAACTCAACGCTTACTGAATGGCAACTAGTGACAAATTTCTGTCTCTTTTTATTTCTCTAAAGTGAGCCTCTGAGACAAATCACAGGTATATAATATAATATAATATAATATGCACAACCAAGCACAAAATTACCTCTACTAAGATAATGTAAAAATTAACAGGAATATTCCTGAACCTGAATTATGGAAATGTCTGTGGAATGGTGGATGTTTGGATTGATCATTCATCTGTTGTCATTGAGTCTCTTCTCTCTCTCTCTCTCTCTCTCTCTCTCTCTCTCTCTCTCTCTCTCTCTCTCTCTCTCTCTCATCTCTCTCTCTCTCTCTCTCCCCCTCTCTCTCTCTCTCTCTCCCTCTCTCTCTCTCTCTCTCTCTCTCTCCTCTCCCCCTCTCTCTCTCTCTCTCTCCCCCCCCCCTCTCTCTCTCTCTCTCTCTCCCCCCTCTCTCTCCTCTCTCTCTCCCCCCCCCTCTCTCTCTCTCTCTCCCTCTCCGTCTCCCCCCCCCTCTCTCTCTCTGTCGCCCCCCCCCTCTTCTCTCTCTGTCCCCCCCCCCCCCCCTCTCTCTCTCACACACACAGGTGTGCACACGCAGGCTGGTGAAGCCGAGAGGATTTATCGATGGTGAGAGTGAAGCTGTCATGTCGCGCTGGTGTTTACCACCGGCCCCATTCTCTGAGCGCAGACCGGGTTTGTTTTGGAAGGGATCTCTATCGCATCCTAATGAGCTGCATCCAGCAGATGGGAGAGACCACACCACGCTTTCACACACATGGGATCGGAAAATCAACAGACAGCCATCCCTGCTGGAAGAACAGCCTCTCAGGGTCACAGTAATGTCAGGAGCAGAGCCGCACTCGACTTCTCATGACAGACATTCCATGAAGAAACTGAGGAAAAATATATTTGTCAGTACTTTGCGTTGTTTTCCAGTCAATTTAATATAATAACTGTCTCAAAACAAAGCAAACTGAAGCAAAACCGTATATATATATATATATATATATATATATATATATATATATATTACAGTGGTGTGAATAAGTGTTGGCACCCATGCTAAAGTTGCCTAAAAAAGGAATAAAAAATCGTCTTTTGGATATTGATCTTAATGCCTTAATTAGAAAAATGAGGAAAACTCCAACCTTTAAGGAAACAAATTTTCTTTGTGAATGAATAATGTATCATAAATAAATAAATGTTTTTCCTTTTAAATACAGGGTGCATAAGTCAGTGCCCCCCTATGTTAAATTCCCATAGAGTCAGGCAGATTTTTATTTTTAAAAGCCAGTTATTTCATGGATCCAGGATAATAGGCATCCCGATAAAGTTCCCTTGGCCTTTGGAATTAAAATATCCCCACATCATCACACACAATTCACCATGCCTAGAGATTGGCATGGGGTACTTTCCATAAGATCATCTTTCAATGCAAATCAAACCAGCTATTAGGCTAACTGAAGAAAAACCATGCCAATCTCTAGGCATGGTGAATGGTGTGTGATGATGTGGGGATATTTTAATTCCAAAGGCCAAGGGAACTTTATCAGGATACCTATTATCCTGGATCCATGAAATAACTGGCTTTTAAAAATAAAAATCTGCCTGACTCTATGGGAATTTAACATAGGGGGGCACTGACTTATGCACCCTGTATTTTACGGAAAAACATTTATTTATTTATGATACATTATTCATTCACAAAGAAAATTTGTGTCCTTAAAGGTTGGAGTTTTCCTCATTTTTCTAATTAAGGCATTAAGATCAATATCCAAAAGATGATTTTTTATTCCTCTTTTTAGGCAACTTTAGCATGGGTGCCAACACTTATTCACACCACTGTATATATATATATATATATAGTGATGTCTGGCCTACAATTGATATCTTCAGCCTTTATTCAAAAATGATTAAGAATGTGTTCAAGATTTTGTAAGCATTGCATAGTTACTGTGAAACTGTTTTCACAGTCAATTGTGTGGACATAATTTTTGGCCTTGCTGTCATACAAAGAAATAATGCAAAATGCCCAAAACAAGAGAGAACCAATGACATATTAATAACTGATTATGTTGTAGTCAACGTATGCTTTTTCCTGTGCATTTTTTTTGCACTGTAAAATAAAACCTGTAAATCAAATTTGTAGGGTCATTAAAAACAAATACCTAATTACCAAATACATAATTAAAGAAACAATTATGTTTTATATTATACACTATATTATGTATTTCAAATCGCAATATCTCATGCAACTTTGCATATTAGGTACATTTATCCAGTTTCAAGAATGTTTGAATAATTTCGCTGAAAAATAAGACAACAATTTTTATCCAATGTATATTTGATTAAGCCATCAAAATATGAGGAAAATATTATTATATATATATATATATATATATATATATATATATATATATATATATATATATATATATATATATATATATATACACTGCAAAAACTGATTTTCTCAGCGGTTTTGTCTTGTTCTCCAGAATAAATATCTAAAAATGCTTAAATCAAGATACATTTATTTAAACAAATTCAAAATTACTTTTTAAGTCTTGCTTTCTGAAAAAAAAGAAGCTTAAAACAAGAACAGAAACAGAAAATTCCTCCAATCTCTCATTGTAAAGAGTTTGGTTAGTTTATCTTTTCGTCTATTATTCACAGATTCACAGCCATACCATGTGCATTAAAGCCCTCTCCATCTCCATCAACACCAGCATTGTGCCCTGGCCTCAAATAAAAGTGCACCCAGCCTCAAGTGCACCAGTGCCTCCATCAATCTGCTCATGTTGATTTACATTTCCCTGACAGAAAGCAATTTATGGCATGCAGAAATCCAGAATATTTAACCTCCCCTTCTTCTCTTTCCTTCTGGATTCTGAACACATCACAGGTGATTGGATCAAATAAAGGCACAGGAAAACTACCTGAAAGAGAACCATTGATCACGGCACATCTCCCCTGCCAGATCGTCTTTTAATCCTATACAGAACGATAATTTGCACTCGAGTTCATATGGAAATCTTTGACTTTGATTTCATGGCAAATCTGCACACAGTTGATTTCAACACACGATATTACCGGAGCCTTTTTCAGGAGAAACATCTGAGAAATAGGAAACGCACTATATTTTCTCCATTTAATCTAATTTCATCCCATTTATCCATTCAATGCTTTTCTTTTTCTTCAAAATATATATTTTGCAACCCCATTTGGACTCTAAATTACTAGAAAATCAAAGTCAATGTCTAACCAAAAGTTACCATGAAATTAAAATAGATTTATTTTGGCTTTATTATGAATATGTTGTTGTTGCAAAATTGACATTTAGAAGATATAAGCGTTCAAAACTTACAATTGTTTGTAAGTTTGTTGTTTGAAAGCGTCTCTCACTTCCAGCAAAAATGGATTAACAGTTTTGATGACATCACTCTGCACTTCAGCTTCACATTAGATTTTCTGTCCAATCAAATGCACTTTAGAATCCGAAGCCCCGCCCCCTACATTATTAGACACTGGAGCTGCGGCTGAAATCGGTCACTTGTTCACACATTTACTATTCTCCACATGGTGAATGGCCAACGCATTCTCATCCCAAGGCGTCATATACTGACGCTTTTGACATTTTCCAGATGCTAGGCGCCTTCTGGCCCATATCTATCTGCGTCTCATATTGACGCTAAAGGGTGCCATGTGCGTTCGATGTAGACGAAATGTCAAAAGCGTCAGTATACGACGCCTTGGGATGAGAACGGGCTGGAATGGCACATAGTGCACTATATAGGGGATAGGGAACGATTCAGACAGTGTAAATATGCTTTCCATTGAGGCGATTGAAGTCTGGTTCTACGTTAGAGTCATGTGAACCACCGCAGCTCCGGTCCAGAGACACCGAAGACCACGATACGTATCAGACTTATTTGAATTCGACAGAGAATGCTGTATTTTAAAGCGATATGGAGGAGATCAGGAGAAGAAATGTTTAGAGACAATTCAACGGCTCTGGCTGAGCTGTGATATATAGACAAAATGCTATTGGTTGTTTTTTAAAAGGGGAGGAGCTGTTCGATATGCCCGCCTTGTATTTCTGTTTCAGTGGAAATTACATTTAAATTATTTTTTTTAATTCTTATTTTTATTGCAGAATGCACATAAGACAGTGGACCTGTAAAGTAGATATCACAAAAATTGAGCCCGCTACACTGTAAAAAGTGAACAGTTGGATCAACCTAAAAAAATTACTTCAATTGGTACCACCTAAAAAAATTAAGTTTTCTCAACTTAAATTATCACGTTAAATCGTGATAATTTAAGTTGAGACAACTTAATTTTTTTAGGTGTTACCAATTGAAGTAATTTTTTTAGGTTGATCCAACTGTTCACTTTTTACAGTGTAAAAGGCTTTAGCATTTCCATGGTAAGGATGAACTTTAAGTGTTTAAGCTTTCAAATTAGAGCCCTGCACGGGCCTCAAATCTAGGCCCTAGCCCGGCCCTGGCCCGAGACGCTCAGGCCCTAGCCCGGCCCGTGTCCGACAGCTCATCAGAATGATCAGCCCGAGTCCGACCCGAGCCCGTTAAAAAAAAAAAAAAAAAAAATACCTTGGATAATAGGCTACACAGCCTGCCCTATGTTGCAGTCCGTAAACCAGATATGTTTCGTTTTCAAAGGCAAAGTATTTACCGGTAAGTTTATTTTCATTTCTTTATCAAGTTAATTAAGAAAAAAAATGTTTTTTATTTTTATGACGACCAAGTAGCCGAGTTAAACATGTTTGATCCATTGATTTATAGCCTCTCAAATCAACACTTTACTTGGCTACAATAAAATCCATAGATATAAAACAACTTAAGCATATCACACAGACAGTTAACGTTAGTTTAAACGTTTGTTTAAACGTTTTTTGTCATTTTTGAAAAGCTGAGGCAAACTGCTGTGCTGCTCAGAGCAACAGCGCTCGCAAACTAAATGAGTTTATACAATAGGCTACAATACAGAGAACGCAATCTAAAAAAATCAACATAAATTACATTAACAACAACCATGCAGGTTATCTTACCTCAAAAATCAAGTCGTCACTACAGAACATGGCCATTCTTATTTCCACCTTACATCCTTGTTTCCAACAGACTCATGAAAATGAAGTCCAATCAAACAAAAAACAGCCTCCTAACATGGCTAAGAACAGTCTCAGAGCATCGTGAAGAAAAAGCACAGCATCCACAGTGGAAGGTTTTAATCCAGTCGTACTTTTTCCAGCTGCGCTGAAGTCACGCTCGCAACCGGGACACTAAACACAGAACGAGCCGGTCGCGCGAATCTCAGATCGCGCCGCCGGGAAACCTGTACGCGTGTGTGTGTGTGTGTGTGTGTGTGTGCGTGAGCGTGAGCAGACTGTCATGTCAGTCATATGTCAGTGTGATAAGTTATAAAACGTCTTTCTATGTTTGCGTTTCAATCGTCATCTTATCATATTTATTTTAATTAATGTCTAAAATATGCTATAAAAAAGATAAGCCTAAAACCCGGCCCGGCCCGGCCCGCCTGTGAACTATGACGTGAAAATTGGCCCGAAGCCCGGCCCTAGGAGCATAAATAAGTCGGGGCCCGTCGGGCTCGGGCTGAAATGCAGGCCTCTATTTCAAATTACATAATTTATGATGATAAATGTTAACAGGCTATACTTGTGGATGTAGTCCATGGAAATAAACTACCAATATTTTGCTCAAATCTCACAAGAATGTTAAAGGACAGCCTTCAGATGTCTCTTAGACCTATTGAAAATATACTGTTTAACTGCAAAATGACTTCCAGGCAATGATCCAACAACCAGCAGAGAGAAATGAGAAATGACAGATGCACTTTCCAAATGCTCTTAGGCTTTTTATCCTATTGGGCATTTAGTCTCACTTTTTTGCAAGTTTCAAAAGATCTACGAACCAATCATCTAGGAGAAATTGACTCACGCAGCCGGGTTTCCTATAACCGAACACTAGCCTTGATTGAACTGTCAGAGATTTGCATGCGGCATATTTCACAGGGAAGATCTCGGGAGCGATCTTTGAATTATTTAGGCGATGCTTCACGGAGCCTGTTGATTTTAAGACGTCGTGTATTTGGCAAACAGAAAACTGTTACCATTTTTTGCAGCCGTTCTCCAGAGAACAAACTGTGTGCCAAGATACTGAAGGCATTAATATTGATATCAAAATCATGCGTCATGTGCGATTCTCTCTGATTCACTCTTGCTGCTGTTTTGCTATCTGTCACATATAATCCCACCACCTGCGCTAATTAACCGTTCCCAAAAACACGGTTTCCCTTTAGTTACTGTTGCTATGTCCGACAAGCCACGTACCTCTCATCCCACCATGTTCTCACGTAGTGAAAAATACATCGTGAGAGAGGACACTGACAACGTGCTGACAGACAGGACAGACTAAGTTACTTTTGATATGAAACAAAGTTCTTTCAAATGTGGTAATTTTTTAAGAGAAATTTAAACAATAAATACCGTTTTGTGGCTCTTTAATGTGTCTGACAGATCGCTGTAGAGCCTCAGTTAAAGCTGCTCGTGATCCGATCATCTCTTCCTCCTAGTTAATTTATAGCATCAAATAAACATGAATGAACATAAGAAGGAATGTTGTTTTAACCGCGGAAAGACGTCAGTACACACCGTTTTTCAAGTTCAAATCCTCCGACGTTAAAGCAACACTATGTAGTTTTTCAACCTTCATAATATATTTCCAAAACCCTTGTGATGGTACATTGACTTACAATAGGTTGAATGACACGTCTTCCATAGCCCGACAGTGTCTGTATCGCTTTTACTGGCACTACGTAACTTCGGGGTTCGAGTAGTAACCCGAGCACAAAAAGAACTACAAAATTCGACGCTTTACGGCATACCTCACTTCCCCCACTTCCTCAAATTCTGACGTGAGAGGCATAGCGTTTGTTTGCCGTCTGTATGTTGTTGTCATGGCCGAAGCAGCAACTAAAATGAAGAAGGCAAAGGTTTTGTCGGCAGAGACTAGAAAGAGAAAAAGGGAGAGTGATAAAATCAAAGGCCGGACGAGGATCAATATTGGTTCAGCATGGCGAGAGCTAAAGGAGGAGGAGGAGCCCGACCGATGCTGTTCCAACATTCTTGCAAGTAAATAATACATGATTAGATGGACAAAATCATCTTTTAGGATAACTATCCTAATGTCTGCAGGCTGATAGTCATGTTTGTTTATTTATTTTTCTGGTGAAAGTGTCTTGCCTCAGGCTATATAATGCAAATCGATTTTTCAAATTTGCAGATTCATCTATGGTAGCTTGATATTGTAATATTGACGATATATGGATATTACCTACCACACAAACATTGAATTGAATTAGCATATACATTCTGTAAAGGCGGGCGTACACGGTGCGAATTCTGACGGTCGGAAGATCGTATGTCCACGTACACGTTACGAGTGAGTTTATCTGAACATCGTATGGAGGCAGTGATACACGACACGATTTTACGACCTGCTGAATTCCGAAGAAATCGCACGAAGCCAAAAACTCTGCTCTCTCATAACTGCATATAAAATATTGATACAAGCCGTGACTATTTTGCTACATATTTCAGCACCGGGAAACGGACGTCCGGTCACCCTTTTGTGTGTGTGTGTGTGAATGAGTTAAAAAACGTAGTTATGGTACACATTCAAAAATAAAATTGCAAGCTCTTTGAATGATTAATTAGCCGTTTAAACCACCTCATATGAGTGTTTGCAAGTAATTTTGCTGAGAGAAGCTCGAGCGCGCGTGAGTGAGGGCGCGGTTGCCAGATCCACATAATGGAAAGGTGACAGTAATCTTCTGGACTTGTTTTTCTGATTAATGTCACACTTTAGGAAGTTATTACAGTGGAAAGTTGCATGTTAGGGTTCGTGATATATTAATCCTATTTCCAAAACACAAGCTTTGAACTTATTTCGGAGTTTTATATATTTTTTGTTTTTAGCTTGTTTTTCGTAGCAATATCTGGCAACATTTTACTGTCGGCATTAATAAAAAAAAACTAGGCTGTAGACAAGACAAACTGTAATTGCTGACAGGAAGATACTACATTCGGTAAGACAAACGCAATGATCATCGTGATTATCTGTGAGAAATGTAAGCTATAGTACTACCAAAAACAATAGCATACAGATATGTTACAGAATTAAATATGTCAAATAGGCCTACAGGCCGGCAGGTATACGGCTCATGCTGTTTAGTTAACCTTTCACAAAGTCATCATAAAAACATAATTGAAGCAGTGTTTCTAGTAGTCCACACACCATTTTCGTCTTTCTTCTGTGGATTTCCTCAGCTCCTGATTGGTCAAATTCAGATAGATTGACAAATCGGCTCATTCAACCGCACACACCTCACGAATTCAAGCCGACAGCTCCCGAACTTTTTCGACATGCTTAAAAATTATCGGGAGGTCAAGAGGTGCTCGGCTCGGCTCGTATCTTCCTCGCACACGATACGAGCCGCGACGTGCGAGCATAACCGATTTCCACGCGATTACTCCCGAGTGAAAAAAATCATCTGCGAGCTCGTAAAACAGCAAAATATCGCACCGTGTACGCCCGCCTTAAAACATTCGCCAGTAGGCTACTATAATGACGCTAGCTTGTAAACGTGAGCTACACGATCTTTTGGCGTCTGAAAAAAAATAAAACCCATGAAATTATATTCATATGGGACATGCTGAAATATATGCCACTGTACCTGGGATGAAGACATTTCACACGCAACGCAGGCAGTCTGCCCAAGACGTGAGAACTCCTTCTGTAGTTCGGGGGTATCTGCTTGTAAACAAATGCACATGTAGCCATGACAGATTTTACGACAGTAGTAGAAGACAATACTGTTTCCCAACTGTAGGGGGACCCCGAGAGCAAAAGTTACATAGTGTTACTTTAATCTACTAACTCTCCTGACTGCTTTGTCGGACAAAAATGGCAGATTAGGCTGATGGCGGATTATGATTGGTCAGATCGCCTGTCAATCAAACTCCCTGCGAAGGATCAATTGCGACTCAATACAGACATTAATTGCATGTCCACATAATTAACACATTACCATGAATTTGCTCCTACCTGGGTTATTTTAGTATGTGAAATCAGAATTCAGCTCTGCGTACAGTAATAGATTAGAAGAGAATGTTTGGAGAAGGAAACTCGCTTGTAGTTGTACCACAGAATGAAACACTAGAAGTTTACTACTAAAGTCAAGGCTGGAGCAGAGCTTGAGTCCTATTTTAATGGCTTTCTTTATACTGAAAAGTTGTTTGGAGGAAGCAGTAAATTGCCATCTCCTCACAGCTCACTATTCAAAGTCTCACAGAATGAAACCGACGACTTTTAAAGCTGCCATGATTCCGGGTTGTGGCTTGAGGGGAAAATCATAAACGCTGTGTTCAAGGTTACCAGGGTCTGTGCGTACAGTCTTTGATAGATATATTTGACATCACATTCTCTTCAAATCTCTAATAGCCTGTCAATCATACAGTTGTGCTCAGTGTGAAAGGATTGAACCAGGTTCTTTCAGATGCCATTGATTACCACAGAAAAAATGTAAAGTCTTTTAACTTGTAACTATATAACCAAAAGTAAATCTGCCTAAAAAAGTAGTTTCACCACTAAAAGGACATTTTAAACAACTTTACAGCTCAAATTACACAATTTTGTAAGGAAGAGAAACTACAAGCATTGCCTTTGGTTGAATTGCTCCATATTGTTAGTGTAGGGAAAATTATTTTTTAGCAGTTTTTTCCCCCTTAATGATTTCCTATAGCACAGAAAATGTGTAAAACATTCAATGAAGCCATTTGGGCCTGATTATGGCCAATATTTGTCAGTTAAAGGTGGGGTATGTGATTTGGAAAAAGACCGGCAGATTTTGAAAATACACAATTCAAATGGTCCTACCTTCTTTCCTCCAACGCTGGCCCTGACTGGGTCATGCGCGCTGGGGGGAGGGGGGTATGGTACGACCGTTTGATTAACGAACTTACTGTCCAATGATTCTAGCTGGTCTTGGAAATGATTGGCTGGAGTTTTTCGAGTCCTGCCCGTTCCACAGATGATTAAATTGCTTAATTTTCATTTCAGTGCTGCTTCTAACTCAGTGGCTTTAAGTGGGTTAGGAATAGGATTTCAAGTTATTTTGAAAAATGGACAAAAAAGAGAATCACATACCCACCTTTAATAAATTAATTGTTTTAAAAGGTACACTACCTTTTAACGTTTTGAGGTCAAATTTTTTTTGTTGTTTGAAAGGAATTATACTTTTATTTATCATAATATTTAACAATAGTGACAGTAAAGACTTTCACATTGTTACAAAAGATTTCAATTTTAAATAAATGGTGTTTTTTTTAACTTTCTATTCATCCACTAAAATAATAAGCAGCACAACTGATTTCAACACTATTGATAATAATAATAAATGTTTATTGAGCAGCAAATCATCATCTTAAGGCCATTGCACACCGAAATTCACATCCGAAATTTTCGCACGTTAAAAAATAAATACGACCTCACATTATGACAATCACGCTTGCACCGTAATTCGGTGGCTCTGAATTATCAAAACACCAACCCGATCCGATTTTTTTATGACGGACGAAAGTTTCGGAGGAAGTGTGCAAGCGTGATTGACATCACGTGAGGTCGAATTGTTTTTTTAACGTGCGAAAATTTCGGATGCGAATTTGATGCTGAAAAATTCAGCTTTTGATCACAGGAATAAACTACTACACTTTAAAATATATTCACATAGAAAACAGTTATTTTAAATTGGAATAATATTTCACAATATTAAAAATGTTACTGTATTTTTGATAAAAAAGGCAGCGTTATTCAAAGCAACTTACTGTAGATTGCATTTAAGATAAATTTGGTCATTATTTCCGGTAGCCTACAGTATTTCCTAGTAATCAAACCCATGACCTTGATGTTGCTAGCGCCATGACTACTGTTTGAGTCCATTATGATTGTCTAGTTATTTCCAAACCCTCTTCTGTTTGCATAATGCATATTGCAATACCTTTGGTCTCAGTCATCTCTGTTAGTCCTGCTGAAACACCACATGCTGGTCCTGACATGAGTCTGAAAGAACAAAAGGTGTGTAAGGATCAATGAGATCTCGTCCCAGTGAAACAGCACACATCCACATGGTTTAAGCTGCATTATTCTCATTTATTCCAAAGAGGAAACATCAAGGAGAAAATGTGATTTAACAGAAATCCACAAGTGTGCCAAGCACAGCTGGGTTACTCACGGCGGTCGCGGTCACGACAGCTGTTGACACACAAGCTCCATCCTTTAATCTGGAACTTCTCTCTGTGTTTATGCCATTAGATCAGATTTACACAGCTCTCCCTGCATCGCCTGCTGGAAAAAAGATATCTTTTTATCAAGAATACTGTATATAAGAGACCATCAACACTGGAATATTTGCGTTAAATGATGTGATGGCCAGTGGTGGTACAGTGATATCAGAAGCAAATATCATAGTGCTTTCAAATATAAAATACCGTTCAAAGGTTTGGAGTCGGTTAATATTTTTAATGAAATCTTTTGTTCTTCAAGGCTGCATTTATTCATACAGTAAAAACAAACTTTGAAATACTACAATTTAAAATAACTGCACCCTAAAAAATGCTGGGTTGTTTCAACCAAACTTTGGGTCAAATATGGACAAACCTAACCATTGGGTTATATTTTAAATTAATTTTAACCCAACGTTTAGGTTAAAACAACCCAGCATTTTTTAGAGTGTGTTTTCCATTTGAATACATTATAAAATGTAATTTATTCCTGATCAAAGCTGCATTTTCAGCATCATTACTCCAGTCTTCAGTGTCACATGATCCTTCAGAAATCATTCTAACATGATGATTTGATGCTCAAGAAACATTTTCTTTTTCAGGATTCTTTGATGAATGGAAAGTTCTAAAAGAACATTTATTTGAATTTTTTGATCAATTTAATACATATATGCTGAGTTTAAAAAAAAGCTTACCCAAAAATTTTAAACGGTAATGTATTATTTTCATAGTCAAATACTACAATATTTGCATGGTAGGCCTACCTCAAGAATGTCCAAAATAAAGAATTTTGTTCACAATTTGAGATCTGTTATGATTCTGGAGTCTTTTTCCTCAGGACAATAACACTCAGTTTTTCTCTTTTCTATTAAACTAGGATTTTTTATGAGTGGTCAGTAAAAAGTATTTTTTTTTATAATATATTATCTTTGTACGACTAATAGACATATTGAGATTTTCCAGCGAGTCAAAAGCATGTCATACTAATTTTCCAGTTTTAATTCTGTCACAAATGCACGTCAGACTGTTTTGTTTTTAACTTGTGTTGGAATGACCTTGGAAAATCCAGCAATTGTTTGGTCACACTTTGATTCACACCGCTGTGTTCTTTGGTGTTTGTGTTGTGCTGCGTTTGCCCTCCGGAGGCAAAAAATGATGAGAGTCGAAGCCATGCTTTCTCCTCATCAGAATAACAATGTCGCCTTTGTCTCGACGCCTTACCTGCAGTTTGTCAGAGACTGCGTCTGAAAACTCGGCGAGGCGGCGGTACACAGAACCGGTTTAAGTGATTTAAAATGGCCTTCCTTCGGGATCCAAAGAACGCTTGGCATCAATAATGCAACAAACTCTGGAATGTGATAAAAGAGAGTAATGATACTGTCACATTGGCATAGAGCTAAAAAGCAAGATGAAATGGCCAGTTATTCTGCCTTGATTTGCAACAGGAAAAATATGATGACTTATGACAGATCGCAACATATAATCTGAACTTATTTTGTAGAGTTCTTCACTTCTAGTGGTACCAAACGTTTCTCTCACCACTGTATTTGCAGTTCCTCGTCATAACGGTAAAGAAACCTAATTCTCTTTGCGTTCTTAAAATAGGCCGGAGTAAAACTCTCTATGCAATGGGAATTTAGTGCTTACCTTGGCACAAATCTGTGTTCCTCCTGATTTTTGTCTTTCTAAAAAAGGAACATGCTAATACTGTGAAGTATGTTTGCTTTCATAATTCATCTAAGCTAGATCTATTTGTTCGCATCCCACTGGCACATGTAAACACTCATTCATGCCTATATTTAAAGTCTTATAAATGTGGGTTTGGCAGTGGAAGAAACACAAGATGTCCAAGTCTTCCCGCATGTCGGAGATCATGGCAAGCTGTTGGTGCGATCACTCGAGCTTTTTGTTCTGGCCGTCTTCATTCAGGGCTGCATCTATTGGTTTTTATGTAAATGCCCTCAGCATCAGGGTCGTGTCAGAAGTCAACGCCTTTTAAATTCAGGTTCAGTTTCTGAACTTTAATCAAACTGAGTTGATGCGACAAACAACATGCAGAATTGTAATTCGTCATATTAATCTAAAAAACTTTACACTGAAAGAGTTTTGCTGTGAATGCTGTTATATTTTTTTTTATTAAACAACAAATATGTTATCATACACATATTTCCAGAAAAAGTATATATACACACATATTACTGTTTAAAAGTTTGGGGTCTAAGACATTTGTACATGTCTCTTATATGCTCACCATAGGTTGCATTTATTTGATAAAAAATACAGTGGAATCATTTTTTTCTTCTTCGAAAATCATTCAAATATGCTGATTTTGCGTTAAAGAATATTTTTTATTATTATGTTGCATATAAAAGAGGCCGCACTTTGCATAGGCAGTTTATTTTACAAGTGTAAAATAAACTGCCTATGCAAAGTGCGGCCTCTTTTTTCTATATATGAATTCTACTCATTAGGCCAGCACTCTTAAAATAAATTTAAGTGTAATTATTGAGTGAAGCCTGCTCCATCCTCCATTCATTTATTATTATGTTGAAAAAAGATTCATATTTTTGGTGAAACTGATTTTTTTCCAGTATTCTTGATTATTAATAAATAGAAAGTTCAAAAGAACAGCATTTTTTAACATTAAAATGTATTTACTGTCACTTTTGATCAATTTAATGCATTCTTGCTGAATAAAAGTATTAATTTCTTTCAAAACAACAACAAAATCAACTTACTGATCTCAAACTTTTGAACGGTATTTAAATAAATAAATAACTGAATAAATAATTCATTTCATGAACTTATAGTTTAGATAAATATGTTAAGATAAATTAGTGATAAGAATATGTATATTTAAAATATCAGAGTAGGAATATCTACAAAATGCGTCCAAATTAATAATGTAATAATGTTTAAAAAAACTCTTGTGCTGCATGGTCTAATTAATTTATTGCATTTAAAATCACATACTTGCAGAGCCTGTGATGTATTTGAAGAAAGAGTTGACCTAACGATTGTTGATGAAGTGTGTAGTGGACACATTCCTGGATTGTCCTTTGACCCGGATGTTCATTGCAACTGTGAAGATAATTATCTCAGGTGTTGATAAAAAAAAACAAAAAAAACATGAGGAACAACTTTCTTGTTATAGCATTTATAAAAAAGGTGTGATGTGTGCCTTTTTTATTTTAAATATTCAAATCCGCATGTAAGATCCCAATGCAATGTAGGATAAGCTTCAGAATCTCACCTGTTGTCTCACCTATACTATCCTACTTGTATAACTTACTGCTTTTTGCCTGCTTTATAGTAGGGAAGTATACATTTAAGCAGTTGTGCACATACATTTTATAATCTGGAGCACCTGGAGATGCTGCTTGGTACTCACAATTTATTTTGTTGATGATGATGGTGACGATGTTTTTATTTTATTTTATTAACATTAATGAGACAACATCGGGAATAGGCTGCTGTCACTTTAAGAATGAATGCACGGACCGAATATACTGACACAAATCCGGTTATCACGAATACACTTATACATCACTTATGACATAACTGAGACTTGTCGTGATGGGTATTTCGACATAATTTTTTGTGTGTTTGTGTCCATTCAAGCGCAAGTAGAGTAGTTTGAATGCTCTGTCTGTCTGTGAGTGTTTACTTGAGTGTTTGATCATGGGTCATCTGTTGTCATTGAGAGTCTCTCTCTCTTCTCTCTCTCTCTCTCTCTCTCTCTCTCTCTCTCTCTCTCTCTCTCTCTCTCTCTCTCTCTCTCTCTCTCTCTCTCTCTCTCTCTCTCTGTGCGTTGAGGCTTTACACACACATAACAGCGTGCAAGTCCCAATTTTCATCTCTTCTTCCGTGTTGGCAATATCCAAATGATAAACTTTCACTCTATGATGGTGAAACTTAGCAGTTAATCCGCAAAGTACATTCGTGCCGAACCATGGGGCATCAACTGTGATCCGTTGCACCCATAATAATTAACGAACACACTTATCACAAAATCATGATTGCTATCACACCAGAGATGGAGAAAAAATGCAGTATGTATCTAGACGTGTCCCTGTCCCCAAAAATGTTGCACCCCTGCATATAAGTATGCAGACTTCCTGTATTAAAAGAGAAACAAATTCTTCAATTATTCAGAACTGCTCGTTGTATTATTTTTTATTGATAATAGGTCAAGAGGTCTGCATGCTAATAAGTGTGCTGATAACGAGCTTTGATGTTGCAAATCAACTGTCAGATCAAAGCCTGGTCTCGCAGACCCGTGAGGGTTTGGCAGCCACAGTCTCCAACCTCCCTGTTTTCAGAGACCAATTAACACCTGCCTCCATCTAATTGCCGAATGCCCTCCACACAGCAAAACTGCTTAGCAGGTGATTAGCGATGCAAAATAGGTGCTGGCGAGACCAGCCATCCAAAGCCTGCGTGTTTCAAAACTCCTGTAAAGTTGAGCCAATCATTTGGACGGCTGTTCCCTGGGCAGAGCTCTCGGCATGCTAAAAAGAGGTCAAGATGAAACCTGCCGAGCGGATTCTGAGACTCCGCAAGCGAGTGTTTGGTGAATTAAGATGCAAAGGAGCATGCACAGTGCACAACGGTGCCGTTTTGGACTGTAGAGATCTGAACATGTTTGAAAGAGTTTAAATTTACTTTAACCTCATTTATTCAATGCTCTGATTTTGGTTAAAGGAATTTACACACCCAAGAATGAAAAGTCTGTCATCATTTACATACCTTCATGAATCTCTTTTATGAAGGCCCTAAAGGGACATTTTAATGGAAAAATGGGAAGAAAAAATATATTTCAATGCTTTTAAGCTATCTCGCAAAAGTTTTGTGTTCCCGAGAAACTTTGATTTCAAAACCTTTGAGTTCCTCGCAAACATTTTGCAAGTGAACGCAAAGTTTATTGGCGAAACGCAAACATTAGCAAACATTTTGCAAGTGAACACAAAGTTTCTCTGGGAATACAAACATTTTATAAGCGAACGCAAAGTTTCCGCAAATATTTTGCAAGTGAACGCAAAGTTTTTTGGGGAATGCAAATATTATTCGATCAAACGCAAAGTTTACTCACCGTCATGTTGTTCCAAACCTGTACGACTTTCTTCATTTCTTTGGACACAAATCGTTTAATGAATTTCTTTTTTTGGGTGAATTTACTACAAAAGCAGTGCATCATGACTCATGTTAATGATTAATAAAAACCCTAGTCACGCAAGTCTCATCGATCATTTATCAAATATTTAGTTTTCATGAAAAACTGCACAATATTTGAGTAAAATCGTGAAGATCACCACTGTTCTTTTGTACATCACTTTTAGGAGGCAATGTTTTGGACAAACATACACCAATGAACCAGTTACATTTTGTTGTCAGATTGAGCAGTATATTTATATTGTGCTTTTATTTCATGGACAGATCAAAGACGAGGAATTTAAGATCACACTGAGCCTGAGTCTCTGTTCTCTTCTTCAATGTTTTGAGCCGTTGTAAACACTTACGTCTGCTCTTTGAAATCGTTTCAATGGCTGAGAGTAAGTGCATGTGCCACGGTGTAAAAATAGTGACGAAAGGCAGTTTCTTCATGATTTGATCATATTTCAAGTGGCCAAATCCACGGATCCCAATCCAGTGGCTGAATGTGATTTATTTTCACAACAAGCTCTATCTCTCAATCAGAAATCTCCAGCTCTGCCATTTGCATCATTTGCATCATTTGCATATGAACGTGATTGTTTAGTGCATGAGAATGAGTTCTATTTATGATCCTCTTTTCATAAAGCTGTTTTCTAACCATGCACAGAAAATATGTCATTCCACAAAATGACAGCTCAAAAATCATGGTCTGTTTGAGAATTGGAGAATTTAATATCTAAATGAAGATATTTCAGGCATTTGTTTACCATCAAATGAAACATGATGTTAATGTTTGGCATTAGCTCCTGAAAAACATAAATGTGAGATTAAGTTATTTTTAATTCTCTTGCAGTGAATGAATTCAAGAAAATGAATATTGCTTGTTTAGAGTCCATCTTTCCTGTCTGCACAATAAATGTGACAGCAAGTTTACATTTCCTCCAAAAGACTCTCATGACAACATAATAATATGTATGAGATTGCATGATATTGCAAGAAAAAAAAGGGAATTAAAGAGAAACAAACAAAAAAGCTATTAAAGTTACTATAATCTAACATTTAACATTTTTATTGTTTCCCATTCTAGGGACAGAAAATGTCCTCTAATTGAAGAATTACCCATCACATCTGTTACCCATCTACTTCTCATAATATCGCATGTATTTCTATCAAGGTTGTGTATGGAATGCTATTAAGGGAATGAAACCCCTAAACACAAATAAAACAATGAGTTCCCATTAGACAGCCCGATTGCTCTTTGTCTCCTTGTGAAAAAACACATTTCATGTAAAATAGAGTATTGCTTCATTTTCCTTCACCCTTCCCAGAGATTGGATTGAGTTGGTTCAGTTTTCATTAGCTCCGTTCACAACACAAATTAATGTGACAGATTTGATTTTGAATCTGTGAAAAGCAAAAATGGCTCTAAATTGAGATTCACAATCCAACATTTCATAATGTCAAAATTATAACCCAAAATTATAAAATATATAATTCCATTATGATGATAACATTACCATGTCCACCACGCATGTGTATGAAGACAAAGGTTTCTCATTGAAATCAATGGAGTTCCCTGTTTGGTGATATCCTAGGCTAGGATTACATAGCGTCTAATTTTAATGCGGAAAGCACTTGACCATAGCCTCGTGAGACCATCCTGATCTCGCGAGCTTTCAAGGTTTCACTCGTAGATCAGTCTGGATACTTTCCGTTAAAGAAAATTTGGGAGCAGATCACCAAACGAACGTCCAATCAGCGTTGGCTTTGAGGCGGGTTGAGGTGTGACGCAACGAGAAGCGCGACAGTTCAGTCTAAAGAACATGGCGGCTTCAGTTATTTGTAAATTGTAGTTACATAAACGGCAAATATCCTTTGCCGACATGTTGCTTATTTGCTGAGCTAACGAGCCTTTACCTGCAGCAGCAAGAGTAGCCTGGCTTGTGTTGTTGTGTTTTCGTCGTAGCTCTGTTAGTACGTCATATGCTTCGTTGATCTGATTGGTTGATTTGGCCCGTCTATCACCAACATAGGCCAATCAGCTAACCAGTATTTTCGCCCCTTACCAAAACTACTTCAACGGAAGGTTTCCAGATGGATATGCGGAGCAATATCCATCAATGGGTTGACTTTTTTTTCTCGCAATAGGAAGTTTAAAGGAACCGTATGTAAGATTGTGGCCAATCTGGTACTGCAATCACTTTCAAATTACTGTAGAGCGGTCTATCACCCCATAATCGTGAGATAAAAACTTGCAATTGTGAGAAAAAAAGTCAGAATTGTGAGATAAACAGTTGCAATTACCTCTTTTTTATTCTGAGAGAGAAACAAACTTCCATACTTATGAAACCCCTCTGTCTTGATCTAGCTTAAAACTTCCTGTTGTATGAATCCACTGTGATGATGTAAAACACGCTCTTGGATCTCTAACCCGAGGTTGATTGAAGTCTTCTGTCATGGTATTTAAAATGAGCAATAATAACTTAAGCTTTAATTAAATCTCCCGTAGAGAGACTGAGAATGGAGAAGCTGTACTGTGTTTTCAGGTGGTGTGAGTGAGCAGTCATTCAACTGCATGATTACAGTTCATAATTAGAAACTGATATTACAATTATGGGAGGAGTGTAAATCTCACACATCATGGATTCACTTCTGGATTTACGGCCTTCCCTCCCAGAGATTTGCTTCGGGATTAGTATTGATTGGGAAGAATTGAGCCCCGTTATGAAAATGAGTCTTTTCAGTTGTTTTTGAGGATGTTGTAAATTCATTCGGGCAGTTGCTCACTGACACTGTGCGTAAGTAAGCCTTTTAGGTGCGATTATGTAAATTGCGTCTCCGATTGTAGATTACGCACTGATATGTTATTGCTCTTCCCATGGGGACTGAAGCATCTAACGAGAAAGAAATCCTATCTGGAATTTCTCTGAATCTCATTATTGCTAAAGCAAATGTTTATCGGGTCCTTCATCGAGACTTAGATACTGGCTAATGCGTTACATTAATTAGAGATACATTTCATTAGCTTATATGGATTGCTTGCGAGAGCAGATAATGCAGAAGGACACGGGGTGTGTATGGATCAACAAGGGAAGCTTGCTCAAACCAAGGAGGTGTGTAATACCTGGAGAAAGCAATCCGTTGGCATTTCCATCAATCTCGACTGGCGCATGTCTGCCATCTTCATGTCAAATGTCAAAAACATTTTTTTTTCAATGGTCAAACATCTACAGTTACACAATAAGATATTTGTAATTTACTCTTTGCTTGCAATAATAATAAGTATTATTTTCTAGTGCTTTCAAATTGATTAATCGTGTCTAACATAGATTTTGTTTACACACACACACACACACACGCACGCACGCCACACACACACACACACACACACACACACACACACACGCACGCACACACAAAAAACACTTGGTAACACTTTATTTTACGGTGTCCGTGATACAGAGTAATTACTTAATTAAGTACTTAGTAGTCGACATTGTAATAACATGTAACAAAATGTAATTAACATGTAACTAAGTTATGGAACAGCCTTTACTTACAGATTGTAATTACACTCATGTATTAGGCAGCTACTGTTAAACATTTGTAACAGGCCGAGTCGGTTACATACGTGTTACCGACTTGGTACAATGTAACAAGTACCTAAATATGTTACTAAGGTAAAAAGCCTGCAGTTACACATGGTCATTTTCAGTGCCGCTGCTAGCCATTTTGGTGCCCTAAGCATAATTCCTTTATGATGCTTTTTCCCCGAGAAAATTTTGGATTTCTCTAAACTACAGATGTGCATTTTAAGATGTTGTGAAGGCAAAAAATTTTTTTTCGATAACAACAGCTTTAAAACCAGTCAGTCAACAAATGTCAGTGGGCAGCTGATTATTTTTCTCTCCTCATCAGCATCACACTCTTTTTCTCTTTGTTTTTATCTTGCCCTGTCTCTTCCCCTCCTAAAGTTGCCTTTTTTAATTTACTAAAGGCTACAATTTGTGTTTTATTCTCAATATGTACACATTCATTATTAATCCTGTGCCTAACATGATGAAAACGGCTTTGTTCATGTTTCTTGTCCCCTCACAATGACAGTAGCCTAAACTATTACACTAGGTTAACTTACATCAGAGAATGTCTAGGCTATGTTACATAGACATAGGCCTATTTTCAGTTCAAAATGGCGAATTTAGACAAAACTATATTAGTTTGCCTAATAAAAAAAAAAAAAAAAATATTAGTTTGCCTAATTATTTTTTGTCATTCGTTTAACATTTATGACCTAAAAAAACTGTCAAATATATAAAGTTAAGTTTAGCTACTTACATCTTATATCGCACTTGACCGTACACTGAAGCGTCGAGTTGCACTGTTAAAATTCGCGCTCAGCGTCTGTGAACATAAAGCCCGCCTACTTTGATTGGTCATCTCAAATATTCTGACTTTGACGAGCAGTGACAGACCAATGAGGCTCAGATGAACACACACACACACACACACACACACACACACACACACACACACACACACACACACACACACACACACACACACACACACACTGTCCTCTGTTTCTGACGTGCGCTCTGCTCTGCGCCGCTGCGGATTGAAGATTAAGAACGCGCTGAATCTGATTATAACAAGAAGTTTGATGATTGATTTTTCATTAGGCTATTTATGGTGCCCCCTCAGCACTTTGTGCCCTACGCACAGCGCGTGATGCGCGTGGTGGGAGCGGCGGCGCTGGTCATTTTTTACCTTATAAAATAAAGTGTATCAAGGTTGTACTTAAGTGCACTTCATGTGTATCTACATACTGTATCCATCTGAATTAAGCCTCTAGTTTACAGCTTAAATACATGCAGTAGCTTCTTAATTACATTCAATTTACAAAATATTACACAGGTATAAGCTACGTTATTACTTAATTAATTAAGTAATTACTCCGTATCACGGACACCATAAAATACAGTGTTACCAAACACTTTTGTTAGATGCGATTAATCGCAATTGCGTGTTTTTCAGCAAGTTAGCTTTGAGGTCACTCCTAAATTTTAGGTTTTAAGTAAATAAATAATTTACAAATAACATTTATTTCTACATGCTCTATACAATACAGATAGTTTCAAAGCAGATTCACAGACATAAACAGGATAATTGGTGTTGCTAAATTAATCAATTATAAAATGAAAATATAGTCATGCTGCAAAAAGGGGAAAATAAACTTTGATGACTTTATTGATGACATGGGCTTATGTATTTTAGTCCAATCAAATGCCACTGAGTAGCAAATAATATTTCATGACTGCAAGCCATTTGATATGATCAATAGAAAATGCATCTGGAAATACACAAAACTGCACTATTCAATCCATTTCAAGGGGCAATAATGCCTGTGTGAAGCTCTGGTCACCTGCAGACGTATGCCCCGTTTACACGAAGGGAAGGCGCAGATAAAAACTCCGGCCAAAGAGGAGATTTCTGATAACGGCGGTTATGTTTTGCCGTGTCAACTGGGAGAAACGGGGTTTTAGGTTCTCAAACGTCACATTATGAGCCAGAAAATGCTTGACGTCATGTGAGCGCTCAGTTTTGCATAGTTATGATGGCGCTCGACGGCGTATTTTTTGCGGGTTGATGTAAATTACAACTTTTTTGTGTGCACGATGTTATTATTGAAAACGGAGGGGGTGAAATATTCGTTTCTCTATATACCCGGCTATGTGTAAATGTGGTCTTCGCAAGATTTCTTTGGTCAACCATCTTCACCAAAAACACTATGCTGGTTTGTCACGTTCATTTGTTTGAACCAACCTGGATCAGTAGAAATTCAAGGTGCTCATTTCATCAAAGTACCAGATTTATATATAGCGTAACTCTAAAAAAATACACACAAGCCAGCCTTACCCCACCGTTCTCAACATTTGCTCCTCCCTTTTCAATGCAAACACAATTATCTCTTTTACAATTGACTTGCATTTGACACTTGCTTTGACAACAGATTTGTAGTGGCAAGGTTATTTTCAAAGCAAATTTCAAAGCACTAACACATGGCATCCAAAAGACAGATGGCCGTACATTTACCAGTGTGCTCACAATGACAGGGAAACGGCTTTGGCTCTTCACAGTTCTTCAAAGAGTCCCATGTCACATTTTGTCCAACAGACATAAGTTGGGCTTTGTAAACAGAGAGCACAAGGGCGTCTCGCTTCTCCTGGAATAGCAAAGATCCGGAAACAGGGCAAGTGCTCTTGTGCCGAGCCGTCACAGATATAACAGTAAACCCTCAGTGCAAATACTGTACCTAGTGTCTGACTCAACGTCCTCTTCCTGCTCTCATTTATCTTTCCTCATATCAAGCGTTCCTCATCTGCTTTTAAAAGAGCCTCAAGAGGAACCCGTAACCCCTTGGGACCCGCTATTCACTGTTGTCCTCTGTAGAGGACTTTTTTGTTATTGTGGGCTTTTCAGAAATACCCAATGTTTTTAAACATATATATTTATTAAAATATAAGTTAGTCATTACGGATGAGGTACAAATATATTTGATAATCTAAAGTATTCTAGCATCTGGAATCAATATTTCTAGTTTGTTACTGTTTGCAATATATATAATATATATAATATATATATATATATATATATATATATATATATATATATATTAACTATACATTAAACAAATACCGTAAAAACAAAACACACACACACACACACACACACACACACACACACACACACACACACACACACACACACACACACACACACACACACACACACACACACACACACACACACACACACACACACACACACACACACACACACACACACACATGTTTGTTTTTGTGACTTATGAGGACATTCCATAGGCGTAATGGTTTTTATACTGGACAAACTATATATTCTATCCCCCTACACTGCCCCTGTCCCTAAACATACCCCTTACAGGAGACATGCTGGATTTTAACATTTAAAAAAAAACATTGTTTTTTATGTTTTTTTAAGCTGTTTGAAATATGAGGACGCATGCAATGTCCTCTAGCCTGGCATGCCAGACCTACATCAAGATGTTAGGTCTGGGAACTCTCCATTGACATACCTCAATCCGAGGGGCGGGATAAACGGTTGTCTTTCAAAATCCCTCTGCATGCAATAGGATAGCGCTAACCAACCAGAGCAACGAACGGCTGTGGCTGAGTGAGTCCCGTGCGTTTTCCCACTAGCGGAGCTAGTTGATATAATAAACTTTTGCCGTATCAGGTCGGCAAAACTCCGAACACATCTTCCTTTTTTAAGAATGACTTAAGTGGCGTTCTCTTAACTCCAAGTCCTCCAGAGTCGCGGCCAAAGCCGATTCGAAAGACCGCTGCATCTTCATTGTTTTCAAGCAGCAGGGAAATCACCTATGGAAATCACGCGGAACTGCGTCATGAACTGTGCCGTCATTGTGTTAAGCCCGCCCGCCGACTCTATACACGATGTGATTGGCCTGACCCGAAATTGGTTTTTCCAACTAAAAAGTCTATTGAGAGTTGCTAGACCACACTGGCAGCGAAATGATTTTCGCGGCCGCTAGGGTGCGTCTAGATTTCTAGGCTAAATGTCCTCATATTTCACATGTAAGTTGTAATACCAGTGTAATACCCATGTCATTATACACATTTGTGTCCTCATATATCACAAAAACAAGCACACACACACACACACACACACACACACACACACACACACACACACACACACACAACACACACACACACACACACACACACACACACACACACACACACACACACACACACACACACACACACACACACACACACACACACACACACACACACACTTGTTTTGCTTTACTTGTGGGGACTCTCCATAGATGTAATGGTTTTTATACTGTACAAAATGTATATTCTCTCTCCTTACACTAACACTACCTCTAAACCTACCCATCACAGAAAACGTTCTGCATTTTACATTTTCAGAAAAAAAATCTACAATTTATTATGTTTATTAATCAGTTTTCCTTGTTCCCAATCCCACAATGTAGGTAATCTCAGGTTTTACTATCCTTGTGGAGAGTATAGCAAAGTATAACAAAACAACACACACACACACACACACACACACACACACACACACACACACACACACACACACACACACACACACACACACACACACACACACACACACACACACACACACACACACACACACGCACACACGCACGCACGCACACACACAATTTAGCAGAGTATTTCACATGGTAACTTGCTGGAACACTAATTTTAAGATAAATCTGCCTAAAACGGTCACTGAAATCATATGTACACTCTTAAACATAAGGTATTTATTGTCATTGATGGTTCCATGAAGAACTGTTAAAATTTATTGAACTTTTCCATTCCACAAAAAGTTCTTTAGAATTTTTAATTGTTCTTTACACGAAAAAAAATTGTTCTTTAGAGAAATGTTCACTTACAGGTAATTTGGGGAACCTAAAACGGTTCTTCTATTGCATAATTTTTTCTGAATTGCTAAAATACTAAATCCCATTCTCTGAACCAAATTCTCAATAACCTGAACCAATTAAGACTATATTTGCAAATCTCAAACACTCTTTTTGCAAAACTCTAAACACATTTTGCAGTGTGGTGGACTTATGTTTCAAAACACAGGCTAAAGTTAAACACATCTACAACACAGTTGTCATCATTTACACTCAAAATTGTTCACACTCTCTAATGGTGTGACCAAACCAACTGTACATTCACGAGTTCATTTGCCCATATAATCTTTAAGCTAATAAGGTTAAGCGTATTTGGCTTGCTGTCTGCAGTGTGGGGCTTGAGGAAGCAGCTTCAGTTCCAGCTTAGATACACCCCCCAGTGGGACTACTAATGCTTAAATGTAAGATGTTGGTGGAGTTGAGGAGGTGGAGGGATGCCACAACAGCTGATGCCGGAGCAAGGTGAGCGGCTGCTTATGCTCCGGTGGTGAATTGAAAGATTAGATGGGTTCACTCCTCCCGAAATTACATTTGTGAACTTCACAAGTCAGTTCAAAGTCAGTGCCAAAATTGACTCAAAATGTTGCACTGAATGTTGATACCTACAATGGATGGAAACAATATAGTAAGAGGGAGAGGAGGAAGAGTATAAGAGGTGGTGAATGAGGAGGAAGAGGATGAGGACGAGGAAGAGTAAGGTGTGGAGAAAGTTGTCAAGAATCTGGCACACCCGAGGGATTTTCCTTTGGGAAGAAACAACATTGCCTGTGATGTGGACAAAGTCCTAAGACTGGAGCCAACAAGAAGACGTGATGCTGAGGCAGAATTCATCTCTTGTTGAGATTTTGCAGTTGCACAACTCTTTAGAGTGACTGTCACATGCTTTACAGTTTTTTTTGCAGTTGGGTTACTGTATTTTCACAGTATGCAAGTGCTGAATAAACAGACATTCAATAGGCCTACTATACAATATTCTGTACAATACTTGCAATGCATACCTAATGTATTCACCTTACTACTGTAAGATGTGTTTACTATACTTTTTTACGTACAGTAATTGCAAATTTGTTTACTTTGTTAAAATCTACTTTGTTCTGTAACCGCATGCTTTGGATTCTGTGTTCTCCATTTTTTTGAGTGTCTAATGGATGATCTGTAGTGTTTATATTTTTGACTCATGTGTGTATCTGATCTGAAAGCGTTGGTTGATTTTGAGCACAGATAAAACGGTTTTGAGGCAACTGTTTGCCAGAAGAGTCAGAGGATCTCTGAATGTACAGTATGTCGTTTGAAGATTTGTTTTTGTGTTTAAGGTTTTATAAAGTGGGTGACGGTTTCGAGAAATGTGTTTTAGCAATTCAGAAAAACTGTTAAACCTTTTTCGAAACCTTATTTTTAAGTGTAAAGTGTAAATACAAAAACCACAAAGCATATTTTTTTTAGTATGAATATTACACAGGACATGTTTAAAAAAATAGATTTTTTTAAATGGAAAAACACATTTACTTTTAGTGTCTTGTCTTCATTTCCTGAATAAATGAAAGTAGGTGTGCATCAGGGAGAGCTGTGGTCACGATTCACTGTTTGGGTTTGGAAGTGAATGAGAGCGAATACATTATGACAGATTTTTTTGGGGGAAAAAATTAAAAAAATCCTTTAAACAAGCCTAAACCGGGTAAAATTGCTGATCCTTGATATGGAGGCTCTGAGGGCCTCCTCATACCTTTTTCAGCCCGGAAAATATTAAAATTTCACAGCTTTATTTCATTTTCGTGACTCTTAACAGAAGAGCCATGACACAGCTCTCTAGTCGATGGGGTTAGTGAGTGTTTTTTTTATACTATAGTCTGCAATCTGATTTAGGACTCCTGGAAGGTCATTGAGCATCAGTGGATATCTCCTGATAAGAGCCACAATGGAGGAAAGTTAGCATAATAAAGTGAGTGACTGCTGCCCGCACTGCCAAGGACACCTCGTATCTGCACCGGTGAGACGCGCTCCACGTAGACCTTCATTAAGATTAATGCAATGCAAAGTTCTCAAATGAATGTGACAGACAAGAGAGATAAAGAGACAGATTCTCTGTCACGTATCCAGAATACACTTCTTTAAAATAGATTTGACCCCTTTCTCTAAGAGCACCGCTTTGACCATGAAGTGTATGTAATAAGATATAATCCTCAATATTACGAAGGTACTCAGCTATTAAACTGGAGCATTATTTCATTGTGCATGACACATCCTTGACCTGAAGGGCTGCTTGTCTTTGTTGAGGAATAAGAATGAACATTTTTTTATTTGTAGGTTAATCTCTCTTGAGCTTAAGTTTTATCAGCCCGATCTCACGACCAATTCGTACGAATTTGTACGAGTGGCTAATTCGTAACAATTCATACGACCTGGCTCGTACGAATTTGTACGAATTTGTACGATTTTTGCTAAATCGTACATATTTTACGAATTCCAAATTCGTATGAATTCATACGAATTACCTGCTCCTGACCCCGCCCCTAAACCTACCCATCACGTGGGTTTAGACAAATCGTACGAATCCGTACGAGCCAGGTCGTTTGAATTGTTACGAATTAGCCACCTTTTAATCATTCATACAAATTTGTACGAATTGGTCGTGAGATAGCGTTGGTTTTAAGCACAACGCAGCAGTGAAATCACATGATCTTCATAACAAAACTGATATACACAAACTATTCCAGAAAGAAGATCATGAAGCTGTTTTATAACAATAATGGTAATATATGATGTGAAATGTGTTAGACGAATTACTTTCTCAATGAACATTTCTGGTTTTATGCTAGCAATGTGAAAGTATAACTACGCGAGTATAACTACGAAATATAAGATGGGAGGGGAAAAAATATATTACTAGCAATAAACAAAAAGTTTCTCAGGGGAATGCAAAACATTTGCAAGACAATGCAAAAGCATTGAAATATAGATTTTTTTCTTAAATCAAACATGAAATTTTAAAGTAGTAAGTAATATGTACTAGAAAAATGATTGTTTTATTTACAAATTCGAAAAATATTTTTTTACAGCGTAGTAGTGTAATTTGGAGCAGAATCTGTTTGTCCAACGCTATCTCACGACCAATTCGAACGAATTTGTATGAATGATTAAAAGGTGGCTAATTCGTACGAATTCATACGACCTCACTCGTACGGATTCGTACGATTTGTCCAAACCCACGTGATGGGTAGGTTTAGGGGCGGGGTCAGGGGTAGGTCATTCGTATGAATTCATACGAATTTGGAATTCGTAAAATATGTACGATTTAGCAAAAATCCTACAAATTCGTACAAATTTGTACGAGTCAGGTCGTATGAATTTTTACGAATTAACCACTCGTACAAATTCGTACAAATTGGTCGTGAGATCGGGTTGGTTTGTCTGACTAACTGGTGACGAGGAAACCTGTTTGAAAATAATTAATAGTTTTCAATTCTCTTTTGTGACTTTAGTAACGCTGAAAGTACTTCACTTTTAATAATTTTCATTTTTATTATCCTTCTTCATGCCATTTACTGAAATCCTTTCTTGTTCCTCAGCCATGGTATAAAGAATTTTCTTTGTTTTCGTCTGTCACGACATTTCTTTTATTGCACGTACGCAATAACATCTTTCAAAGATGTGTGTGAAAGAGAAGATGACTTTGAGCGGGCATCTAAACAGAAGCATTTGCATTTGTTAAAACGAATGCTATAGACTCTGCTATTTGTTCCGTGAAAAGGTGTTTTTGAAACCGTTCTCCATTAGGCTCATCTTCTTTTTAACCTCTTAACCTTCGCCAGAGCGAGGGCGCTCTGAGCGTTTTTTTTTTTAAAGATTCAATGTTAATACCTTGACAAACTATACATCATTAAAAAGATATAAGACTGAAGGTTTAGTATTTGACCACTATTGTATTCTGAGAATCTTATAGTGACAGTTATGTCTTAATTTGTGTCTGGAGTTATGTAATCAAAAAATGAGTCGATACCTTTGATATGAATTATGAGCGTCAGCCGCTTCCATTCAGAAAAAAACTCCAGTGAGATCGTCACGACAGAGCTTGACAAAACAACGTCCATCAGGGCTTTCAGCTCAAAAGTGTACAGATTTGGAGAAATATTGATAGATTCTCATAGGTTTACATCAGATTTATATAGACAGGAATCATATTTATTGAATATCTACCCAAATGCGTCGATTTAATTATTATGAGCGCTGGAGACTCTGATGTACTGTGTTTTCAATCCATACTTGCAGCCTGAGGGCGCCCTGTGCACATATGGACTCCAAATTTGGGACACGAAGAAGAATCATATCATATCTTGGTGACCCGATTGTTGACGGGGGGGGGGGGGGGGGGGGGGGAGGGGTTGACTGGATTGTTGACGGGGGGGGGGGGGGGGGATGTGGTAGACTATACTGCGCGCATACATAGCGAGCGCACAGGAGAGCGCGAGAGACACTCGCAAGGTGTGTTTCCCTTTCTGTCGTGCGTGTGCGCGCGCGCTCTATGTTTGTTATGCGCGCAGTATGTTCTGTCTCGCACGCGCGTTATAGATTCCGGGAGATTTGAACTAATTTGCGGGCATCAGGGAGACGCTATCAATATGCGGGAGACTCCCGGAACTTCCGGGAGATTTGGGATGTCTGAGACTTTATCATGGTGAAGAATACTATAAAATACTATATTTTTTTTCCATTTTTTTTATCTGAAGCCAAATCAGAGCACAGAAGGTTATTTAAAACACTCGACTTGTGCTATAAAGTAAGTTTTAGAGCACAAACATGGTTTTAATCTCATAAATTGTCGTGTATTGATGATGTGCTAAGCTAACATGCTAGCTAGCCCTTGGTGCACCTGCTACCTAGCTGTTATATTTATGAATATTTCTAAATAGGACTGCTTGCTGAAATGTTTCTTTTTTCAAGAAGGTCATTTCATATAGTTTCAAATGTAAGGTGAGAACTTTGAGAACTTTCCCTAAAAGAGATTAGGGGTTGAAACAGTGTGAATAGCCAGTCGTTAGTAATTATAATGCAGACAAAAGAAAGCATATTTAGAGCAATAACCAGAGGCTGGAGAGGTGTGAATGTGTGCAGGGGAGACTGACACTGAATGGATATCGTTTAGACCACAACACAATAGAGAAAATAGACTGAATAGATGCTTAAAAAATGACAATAAACATCAGTTTGCATTTTAGAGTCTAATCAAAATAAAATCGTTTGACATGATCTTGAAAAACATTTAACTAAATAAATAGTTTTAGACATATCATCTTCAGATTTTTAATATAACATGGTCAGACATGTGGCTTTAGCTGCAGTGCATTTCTAGATTGCTACAGGGCCAACTTCAATTTTATTTTCATGAAAATATTTCATAAAAATAAATTTATAATAACTTGACAAAACTTTGAAGCTATTTATAACATTTATTTTTCATTATGACAATAATTAATTCTACATTTGCAATAAACTGCCAGGTGTCAGCTTTCAAATGAGATCATACTTGTGCTTTTAGAACAAATGGTTCATGAACTGTATCTGTTTCAGTTTGGGTATGCCATTTCTGGGGATTTTTCAAAATTGGGGGTGAAGCTTAACAGGTTAATACTCCTCACTTTTGAAAGTTTATAAGTGTGTATTTTTTGGTGGGGGAAAGAAAATCAATCCATCTTGATGAACGTCAAGTAGTTTGTTTACTAGAGCAAATCTATTGCAAATCTATTGACGCATGGCTTTTCTTGCTTTAAAGGATGAGTCATTTTGTGTGTTGTACAATATCACACCGGATACAAGGTCTTGATGGAACAAAAGTCAACTTCAGAAAAAAACTTTGCTGGAAGTAAGCATGAAAAAAATCTTCTTTTCCATTTCTATCCATTTTGACACTGTCCTCGTTCTGCCTACAGACAACACCGTCATTAAACTTTTATTTTCTGCCTCAACACTGAGGCTTATTCTACTTCAGTTTGTATTTATGCAAATGTATTTATTAAAAGCGATTCCTACAGTACGTTGCATTCAACTACAATTTTTTTTCAATTCATGCATGGATCGCATGAGAATCGAATTTTTGATATATCAAATTTGTGTGTATACCTATCACAGTATCATTGTGGAAAGACATGCGATGATTGCATTATAATGTTTGCAGATTTTACATCTGACATTGGTTGTCATGTGTTTTAATCAATTATACTTTCCAAAGGTGTAACAATGTATAGAATAGATAAGAAAATAAGTATTATAATGTATTAAAACTGTTTTTATGATAATCATGAGATCTTAAAATGCATTTTAATGCATTAAAAGGCATAATTAATGCATTAAAAATACTTTTATAATGCATAATATATATATAATTATATATATATATATATTATATATATATATATTAAAGTTGCTTCATTTCATTTTCTTTTTTCATTCTTTACCAGTTGAGACTCTTCCACTAACTAACCCTGGCTCTGAAAAGTGTCCTGACATTGACTCGAGGAGCCTTTGAAAGAGGACAAGGTGGGTTTAAAAATAAACCTGATGTCAGTAGGACTGGTGCCATTCTGTAGATCCACACCCTGTCTGTCTGTTGCCCTGCAGAGTGATCGGAGAGGTGGCACAGCATTCTCGCTCAGTCTTTTTTCCCTTCAGCATCCCTGGGGAAATCAGCGCCTTTCAGAGCCGCCCTGCCTGGAGTCCCGTCCCTGCGACTGGCTGTGACAGGACCTCGTATCCCGAACCATGAGGCAGCAGAGAGAGTGGGGAAGAGACAGCTGCCTTCCACTGCGGTACACCACCTAAAAAACAGCGCACCACCCGCCACTGACCCAAGCCATCAGTCAATCTGTAGATGCGCACTGGCTCTGAACCCATCTGACTCCGGCGCCTGCATCCTCAATCACACTGAACAGCGCCGGGAGATATAGCTGGCTCAGCCCAGAAAGAAAAATCAGTCATTGTTTACTCATGTAAACACATACGATTTTCTTAATTCTGTGAAACCATTCAATAATTTTGTGAAACCATTCATTTTTTAAATAAATTAATACTATTCAACAATGATGCATTAAATTGATCAAAAGTGACATTTATACTGTAATATCACAAAATATTTAGATTTCAATTAAAAGCTATTCTTTTGAATCTAATAATCCTAAAAAAATAAATTAAGCAAAAATATCAAGCAGCACGACTGTTTTCAACATTGATAGTTATACTATAAGAAAAGTTTCTTGAGAAGCGAATCATCATTTTATAATGATTTCTGAAGGATCATGTGACACTGAAGACTGGAGTAATGATGCTGAAAATTCAGCTTTGGTCACAGGAATAAATTACAATTTAAATTATATTCAAAGTCAAAAACAGTTATTTTAAATTGTAAAAATATTTCACAATGTTACATGCTTTTATACTGTATTTTTGATCAAATAAATGCAGGCTTGGTGAGCAGAAGAGACTTCAGTCTGAACCCCAAAGCTTTGAATGTTAAGTGTAGATCTTTTCCATACAAGTCTCCACACCTGTCAAGGTCCAAAAAGGACTAAAAAGCACCATAAATGTAATTCACTTGATAAGACTCATGCACTATTTTCCAATCATATCTTTTAGGTTATAAACAGAACAAAATTGAAGTCATGCATCTTCTCACGGTTTTCATCCTTTCAGATGTATACATCCTGGAAATATTGTTCACAAGTCATATGACCTATGAAAAGTGTTTTTGTCATATTGAGCTTTTCACTTTCATTATATGGAAAATATATCGAAAATCTGTTGTGTTCTGAAGAAAGAACGCCTTTGGAACAACATGAAGGTAAGTAAATTACTAAATCAACAGGTTACATTTAGCAAATTAACCTGGATTTTTTTTTCTTTTGAATATGTACATACAAACTTACGTCACACACACCTGTATTAGAAACATCTCTGTTTTCGCTGCCAAACCAGCACTTGCCCCATGATCTGCCTGGCACACATGCGGTACTGACACAAACCCACAGCCAGGAGGAACCAGTTTAAGAAATATCCAGAGGCCGTTCAGCCGTCTTACCTCCAGTGTCCTTGAATTATTCTTAGAAATTGTCCTCGTGACTTTGACATGTTCATGATAACATTACACATTCGCCACGCATCCCTGGAGTAAATGTGTCATAAGTGCAATCTGATTAGATGAATAGCATCAATACGGCCTAATTGTTCCATGTACAATCATTGGAATACAAATATCAGTGCAATTTGAGAATCAGACAATATTTGACACCATATAGAAGACTGTGTGCAAGAGAGAATCGACTTCAACCCGCATCTAATTCATCTCACTGCAACAGAGCTCGCGAACAAGTTAGCCTGCAAATTAGATCTGCTGCATTCATATCTCGTAGTATCTTGTAATATGCATAATATAGACTCAAATTGCTTTCGCCTCACAATTACATGATAGGACGTGTCTGCCACAAGTGCGTAGTGGAAAGTCTCTCATCTTCATTTATATCATTTGGGGTTTCCAATTTAAGTTTTTTATATAATTACATTGACTGATTGTACAAAAAAGGGAGAATGTTTCAAAGCACTGAATGAAACTTCTTTTTATTGCATTTGAGGCAAATGTAGTCAATGGAGCTGAAAAGCCAGTAAAGCATCTTGTGAAAAAAGCTGGTTAAATTAAATTTCAGAACTCAGAGGAAAACAGCGGAGGATTCATTTGGATGTGATGAGGACAGCAGAATGTATGCAGGATAAAGGACGTTTTGATCATACTTTAACAAGTTAAGAGAATAGATCACCCATACAATGAATATTTGGTCATTTTTTTACTTACTCTCATGCTGTTCCTGTCACATTTTGGTTGTTTCTTCTTCTTCTTTTGTGGATTTATTGGCGGGTTGCAAAACAACTGGAAAGCTGCATACCGCCACCTACTGTGCTGGAGTGTGACGAAGATGTGTGTAAGATTTTACATTTTTTTTTACAAAAGATTTGATCTTTTTTCGAGTCATTTTATTCATTCAACGAACGAAATGACTCGAAAAAAGATTTGTTCATTTTGAACGAGTCTTTTTTCGAGTCATTTTGTTCATTCAACGAGCGAAATGACTCGAAAAAAGATTTGTTCATTTTAATGAACGAGTTCAAACAGGAGAATCAAAAACGTACATCTCAGGACAGAACAAGGCGAGCATTTGTGCTAATAATACTTTAACTGTTTTATTTATTTTCGAAATGGCGCATCGTGTCGTGGTCACTATTGAAGTCCATCATATGGAGAAAAATCCTGGAATATTTTCATCAAAATCATTAATTTGTTTTTGACTGAAGAAAGAAAGACATGGACATCTTGGATGACATGGGGGTAAGTAAATTATCAGCAAAAGTTTTTTAAAAAGTGAACTAATCCTTTAAGCATTTAAGCTTACCATTTATTTAAACTTATTCTACCAGATTCTAATCCTGTCTTTAAAATATTGTATTAGGTGAATTCTGTTATACCCAAGGCTTGCATTTCTCTTATAAGATCAATTCTTTCCTGTTCATATATACACTCAACTAAAGGATTATTAGGAACACTAATAATAATAATGTTTGACCCCCTTTCGCCTTCAGAACTGCCTTAATTCTATGTGGCATTGATTCAACAAGGTGCTGAAAGCATTCTTTAGAAATGTTGGCCCATATTGATAGGACAGCATCTTGCAGTTGATGGAGATTTGTGGGATGCACATCCAGGGCACAAAGCTCCCGTTCCACCACATCCCAAAGATGCTCTATTGGGTTGAGATCTGGTGACTGTGGAGGCCATTTTAGCACAGTGAACTCATTGTCATGTTTAAGAAACCAATTTGAAATGATTCGAGCTTTGTGACATGGTGCATTATCCTGCTGGAAGTAGCCATCAGAGGATGGGTACATGGTGGCCATAAAGGGATGGACATGGTCAGAGACAATGCTCAGGTAGGCCGTGGCTTTTAAACGATGCCCAATTGGCACTAAGGGGCCTAAAGTGTGCCAAGAAAACATCCCCCACACCATTACACCACCACCACCAGCCTGCACAGTGGTAACAAGGCATGATGGATCCATGTTCTCATTCTGTTTACACCAAATTCTGACTCTACCATCTGAATATCTCAACAGAAATCGAGACTCATCAGACCAGGCAACATTTTTTCCAGTCTTCAATTGTCCAATTTTGGTGAGCTCTTGCAAATTGTAGCCTCTTTTTCCTATTTGTAGTGGAGATGAGTGGTACCCGGTGGGGTCTTCTGCTGTTGTAGCCCATCCGCCTCAAGGTTGTGCGTGTTGTGGCTTCACAAATGCTTTGCTGCATACCTCGGTTGTAACGAGTGGTTATTTAGTCAAAGTTGCTCTTCTATCAGCTTGAATCAGTCGGCCCATTCTCCTCTGACCTCTAGCATCAACAAGGCATTTTCACCCACAGGACTGCCGCATACTGGATGTTTTTCCCTTTTCACACCATTCTTTGTAAACCCTAGAAATGGTTGTGCGTGAAAATCCCAGTAACTGAGCAGATTGTGAAATACTCAGAACCATGCCACGCTCAAAATTGCTTAAATCACCTTTCTTTCCCATTGTGACATTCAGTTTGGAGTTCAGGAGATTGTCTTGACCAGGACCACACCCCTAAATGCATTGAAACAACTGCCATGAGATTGGTTGATTAGATAATTGCATTAATGAGAATTTGAACAGGTGTTCTAAATAATCCTTTAGGTGAGGTTATATATAATATTACATCTAATCAAAACATGTTACACAGTTTCCATTTCCTGACATAAACCAGAGTTGTGTTTGACCATGATATGAAGTGTTGCATTGATTTAGTGTGACTTATTCTTAATCTTGTAAATACAATAAATTCCACCCTATTTTTATTATGACTATAGTTTTACCTCATTTTATGTTACTTTGTATTCTAAATAAAGGTCTTCCTTTCTTACATGCGGTCACAGTTATGTTCAGTTGGTCTTAGTTATCATAAACTTTTAGTTTTAGTTTCTTTGTGTTCTAGAATGTAGTTCAAAGAGCTCAAATATCCCTGAGTTTTCTTTCTGTCAAACTCTTGCATGCAGCATCGCTTTTTAACGCAGTTCTGAGACAAATTTACAAACAAACTGGCTTCTGAACGGGCGCCGTAATGAAAGACAGGCCTCATTTTGTAAAACTGTGATGTGGTTTCGGAGCCATCGGGGGCAAAACCTAAGCCGCGTTAAAAGCCTTGACTACTGTATCAGCTCCATTCGGCTTGTGATCATCTCTGCCCATACTGGAGGCATAACAGACAGTTTCCCTCAGATGAAAGTGTCAGGATTTCAAACGGTAGCTTTATAGAGAATAATCACGCTTAATGTTTTGCATGGTGCTGTGGGTATAAACCAAGAAATGATAAACATCGCACCAATTATTTAAGGTGATTTCTATGACATCAATTGGCATTTTATGGGAAGATGAAAGCAACATAAGAATGTTCCATTACATTCAGTAACACATTTTATGAGTTGTGCGAGAGAAATTCAAACGGCATGCGTAATGCAAGTAGGAAGATGAGGGGGAAATCCTATACTGAATATATTCAGAAACAACAAAGCTTTAATTTTTGCCTGTTCTGTGTCACGTAAAGTGCCAAAAGAACAATGAAAACCAAACACAACAAGAAGTCTGATCTTGCGCATGCCACTCTTCTCATGTCATTTTCTATTGCAAAATAAATATATACCTGATTATTGCTGTTTTTATTTCATTGTATGAAGTTGTGTAAATGCATGTTTAATTTAACATAAAATGTTATGTAACAGAATTAAAAACTGCAAAATAGCTGTATATACTTACACTGCATGGCAGTCAAAAGAGTGGGATAATTATGATTTTTTAAATGTATTTGATGTCTCAAAATACATCCATTCATACAAAAACAGGTCATTAAATGTCTCTGAAAGGCTGTTATTTGATGAAAAATATAGTAACAACTAAAATATTGTGAAATATCATTATAATTTCAAATAGCTGTTTTCTATTTGAATATATTTTAAAGTGTAATTTATTCCTGTGATCAAAGCTGAATTTTCAGCATCATTACTCCAGTCTTCAGTGTCACATGATCCTTCAGAAATTATATAGATACATTATTAAATATATTATATAAGATATTATATATTTATATCTTCTGAACAAAGTCCGTAAAATTATGGCACAATCCACTTTATAAATATGAAGGAATTTTCCGTATTCATTTTTTTACAGGTGTTTTACCTGTTGTTTGAATCACGCATGTCATTAAGGGTTAATGGAAATTTCTGTAAAATTACTGGATAATGTCCTTTTATTTTTTAGTAGCAACGTTAATGAGTCTCTGTTACTATAACTTGCTGCATTTATACTGAACTAAATTGTCTTTTTTTTTAGCTTGACTGTTGCCTAAAGTCTTTTATCAGTCACTTGTAGTTTGACGAATCTGATTTTCAAAGCAGCTTCCCCATCACGTCTGTACACGAGTTTCATCAGTCGGGCTGCTAGTCGAAGTTTTATCTGAGTTTCACCAAGGTCTTAAGCCCAACGTTTCTCCTCATACATCACTCCAACCTGATCTCACAGAATTCCGTGAAATGAACACGGACCCTTAACTCAAAATCCGTGGCAGTTTCACGGAATCGCCGAAAATTCCGTGATATGCCCACGGAAGTGATGCCTATGTAAGTCAATGGCAGGCAGCATCCGTGGTCCACACACGGGTTGTTACAACACACGCGCTCCCCCAATTGACGTCGTTTTATAATTTGCAAAGGTATGGCTTTAAATATTCTAAGTTTACTTAAAGTACTTTACTTTAAATATTTAGTTTTAAAGTGATTTAACTTGATATTGCATTGTTCTGTCGTCGTTTGATCGCTAGGATAACGTACTCGGTTACTAACGTAACCTCGGTTCTCTCTAGAGAGGGAACGAGTACTGCGTAATATCTTACGCTATGGGGAAACACTCTTTCCTCGAGATATTGAAGCCAAAAATTATCCTTAATTTTTAATCATGCAAAACGCTTTTGCAGCAGCAAGCAGACAAGGGCGAGACAGCTCGCGCGCCCATTGGCTGCCTTGCTGGAAAAGCTGCAGCCTATCGAGTGAGGCACTGCGTGACGTAATGACAAATGGGGGCGCTTCGCGCCCATTTCGTCATGTCCCGCCAGTAAAGGCGTGGTCTCGCCCTATAATACCCTCGATAGCTGTATTTCCTCTGATTTTTCAACGCTGAAGCGAACCAGAGCGTATTCCAAGCACGGCAAGATACGCAGTACTCGTTCCCTCTCTAGAGAGAACCGAGGTTACGTTAGTAACCGAGTACGTTCTCTTACGAGAGTATCTCTCGTACTGCGTAATATCTTACGCTATGGGGAACACCATGCAACACGCCGTGCTGGTAGGGATCCAACACCAAAGTCCCAGGGGCCGAAGCCCGGGGCGCATATAGTGCATAATCACCATAAACTCACAGAGAGTGAGGGAAGAGAGGCTAGAAGCATCATTCCCTGTAAATAGCATCCGAAGGAGCTGATCATGTGACAAATAGACCATACCGTCAGGGTGAACATTCAGCCTGAACTGGGTGGCCACAAGTGTGTCGACAATTTAATGAGCTGCTGTACCGGTCAGTGAGCAATACGCAGGTCAAACTCAGTATCTGAGCCGCACAGCGGGCAGATAGCACTGAACTTTATACCGCCAAAAGCTTAGCTTGCAAGGCGGGAACCTCCAGGTTATAGTATTTTATAAATGTAGACGGCGAGGCCCAGCCCGCGGCCATACAAATATCTTGCAGGGTAACCCCGCTAGACCATGCCCACGAGGAGGCCATGCCTCTTGTGGAGTGCGCTCTAACACCCAAAGGGCACTGTAGGCCCTTAGCAGTGTAAGCCAGCGCTATGGCACCGACTATCCATCTGGATAGGCTCTGTTTCGAAGTGGCAAGTCCCTTAGCACGGCCGCCAAACGAAACGAAAAGCTGCTCAGTCTGTCTGAACCAGACGAGCGGGACACATAAGCCCTTAGTGCCCTGACAGGGCAAAGGAGACTCGCGTCCTTCTCCTCATTGAGAACCGGAAGGGCAGACAGGGAAATCACCTGTGCCCTGAACGGTGTGTTGAGGGATTTTGGCACGTAGCCGTGCTTCGGTTTGAGTATGACCTTTGAGTCATTAGGTCCAAACTCCATGCATGACGCGCTCACTGAGAGCGCTTGCAAGTCCCCTACGCGCTTCACTGAAGCGAGAGCCATAAGAAACGCTGTCTTGAAAGACAAGTGTTTGATGTCTGACGACTGGATTGGCTCGAATGGGGCACCTTTCATGGCCTCCAAGACCGTGGAAAGGTCCCATGTCGGAACTGAAGGGGCCTGGGAGGGTTTAGCCTCCGAGCTCCTCTAAGGAAACGCACGACTAAGTCGTTCTTTCCTAGTGACTGGCCAGACACCGGTTTTACAAACGTTGCTATGGCCGCCACGTATACTTTGAGCGTGGAAGGGGTCCTGCCCTTATCCAGTAGCTCCTGAAGGAAGGAAAGCACTTCCGTAACCCCGCAGTCTACAGGTGAAAAGCTCTACGCTTGACACCAAGCAGAGAACACAGACCACTTCGAGGTGTAGAGCCGTCTGGTAGACGGGGCTCTAGCCTACGCGATCGTGTTTAACACTCCCTCTGGGAGGTCAGCGGGTACCCGTTGATGGCCCATGCGTGCCGGGACCACAAATCCGGGCGAGGATGCCAAATCGAGCCTCCTGCCTGAGAGAGGAGGTCTCTCCTCAACGGTAAAGGCCATGGGGCAGCGCTGGTCAGCTGCATCAGGACAGGGAACCACGACTGGTTTGTCCAGAGCGGAGCTATGAGTAGCACTGGGCATCCCTCCCTCCTGATTCGCTCCAACACCTGAGGCAGGAGTGAGACAGGGGAAAAGCATATAGGGGGGGGCGGCGGGGCCAACATGGGCCAGCGCGTCCCGGCTTTTCGAGAAGAATCTCGGGCAGTGAGCGTTTTCTTGGGACGCGAACAGGTCCACCTGCGCTTTGCCAAACGTTTCCCACAGCAGCTGGATCGTCTGCGGGTGCAGAGACCATTCTCCTGCTGGGACGTTGTTTCTGGACAGCCTGTCTGGCCCCACATTTAGGTGACCAGGCACATGCGCCGCTCTCAGCGAGAGCAGGTTGTGCTGAGCCCAGACCAGGAGGCGTTCCGTCAGCCTGTAAGGTTTCGGGACCTGACGCCGCCCTGGCGATTTATGTACGCCACCACTGACATGTTGTCCGACCGGACCAATACGTGGTGGCCTATTATCTGGGGACAGAAGCGCCTTAGCGCTTTGTCGACTGCTATTAATTCCAAGCAGTTTATGTGAAGGAGCTTCTCCCGTACTGACCATAGGCCAGCTAGCGGTCTGCCCTCGAGCAGCGCTCCCCCGCCCCGATGTGGAGGCGTCCGTAGACACCACCTTCACACCCGAGGCGATCCCCAGACTCACACCTGACTGATACCAGTCGGTCACTTTCCACGGTTTCAGAGCTGAAACGCACTGAAGGTCGACCCTGAGGCGAAATAGACCCGCGTCCACGCCCTGGGGGAACTCGTGCTTTTAGCCATAGCTGCAGTGGGCGCATGCGGAGCAGGCCCAACTGGAGTACGGAGGCTGCTGAGGCCATCAGACCCAGCATTTTCTGAAACCTTCTGAGCGGGACTATAGAGCCGTGGCGGAAGGATCTCGCGACGTGCTGAATATTCAATCCGCGCTCCGGTGACAGGCGTGCTGTCATGGATAGCGAGTCTAACACTGTTCCCAGAAAGGAAATTCTCCGACTGGGGAGCAGTGAGCTTTTCGCTTAATTGACTGTAAGGCCCAGCTCCTCGAGGTGCTCGAGTAATGCGGCCCTGTGTTCTATGAGCTCCGTTCGTGAACGAGATAGAATCAGCCAATCGTCCAAGTAGTTCAAAACTCGCATGCCCCGAAGTCTCAGGGGGGCGAGGGCCGCGTCCATGCACTACGTGAACGTACGGGGTGCTATGGACAGGCCGAACGGCAGGACTGTGTATTGATATGCCTGGCCCTCGAAGGCGAATCTCAAGAATCGCCTGTGATGGGACGCTATTTGTATTTGAAAATAGGCGTCTTTCAGATCTATTGACATGAACCAGTCTCCTTGGCGCACTTGCGCGAGGATTTTCCTGGTCGTAAGCATTCTGAACTGGCGCTTCCCGAGCGTTCTGTTCAGCAGTCGCAGATCTAGAATGGGTCTGAGCCCACCATCTTTTTATGGTACCAGAAAATATCTGCTGTATAAGCCCCCTTCGCCCTGAGATAGAGGTTCTATAGCCCCTTTTCTCAGTAGTTTCGCTATCTCGGCTCGAAGTAGATGAAACACTTCGCTATACACCGTAGTTTCGACTCGCGCCGTATAACGGCGGGGGCGTCGAGCGAACTGTAGCGAACAGCCTCTCGTTATAGTGTTCAACACCCATTCTGATACCCCGGAAGCCTTGACCACGCATCTGCGTGAATAGCTAGGGGTAGAATGAAATCTGGGCTCTGGCCGCGGCAGGACGGCGGCTCGAGAGCCCCTGTGTACTGGGAACACAGCACCGTGTTTACAGCGTTCGAGGCGGGGGGCGCGCTGATCACAGCGGGCAGCCTGGCCGCGCTCAGCTTCTCTATGGCGGGACGCGCAGAGAAAGCGAGCGGGGCGAATCCTGTGGGATTCGGCGCGTGTGAGGGAATGTGGGCACATTTACTAAATGCGGCACATTTACTACACTGAGAATACTGTCAGCTCGCGCGACTAAATCACTGCTGTGTTTACAGCGTGCGAGGCGCGCGCTGATCACAGCCGGCAGCCTGGCCGCGCTCAGCCTCTCTGTGACGGTTGTGCAGAGAAGACGAGCGGGGGCGAATCCCGTGAGATTCGGAGTGTCTGTGAGAAACGCGGGCACGAGACAGCGGGCACATTTTCTGCACGGAGAACACTCGGCTCGCGCCGACTGAATCAACGCTGTGTTCACAGCGTGCGAGGTGCGCGCTAATCACAGCGGGCAGCCTGGCCGCGCTCAGCTTCTCTGTGACGGGTTGTGCATAGAAAGCGAGCGGGGGTGAATCCCGTGGGATTCGGCGTGTCAGTGAGGAAATGCGAAAACAGCGGGCACATTTACTGCACTGAGAACACTGTCGGCTCGCGCCGACTAAATGTGTGTTAGTTTCGTTTTTACAGAAACCAAGGGACACGCATCGTGTAGTGTAAGCGGGCATTGTATGGGCGCTTTCACTACATTTTCTGCACAACCAACATGAGTTGGTTTATTTGTGCTAGCCCTGCACCGTGGCGGGCTGTGTCTGGGTGTGGGAATGGGCACTGGGACGTGGGCATTCTTACAACACTCGTAACACCATCGGCCGTGGCCGGAACACCAGAAAATGCACTCTTTATTGGATTTATCTGGGTAGCCATAGAAACGGCTTTTGTGCGCAGGCAAGCGGGCTGAGACACCGGCTGCTTCACTGCGAAACACACTGGGACAGTCACAACGCATGGAACTGAACGAGCGAGAAGTTTTGGTGGAAATCCGGCCGCAGCGGGATCTGAACACCGTCACTTTCCTAGAGAGACTAGGAAGGCCTTGAGACCTCGGGCTTTACCTCAATCCTCGGCCGGGGCCCGCGCTGAGGGGGGCGGCGTCCAGCAGAGCGAGAGCGCGGTGTTTGATCTCGGGCCTGGCGGCGCTGCTAGTTAGCCGAAACGACGGCCTTTGTGCGCAGGCAAGCGGGCTGTGGAACCAGCTTGCTCACTGCGAAATACACTGGAACAGTCACATTGCTTGGAACTGAACGAGCGAGAAGTTTTGGTGAAAATCCGGCCGCAGCGGGAACTGAACACCGTCGCTTTCCTAGAGAGACTAGGAAGGCCTTGAGACCTCGGGCTTTATCTCAATCCTCGGCCGGGGCCCGCGCTGAGGGGGGCGGCGTCCAGCAGAGCGAGAACGTCGAGGAACACGGAGCGCTCAGCTTCCGTCATCTCGGATAGCGTTAGCCACAAATGTATCTCACCATTCAGACCGATGTAATCCACGGCTTGAGAGAGCGGACGCATCGGCTCAGTTTCAATGCCGTCTCCGGTAAGTTTGTCGAGCTCAAGTGCGGACGCGGCGGCAGACGGCGGCCGCTGTCCGTCTGGGAGCGACTCGAGCGAAGCCGGCGAAGCTGGCGGGCGAACCGGCGAGCTTTGGCGGGCTGGAAATAGCTCGGGCGCGCGCAGGGCGCGGCGCTTCTTGCGGCGCGGCATCACGGCGGGCTGGGATGCGGGCTCGGAGAACGAAGCTAGGCGAGTCCGCAGAGTCACCATAGGCAAGCGTTCACAATGATGGCATCCGCCGTCAGCGAGCGCGGTGGCCGCGTGATCCTCACCCAGGCAGGACACGCAGATGACGTGGCGTTCCTCGTCGCTGAGTGGGGCTCGGCAAGAACCACAGGAAGGCATCTTTAAAAAGACGCAGCTCTTTTAGAAATGGGTGTTGCGTCACGTAAGCAAACACACACACACTTAGCAGAGTAAAAGGATATAGTACGCCGGAAAGCGCAGCAGGTACGGCAGTTGAAGGCGGCTGGGCCAGCGACTTCAGAAGATGGCACGTCCCGCTGAGAAGGCTACAAGTCAACGGCGCGGCTTCTCACTCTGGATCCCGCGATGCGTGAGCTTCGCGTGAAGAATGAAAAAATCAGAGGAAATACAGCTATCGAGGTATTATAGGGCGAGACCACGCCTTTACTGGCGGGACATGACGAAATGGGCGCGAAGCGCCCCCATTTGTCATTACGTCACGCAGTGCCTCACTCGATAGGCTGCAGCTTTTCCAGCAAGGCAGCCAATGGGCGCGCGAGCTGTCTCGCCCTTGTCTGCTTGCTGCTGCAAAAGCGTTTTGCATGATTAAAAATTAAGGATAATTTTTGGCTTCAATATCTCGAGGAAAGAGTGTTTCCCCATAGCGTAAGATATTACGCAGTACGAGAGATACTCTCGTAAGAGAACGTCTGGTCACCCTGAATTCCGTGACCGTACCACGGAATATTCAGTGGTCGCCACAGATTTTTTTTCACCTTCAATGGTTGCCTATTGCTGATTTTGACAGTAAAGTAGGCTATTCAAGTTGTCTGTTTTTGTGATGCATGTAGCCTAATTAAACTTTGAACCTCAATTATCTCCCCTGACTATAGCCTTTTGCTTATTGACAAATTCTGTGATGGCACCACGGATACTTCCGTGACCGTACCACGGAATATTCAGTGGTCGCCACAGATTGTTTCACCTTCACTGGACGATATTGCCTATTGCTGATTTTGACACTTAGGCTATTTGAGTTGTCTGTGTTTGCGATGAAAAGCAGGCTGTTAACATATTATTTCCCCTGATCAGTTTGTGTAAGTTTCCTTATTGTCAAATTCTGTTATGGCAGCACGGATTACCTATTCCGTGACGGGACCACGGATTATTCCGTGACGGGACCACGGATTATTCCGTGACGGGACCACGGAATATTGGCCAACCTGATCTCACAGAAATACGTGAAATGAACACGACCCCTTAACCCCTTTTTACGTGGTGGTGGCACGTAATAGGCTACATTAAATTACGTGTGGGCACCACGAAAACAACACCCATACAAAGTCAATGAGGCTCGTGGTGGACACACGGATTCCCTGGTTCAACAACGTCACAGTGGGCGACGGTAAATGTTATTTTCTAGTTTACGAAACGTCCTCCTTTTATCATTTATTATAGTGTATTAGTTCCGATTTTTGTTGACTAAATAACAGTAAATTGTTTGTGATATATCAATTTATATATGGAGTAGTTTTAAATAATGGCCCGATGCTGTGTTAAATAGATTGTTCCCTTACGTTATTAAACCCTTTACGATATTTTATTTTTTTCAAATGTATTTTCTGTCATATCAGCGAATATTATTAATTATTATTATGAATCAGAAGACTTTCAGTCGTTACCACGGCAACGATACGTCACGTTACGCACGCTTCTTACCCATAATCACTGCGCGTACTTTACAGCTCATTTCACCGCCTACCTACTGATTACAGTAAGTATCTCAAACATAGGCTTCTCAACCCAAGGGGTCTTTGTTTATTAAAAATCACGCAAAACCATTGCTGTTATTTATGTAGTTGTAGCCCGAACTGTGTAGCGTTTCATCCCTGAAGATTAGGTTGAATTTGTTAGTGTTCAGTGGCGGCGCCAGGGGGGAGCTAGGTGGTGCTGTAGCTCCCCCTATAATAGCCATAGCACCCGCCCAGCACCCCCAAGAAATGTCTGTGATTTTTTTTTTTTTATATATATATTTATATTTTAATGTCATCTCATGTTTGAATAGTCTTTTCATGTTGCTAAAAAGGGTATTAAAGAATAATTAAAATATATATATTTAGTCTAAAAAAACATGAGGCCCAAACAGGCGATCTTCTTTGGCCAATGGACGCGGCGCCCGGTGAACGTTTGCAGACATCCCAAGATAGCGGCTCCCTGATGGCCGCAAATTAGTTCAAATCTCGCGGAATCTAAGCTCCAAACGTGTAGCGCGCGCAAGACACAAAGAGCGAGAGACCTTGCGCGCGTGTGTGTGTGTGTGTAAATGTGCGTGTGTGAGCATGAAGCGCATGTAGCGCGCGCAAGACAGAGAGAGCGAGAGACCTTGCGTGTGTGTGTGTGTGTAAATGTGCGTGTGTGCGCATGAAGCGCATGTAATGCACCCCCCCCCCCCCCCCCCCCCCCCCCCCCCCCCCGTCAACAAAACCGAACTATCGGCCCAAAATTCAAAGCACCGTCTATTAAGTGTTGAGCATCCCCATAGCACCTGCAACAGAAAATCTCTGGCGCCGCCACTGGTGTTGCATTATCATTTACACGGCTAAGTTACCCACCGAAGTAGTTAGCTAGCCAGCCAAATGACAGCTGTCCCCGGCACAGTTGTATTGTGACACTGCCAGCTACCAAAAAGACAACAATTAACAACGTGTTGTTGCAGTGGTTAAAGTTTTATTCAAAGTGCAAAGTAAATGTCAGAAGTGTAACTAAGGAGAATTATCGCAATCAGTCCTTATGGAATAAGTTCATTTTGAAATGAATTGGTTTCATGTTATTAATGATCAAAGGGTTAAGCAAAATGACTGTCTCTGCAGCTGCTTCTCAATCCAGAAGAAGGGATCCTGTGCATGAGGACGGCCTTCAGATAGAAGATCAAGAGTTGGCAAGTCTTGGTGAGAATACGGAGTGTTACAGTAATATCATTCATTACACTACATTTTCCAATTTCCACCATTTATTTCATCATAATCAAGCATTATGTTTTGTCGGTTCCACTACAGACTCACCGTATAACTTATATATACTTGTGTGTGATCATAATCATGATTATAGCCCTTTTAAGGACAAGTGAATGTATATTTTTGTTTTTTTAGAAACAAGACTCCAAGAGTTAAGGGACACCATAACTGCAGGTCAGGTTCCAGAGGGAACAGACAGAATGGTTTCTGCTTGGGAACAAAGGCAGCTTCTCACAGATGTGAGAATGAAAACTGCTAGGCCTATGCTTTTTATGCAAAGCTCTCAGCCGAGAGAGTATTCATCCAAAATTGTCACAGATGCTGTGCTGTAGAAGCTGTGATTAGGTGCCTGGACTGTGTAACACTGGACATGGAGTTCCTCTGTGCTACCTGTGACGTAGAGGCCCACAAGAGAAATGTCTTCCATGACAGAGAGGCTGTGTTTCATGGATTTCTTGAGCCCATTCCCCCTACAACTGCTGTGGTGGTGAATGCAAATGACCAGCCTCAGTTTTGTAAACAAAGTATGTTAAAATTAGCATTATATCAAATTGTCTCATACTTACAGTGTAATTCCCTAAATGTTGTTGTAGCAAGCGCACACTTATATTTAACAGTGTTTCTAAATGGCTTCTCATTCTAAGCTTATTCTCAAAACTCTAAAGTGCAAGTGTGAAATTTAATAGCTGAATAACAAAAGTATGATTGGTTTTGACAGTTCTGACCAGCATATCTTTGACCAGCTAAGTCAATTGCATCTTAATATTTTTCAAAATGTGCTTAAGCATTTACATGTTGTTTCAGCATGACTATTACAGTTGGAATAGTGGTGTGGCCAGTTTGGATTAATTGTTGGGTTTTAAAGCACTATTTTGAATATGAGGTTAGCGTTTTGGGAAATGCATCTAAGGGACTGAAGAGAAGCTGTAAATACACCCTTCATAACTTCTTTCTGTTTTCAGTATGTCAACTGCCTGTTCCTGCACCAAGGTCAATTTGTGAATGCACTCATGACCTCACAATCACTCCAGGGAAGCATATTTCTGTGGTCACCATCAATGGTATGTTGTTCTGAAAGCCCTCCTTTTTGTGCAAGTATTATTGTACCATAACTTTACCGCTGTATGCAATGCAAAGCTTTTTATCACAATGTCATTTTCAGGTAATGCCCAAATGCCATGTCAAATAGCTAATATATAATATATTTGTATCTCTGTATAGAAGGCAATCTGTTGCAATTTGATTACTGAAATTATTTTAGTCTTTACTACATTATATTCACTTGTTCACAGGATGATATGACGTCTGCTTGCCTCGGAAATCCTGTCCATCATGCTCTGCAGAATGGACTCCCGAGGTGAAGGACCTGCTCGTTTATCGGTACTGGCCAGCCAGCACCAGCTGCCAGACCCTATACAAGTTTGATGTCTTCACCTCGTTTGAACATATGAAGGTGACGGCACCAGCCATGTCCAGGCAGGCCTTCCTGAAAATGTTGGAGCACAGATCTGTTCAAGCTGGAAGGGTAAATCTGCCTGAATATCACTAAAACGTATAACAAACAAAATTATATTACTGTATACCTACTATTTAATTATTTGTATTGCTTCAAAAATTCCTAACCAAACATTTCTTAATATGCAGACAGGTAGTATCTGTGCTGATACATTTCAGCGAAGCTTTTTTGAGTTTACCTTCTGTCAATACAAAGAAGAGGATATATGCCAGGTCCATCATTTTGAGTGTCCAGCATGTTCTCCAGACATGTTGGCTGTCTGCTCTGATGGAAACCGAAAACATTACCGCTTCAGCAAGTCAAAAGGGTAGGTATAGGTATTTTTCAGAAGTTTATTTTAGTCTTGTCTTACAAATAGTAGCCATTCGGGTTGTCTTTGAGTGATCATAACTTACATCTTAACAAATAGTAAATGTAGTACTTGTGATTTTTATTACTGACGCATGTTATCTTATGGACAGGACTGAGGAGCCACCTATATATGAGGGCTTGTTCCTGGCCAAGGACGAGGAAGTTGCTACCTTTGTTGACCTTGTCAGAGGCAACATAAGAAGTGTATGAACATTTGATTTGATATAGTTTGTACAGTATAAAAACCATTACGCCTATGGAGAGTCCCCACAAAGATAGCGAACCAGACGTGTGTGTGTGTGTGTGTGTGTGTGTGTGTGTGTGTGTGTGTGTGTGTGTGTGTGTGTGTGTGTGTGTGTGTGTGTGTGTGTGTGTGTGTGTGTGTGTGTGTGTGTGTGTGTGTGTGTGTGTGTGTGTGTGTGTGTGTGATTCTTGAGTCTGATATTTGAGTTTTAATGGCAATCCAATTCTGAGTAAAAATTGAAAGCATTTCACACGTTTCCTTGCAGAGTGGTATTTATCTAATATTTGTAGTAGCCAAGTATTATATTTTGTTATAGGCACTCAGTTGACAGAGATGTGTGCTTAAGCCAGGCCTTACTGGGTCAATTGATTCTTAACCACTAGATTTTCTTCTGATTTATCAGACATGGGTTTCTCTTACGAGGACTGAACCATTACCGTGGAGAAATATATTTGCTTACCCGATGTTTCTTCAAAGAGAGATGTCAAAGAAGGCAAATGTTACCTTCTTCTGTATGGATGTTACATGCAGGTAATTCTCATTGTCATATTGCCTATATCCAACTCCATGATTAAACTGTCTTGTTTCTCAGCTTTACAGTTATGTTAGTAATTTTAGATTTCAATTAAAAATTAATCTTTTTTACACTCACATGATGCTGCTCCTGCTTTTTAGGTACTGGCCCTACCTTAACAAAGTAGCAGAGGGTTTACCAGAGCTTCTGCCATTGACAGAAATGAGGCCATTCCTGAGCGGCATGCATGCCAAAGCCCATGCGAGGTACATGCAATAACTTTAAGTCTGGTATGGCTGTTGTTATTGGGAAATAATGGGTCGGATAATGCTGTGTGTTATCTTTCACCAACTGCTTTTCAGCTGCTTGTTCAAATTTGTAGGACAGGGATTTTGTTTTTCCCCGCCAAATAAAAGCTTGGGTCATGAGATGTTTTAGAGATAATTGTATGAATTAATGTATATATAACATTCAAGTAATCTTCAGTGCAAATTATTATTTTTACATTTGTGGATGTTATGCCTGATTGGCTGATGTTATATCAACACTTCTAAAATACTGCTGCATAACACTTCTCACTCTGTGTTGCAGGTGAGATGGGGTGGCAGATGCCAGGATGGAGCAGAAAACACAGTGGGAGAGGAAGTGGAGCAGGTATGGTATTATTGTCAGTATTTTAACTATGGCTACAAAGAGTCTTAAAGGGGTCATATAATGCCATTTTCGTACAAGCTAATATAATTCTTTAGGGTCTAAATTAAAAGTTTGTAATATACTTTAATTAAAAATTCTCATTAGTATTGTAACAAAGTTTATCTGTTTTGTTCTTACGAAATTTATCATTGTATTACTTCAAGGTAATGACCAGTTCAACTAACTTTTAGTCATATGGTTTAGGCATGTCTGTTGGGTTTCTCTTATTGCCTTTATGATGTGAAATCTTACTTTTTGGCTTGTGGGTGCATTATTGTTTTCATTAGGAAGAGTGAACATGCTATCGCGACAGGCCATGGGTTGGAACAGAAGAAAGAGGGACAACCTTCATCAAGTGTTAGCCCACAGATATGTCAAAGTAAGGGTAAATTATAATTGAGATCCTAAGCACTGCCCCTTTCCCTCAATGCACCAACTACAGCTAGATCTAAAACTATTTGTTGATTAATTGTTTAATCACGTTACAGAAAATAAATATGCGACTATTCTGATAATAATCATGTTTTATTCATTTTATGTAACTGAGGGGAGGGTAGTGCTTAGGATTGGTCAGTTATCTTCTAAGATTGTAACCTCACTGTTGTACAGACATTTTTCTCCTATTTACGTAAAGTCTGCTTGGTAGTATACACAGATATTAAATGTTATTTAATGTTACACCTGTTCTGATGGATGTCTTGTACCGAAAGCTCAAGTAAAATTGGTGGGGTTTGCATTGTGGTGGTGTGTAGAGCTTTTTTTCTGACATTTTGTTATTTTTTCTCTTTAAAAGATCACAGAGAGGGTAAAGGTGGAAGCTGCCAGCCTTAGCAACCTCAAGAAGGAGCACAACCTTGATCAGGAGACAATACAGCAGTGGGTGTGTGATGTCAGACAATGGGCGGTCACAGGTAAAACATGTAAAGTACACAATGTATATACAGTGTGTGTGTATATACACACGCCCACACACACACATCTGTTAATGACTGTACCTTTATACAAATAATAAAAGGTGGCTATATTTTGAAAATGTCACTAATTGTGTCTCTTGTCCAATTGTTTTGTTTCACCTATTTAGAGAGTCTACACTCCAGGTTGTACTGAAGAGCTAAGGGCTGACATTGAGAACATCACTGTAACCCTTTTGCGCAAGAAGCAAGATCTGTATCATCAGCATGGTTTGTTATCAAATCAAGTTGTTTAAATTAATAACACTTCAAAAAACAATAATATTCTGGGATTATGACAGTTTTATTTTCGTTTCGATTTGCAGATAGCAACCAGGCAAGACAGAGTTGAAGAAGAAGCTTCGCGAAAAGGTCTTGCAACACAACACCGTAGTGGAAGGAGATCTGATTGACGAGGAGTTGGCTTGCAGTCTGACAGAGGGATACATCCTACCATGGGAGAGACATGAAGATGGTATGATATGTATGAGTTGCTAGTTTAGCTTGTTGTTCTTTTAGTTGATATCCATAGTATATGGCATCACTCTACACTAGCTATACAAATTTTATTCTCTTTTCGATCTTCACATGTAGTAATGGTTCCAACCACAAATTTTCATATTTACTATTGTCCTTTTTGTTACTTGTCATGCTGTCAATTCTGTTATACTTGTATAATATAATAGTAAACATTCCTTGTCCACTATTCCATTCCTTTTCCCAACCAAAGGCAACACCTTCAGGTTGAAGAGATCTATCTTCGACCAGGTAATGCTGCTGAAACGCTTGGAGGAGGAGCAGAGCATCCTGGTAAAGGAGATGTCTCAGCACATCAAGTACCTTCTGAAGCAAGTCCAAGAAGTGGAGTCACTCAGAGGACAGACTTTGGAGCGGATCAAAACCAGCAGTATGTACAAGATCTTTAGATTTTAGTATCATGTATTTATTTATAATATATGGATGGATGGATGGATGGATGGATGGATGGATGGATGGATGGATGGATGGATGGATGGATGGATGGATGGATGGATGGATGGATGGATGGATGGATGGATGGATGGATGGATGGATGAATGGATAAGTATTTCCAGGGAACTCTACTTTATACATTGAGTTGTGATCAGGCACTTCTCTTTCTATTTTTTTCCACAATTCCTCTACAGGTTTCGTTGACCTGACAGAGGACGCTACACATGGGCTCAACAGTGTCCTCAATCGGAGCGGTCACTCACTTAGAAGTCAACACAAACAGGCTGTTAATGCATACAGCAGTATAGCCACTATGGAATTTGATTTTCTTTCCATGCAGGAGGACATTGAGGAGTGGAATGACAATGGCTTCACCAGCCCCGAATCTGAGGAAGAAGACACCTAAAGACCACTGCCAAACAACACACAAGAACTGGAGATTTGTACAAAAAAATATTGCCTTGCCTTTGTTTTAAATAGCTGTACCAAAGTATCTACATGAAAGTTTTTGTAGATTTTGTATGTATTTAATTTAATGTATTTCCATAATGTATGTGGATTTATACTGTATTTGTATGCAATATGCATATACTACCCATGTTATTTTTTTTGTTATTTGTAGTTATAGCATACTGAATACTATCAAATAGTATTGAAACCATAAATGTTTTTCTTTTATGTTTTCCATATGACAGCATCTAAATGTACATACAGACAGACAAATCCAAACATTTTTCACTTACATCCTGTAAAACTAGAAAGAAATGTATTTGTTGTGATGCATACATATGCACCACTGTAATAAACCCATTTGATGGAATTGTCTGTTGTGTGAACTTAATATACCAGTTAAATCCTTCAGTGGTGGTCAGTAAATAAGTACATTTACTCAAGTATTGTAATTAAGTACAAATTACTGGTATTTGTTCTTGTGTATCTCAAAAAATGACAATAACTTGATTTTTTTTTACGAGCATTTAATAAAAATAATAAAAAAAAAAAACAGATTGCATTTCCTGTGACTACTTCAAAATAAAATTTAACTTGTGTTTTGCCAGTTAAATGCTTTTAATGTGAAGCTTTACAAGGGTGGGATTTTGCACACAAACAATAGGAAGAGTATAAATTAAGGTACTCAACAGTTTATACAAGTACAGCTAGTACATTAGTTGATCAACCGAACTTTAATTGCCAGCTATTTAGATAATTGTTTGTCATGTCATGTAAAAACATTTCATGGTTCCATCTTCACAAATGTGAAGATTTTCCTCTTTTCTTTTTGATTATTTTAATTTATATTTTTAAACATTTTTAGGTTTAGACTGACGAAAAAAGCAGTGTGAGGGTGTTATTTTTGGGCTATGGCTCTCGATTCATAAAAATCTAAAAATCAGCAAATTCATCCATAATGAAAATAATCATCTCATGCAGTCAGAGACAAAATTGTTCAACCACAACCAACTACTTTTACATTAGCACATAAGGAATAATAATATCATGATAATAATATTACAACGTTTTTCTTTCAGCTTTGAATACTTTTACTTTCAATACTTTACATTTTCCTGATTATGCTTTCATAATTTTACTTAAGTAACATTATCAATGTGTTATTTTGACTTGTATTTTTACTTGTAAAAGAGTATTTGTCCAGCAAATTATTAGTATTTTTACTTAAGTTAATGATCTGAAAACTTCATCCACCACTGACATCATTTGTAAGTACTTTTGAACACCTATTTGCATCTTTTAGACTAATGCTGATGTTCATAAGTTTATGATTATGGCCAAAACACTCAAATAGTCTGTTTGTTGCTTGGCTGCAGTACATACATATGTGCAGTATTGTTATAATACTAAATTAAATATATGTATATAAAAATTGAGGTCGGGCCTCAAAGTCCTCACTAAAACTATGCCTGAGCCAAGGCTGTGTTCCATGAAAAGTTAAAATTGAAACTTTGTCGTAGGACTAAAACAAACATATTGTTGGAAAGGGCTTGACCTGGAGAGTAACATATGTCAGTCTGAAGGTTGTAAATGGCTCCTGCGTTGAAATATTGACCTCTGAACCTTGATTTTGGTGCATGTTGGAAAGCTTGTCATTCAGGAACAGAAGGAGCTACAGACATGAAACCAACTGTTATAAATAGCTCTTGACTTGAGCTACATGACTATACCCATATGGATAGAGTCACCAAGAGGGGGTGCTGTCAAAAATGGTCAAACTTGATTTTCACCTATTTAACAGTAAGGTATTTGAAATTTTATTACACAAATGTGATTCCCATCAGCTTTAACCCATCAGTGTACTCTTACATCATTATTTACACATTCCAATTTCAGTATATTGAGTCATATATTTTTAAACTACAATTCCCTCTAGCCGCGCCATGCCACTTGATACTAATTAGTATCATATTTGTAGTTTTTCCTGTTTGCAAATTTAGGCTGTGAATAGGGTTGTAAAAAGATGTATGCACTGGATATATTAAATATCTAGTACAGCCGAACTAGTACTTTTACACTGTATTTAGGTGTTGTATGATTAGAAAAAGTAAAGAATGAATTAAAGTGATTTATTAAGGCGATTTCAACAAGTAGGCCTATACACGCGTTTCGGGATTATGTTCAGTTCACTGACTCTCGACGGGAGTTACGTAAAGTAGCTCCTTAATTACACCTCAGAAGCTTTAGGCATTTGTATATTGTTTAATTACAGTTTCAAAACGTTTTTTCGGCCGCCAAGACTTAAATAAAAATGCTCCTGTGTGTTTAGTAATAATGTTGTACGTGTATTGCGTACAATAGGCCTACTGTGCTATGTGCTGCGTACTCACGTTGTTTGTAATAGGCTAAACTTACTAATATAAGGCTACAAATCACTCCTAAATGTGTAAATATGTATATATAATTTCCTTTCTCTTTTACTTGTTGTTATACAGGTATATATTACCTTTATCAAAGTCTCAATAGGTTATTAACTTTGCTAATGTCCATGTTCTCTCATTATGTGATTTATGTCCATATTCTGATTGTGGATTTACTGATTATCAAATAAAGTTTAACTGAAAGTTTTCAGCCATTCCCTTGATAAAAAAAGTTCTTAAACTAGTTATGTCATAGATTGCCAAGCTTCAGAACCATAATAAAACACAAATCTGAAAATGTCATGGTACACTTCATTTATTTTGTTAGGTATTGTTCAAATTTCATAGCTTAAAATCTATTTTGATATGAATAACAGAAATGGCAAATGAACAACAAATGTGGTACCAAAAACAACATTTTATTTATTTGCAATGTATGTTGCATATTTTCAGGCTAGCTGCATGGGATAGGAATCAGGCTGGCTGCCAGGATGGAGGCCAGGTCTTTCCACTGAGAAAAACATAAAGAAGAAAAGAAAGAAAAAAGAAAGAAAGAAAGAAAGAAAGAAAGAAAGAAAAGAAAGAAAGAAAGAAGAAAGAAAGAAAAAGAAAGAAAGAAAGAAAGGGAAGTTGAAGGAGAATTAGTAAGTATAATACACATTGAATTGATTGTCATGTTTGTAACATTTACTGTTTCACAATACTTTGCAGAGTTGTGCAGTGCATCAAGAATCTGTTGTTCCAGAGTGGAGACGATAAAATGTTAACGTTAACCTTGTCTTGCATAGCCTGACCTATATCCACACTAGAGCTGTGCCAGAGTTGGAGGAAGGTCTTGCTGAACCCATTATCATTCTGGTGTGTTTCCCTGTGCGTAAGATTAGTTTTAAACAAGATATAAAACATCACGGTCATTATGGTATGTCAGTGTTACTCAAAGTAACTGTTGCTCATAGAGAAATATATTTTTTAGATAGGCACAATACAGCCGGAAGGTGGAACGTTTACGTTGCTGTGGACCCTGCAGTGGTGGCTGCACAGCTGGGACTTGGTGTGGTGGCTTCTGGATGTGTGGAGCTGAGTGTAGTGGTGTGTGGCTGGAGAGAGCCAGGTGTGCTGGCTCCTGGATGTGTGGAGCTGAGTGTAGTGGTGTGTGGCTGGAGAGAGCCAGGTGTGCTGGCTTCTGGATGTGTGGAGCTGAGTGTAGTGGTGTGTGGCTGGAGAGAGCCAGGTGTGCTGGCTCCTGGACGTGTGGAGCTGAGTGTAGTGGTATGTGACTGAAGAGAGCCAGGTGTGCTGGCTTCTGGATGTGTGGAGCTGAGTGTAGTGGTGTGTGGCTGGAGAGAGCCAGGTGTGCTGGCTTCTGGATGTGTGGAGCTGAGTGTAGTGGTGTGTGGCTGGAGAGAGCCAGGTGTGCTGGCTCCTGGATGTGTGGAGCTGAGTGTAGTCGTGTGTGGCTGGAGAGAGCCAGGTGTGCTGGCTTCTGGATGTGTGGAGCTGAGTGTAGTGGTGTGTGGCTGGAGAGAGCCAGGTGTGCTGGCTTCTGGATGTGTGGAGCTGAGTGTAGTGGTATGTGACTGGAGAGAGCCAGGTGTGCTGGCTCCTGGATGTGTGGAGCTGAGTGTAGTCGTGTGTGGCTGGAGAGAGCCAGGTGTGCTGGCTTCTGGATGTGTGGAGCTGAGTGTAGTGGTGTGTGGCTGGAGAGAGCCAGGTGTGCTGGCTTCTGGATGTGTGGAGCTGAGTGTAGTGGTGTGTGGCTGGAGAGAGCCAGGTGTGCTGGCTTCTGGATGTGTGGAGCTGAGTGTAGTGGTGTGTGGCTGGAGAGAGCCAGGTGTGCTGGCTTCTGGATGTATGGAGCTGAGTGTAGTGGTGTGTGGCTGGAGAGAGCCAGGTGTGCTGCTTGACGGGTGTGGTGACGTGCAGACGGATGTAGTCTGGGTTGATGGTGTGTCAAGGGATGGAGCCTGGTTTTGAGATGGTGTGGCTGGTGTTTCCTGTTGTGGTGACTGGTCACACGGCACCAAATGTAGGATGAAGTTCTCTTCTTGAGGCAGTTGGTCTGGGTTGAGTCTTGTCCAACCTATTAAATGGACATGGAACACACACAAATATATTATATAATATGCAATTAGGCCAAAGTGAAAATAAAAAATGCAACCCAAATCAACCTAGACGGTAAAAAAGATGGACGTAGTGAACGTGATTTTACCCACAGGATTCTGAAAGGCATGGGGCAGAGGAGTCAAGGAAGAATGGAGAATGGGTTAGATATGTGTTCTTTCAACAGCTGTTAAGTATTGCCATTATTGTGTCAGTCTAAGACGCAAAGCACATTGTCATCCATTGTAAGTTTTGTGCGACCAGCAAAAGGTTTACAACCACTAACCACTTGCAGGTTAACCTCCACAACCAATTAATGTGTAAATTAAAGTGCTCAATATGTATACATTACAAACAAAGTGTATATATTATGAAAGATTCATTGATAATAACAGAGATGTGTGAGATCGCGATGAACTGATGTCAGCTTTTTAGGAATTATAATGGGAGCGCACTTTGCGCGCAGTCCTACCAAACCATGCATGACTGTAAGTTAGCCTGCTTGCTTTTATGTTATAACAGTGGTTTGTGTGTAAATGCTTTAATAACAAATAATTGATCAGGAGCATGTATGCTGATGTGTATGGTGGCGACACGTAGGCTAACTTGAAAGTATTTGGAGGTACAGAAAAAAAGTCTTTTTGCGGGCGGGAGCGGGACAAAACATGAATGTTGCGGTCGGAGAAAGTAACATAGAAAGTAGTTGAGAACTCCAGTTATAATAATGACCCACGTATTAAAAAATGGTCGGGTTTAAATCGGCCTCGGGCTCATAATTACAGTTAATGTGTCGGGCCGGGCTGGGCTCGGACACAACGTGCTCGGGTAGGGTCGGGCTTGCATGAGATCTACCTCGGGTAAGCTAACACTTACAGGCACGAATCAGTCGTTTGTCGTTGGGGAACTTGTGGAGCCTCTCCCCCATTTTTGATGTATTTGTACATCCGCACAAACACAATAGTTAACCATTTTTGCTAGCTAGGTCTCCAATATAAATGCTAGCCTACTTGCTGTTTAGACTAACGGTAACTCTAGGCTTGTAGCATAGACCAGGCATAGACAGTAAAAGCTTGGAGTCCCTTTTATGACGTCACGCCCAGCCTAGTGGAAGGAAATCTTAAAACTGTGCTTAAAACCACTGTAAAACGTACCAACTTTTCATATTATATGCAGCATTTTGGTATAAAAAACATAAAAACAATTGTGGGCGGTTCTTATCTTTATGTTTAGTAAGTGCATTGCATTATCTTTGTGAAAAAATTAACCTCCAATTTACACTTTAAGCAAAGTTGAATCTTCTGTAAAAACACTGAATACTGCTCTTATAAATACATGTGCAGAACAACATTAGTTCACAAATCGGAGTTGACTTGCTTTATTATTTTTAAATATGCACATTGCTTCTCTGTAAAGCATCACCTGGTCAGAGAGGCAGAAATGTGTAAAGTTTGGCTGATTGTTGACTTCTAATGTTAATTATTGTTCCAGTAAAGTGGATTCATTTCACTTTAGCTTTAGCTGCGGATTTCAAAATTTCCAATAACTTAAAACTACCAAGGAGATAGAAGTGATGTATTTTAAAGCACAGGTGACCCCATCATCCCAAAGCATTTTTGTTCTTGTTTTCCACAATACCAGCTCTTTAAAATGACTCTAGGTTGCAGCCAGATCAGAATTTCTAGTCTTTGCTGTTTGGAAAATGGACAGGACAACACCAACAATTGTACAACGGATAGTGAATATATGCATGTGTTTGCATTTCAAGGTTAAATAAATGCAACCTCACCTTCAACCATCAATTTGTAGATGGCATCCACATTGTCAAGGCATGTCTTCGCGGATGTGCTAAGGTGGGCATGCATCACCTTAGGAGGATGTGCAATTAGCAGTAGGGGCTTCATGCCAAGGGCATACAACTTCTTAAGCTGGAACAGAGAGGTAGAGAGATCAATTGGATATATACACAAAACTGTATTTTACAGCTGAATTTGTTCTCACGCTTGATCTGAAGTTACATCAAAGCTAGAAAACATCTACAAACAATCAAACAATGATTTTTACATAATTTTTGGATAGATAAATGTGAGGATTTGACTGGGAGTTTCAACTCCCTAGACATAATAGTTTGAAAAAAAAAACAGCAAACATGAATTATATTCTTATTAATAGTGTGAGGCAATATATTATACAAGTTCATTTATTTGATTATGTCAAAATAACAAAACACTTTTGGTGAATGAGATGAAAACTACATACCAGAATGGCAGCATCATCAAGAACGTGGGACTTTATGTTATTTTTCTTCATGGACGGACGACAACCACTGCTTCTGCTGACTTTGAAATTTGTCCAGTTTTTTTTTTAAAGTCTTACATGTTGGGGTTGTGGATGGTTGCAGAGTGAACAAATTTTAAGTCCACAGTATATTTTTCCCCGCAGTTTGGGCAGGTCTTTTTTTGTGAACCTCCAGCCATTTCTGAACAGGAATAACTGGGAGTGAGAGATAGATTGAAAGAGTGATTAAAAGAGAGACAACAACAGAAACAGTGATCGAAAGAGACAGAGAGTGATCGAAAGAGACAAGTGAGAAAGATAGATAGAGAGTGGCTCTTAAAAGTGCCGTTGTTTTAATTTGTGTGTGTATATGTGTGTGTTGGTGGAGTCAAAAGTGTTGCAATAAAGCTGTAAAACAGGAAAAAGCAAAAGATTATTAGAATAGTAGTATTTTAGTAAATGAGCATTTCTTAATTGTTAGGACAGAGTAATTGTAGTACAATACAAATCAATCCTTAGTTACTGTACAAATATCAGATTTGTACCACATTCACTTGACACAAGCAAGTACCTACAAAAACCTATTTTTATTTAGGCCTACAAATAATGGAAACAGTGATCTTCTTTTGTCCTGTTGCGTAAAATGCGTCTCATAATATCCACTGCTCTCTCTTCTCAATGTCACAAATAACTAAAGTAACAATTACCATCTTATCTCATGAGGATTTCAGTGCCTTCTAAAATGGCAAAGTCTTACAAAAGTATGGCATTGACATTGAGTCGCACAAGGTTGTGGTCGCACTGAGCAGTCAAATATTCTGGAAAGATTCCAGGTCCACTTTTTTATTCCAGTCCATCCCTGATTGCGATAATTCTCCTTAGTTACACTTCTGACATTTACTTTGCACTTTGAATAAAACTTTAACCACTGCAACAACACGTTGTTAATTGTTGTCTTTTTGGTAGCTGGCAGTGTCACAATACAACTGTGCCGGGGACAGCTGTCATTTTGCTGGCTAGCTAACTACTTCGGTGGGTAACTTAGCCGTGTAAATGATAATGCAACACTAACAAATTCAACCTAATCTTCAGGGGTGAAACGCTACACAGTTCGGGCTACAACTACATAAATAACAGCAATGGTTTTGCGTGATTTTTAATAAACAAAGACCCCTTGGGTTGAGAAGCCTATGTTTGAGATACTTACTGTAATCAGTAGGTAGGCGTTGAAATGAGCTAAAGTACGCGCAGTGATTATGGGTAAGAAGCGTGCGTAACGTGACGTATCGTTGCCGTGGTAACGACTGAAAGTCTTCTGATTCATAATAATAATTAATAATATTCGCTGATATGACAGAAAATACATTTGAAAAAAATAAAATATCGTAAAGGGTTTAATAACGTAAGGGAACAATCTATTTAACACAGCATCGGGCCATTATTTAAAACTACTCCATATATAAATTGATAGTTATATCACAAACAATTTACTGTTATTTAGTCAACAAAAATCGGAACTAATACACTATAATAAATGATAAAAGGAGGACGTTTCGTAAACTAGAAAATAACATTTACCGTCGCCCACTGTGACGTTGTTGAACCAGGGAATCCGTGTGTCCACCACGAGCCTCATTGACTTTGTATGGGTGTTGTTTTCGTGGTGCCCACACGTAATTTAATGTAGCCTATTACGTGCCACCACCACGTAAAAAGGGGTTAAGGGGTCGTGTTCATTTCACGTATTTCTGTGAGATCAGGTTGGCCAATATTCCGTGGTCCCGTCACGGAATAATCCGTGGTCCCGTCACGGAATAATCCGTGGTCCCGTCACGGAATAGGTAATCCGTGCTGCCATAACAGAATTTGACAATAAGGAAACTTACACAAACTGATCAGGGAAATAATATGTTAACAGCCTGCTTTTCATCGCAAACACAGACAACTCAAATAGCCTAAGTGTCAAAATCAGCAATAGGCAATATCGTCCAGTGAAGGTGAAACAATCTGTGGCGACCACTGAATATTCCGTGGTACGGTCACGGAAGTATCCGTGGTGCCATCACAGAATTTGTCAATAAGCAAAAGGCTATAGTCAGGGGAGATAATTGAGGTTCAAAGTTTAATTAGGCTACATGCATCACAAAAACAGACAACTTGAATAGCCTACTTTACTGTCAAAATCAGCAATAGGCAACCATTGAAGGTGAAAAAAAATCTGTGGCGACCACTGAATATTCCGTGGTACGGTCACGGAATTCAGGGTGACCAGACGTTATCCTAGCGATCAAACGACGACAGAACAATGCAATATCAAGTTAAATCACTTTAAAACTAAATATTTAAAGTAAAGTACTTTAAGTAAACTTAGAATATTTAAAGCCATACCTTTGCAAATTATAAAACGACGTCAATTGGGGAGCGCGTGTGTTGTAACAACCCGTGTGTGGACCACGGATGCTGCCTGCCATTGACTTACATAGGCATCACTTCCGTGGGCATATCACGGAATTTTCGGCGATTCCGTGAAACTGCCACGGATTTTGAGTTAAGGGTCCGTGTTCATTTCACGGAATTCTGTGAGATCAGGTTGATCACTCTCACATTTAAAAGGATTCACTGTGGCAGGGCGGTCATGTTTTCACCGAGATACAGGCTCTTGAATTAGTCTCTGTCTTCTCATGAGATGGAGGAGGATAACCAGGTCATTCTGGAAATTCTATGACAAAAACCCCTTGAATTTTGTGATCTCAAACTGTTCCCACCACAAAGTGTTGCTATACAGGTTTCAAAGGTTTTCACAGTGATCCAGAAGAACCATATTTGGATCCCAAAATAACCTTTCAGTGAACAGCTCTCAAAATACAGAAGACATTTTATTTTTCTTAGTGCGAAGAACATTTAGTAAAATCTGAAGAACCTCTTTTCAATGAATGAAAAGGTTCCATTGATGTTAAAGGTTTTCATGGATCCATCAAATAACCTTTATTTGTGAGAGAAAAAAAGAAACTCTTTGTCCGATTCTAACAATGTACTTGTTTGTCCAAGCGTCTGAGAAACATGATGATGAAGCAATTTCTGCTGCGCCAGGAACTTCTGCCCGCTCTTCTTCAAAACTAGGTCCTGTGAATAAAGCAGTGGCAAATTGAAATCTAATAGTCAACAGGGACGGGGCTGTTACTCCCTATATAGTACAAGAGATATTTGTTAGCGTGCTGCTGTAAAGGGCTTGAGCATCTTTACTACACGGCTCTTTTCTGTCCTGTCCTCTGCTCACGGCTGCTTTGCACCATTGACGACTCTTTCCCAGAGGAATAAAACTTAATGGGCGAAGAATTCGAGAATTCTCAGAAGTCTCAGGGTGAGAGCCTAAATGTCAAATTGAGCGAGTACAAGCGTCTATGATTGAAGGTGATCAAACTGACAGCACAAAGCCAGAGGTTTTGATGGATGCACACGCTATAATGAAGTGTAATAGATGAAACGCCGTATTGAATGTGGAGGAATGCACAACCATTCATCACCGACACGCCGTTTGTGCTTTTAACTTTAGCGGAGCGTACTTCTCCTTCCTTTAATGTTCAGGATTGGTGCATTTTAAACTTGCTGCATTTATTTGCTAGGGATATTTTTTCCTCTGTTTCTTAATGAAATGCATGAAAATTAATATTTAAAATGGACTGGATGTGACAGGAGGATGCGATCTAGTGTTACAAACACACAACAATTTAACTTCTGTTACATCTTTGCTAACATTCAATTGGCATGATTCATCATCAGATTCATTGTTTTAAAATGGAAAAACTATTTTCATAGCCGTATAATCCACACAACTGAAAGCATATGCTCATAGCTATGCAAGCTCAATTTCTTGTGTCATTGCATCCTAAAATGAGTCAGAATTTTTAATGCAACAATTACACGTTGCAGTAATGTAGCATGCATTTCTGTCTTCTTCTACCATCGGTTCTCTCTTTCAGGTCAAATATTGTCATGCCGGAGAGATAGTTTGAAGAGAATCTTGCAGAGGAATTTTATAGCTACTTGAAACACACTACAATTGCACAAACATTTCAAGAAAATATTATTGTGCACTGCCACAGTAACACAATAATAGACTTTCAAAGGGATATTTTCATAATAACATTTGGTTGAACTTCCTATGGCTTCTTAAAAACATGATGCTCATGGAGTCAGGCGGTGAAAAAACAACAAGATGTTCAACAGTGCAAAAACACATACACAGCCACCATGTCTTTATACTCTACGTGTATGAGAGCAAGTTATGCATAGTAGATCAACGTCCTCAAAATAGAGAAAATAAGAGACGGACAGGCATATTAAAAAAAAAACAAATTTACGCTTTATAACTGTTGAATAGACAAAATGAAATATATCGACCTCATTGCTAAGAAACAGGAAAACACAGTCAAATGCTTAAAATAATCATCACAATCTTGGCATCAGAACTGAAACGGGTCATTCCGCTCTACAGACGCAAATATTGCATTGAAGGGGTCGGGGGAATGTAGAATGTAAAAGTATATACTAGTTATCTTCTTTTTTTCTCACATAAATACTGGTATAAAAACATTTGGTTGGAAAATCACTGTAATCATTATTAGAGGACAGGTGTTTGACGCACCGTGCCACTTGACAGATGCTTCGAACATATGTTGCAATTATGTAAAATCGCTAAGGAAAGTAAAATTTTTTGAAACCAATGTTCTTTTCAAACAGCAGGCTAATATTCAAACACAGCCATCTTCTCTTTCTTTTTCCATTCGCACTTTCAGTACACACATACACACACACACACACACACACACACACACACACACACACACACACACACACACACACACACACACACACACACACACACACACACACACACACACACACACACACACACACACACACACACACACACACACACACACACACACTTCCTCCTGGATTAAAGATAAGGCTCCTCTTCTAGGTAACAAGATTGTGTTTCTGTAGAAGCAAAGACATCCTTGTTTTAATTTACATATGTACAAGACAAGTAGTCCAGTCTGGGAAGAGCTTTCTCTCACTTTATAGCGTCTCTAGGTCACTCCAACGGTCTTCATTTGTACAGTTCCAGCTGGAATGTGAGTTGTGGCAAAACAGAAAGAAAAGGAATCCATTTCCATGTCATTTAATGGATCGTCCAGGCCTCTGCGAAATACGGCACAATGTCCAAAGGCGGTGTTACATGGAACAAAGGGGCAAGATGATGATGGTTAACAGTTTATGGTACTAACGTAGTACACTGTATACATCCACTTCTTAATGGGTATGTAAAGGATGCGACCAATAGGCTTCAACAACAGATGTGAGTGGGTCATTCCTGCTATGCTGGACATTTTCATGTCCCCAAAAACAAGTTGTTTTAATTGTTAATTTCCATGTGTCCTCAATTTCCATTCTGTTAATATGTAAAATGCTTTTACAGAAAAAAAAAGAAAAAAAATTACATCACCCTCCAGGAAGTGACATCGTTTTGTAGGGAAACAACATCCTGCTTGATAAAATTTTAAAAGACAATTTTGAAAAGTATCAACTTTCTTGCCAAGATAAAAATAAGTTTAGGGGAGGACATTTTCATGTCCCCTAAAACATGTTGTTTTAGTTAATTGTCGCATGTCCTCGACTTTCCATTCTGCTAGTTATTTGTAAAATGCTTTTTACAAACGAAAAAAAGTTGCTTAATGATATATTTAACAAATATCATTCTCATGTAAGATGTCTTGGTATTGTTATTAAAGGTGGGGTATGTGATTTTTTTTACTGACCATTTTTTCAAAATCACTTGAAATCCTATTCCTAACCCACTTACAGCCACTGAGTTAGAAGCACTGAAATGAAAATTAAAAAATGTAATCATCTGTTGAGTCATCTGACTCGAAAAACTCCAGCCAATCATTTTCAAGACCGTCTAGAATCATTGGACAGTCAGTGCATCAATCAAACGGTCGTACCATACCCCCCTCCCCCATGCCCCTCTTCGAATGGGTGGAGTGGGTGGAGTCAGGGAAAGAAGGTAGGACCTTTTGAGTTGTGTATTTTCAAAATCTGCCGGCTGTTTTGCAAATCACATACCCCACCTTTAATTATGTTATAAGTGCCTGATCTTGACCTGATTGTCGTCAAGACACAAGCTACCTCAAAGTCGAGGCCTAACAGGAATGACCCTGGTGTTAACATAAAGGAAACTCAATGTGAATACCTCACAGATTGTGTCAGACATTTCCCACAGTCGGTGTAAAACAGCACTGATAAATGATGTCACAGCTGTCAGTGAGTAAAATCAGCATGGCGGGAAGGAGTCTTTCATCAGAATACCAAACCATCAAGACTCGTTTTAAAGATTTACAATAGAGAAGCCGTCAAGTGAGGGTCACATTATCATTTACAATTCAAACTCGCCAGCTCACCTTGAGGAATTAAATTTGGGAAATTTTATATAAAGCAATTATCGCTGACATCATGGGGCAGGAGTCCTTCTGAATGGCCTTATTAGAAAGAGATAAAAGAGATTTTTTTTTAGCTCAGAAATTCCTTTGCTTGCTGCTGTTTCTTGAATCCATTTAAGGGACGGCGTTTTACTTTTAATTACTTCGGGTAACATTTAGTTACCAATGTTTGCTTTTTCAAAGTATGCATGCTCTTGAGTCAATAAAGGCCTTGATGTTTATTTCTCGCTTGAGACGTCTCGCATGATGCTTTTGAAACATTTAGAGGGCCGAGCTCACAAAAAGCCTAACGCATCCGGATAAAATGCTCCCCCACCCCCCTAAAAAAACATCCTGTTAGATTACTCCAAACACATCGATCGTACAGTACAACGATGATCCTTGCGAATGACAAACCAGAGTGTGTTTTAACCCACTTCACGACAAAGACAGAGTCGATCCTGTCCTCTCCTGAGAGTCTGTAGTCTATCACACTGGCCCATATATCTCTACATCAGTCTCGAGGTGGGTTCATGTTGAGAGTCGAGCGTAGGCCCTCCGGGGACATCCAGGCGACAGGGACGAGTCCATCTCCGGCTCACTGCGGGGGGGTGCGGATGTCTGACAGAGGGGCTGCAGGCACGGAAGGAAGGAGGCCAGCGGACGGGACGGCGCAGCGTTCTCGTGCCCCCAGCCCCTCCAGGGCCTGGGACGGGGGCTCAAAGCCCCTGTTCAAGTGCAGGGGCTGGTGAGCCTGGCAGTAGTCCACGATGGGCTGCTCATACCTGTAGAACGCCAGTGTGCCCATCTGTTGAGGGGCCTGAGAGACAGAAAAGACAAAGAGGAACATGGTTAGAATTAATGCTGTGTTTTATAGAGAGATCTGCTCTAGGAATCAAGGATGCCGGCTGTATCTCGTATATGGTTTTGCAAAAATTACTATTAATATAATTAGGCATATATATATATATATATATATATATATATATATATATATATATATATATATTGTACGCACGCACGCACGCACGCACACACACACACACACACACACACACACACACACTAACTAACTAAATATAAAAACAGTATATTTATACATAAATACAACTAGGAAAAAAATATTTTTATCCAATAAAATCATTGTAATTTTCATGAGTAAAATTACTCAAAATTGTATTAAGTAAAATTGCAAAAATTACTATTAATTTAATTAGGCATTCAATTTAAATCATTATAGATTTCATGAAATTTAATTGATAAAAAAAAATAAAAAAAAATAAAAAAATAAAAAATAATAATAAATAAATAAATAAATATATATATATATATATATATATATATATATATATATATATATATATATATATATATATATATATATATATATATATATATACATATATACATATATACATACATACACACAACTAAATATAAAAACAATATATTTATTCATAAATACAATTAGGAAAAAAAAATTATCCAATAAAATCATTGTAAGTTTCATGAGTAATTTGTTTTATAAATATAAAAAAAATACATTAATAAAAGTAATACATATATATGTAATATATATGAATATTAAATGTATTATTTATGTGTACTATACTATTTCAGTATATATTGAAATAGTATAGTACGCAAAAATAATACATATAATATTACATTTGGATCCTGGCTGTTTTGTGACGTACAGTATTCCTGTACAAACTTTTACGGTATATCTTGAAAGAATGTAAATAGACAGGGAAAAAATAGGATATAGATCTGTGCCTTAGTGTAAATGCAGCCTTAAATTGTGGCAGTGTCCAACCGAGTGCAGCGTGCACAGATAAAACCTATCTAAAGTGTGTGAAATGTATTTTCAGTGGACTGCAAATGAGTTCCCCTCTCTCGTAAGAGGCCCATGAGCTCTGCAATCAACCCCATAAATACATTCTCCATTTGCAGCAACAGCCCAATCAAAAGTTTAACACACAGCAAATGGAATGAGATTGGCAAGCCGGCCACCCTCTCACTCTCTACAACGCTGCCAATACAACGAATATTCGCAAATAACAGGAAACGTATCTGACAGGTGGAGAATGCTAATAATATTAGATATGGCATAAAGATCAGAAGATCACACTGAAAATGAAAAGAGTGTGCGGTCGTTTCAGTAATTAACAACAACACATTCAGAATCAGATTTTTCCCTCCAACAACCTTCACAAAAGAAAGCCTAATTACTCCTTTGAGTCTAATTTGGTTGTAATTAGTACCTTTGGAATGCAAAATGTGATAACATCGTTTAGAGTTCATCATTAGGGTAACCAGGGCTCATAAATGAACCTTTTTATGACTTGTGCAAGAGGTATTGTAACATGTCAAACATGCTTTTTATCAGTGATGCTGCAATAGAAACACTGAATGGAAATTAAATGCCTTCTACAGTGCAGAAGTAAAAATGTACACTCATTACCTTAAAGGATAATTCCGGTATTTAGCACTTTGAGTCTATTTTCTAGTTTGTTTTGGATGAACTAGAGTGGTGGACACAGAAATGTTGACGATGGGTCCTGTCTCGACTTTTTGACTCTTTTAGGATCGCCTCTGAGCGCTTCAGAGTGGCTGTCTATGGGCATGCACAAACATGTCCTTAAAACAACCCTTAACGTTCGTTTTCAAAACTGTGCAACTCACCGAGTGGTTAGTGGTGTTAGTTGATGATTAAAAACAAATATATCGGCGCAATGTATGATTTCAATCTCTGTTATTTGCTATAGTGGAACTATTTTTTCAGATACCTCACAACCGCGTATAAACTTCCGCTCGATATTTGAGTCTGAAGCGTTAGCACACTCCCGACCACTTGATGGCGACAACCAGTTTGCCGTACAAGGACGCTGTACGGAACACGGTGTCTAGCGCATAGACCTTCTGAGAGACGGAGAACCGAGCGAAAAGACTACAACCAAATGTAAACAGACCCCTTTCCGTTTCCGGTAGCGCAGTAATATCAACGAGCAATAGCCGCGTTTCCATTACCCTTCAAATTGCGCAAATTGAAATTGCGAATTGAAATTACGCTCAATGGAAACACGTCAATTTCGCAAAAACTCCCATTTATCGCAAAAAAGTTTTTACGCTCGCATGAGGAGGTTTTTCAGGCAATTCGAAAAAGGGATATTTCGCAAAACTGCAATGGAAACAGTTTTTGCGCAATAACAGTCACCTGACTTAGAAGACGCGGTGTGTTTGGGGTCCGTGATATACGCAAATAATAATAGGCCTAGGCTAATAAATATCATCATTATTATAACAGTTATTAGGCTATATATTTAGAAGACGCTTTTATCCAAAAAAGGAACAAAGCAATTCGTCAAATGTCATACATAATGGTTAGACAACAATAATACAGGGCTAAGATTATCACAAATAAACACAAGATTTTGATGCATATCCAAGTGTTTGCTGAGCTGGCATGGCACAGAGGCGCGGCTGCGAATACTTGCTTTTTCCTATCAACAGTAGAAACAACTTAAAATAGGCATACTCTTCTGGTCATACAGAAAATAATAATACATTATTCGCAACTATGATTTTATTTGTGTAAACTCATAATAACAAGAAATCGTTGTGCTTTTGTAAAATAAAACAATCATGCGCTTTCATGATCTCCGTGAACTGGAGCGCGAGAACTGAAACAAAGTATAGCCTGGGCTAAAGCTTGAAATGTCCACTTTAAAACGAACAAATTCGAATCGAAAGCTAATACCTTCTGCTTATGTAATCAGTATGAAAGGTGTAGGCCTATTTCTCTCTGGTGCATTCGCGCGGCGCGCCTCAGCAGAGATGGTTTTTAGCCGACACTGATTTAGAAAAAAATAGTTTATTAATAAACAATTAAAATGCCTCGTTATTTTTTCAGAGACATTTATTATCATTAGCCTATAACTTACCTAAATAACCTTTCTGTATTCTGTGGTTCCAGAGACATGGCTCTTCTCATTCAGTATACTGCGGGAAAAATATAATTTCCAGGTTCTAATTTGGCCTTAGAAAACCATTACAATCGACTTTTTTTTCGTATTAAGTTGGGAATATTATAAATGTTTAATAAAGGGGCAAAAAGTCATAAACAAACATCTGAAATTTAGTCGATATATTATTATTTTTGCGCAGCATTTGTGTAGCCTACAGTTAAAAAAAAATGGTGTTCAACTTTGCATTTTAAAAAAAACAACCACCGTTAATTTTTCGTTTTGAACACGGGTTAAATAAGGAAAAACGAATGGACACAAATGTACACTGACAGTTTGGACAGAGTTCTTTATTAAATTCATAAAAGAAACAATAATTAGGCTAAAGCAATACTGGATTCTAAACCTCAAAGAAATGCCACAATCAAGACCTCGGAGCAGAAATGAGAGAGAAACACCCAGAAACTCCTTATGCCGTTCGCAGTATACGGGTCTTTCCCTGCAATTAATGCTTGGATAATGCTATGCACGTCTCCTTCCATTAATAATAATAATAATGTCTAGTGTGGATGTGTAATGTCCCGTCGTCATGATGTTTAAATGACTTATCGCGAGAGGAAAAAAAGGACGTTGTATCGCATAACATCAGTTAATGGAAACGCCGTCATTTCGCAATAGTTTTTTATCGACATTTAGAAAACATCGCAAAAGTTTTTCGCAAATCTGTAATGGAAACGCGCCTAATGAATCCTCCAACAAACATCATGCGATTTTACAAAATGCCAAATAAAACACGACAGAAACTGTATTTCGCTACGCTACTTGTTTTGGGACATCAAAGAACACCACTAATCACTCTGTGAGTTCCACAGTTTTGAAAACGAATGTTAAGGGTTGTTTTAAGGACATGTTTGTGCATGCCCATAGACAGCCTCTCTGAAGCGGTCAGAGGCGATTCTAAAATAGTCAAAAAGTCGAGACAGGACCCATCGTCAACATTTCTGTGTTCATCCAAAACAAACTAGAAAATAGACTCAAAGTGCTAAATACAGGAATTATCCTTTAAAGGGACAGTGCACCCATAATGAACATTTGTGGAAAACAAAATAATTGTTTTGCAAAACGGAAATGCACCTTAACCTGTCCATATGACTTGTGTGGTATATTCGATCGAAATCATATACAATATGATATAGCTTGATGGATGGATAGATGGATAGATGGATAGATAGATAGATAGATAGATGGATAGATGGATAGATAGATAGATAGATAGATAGATAGATAGATAGATAGATAGATAGATAGATAGATAGATAGATAGATAGATAGATAGATAGATAGATAGATAGATAGATAGATAGATAGATAGATAGATAGATAGAACAAGTTAATGGTAGATGTTACCAAGTGAAGCAAAACCTTTTAAAGTGTACTGCACATTATATAAAATTTCCTGCTGAGGATTTGTAAACATTTCCCTTTCTTCCCTGAGTGTGCGTGTGTGTGTGTGTGTGTGTGTGTGTGTGTGTGTGTGTGTGTGTGTGTTGTTGCTGGGAAATTGAGGATAGCTGGCCGTACTGACATTTAAAGCACAGAAAACATGGCACAGACAGGGTTTAGCACACACAGATGCACACATCTTCATAAGCAGCATCTGAACATGGCATCGGTTGGCCGGCCGCTCTGTAGAGCTGATTTATATGCAGTCCTGGGCTCTAGAGAGAAAGCACTTACATACCACTGCTTTTATTCTCTTAAATGGAGGGCTTGACTCCATTAAGTGGAGACCACTTATTACATTACAGCCATTTTGCTGATACCGCGCGTTTGGCTTCCGCCATCCCAACCTCTGCCTCACTACTGCTTTGAATTGTATATAATTATGTGCTAATTAAGTAATATTAGCTCCTGACTGTTTTAAAGGAAGCAGACCCCGGCAATAATGCGTGAGATAAGCAGGTAAGTTTGCGTACAACAAACCGCACAGGTTAATGCTTAGCTTCTTAGCTTATTAAAGGAACGTTCTGAAAGAAAATAGCTGGCGATGAAGACACTAATGATAAATGCAACCTGCAACGTAATGATTGGTGCGAAATATTCTAATGGCGACGCCACTAATGTGGACAGGGAGTGATATAATGGTATTGTCAATTACACTTTTTAATTGCATCACAAGAACAAGTTCCTCTGAGCGATTAAGAAAGATAGAGAAGCATTGTTTGATAGCTAAGAGAATTTAAACACAATCTGTTGCGATTGATTAGCAGTGCATTCACCATCTGTGAACTCTCTAAACCGATTGCGTTAAACTCGCGGACGCTAACGCCATGCAAACAGAGAGAAGAGACGAATTGTCCAGAGATCATGGTGCATGTTCCATCAGCCCACAATTGGATTGTGCTGCATTACCCAACAGAAGACAGATCGATTTACAACGAATGCTTGTCAGATTAAATACGGCCCCTCCCTCTCATTCGCAATGACAGCGACTGAGATATGTTCATGAAATTCACTTTAGGAAGTGGGCAAAGGACTGTTTGTGTCCGTAATGGCACTCCATTTGTGCGTTTGTTTCCGTTCCCCAACCTGCTTCATACAGCACATTATGGCATTTGTAGGTACACTGGCACCAAAAAGTGTTCAGACACTTAAAATAAATGTCATTGCATTAGTGTGAGGGAAGACAGACATTGTGGATGCGTTGTCAGTTCATTTTTAAATAAATCATATTTGCATAAAATATTAAAATGGGGGCATAAAGTGCCTAGGGAATATGGAGCTCCAGTGGAAGGGCATGTGGTGTCCGTGTGGTGCAGCTTCCCTCGAGCATGAGCTCACTTATCGAGAAAACATTTCACATAAAGATATTTCAGTTTTAAAAGATTAAAAATAGATATGCTGTTTAAAAGTATTTGTATATAAAGCCATACTTATGGGCATCTGTGTCTGAAACCGTTTTGATCAAGGATTCAGTCTCTCTAAACTATCCTTTCCGAGAGCCTACTCTGCTCTGATTGGTCAGATGACCCAGTCTGTTGTGATTGGTCTACTGTGCTCTGATTGGTCAGATGGCCCTGTCTGTTGTGATTGGTCTACTGTGCTCTGATTGGTCAGATGCCCCAGTCTGTTGTGATTGGTCTACTGTGCTCTGATTGGTCAGATGGCCTTGTCTGTTGTGATTGGTCTACTGTGCTCTGATTGGTCAGATGGCCCAGTCTGTTGTGATTGGTTTACTCTGCTCTGATTGGTCAGATGGCCCTGTCTGTTGTGATTGGTCTACTGTGCTCTAATTGGTCAGATGGCCCTGTCTGTTTTTGGTCTATTGTGCTTGGATTGGTCAGATGGCCCAGTCTGTTGTGATTGGTTTACTCTGCTCTGATTGGTCAGATGGCCCTGTCTGTTGTGATTTGTCTACTGTGCTCTGATTGGTCAGATGGCCCTGTCTTTTGTGATTGGTCTACTGTGCTCTGATTGGTCAGATGGCCCTGTCTGTTTTTGGTCTATTGTGCTTGGATTGGTCAGATGGCCCAGTCTGTTGTGATTGGTCTACTCTGCTCTGATTGGTCAGATGGCTCAGTCTGTTGTGATTGGTCTACTCTGCTCGGATTGGTCAGATGGCCCTGTCTGTTGTGATTGGTCTACTCTGCTCTGATTGGTCAGATGGCCCAGTCTGATGCCGGAAAGGAAACGGACATTGCCAAAACTGAATATCAACTAAGGAGGGTTCCTCAGCACTTGATACACAGTGATACGAAGAGTAACGATGGCATCAGTTTTACGTATCAATTCGAGCATGAGTCCTCATGCTTTGGAAGTGCATGCAAAATGGATTGGCTTTGGCAGTGCAGGAAACAGCATATTCTCGACGTGTCAACAACACAAACAACTCTCAACACAAACAACTCTCAACTACAGTGTTTGAGGGCAGGTCAAAGAAGACGTTGTTCGTAATGAAGACCATAGGCTGGCATTCTTCTAATTAAATATACAAATCTAAAGGTTTGTGCAGGAAGTAAGACTGGAAATAGTTACGAATCGATTCTTTCTTTTGGGAGACAATAACTTCATTTATCTGCACCTTGATCTTTGAAACTTTGCAGATCTTTTCGATTCACAAACAGAGAAATATTGAACATACAAAAAAGTAATATCTTAATAAGGGCACTTTAAATCAGCTTGTGTTTTGGTGATTTTCAGTGGATGTATGAAAACAGTTCCTCAAGAGGAACCACAGGTGTAGAAAAATCACATTGACCATCAAAACGTTTCACTAACCTCAAACAAACACAAGTCACACAATACTTAATTTTTGTTTTAATAATTCATCTAATATTTTCACTATTTAAAAAAACCCTGAAAACATCTGAATAGTTGTGGGCAGGTGAGTAAGGCCACAGTGAATTCAATGAAAAATGCAAATTCAACCACACTTTATTAAATTTATAACAGAATTACTTATATTTACTTTTAATTTTTTATAATGTATGTATAAGCATCTTTGTTTGATGTTTTGTCCATTTTTTTGCATATAATGCAACAACATTCATATGTTTTTAAGTGGGACTTAAATGAAGAAAACAATTATGCAAATTTGCTTAGTTGGGGGTCTACATTAAAGGCCTGCAGAACGACTTCAAGGCTCAGTTTGCCTAATTACATAGCTGGAAATAAAGAAGTGAAAATGTTGTCTTAGAAGCATTTAAATGAGCGTATGGCTCTTTTGTGTTGAACAAATTGCCACTTTTTGCACGTTTACAATCGCATTGAGAGAGGACGGGTCTATTTCAAGTGCATTAATTTCCTTGTTTTGCATGTCCTTTTACACGCTTCAACTGCAACTGCATTCTCGCTATTTAACAAAAGTGTTTTTTAGTATTGTCCCTAGGGCTTTGACGTGCCTTTTGAAGGCTGTCCTCATCACAGGCATCTAAATCACATCGCATTGTTTACATAGGTGCGGATTTGTAAAATCCACAAGGTTGGATTAATCTTCATGCAGTGGAGTCTTCATTGCACAGCTGCGTTTCACCGCATCTGGGAACAAGGACTTAGAGTTAGCGATCGACCTTTGCTGGATTCAAACCCCATTTGTACAGCCTTGTCAATCCTATTTCTCTGTTTAATGGACTGCTGGAGCGATCATTCAATTTGCAACTATGCAATCAATTATCCATAAATGCAAATGCGATTAATATTTAACCCTTCCCTTTCCTTTTTATACCAACGTACAACAAGTGTAAATGGAACATAGGGGACAACTCCTAACAAAAAAAGTTGCATATGCATAAAACAAGATTTCTGATCACATTCCCAATGAAGTGTTTTACTACGGTGTTGTTTCCTTCACAAACACCCTTCCGCCCCCGTTTCTTTTGAAAACAGGATTAAAGATGCTTGGGAGTGATGAATATTTTAAAAATAAAAGGCTTTTTGGCTTCGCACGCCTGTTGTCCATCTCGGTTTAATCACAAATATTGGGAGCTTTTGCTTTTGGCTGCTGCGGCCAGAGCTTTTAAAGACGTGACTCATAGCGGGTTGCGTCTGGGCTCTTGCCAGCGTTCTGTGTTAAGAGCTAAGTGCAGTTGATGCACAGGATTGAGTCTTAGAAACTCCTCTTCTTCACAATACTGAGCTTTGGAGTGCATATCCACAACACTTCCCGATTGAGAGGTGAACACACAACAAATATTGGCTATGTTTGGATGAATCTTTCTGCTTACTACTAGAAGTGGGCGATATGACCATAAACTCATGGCAAAATATATATATTTTTTCTGAAAAAAGTTATTTATATAATAGAGAGCCTAAGTCCTTCCCCTTCCGGTCGACCACCATGGGACCTTATTTCGGAAAAATATTGTATGGTAGTCAATGGCGAGAGACAACAAATATTTGGATCCCATCTGAATTGTGCCCTGAATTACACATATGATGTTTTTTAATTTAAAAAAATACATTTTAAAGTCAAGAAAGTCGTGTTTGATGTAAAACTGTTGAGGTATAAGACTGAAAATACGTAATTACAAAGACTACAAACACAAAAGGCGTGCATGTGACGTCATAGCTTTTCTCCCAATGAATGAAGCTAACTTTACTAACGTCTGTCATTTTTTCTATAGTCTAACGTTATAATCGTAACCTGTGTGTTTTGTACCAGACTGCACACACACGAGCTTGGTGACGTACAGTGCCAGACGAGAGATGTAGTTCATTGAGTGATTTTCACATAAAACTAAATGTACTATTCTGTTTTATGACAAACTGTGTCTTTCTTGACTTTCATAATTATCTTTTAAATTGACAAACATCATATGTGTAATTCAGGCACAGTTCAGACGGAATAAAAATATAAAGTTGTCTCTCGCCATTGACTACCATACATATTTTTTTCAAAATAAGGTCCCATGAGCCGGAAGCGGAGGGGAGGGACTTAGGCTCTCTATAGCAGGGTTATAATTGTTAAAGTGATAGTTCACCCAAATTCTGTCATTAATTACTCACCATCATGTCGTTCCAAACCCGTAAGACTTTCATACATCTTGGAAACACAAATTAAGGTATTTTTGATTATATCTGAAAGTTTTTGTACCTCCAACACTTTGACATTTCAAATAGTTCATAAAGAAATCGTAAAATGAATCCATATGAAATTAGCAAATTAGTCAAAATTTTCTGAAGAGACAAGATCGCTTCATGAACAGATGAACAGATTGAATTTACGCTTTTACTCACATATAAACATTGATCAGCGAACATAAACAGAAGCTTAAAGGTGCCCTATATGGGGTTATTTTATTATTTTATAATGTTTTCTGGTTGCCCTTATAATGTTAGTATTTTTTTAGATAAAAAATAGTCATCATTTAGAAATAAAATGCATTTTTCCTAGCCTGTGTTTAGTCTCTGATTTGAACACTCTGTTTTGAAGGGGCGTGTCTGCTGTGGGATTCAGTGTAACCGGCCACTGCTGTGATTGGCAGCTGTGGGATTCAGTGTAACCGGCCACTGCTGTGATTGGCAGCTGTGGGATTCAGTGTAACCGGCCACTGCTGTGATTGGCAGCTGTGGGATTCAGTGTAACCGGCCACTGCTGTGATTGGCAGCTGTGGGACTCAGTGTAAACCGGCCACTGATGTGATTGTTTGACATGCTTGCATATGAAATAGCTACGTATTACATGTGAAACTCTCTCGAATACTTTTACTACAGATATTATACGTTTTTACTATTACAGCTATCGAGATTAACGGATCGTGCGATGTTTAGAAAGTATTTAAATTTATTTCCATCAAGCAGATGACAGTCTGTTGATCGCGAGAATGAAGATCTTATCATGTAATGAAGATCTGCAATGCAGTTTCTGCACTCTTTCTAATGCTTTCACCAATGCAAATAGCGATATTGAACCCCCCCCCCCCCCACACACACACACACACACACAAAAAATAATACTGACAAAAGCACATAGCGAAATTACAACTTAAACTAAAATGAACATGAAATCTACAAATATAAAAATAACGGTGGAATGGCATCAATTTCTCATTCACATCTACTAGAATACTTTATGTAGGTCACATCTGTTATAATAAATATAATAACTGTGTGAATGTAGCCATAGTCATTTTTCCATCAACAAAAGGTTTTACACTTACAGAAATGAATAGTATGTGTCACACCTATTGAAATTCAAATCCACTCACATGAAGAACAGCTTGTTCTGTATGAAGGACCGTGATTCCCACCTCCATGTTGAAATCACATGACCAGCTGGAAATTGCTCATTATGCTGGAAATATCAGGCACTTTTAAGGGAGAATAAACTCATAGTGGGTGACTATTATCCCTGTGAATCTGGTATTTCTGTTTTCAAACACCAATAACTGAGTGTTTTTGCTTGTGTGTAAAGCCACACACACAGAGGAAGTCAAAAAGACACATTCATGATTGTTAATCAGATTTTTTATAATAGTGAGGCATTTTTTAATGGTTTAATTGCATTTTCTTGGAAAATGTCTCATAAAAAATAATTGATTCATTCAAAGATTTTCAGTAATTACCTTCTCTCTCTGACGCTGCCCTTAAAGGCTGCCATGTTTAACTTTTCAGCATTGCCAATGATAAATGTTGAAAAAGCTACTTCAGCTGTGTTTACAGTGTGCTAAAATATCATGCCAACTCTCTAATAATCTTACTTTGACTGATCACTCAATAAAATAACATAGATTCCCATTAGTAAACACCGGCTTAAATTAGCAGGCAGTATAGATATTGCAAAGAAAGATTTGTAGTAGAAAGAAAGAGTATTTATTACGGACCTACAGTAATATACTTTAAAGGTGTCCTATGTAATTGTTTTGTTCAAAATTAACAAAATGTAAATAATGGGTCAATACATCATCAATCCTTCTTCCAAAACGTGGTTTTGTCTTACCCTGATTCACTATGGTAAGGCCATTATAAGTGTTTATATTTTAGACCTGGGATGTTTTTCGCAGGAAATTGCGCACATGCATCACTCGCCTGTGCGTGTCTGGTCATATCTGTAAATAGAGAAAAGTTGCTCAAGCTACATTGTCGCATTAGCTGTCACAATGAGTAAGAAAGGTTGACAGCCGCTAAATCTCCAGCTTCCAGAGAATCACCCGTTTAAACAAACGGCGAACAGAGGAGAGTCCGCTGGAAAAAGAGAAGGAGATCGAGCTCGTAATAAAACAAGAACCAACATTGGCTTGGCTTTTCTGTGAGGGTGAGAACTAAGTGATTTGAAATGTAATGTGACTTGGAGATGTTTTTATTACTTAACATTGGAATAGATAATTTTATTGAACACATCAAATGCCATGTGTAGCTCTCTAACAGAGTTTGAAACATAGTAAAGTGTTATCTATTGTGAAGGGCCATTTATGGTTGTTGTAACACTGTGCTGGAATTTATTTTCAAGGAAGTATGTCCACTAATGGGCAAAGCTACAGTAAAGTCTTCATCTAATAATAAACTGTTTATATCTGTAGGATAATCTTTCTCGATAAGGAACTATATTCATCTGCACAGTCACGCAGAGCCGAAGCACCACCAAAACAATGTTCTTCCACAAAATGCATGCAGTTTTGTTTCTTAACAGCTAGAGGGGCACATGTTATACTGTAACTTTAATAGTATATTTGCAAGTATAGTTTTTTTAAGATAGATACTTTTAAGATTTGAAGTACTACAAGTGCACATTCAGTATAATTAAGTGCACTTCTTTTCCTCAAGGGAACAGTATGCAATTTTGTCATTCTCAACCCAGCCTGTTCTCGTTTCATTTCCACTGTGGAATATTTGATATTTCTAAGCAGATGTCCATGTTTCTGCTAACGTTCCCTTTCAGATAACGCCAGCTTCACCCTGAAAGCACCTTCATTCATTCAGCGCGCTCGTCTCCACAGCGTCAGAAGGCCGTGTCTGAGACATTAGTATGCCACGCTGCATGCTGGGACACGTGATAGCCAGCGATTCTAATAGCAGGCTGTCCAAGTTTCTTCTCTGCGGCAGCGGACAGGCCCTACACAGAGCGACCGCACACTGAATGATCCCACAGACTAAAGGACAGGCCAGGAACGCCACAGCACTCCGTTAATATGCAGCGTAGGGGCCGTGGTTGTCACAGGAGAGCCCGGCACACGCAAGCTGTCTCGGATTAGTTTCTGCCTTTTTAGCCCGTCCTTTATTACCGACGTCTTTTTCCTTTAGCGTTTCTCTTAATCACTTAGGCTTATGTCCTCTGTCTCTCTTTCTATCTTCACCCGGGAAAAGCGTTTCGCTGTGACCCCTGATGCAGCGCAGAGGGACACGATCTGAATGAGCAGTTTGATAAGCAATCTAAACCTAATAGCTTAGAAACGGGAATTAATTGTGTTGCAAAATGACATTAAAGTGTTGATCGCCTGTGGTCTCTCGGGTCCACATGCAAATCTACACTGTATTTTTATTTCCCACTACTGACACATGGACAATTTTTTTTAAAAATTCTTATTAGTAGTAATAATTAATAATGCCACGTCTGCTGTCTTTTTTATGTGTTTTATGGCAAGCGCTTTGTGCACCTTTCTGGTTGTTGTAATGGCGCTATATAAATAAAAATTGAATTGAATTGAATCAAGGGGGAAATCTCCTTAACCGCACCACAGTAGTAGTATTATATTTAGTCTTCAAGTTTCCACTAAAAATATGCAAAATATGAAATACAACTTATTTTTAGAGAATATACCGGTCATGAGTTTGGTATCCTTACAATTTAATTTCTTTATTTTTTTTAATGGCAAAGCTGAATTTTCAGCATCATTACTAGTCTTCAGTGTCACATGATGCTTCAGAAATCATTCTAGTATGTTGTGCTGTTTATATTTTAGTGGAAACCATGATACAGATTATTAGAATGATTTCTGAAGGATCATGTGACACTGAAGACTGGAGGAATGATGCTGAAAATTCAGCTTTGCATCACAGGAATAGGTTATATTTTCAAACAGTTATTTTTTAATTGTGATCATATTTAACAAAATTACTGTTTTTACTGTATTTTTGATCAAATACATGCAGCCATGGTGAACACGAGAAACATTATAAACATTAAAAAAAATTATTATTTCAAACTTTTGAGCAGTAGTGTATCTTAAACCAGAACGATACTGAATTTACATTTATTCTCCCTCATGTTCCAAACCCGTAAGATTCTTTCTTCCATGGAATACAAAAGGAGGATGTACTGGAATCTCTTTTGCATACGATTACAATAAATGAGGACAAAAAAGACCCAAAAGCATCATAAAAGCATCATAATAGCATCACAAAAATAGTCCATATGACCATGTGCACTATATTCTAAGTCTTCTGAATCCAAACGATAGCTTTGTGTGGGGAATTTTTGTCAGGATGTGCTTTTGCATCCTCTTTAAAGCATGAAAGCTTTTTTCAAAACAATTCAATTTTACGAACAATGGGGCTAGAAAAACATGTATCTGAAACCAAGACCTATTATTTTACACATTTTTTCTTCGCATGCTTTATAGTGAGGTCCCATTAGATAATGTGGGTTAATGCGTTAACTAACAATGAGCAAAAAAATTTACAGTAATTATTAACATTTACACATAACATTAGACAACATTTAAAAAAATTAAAAAAATACATAGTCATTGTTAGTTTATGTTAGCTCAGGTTCATAATGCTATCAAATACACTTTTTGATTTCAATAATGTATAGTAAAGTGTTACTAATTGATCTTGTTATAAGGACGTTTAGATGTCTTTTAGTGGAAAATAACATTTGTTCCCCCAGCTCAACTCTTGACCTACACTTGCCCTGTCTCAAACAGAGCGTAATGTTCTTGTCTTGAGCAAGACAGCATGTGATATCACTATCACTATCACCCATGTGCCATGTTTGTTACAGATGAGCAAAAATGAGTGTACAGATACATCAACCTCCACTGGCCTCATGCCCCAGTCTGATAGTGGGACTGTACATATGATAGGTGATATATACCAACATCAATGTAAGGTTTTTGTATATGTTAATATTAAAATATTTTATAAAATGGACACTCTTAGAAGAAAAGGTTCTATATGGAATCTTGAAGGGTTCTGTCATGCGCTTCATATAGAAGTTTTTAGTTCTATATAGACCCCTTATCAGCCGACGTCACAGTTACGTCACGGCGCTAGCTGGAGGCAAAACAAACGGAAAACTGCATGCGGCTAATACAAACCAGCACAGATTCGGCTACATAATAAGGAGCTTAAATTATTATTATTATTATTAAATGTCATCTTGATGTGTTGTTGGGTGCAAGAATCAATGAAAAATGAGTATGCTGTATCTAGAATTTTTATTTCTCGAAAATATTCACATCATTAACATTGCACGTACTGTCACTGTTTACATTGTCGTCTTCTCGGCGCTGGCTCGGCAGAACTGCGGATCGTACACACAAGTCTTGTACATGACCAGTCAGCACATAGTTATAGGCATCTAAAGATTTATATGCCCTCAGTTTCTCTTTACGCTCGGTTTCTCTATCAGGTAGGTGTAGAAGTCAGGCCACTCGACCGGAGGTAGCGTAAATCCTGTCAGATCGTCCATTGAGTGAGCGTGTACGGGTCAGCCGTAAAATCGTTTTTTACGTCTGGTTCCGTCCGTTAAAATTAACTTTTGCAAATAAAAATCGCGGTCCTGGACACTGAGTGACCTTGCACATTAAGATAAATCCGGATTTTCTCCAGTCATTGTTAAAAAACAAGCTAACAAAACTTGCAAAATAACGTTAGGGAAGCGGCCAGAGGGATCGTTCTGCAGCCAACTAAGCTCCGCCCACAGAGAAACGTCACCATGTTTACCAACTGATAAGGGTCTATCCGGTTGTTAAGTCGTGACGTAAGCGCTCCTGTTTCCGGGTCCAAAGGCCGGGTCCTCTCTACCTACCTACCGCTTTCGCCGGAGTTTTAACGTGTTCCCGTGTAGTTTAAATAGATCGGAGTTAAAAAAAACAAGTGACATTTAACTGTCATCTACTGCTTTCCCTGTGACGAGAAATATAAGAGAAAATGGCGGCAGTTGATAAGGTAAGTTACAAATCTTAAACGAATGAAGAAACTTTGCCGCCAGTGGGTGCTATCCCTTAATCCCTAGTAACACCCACTGGCACTGAAGCGAAAAAAGCCCTTAAGAAAAGGTTTTATGTAGTCTAGGATCTGAAAGACGAGCGGAGCGCTTGGGCCCGGAAGAGGCTAAACGTCACGCGTGACGTCAGACTAAACAACCGAATAGATCCCACTGAAGTGTAAGCTTGTGTAAGCATGTTGGGGAAAGATACTTTTAAAAGTAATGCGTTACAAAATAGTGTTACTCCCCAAATAACTTTTAGGTAGTATTTATAGTACATTAGTTACTTTTTGGGTTACTTTCTCTCTCACCTGGGCTGGACTGGGTTTTTATTTTGGGTTAAAAAACAAATAAAGAAATAATAAGTTCTATTTTTGGCAAATGTATGGCCCTTTCATCAAAAGTGAAATTAATAAGCTTAAGGCTGAAGGAAATGCAAATTCACGCCAGAGAAATCGTTCTGGTCTGGATCGCAGAAGAACTGGACCCAGGAGAAGAAAGTTCAACCCTTTTACTTCAGCAATAAAAAAAAAATCACAAATGGGATGTAATTTTTAATTATTGGTTGAATTGGATAATCAAAAGGTCAGCAGAATAAAGTGAGATTAAATACATAAAGTTGAGTAAAATGTTACGCACAATGTCCAACTTGCTATTTTTCTTACAAAAAACCATTGAGTGACCATGGCTGTCAAGCTCAAACAAAAAAAAGCAAAATAGTAGTTGATATGGCTGAATTCATATATCAGCTTTGTGTGAAGAATTGACCCATTGAAAGTCTTGAGCTCCGCTGAAAGTCTCCAGTCGTATGCAAGCTGTGTGAACATGCATTCAAATATCTCATTTTGTGTTCAACAGAACACAGCAAGTCCAGGTTTAGGAACGGCTCAAGGGTGAAAAGATGATGACAGAAAACCATTGCTTTGAAAGGACTCTGTAGTTTCTGCATCAACGTTCCCACCATGTTTAAATATTCAAGCAGTGAATGAGCAAGTCTGTGAAACTAAACAAAGAAGTGCCCACATTTGCCAAAGCCCCGGAGAGAGCATGTCATGTATACGCAAGGCATGCCAGCAGAATGAAAATGCGGGTCTGAAAGCTGTTTTTTGTGTTTGTTTGCTTTATTTTTTACTGACATTCTCCTTATATTAATCAGGCAGATGGCTCAATATCTCTAAGTGGCTTCTTGTTATTTCCTAAGTAGATAAAGAGAAATATATTCCAATATATCAGAACATCCCAGTAGAATACACAAGAGATTGCGAGCACTTCTGAAAAACATTTTTATTTGTTCTTGCGACATGCATCGCTGTACCTGCAGATTGTTATAGTTTATTAGCCAAGATGCAGGAGGCAGTGATGGACATTTTGGTATTTTTTGTTGTTTCTTTTCCCCCTCTTCATTTTCTGTTTCTTTTTTGTTGTTCTCTAATGCATTTGTTCTGATAGGAAAATTCATGTCCTTCAGTAAACTGATATTTCTTATATGTTCTGCTGTCTGCTTTGGATTTGTCGATATCTATCACTTCATGTTATGCTACGACTAATGAAAAGTTCTTGGTTTTAAAGTTGGAAGGTTTTTTTAGATTATTTTGAGTTGCTTGTGGCACTATATATGCATATGACATTTTGATTAATAACCGGATTTTACAGTACATCTAAAAATATGCTGTTTATTTAGTTGCATTTGCCAAGCGTCACTCTTACTATTGGTCATATTAAACAAACCCTTAAAGGGATACTCCACTTTTTTTTGGAAATAGGCTCATTTTACAACTCCCTCAGAGTTAAAGGATTAGTTCACTTTAAAAAAAAAACTTTTGCTAATAATTTACTCACCCCCATGTCATCCAAGATGTCCATGTCTTTCTTTCTTCAGTCGAAAAGAAATGAATGTTTTTGATGAAAACATTCCAGGATTTTTCTCCTTATAATGGACTTCAATGGGACCCAAACGGTTCAAGGTCCAAATGACAGTTTCAGTGCAGCTTCAAAGGGCTTTAAACGACTCCAGACGATGAATAAGGGTCTTATCTAGCGAAACGATGCGTCGTTTCAAAAATGAATAAAAAAGTTTAAGTTTTATAAGCACAAATGCTCGCCTTACTCTGTTCTTTGATGCGCGTTCGTGACTCTCCTGTTCAAACTCGTTCATCAAAATGAACGAATCTTTATTTAGTTCATTTCGTTCGTTGAATGAATGAAATGACTCGAAAAAGGATTTGTTCATTTTGATGAACGAGTTCGAACAGGAGAGTCACGAACGCGCATCACAGAACAGAGCAAGGCGAGCATTTGTGCTTATAAAACTTAAACTTTTTTATTTATTTTTTAAACGACGCATCGTTTCGCTAGATAAGACCCTTATTCATCGTCTGGAGTCGTTTAAAGCCCTTTGAAGCTGCACTGAAACTGTCATTTGGACCTTGAACCGTTTGTTTGCCATTGAAGTCCATTATAAGGAGAAAAATCCGAATGTTTTCATCAAAAACATTAATTTCTTTTCGACTGAAGAAAGAAAGACATGGACATCTTGGATGACATGGGGGTGAGTAAATTATCAGCAAAAGTTTTTTTAAAAGTGCACTAATCCTTTAAACAGTTGAGTTTTACCATTTTCTAATCCATTCAGCCGATTTTCTGATATTTAGAAGAATATCAGTAACCATATCCACCATCATATCCATTCAGACTTATAGAGATATGGAAGCTTGTTTCTGCCACAGAATAATATGTTTTTTAAAAGATAAATGCAGCTTTTTATCTCACAATTGTGAGTTTACATCTCACAGTTCTGACTTTTTGTGAGATACAGCATAAACTCGCAATTGCAAGTTATAAAGTCTGATTCTCACAAAAGTTTATATCTCACAATTCTGACTTTATAACTCGCAGTTGTGACGTTTTATCTTACAATTGTGACTATAACTTGCTATTGAGACTTTATATCATGCAATTCTGAGATAAAAAGAATTGCGAGATATAATCTCACAACAGAGAGAAAAAAAACACGTGCAAATGAAAAAGTTGCAATTACCTTATTTATATTTTATTCTGTGGCAGAAACAAGCTTTCATACAGAGACTTTAAATGCATCATAGAAAATATAATAAAGAAACGGTATATTGACATCATTGACATCACATGACATAATTATGTTACACTAAATTTCTCTAAATAAATTTGAGTAAAACACACACACACACACACACACACACACACACACACACACACACACACACACACACACACACACACACACACACACACACACACACACACACACACACACACACATTTTCTTTTTCTTTGTATTTTTATATCAATATGGTATAATTAATCAATGTGATAAACACGTTTGGTCAAATGTAATCTAAAAGTAATCAAAAAGTAGTCAAATTATATAACCTTAAATGTGTAATGTAATGGATTATATTAATAACTATTTTTTGTCAAGTAATGAATCAGTAACCAACTATACAATTAGTAAGTAATCTACCTCACTGGTAGTACGCCAGACAGTGCAGAAGATTTACTATACAAGCGCAGCGCTGACCATTAAACACAAGCAGCAACGGCTCTCTTGTTGCTAGGCAATAACATGAGATAATGAGAAGATAAATAACTTATACCTAAAATGTAAACCAGGTTGCTACTATGTGGCCTCATTTATATGATGAATATAAACAGCATGCCCTTAGGGTCACTGATTATTAGAGGAACAGCAATCGATCGTAAAGCATTGAAGGATGAAACTTAATATATGTCAAGATCTGAACATGAATGTTAAATAAAGGACTACCTATAGTTATCATTATACAAAATGCATATAGTCTGTACTAATCATATAATATTAATATATGGGTATTAAAGTAAGTAAGTAATAGAAAGCAATTCAATATGAATTGATCAAAATATTTAATTGTGATTATTCAAAATTTTTGTATTGATTTTTTTTTTCTACCCACAAATTGAGTCTAATTACTAATTATAATTACACAAACTAATTATTTTGGTTTGATTCATGCATAAAAATATTATATATATATATATATATATATAATATATAATATATATATATATATATATATTAATATATATATATATATATATATATATAATATATATATATATTCTTTACATCTAAAACAACATCAAAACAAATACATTGAATGATTTAATTAAAACAAAGTACTATATTCCTCAAGTCACTTACAATGAACTAACACTGCATTAATAACAGCTGTTAACCGTGTCCACCTTCATTTAAAGTGTAAATTGCAGGTAAAAATTTTCACGAAGATAATGCAATGTGCTTACTAAATATAAAGAAAGAACCGCCCACCATTGTTTTTTTTATATTTTTTATACCAAATGCTGAATATAATGAAAAGTTGGTTCGTTTTACAGTGCTTTTAACCACGCCCCCTCCTTCCACTAGGCTGGGCGTGATGTCATAACAGGGACTCCAAGCTTTTACGATCTAGGCAACAAGCCTAGAGTTACGTTATATTGGAGTCCTAGCTAGCGAAAATGGTTAACTATTGTGCTTGTGCGGGATGTACGAATACATCAAAAACGGGGGAGAGGCTCCACAAGTTCCCCAAGGACAAGAGGCTGATTCGTGCCTGTAAGTGTTAGCATAACTTACCCGAGGTAGAGCTTAGATCGGCCCAAAACATCAAGCAAGACCCTAACGTTACCCGAGCCCGCTGTGTCCGAGTCCGGCCCGACACATAAACTGTAATTATGAGCCCAAGCCCGGTTTAAACCCGGCTATTTTTGAATACGTGTGTCGTTATAACTGACGTGCTCAACTACTTTCTTATATTACTTTCTCCCGACCGCAACATTCATGTTTTGTCCCGCTCCCCGCCCCGCAAAAATACTTTTTTTCTGTACCTCCAAATACTTTCAAGTTAGCCTACGTGTTAGCCCACCATACACATCAGCATACATGCTCCTGATCGATTGTTTGTTATTAAAGCATTAACACACAAACCACTGTTATAACATAAAAGCAAGCGGGCTACTGCGTGCATGGTTTGGCATGACTGCGCGCAAAGTGCGATCCCATAATAATTCCTAAAGCTGACATCAGTTGACAGAGATCTCGCACATCTCTGTTATTATCAATGAAGCTTCCATAATATATAACGTTACACTATGTTTGTTATAATTAGAGGATTTGTCAGCATACAGAATTCAGCACTGAACAAAAAGTCTGTTTTGAGCGGTGAGGGGAATCTATCGTAAATGCTTCTGATTGGCCATTATTGCGTTCAAGAAATCAACACATATGTCTGTGATTGGCTACATCGCTCCTCGCTGCTGACATGTTAGAAATAGAAACTCTGCCTGTAAACCGTTTCTATTTTGTTTTAGATGTTCTTATTGATTTTCTGCAACAGATGAATAAAAATGTATTAGTTTTTACGTTTTATTCAGATATTTCTAGTTTGCGGGAGTCCCGCAAATCGTTTTATTCTCCCTCAAACAGCACACACAGGGTGAGTGCATTTTACTGCCCGCATCTCCCTGTTATGACATCATCACCCAGTTACGGTAAAAAACACGCTACCTTTGAAGAAACCCCAATAAATGCTATTTTAACGCATTTTAAGACAGAAATTTTTTAATATATCCATATTGTGCACTTTAATGTACACATTAATGGTTGTGGTGGTTAACCTGCAATTTACACTTTAAAGCCAGTTCCTGAACATTACAGCTTCAGTGAGAGTCACACAGAGAAAAATCATTTGATGGCAGCTGACAGTTAACAACATTCTGACAAGTCTTCAGCCTCTGGCAAAATCACATTTAAAAATCATTTAAATCTATTATTCAACACAGCTCGATACGGACTCTTCCTATACTGAAAGCCCTTAAGTACGCTTTTCTTCTTATTCATCACAAGATTCTAAGAAACATCTGATATGCTTTTCTTGTCTCTCTGCTCTTGGATTGCATCGGTCTGAATGTGATGAACGTCAGACTCCATAAACTCAAAAACATGTTCCAGATAACATCATCTGTTGACTGTTAACTGCAGTGAATATTGTCTTAAATTGTGCAGTTTATGCATTCTCTTCACCTTGCGGTGCAGAAAACTGGCCTTTAGGAATTAAATGGAGGTAAACAGCTGCGTGGAAGCATGCGGTCCTGCATTATTGCTGACTCGGCTGCTTTTTTAATTCACAATTTGATTTGGAAATGTCAAAGTGGCTTTAATCCATCAGATAGGCAGGTTTATCTCCCAGTAATGCCGTTCATCCCGTTTACAGCTCACCAATGTCCCCAAAGCTCAGCCCTTCTCGACCTGCTGTTTCCACTGACACAAGCTGTCATCGGCATATTTCAGGATACCTGAATAATCAAATAATCCATTTCAAAATACCAAATGCTCATCTAGCCAAAATCTGTGCAGTCAATAAGGGAAATACTCCACATTAACCTGGATAAACATAGGCAGGATTAAACTCATATATTTCACTGGATTTCCCTTTTTAATTAGAGAATAATATTATCTCCATCCCTTCATCTCTCAATCTCTCCCTCCCTCCATCCATCCATCCATCCATCCATCCATCCATCCTCCATCCTCCATCCATCCTCCATCCATCTCTCCCCTCCCTCCATCCCTCTCCCCATCCATCCATCCATCCATCTCCCTCCCTCCCTCCCTCCCCTCCATCCCCTTCCTCCTCCTCCATCCATCCATCCATCCATCCATCCATCCACTCCCTCCCTCCCTCCCTCCCTCCATCCATCCATCCATCTCTCCCTCCCTCCCTCCTCTCCCTCCCATCCATCCATCCATCCATCCATCCATCCATCCTCCCTCCCTCCTCCCTCCATCCATCCATCCATCTATCCATCCATCCTCTCCCTCCCTCCCTCCCTCCCTCCCTCCCTCCCTCCTCCATCTCATCCATCCATCTCATCCCTCCCTCCCTCCCTCCCTCCCTCCCTCCTCCATCCATCCATCCATCCATCCTCCATCCATCCTCTCCCTCCCTCCCTCCCTCCCTCCTCCCTCCATCCATCCCTCCATCTCCCTCCATCCATCCATCCATCCATCCATCCTCCTCCCTCCCTCCCTCCTCCTCCCTCCCTCCCTCCATCCTCCATCCATCCATCTCCATCTCCCCCCCATCCCTCCTCCTCCCATCCTCCATCCCATCCTCCCTCCTCCTCATCCATCCATCCTCCTCCATCCATCCCTCCTCCCCCATCCATCCATCCATCTCCATCCTCCCATCCATCCATCCACATCTCCTCCTCCCTCACCCATCCATCCATCCATCCATCTCTCCTCCCTCCCTCCATCCATCCATCCATCTCCATCCATCATCCACCATCCCTCCCTCCCTCCATCATCCATCCAATCCATCTCTCCCTCCCTCCTCCATCCATCACCATCCATCCATCTCTCCCTCCATCCATCCATCCATCCATCATCCATCCATCCATCCATCTCTCCCTCCCCATCCATCATCATCCCATCATCTCCTCCCTCCCTCCATCCATCTCCTCCATCCATCCATTCATCCATCCATCCATCTCTCCCTCCACCCATCTCTCCCTCCACCCCATCTCTCCCTCCCTCCCTCCTCCTCCCTCCCTCCCTCCCTCCCTACATCCATCCATCCATCCGTGCATCCATCCATCCATCCGTGCATCCATCCATCCATCCATCCCTCCCCTCCCTCTCTCCATCCCTCTCTCCCTCCACCTCCATCCATCCCTCCCTCCCCTCCCTCCCTCCCTCCCTCCATCCATCCATCCATCTCTCCCTCCCTCCATCCATCCATCCATCCATCCATTCATCCATCCATCTCTCCCTCCACCCATCCATCTATCCATCTCTCCCTCCATCCATCCATTCATTCATCCATCCATCCATCTCTCCCTCCACCCATCTCTCCCTCCCTCCATCCATCCATCCACCCATCCATCCATCCATCCATCCATCCATCCTCCCTCCCTCCCTCCCCTCCATCCATCCTGTTTAATACTTTCACAGAGACAATTTTTTTTAAAAGAAAGACATTTAGAAGTATTAAATAAATTGAGAATTTATTGTTAAAACAAACTTTTGCTCAGTTTAAATCATCCTTGTTGAATATACAACTGAGCGAAAGTGACAGTAATAACAACATTTATAATGTTTACAACAAACATGTATAAAAATGCTATTCTTAAGTTTTGTTCATCAAATAATCCTGAAAATTATTCGTTTTTTTCCTCAAAAATATTAAGCAGGACAACTATTTTAAACATTGAGGATAATAATAATAACCATTGTTAATAATTGAGCAGCAAATCAGCATATTAGAATGATTTCGGAAGGATCATGTGACACTGAAGACTTAAAATTATAAATAGGCCGAAGAATTCACCACAAGGAATAAATTACATTCTATTTAAATTTTTATTTAAATTGTAATAACATCACTGTTTTCACTATATTTTTGATCAAATGAATGCAGCCTTGGTGAGCATAATAGACTTCTTTCACAAACATTAAAAACATTAATTCTTTTGTCCCTCCATCCTGCTTTAATTCAAATTCAGAATTTAAAAAGCCATTCTCAATTCAATTCTGAACGGTGCACAACCTGACACGGACACACACTTCAGTCAGTGTTTACGGCATGCACAAGGACACACACCCCGCCGCACAGCCCAACACAAATGACACCGACAAACGCTGACTGGCAAGATGCAGCCATTTCATAAATCTACAGAGATGCCTCTTTAGCGAATGGTAATTAAAATAGCCTCAATCCACAAATCCCTGATAAATATTTCATTAAGCCGCTCTTGGTGGCTGTTATTGTTATGGCGCAACTATATTTCAAAGGCTCTCTCGGTGAAATCATTCCAAACGTTGGGTGGGCTGGAGGGGAATTAACTTTTGGGCGAACCGAGGGTGCAGCCGTGATTTATTCTGCGCTGGACAGGGGGAAAATTCAGTCCGACCTCGTACAAAATAATGAATGCGTACACAGACGCCGGCACTACATTACTGACGGCCAAAAAACCAATGAACAGAGCACAGACCTTTATATTTAAAAAGCACTTGTGCATTATTTATTAAACATCTTGCCTTTAGCCCGAATCATGTGGAGAGTCTGACAGATGCAAGAACTTTTTAACTGCATAAAAACATGACACACTATGATATAATACAGATTGTCCAGAGCATAACATTGTCCTAGGTTCATGTGGATCTCAAACTCCTCATATTGTTCAGCACTAAGAATGGACTTTTGTAATCCATAAAAACTCTATTGCCCACTCACTACATTTTGCATATGCATTAATGTTTTATGCATAGTTAACAAAACAATGAGATGGTTTGTGCTCGGTCTTGACATTCAAAGCAATTCTGGTTAAATGAAAGCCTCCATGGCCTTTAAAATATGCTTTATATTCTCATGCAACAGACCATTCTCTGTTTAAATAAAATATTTATGATGTCTAATTACTGTGATATTCTGGTCCCTAGATGTGATTAACTGAAAGAATAAGTCTATGGGACTTTTTTAGGTCTGTTTTATTGTCTGCCAAGTGAAAACAACACCCTAGTGCACCTCTCCGCATGATCTGAGGTATTATTCAAGCTCAGAGCAAACATGGCGTGGGAAGTTCAACTGGGGTTTGTTGAAAACTGCATTAGCACCTCAGCCGCTATAGGTTTTTAGCACATCAGATACATCTGCAGTTCTTGCAACATTATAGAACTGAAAAAAACAAAACAAAAACATGAATTACCCAGTGAGAACAGGGTTTATGTTGGGCTTCTCAAGCAAATATACCACAAAACCAACTCCCAATATAATGTTTAGTGCTTTGTTTCTTTTTCCATGTTCTTTGTTGCGTTTCACATTCAGTTGGATGCTTTGATGCTTTTTCTCCATGGAGACTAACATGTGAACGCTTTCTGCCGTGTTTCGGCTTGTTGCGGGAAACCGCATCTCTAGATAAACCACTTTCTATCACAGTCAAAACTGTAATGCATAAATGAAGATATGTCAACACGCCTGTCACGATTTGGTTATGTTTCATGTTCCTGTTTCATGTCTGTCATGTGATCCCCTGATCAAGTCATGTGATCCTGCCATGTGTTCCCTTGACTGATGTGTCATGTTGTCTTCGGTTCATTGTTTCATTGTGTCCCTTGTCTTGTCATTAGTCTTGTGTGTATTTTAGCCCTCATGTTTGCCATGTGTCTGGGTCAAGTTTTGTTTCACTGTACGGTAAACTTCATGTCCATGCCTCACCAACATTTTGTTTTATGTTTGTTCATGTTATCCTAAATAAACTGCACTTGTGTTCTCATCTACACTTGCCTCCAGTGGACTGTTTCTGATGTTAATCACAGACGGAAAATGATAAAGTCTTTATTTAAGCCAAAAGGAGACTTTAAAGACCCAATGAAATTACGAGTATTGTGAGTATGTATAAATCCTCGTATACAGATTATAACTAAGCCAAAAGCCAAAACTTTAATTTCAGGGGATCTTTACAATATCAAGAATAATCTGACTAAAGTATTGACTATAATTTACTATCCACACATATTTACTATCCAACAGACATGTTTCCTGCAAAAAGGGCATGTGTTTGTTCATCAGTTCTAATATAAGATCGGATTACACCAGCTGGGAAATCTTCCATTGGCCAAACTTTCTATAATCTTTGCCCATTTCTACTTTGGAAGGATAAAAAACTAACATGAATGCATAAACATAAAATAACGACTAATTATTAAAAATATTACCAATAAACTATTTTTTATACTTACTGGCCTGGTTGGGGACGCACAAGTGTTTACTATGACACATGCGTGACAGTCAAACAAATGTCATTTAATGTCAGGCACTAAATAGTTATAATACAAACGTATATAACCATACACATTTGCTGATTATTGATCCAGTGATTTAAATAATGCACAAGTGAAAAGTTCTTCATCTCATTTGATTATTTTAACCAACAGACACTTTAGTTCACTTTGAAATTAATTTTTGATATGTTTTAGCTTACCTCAAGGGCATCCAAGATGTAGGTGTCTTTGTTTCCACAGTATTTTCAATTTTGATATTTTTAGGTCAAACCGTTCTTGTCTGTCAGTCATATAATGCAGTCATATGGGGTCCACCTCAAAGAGCATACACAGAGAAGTCCAAATTAAACATGATTTAATGACTCGTAAATGTAAGTACACATTGATGGCCTAAGACATGAAACGAGCGGTTTGTGTGAGAAAACGAACAGTATTATATCGTTTGTACCTCTTGTAAACACAGCCACGTCCAAGACATCTGAGCGCTTCGGTCTTTTCCGGAAAGCACCGGAAGTGATCTCTCGCGCGTGTACGTCACTCATTGTTTACACAGAACAGAGATTGTAGGTAAGACGGCTAATTAAAAGGGTACTAATTTGCGCTTATCCGGGATGTTTAAACTGTCGTAAAAGAAAACAAATACAAAAAAATAAAACAATAAAACAATTGTATGAGTGACGTACACGCGCGAGGTTTCACTTTCGGTGCTTTCCGGAAAAATACGAAGCGTGTCTCAGATGTCTTGGACGTGGCTGTGTTTACAAGAGGTAAAAGCGATATAATACTGTTCGTTTTCTCACACAAACCACTCGTTTCGTGTCTTAGGCTATCAATGTGTACTTACATTTACGAGTCATTAAATCATGTTTAATTTGGACTTCTCTGTGTATGCTCTTTAAGGTGGACCCCATAGACCTGCATTATATGACTGACAGACAAGAACGGTTTGACCTAAAAATATCAAAATTGAAAATACTGTGGACACAAAGACACCTACGTCTTGGATGCCCTTGAGGTAAGCTAAAACATATCAAAAATTAATTTCAAAGTGAACTATCCCTTTAACCTCTTACCTTCGCCAGAGCAGATGGCGCTCTGAGCGTTTTTTTTTTTTAAATCGTTCAAGTTACTATCAGGAATTTGTTTTAATACTTGAAAAAATATAATCTTAAAAGATATAGACTGAAGATTTAGTATTTGACACTATTGTATTACTGAATCTTATAGTGCATTTTTTTCTTAATTGTGTCTGGAGTAATGTATCAAAAAAATGAGCGAACCTTTAATATGAATAAAGCGTCAGCGCTTCATTCAGAAAAAACTCCAGTGAGATCGTCATGACAAGCTTGACAAAACAAATGTCCATCAGCTTAGCTCAAAGTGTACAGATTGGAACTATGATAGATTCTCATAGGTTACACGATTTATATAGACAGGAATCATATTTTTGATATACCCAAATGCGTGATTTATCATTATGAGGCTGAGACTTGACTGTCTGTTTTTCAATACATACTGGCATCCTTTAGGTGCGCCTGTACACATATGGACTTCTTTATAACACGGAAGAATATGTCATGTGGACATTTCAGAATGTCCATCACAGTAAAACTAACAGAGATCGCTGTAACATGCAGATAAAGATGTTTTGAAGACAATAAACATGATTGCAATGATATTTTGTTTACCTGTGTTCTTCGAGCCATGTCAGGTATTTTCATAATAATAGATTATATTTATAATGTAATGCTAATCGATTATAGACTTTATCATTGTGAAGAATACTATAAAATACTATATTTTCTGTCCGATTTTTTTATCTGAAGCCAAATCAGAGCACAGAAGGTTATTTAAAACACTCGACTTGTGCTATAAAGTAAGTTTTAGAGCACAAACATGGTTTTAATCTCATAAATTGTCGTGTATTGATGGTGTGCTAAGCTAACATGCTAGCTAGCCCTTGGTGCACCTGCTACCTAAATGTTATATTTATGAATATTTCTAAATAGGACTGCTTGCTGAAATGTTTCTTTTTTCAAGAAGGTCATTTTATATAGTTTCAAATGTAAGGTGAGAACTTTGAGAACTTTCCCTAAAAGAGATTAGGGGTTGAAACAGTGTGAATAGCCAGTCGTTAGTAATTATAATGCAGACAAAAGAAACCATATTTAGAGCAATAACCAGAGGCTGGAGAGGTGTGAATGTGTGCAGGGGAGACTGACACTGAATGGATATCGTTTAGACCACAACACAATAGAGAAAATAGACTGAATAGATGCTTAGAAAATGACAATAAACATCAGTTTGCATTTTAGAGTCTAATCAAAATAAAGTCGTTTGACATGATCTTGAAAAAAACATTTAACTAAATAAAGAGTTTAGACAATCATCTTCAGATTTAATATAACATGGTCAGACATGGGCTTTAGCTGCAGTGCATTTCTAGATTGCTACAGGGCCAACTTCAATTTTATTTTCATGAAAATATTCATAAAATACATTTCTAATAACTTGACAAAACTTTGAAGCTATTTAGAACATTTATTTTTCATTAGACAATATATAATTCTACATTTGCAATAACTGCAGGTGTCAGCTTTCAAAGTGAGATCATACTTGTGCTTTTAGAACAAAATGGTTCATGAACTGATATCTGTTTCAGTTTGGGTATCCATTCTGGGGATTTTCAAAATTGGGGGTGAAAGCTTAACAGGTTAACTCTTTCCCTGCCAGTGTTTTTAAGAATAAAAATTGCAAACCACCGCCAGCATTTTTGATAATTTTCACAAAATTTTCATGGCCCAGGGAATATTTTGTTTTATGTATATCTGAACATGCAATATATTAAAAGAATGAACAGAGCATCTACTTTTTAAACAAAACACCCAGATTTACTCTATCTTAATGCATTCTTTTTTTTAAATCAACACTTGAATGTGGGTAAGTTTCATAAAAAAAAGCAACATTTTGAGCAAAACATATGTAAAAAATTATGTTTTTGTCAAAGACTCGTTGGATCATATTCAGAACGATGATCAAAACATAGATGGAGTCCATCAACACCCCCAAAGCTTCACAGTCCTAGCTCGTCCTGGGTCGACATTTCAATCAGTAAGGCAGTTTTGATATAAATGCTGTTTTATGATGAAGATCTTCTTTTTTACACATGCATCTGCTTATATGTGACATCGCTTGTTTCTGCTTCTTCTTCGCATGTCTTTATATCAGGAGATTGTCAGGGAAGCGCTGTCTCATAAATGACGGAAATTTCCATCAATGGCGGGGAAAGAGTTAAAAGGAAAATGCAACATTATAAAATCAATGACTTGAAGCTGCAGTAATCTAGCTGATGTACATATTAATATGCCAAACAACTGAATTCTGCTTCACATTATGAATGACACCCTCATCTGAACCTTCATTGTTTGAAGCCATTACTAGCAGCCTTGTGGAACGCTTTCTCTTCAACCTCTCGCCTCTTCAACTTAGCATGCTAGTTATGGTGATTCACTCAGGACGGTTATAAACACAGTGTTCAATCACACAGAAGGCTTATTTAAGGGTTTGAAATGCCATTCTTGACTGATTAGTCTCTTTGCGCTGACGTCGTACCATTTATTCTGATGTTGTTGTTTTTTTTTATTCCGTTTTAAACCTCCAGCACTAAAGCTCCGAAACCATCTCTGCATTTCAATTAGACAGCATGAGGAGGAAAAACCAGTCTCGTCGGACAAGGCCAATGAATAACACTCAGCATTCAGGGAACTGGAGTAGCTGTCCGTCATGTCTGCTTTATCTTTGAAGGGCCCTTGTGAAGCAAATCGATAAATCTCGAAACCAATTTTGCAGGGATAATAATGTCGTACTCGAGCGCGCCTCATTTTCCACAAACACACATTATCCTTTTCAGGTAACTCTTTCATGGCAGGCTCGAATTCCTTTGCATGTGAGTCCAAAAAAGTTGCTGCTTGAAGTTTCTGACTTGATCAAAACAAGGTTCTTGGCACGAGAAAAGAACACAAACCCCAGGCGAGCAGAAAACACATGCAGAGCTCGCTGCGTTCACATTTCCGCCAGGAGTTCAGCACAGACGGGATGAGTGCAACTCAGTAACTTAGAACGAGACGTCCTGGGTGAACTCGAGAGCTAACATCAAATTACTAACGGCTAAAAACAGCAACACTGACAACCTTTGACTCTGCTTAAATGCTGTTAAAGTGCTGATGCATGTGAAGGCGGCTGATTGTGGGAAAAGACTAGCATAAGGAGACACAGTGGGAAGCATCGGATCTCGCAGACTCAATAAGCCGCTCAAGGGTAATGGGGATATCTCTCTGACACCATTATTTGCACTCAGACTGCAGATTTCAGTGTCTAGTGGCAACTTCTCCAGGCCTCCACTGCTAATAATGTTAATAATGACAATAATAATAGCATGCATAACATCTGGTTAGACTGGATTACAGAACTTTAGTGAACACAATAAAGGTTTTAGCAACAAAATAACATGTATATTAAAAAAAAATCGGCATTAATTTACAATAAGGTCTCATTTGTTAACATTAGTTAATGCATTACATAACATGAACTAACAATGAGAAATATATGTTTACAGCATTTATTAACCATCTGGTAATGTTAAAACCAGGTGCATTAACTAGTTAACAGATACAACATTTGATCTTAAGAAATGTGTAAAATAACATTTACTGAGAATATTAAATGCTGTAGAAGTATTGTTCTTACACAGTTAACTAATGTCAACAACTGGAATGTTATTAAAAAATCTAAAGATTTAAAATTTATTCTTCAAATATTGCAATATATAATAAAAAATAATGGCATTCATTAATCATTTCAATAATTGTGTGAAAATAATTTATATCACACACACACACACACACACACACACACACACACACACACACACACACACACACACACACACACACACACACACACACACACACACACACACACACACACACACACACACACACACACACACACACACACACACACACACACACACACACACACACACACACACACACACACACAAGATATTATGTAAACAAAAACATTTATGCTAGATTCGACAGCACTAGTGTGCTTTGTTTTGTGATATATGAGGACACAAATGCGTATAATGACATTCATATTGCACTGGTATTACAACTTACACGTGATATATGAGGACATTGCATGAGTCCTCTTTTCAAATATCTTAAAAAACATAAAAAAACAATGTTTTTTTAAAATGTAAAAATGCAGCATGTCTCCTGTGATGGGTAGGTTTAGGGACAGGGGCAGTGTAGGGGGATAGAATATATAGTTTGTACAGTATAAAAACCATTACGCCTATGGAATGTCCTCATAAATCACAAAAACAAACGTGTGTGTGTGTGTGTGTGTGTGTGTGTGTGTGTGTGTGTGTGTGTGTGTGTGTGTGTGTGGTGTGTGTGTGTGTGTGTGTGTGTGTGTACATGTACATGTGAAAGGACTTAAAGAGAGATATGACAGAAAACTACATTTGTTGGTTAGATTAGGAAAATAATGGACTGCAAAAAAATAAAAAAATAACCAAAAAAAAAAAAAAACACTATAAATGACATCATTGTGGGTATGTCCACTGTTTAATCATGGAAACTAAATTAACCAGAAAAAAAGTTTATTTTAAATGACTGTATTTTCTGAAAGTGCACAGAGCCAAATGTGGTCATAGTGGAAGACACAGGCAATTAAGTGAAGCATTTGTGTGAGTGGTCCCAGTGAGATAATTGCAGGTTATGTTAAAATGCTCAACATTAGTATACTACATTTCCTCTGCACAAAGTTTAGAAAGCTAACTGAAATGACATTATCTTAATTTGATTCACTTACTGTAAATACTAAGACGCAAATTGTGTTGTGTTTGATGCTTTTAGCTTTCAGACTCTACACTAAGCACACAATTATCATCTTGAATTTATAAATGCTTCAATCTTATGCAGTTCATTTGAATGTTGAAAGCCAATGCAAAGTCAAATAGAAGTAGTAAATGTATAAGAAAAGGTTCTAAAAGGCATTTCATATGTAGAACCTTTTAGGTGCTCGCTCCCATCATTTTATGGATTTAATTTTAATTAATTGTGTTTTAATTTTAAGTTTTAATTTTAAGTTTTAATTTTAAGTTTTAATTAAGTTTTAATTGTAATAAAACTTTATGAATTAGGCAGCTTGTAAACATTATCACTAGAAAAAAATGTAAATACCTGTTGTTAAACATGAAAGTATTATGCAATAATTTTAGACATTTCTCCTCACATTGAACCTTCTAGCGATCTTTAAAATCGAGTCAAGAATCCTAGAGTTCTATACAGAACCCCATTGAACCTTTTTTTCTAAGAGTGTCCTATTTCTAACCATTATTTTGCAAATATTCTACACTTATCCAAATATTGCATGGTTTTACAATTACATTTTGTTTGCACCCTCTACCTGACGCCGTTTTTGCTAATGTACCTTTAAGACTACTGTACGCAAATGATTTTATGATTTGACACAGCGCCATCATTTCTCCCGCTGTGAAATCCAAATACTTTAGGCAAACAGAGGCCATTCCATTTCAAATAGCAACATAATCATCTTCCTCAGAGTCGCTTCGACCAGAAGGCATAGACATCCAGCCAACAGAATCCCCATTAATGTCAAAGGAACATTGCTAATGCAATAGGCCCAGATCTGAAAGAGCACTGACTGTCACTACATCAGATTCATGCAGAAAATGAAAAGGAAAAAGACATACTTCCAACATCAAAGCTTACAAAGGTGCAGCAGAGGAGTGCAAGGCATACTTTTCTCCAATACCTTTCATCTCTGGATTTCTTTTCTATTTCCCCCTTTTTTAAATTGTAAGTAAGGACAAATATATTTGCCTGTTCTTCTGGTACGACACTTGGTTTTGAAGTGCTTTCAGCTGGGCAACGCTTTAGAAACGAGGGGGAAAAAGTGTTTCCGCCTTTTCCTTGCTAAATGCTCGATCGCTGCTTTACTGATAAGACGTGGCTTCCTTTGAAAAGGGCATTTTGTATTGAATCTTTTTAAACAGCCCTTTGGAGATGGTGATTATAGTACTTTAAAATGATGGCCTGGGTTGAAAGGCTGCTTTACACGTGTAACTCAGCACAGTGACGCTTTACAAACATGGTTTTCACAAAACTCATTTAATGTCTATAGTGTCACTATATAGCAGCCTCACCGGCATCATTGTGTACAGGTGTCTTTCCTTTACGTCCCAGACGTCTGCTTTTCACAACACTTGGAGTGATCCATTCAAAAGAGCTCGCAATCTCTAAATCTAGCTTAGATAATCGAGCCCATTGTCCACGAATACAATGAAGAGATCGTCTGTAGCTGTACTTCTTAAGAGGTTTGCAGGACATACAGTATTTTAAAGTGTCCTTCACGCTTATACCGGTCTGCAAAATACCAGAGGTGACAGCTGACTGTTTTGAGAGAGAGACTGATTTCAAGTTGCATTTGTTGTAAACATTAGGATTTTGTGCGTGTGAGTTTAGAGAGACACTGGCCCTCAAACTAACTTTAAAACCCATGAAATCAAACAGTTTTGAGTCTATTAGTCCATGTCTGCTAGCAAGATCATCAGCATTTCTGCAAGCAACAAAATGCAATTTTTTGATTAAAATGCAGTAAAATTTTTTTTTATATATAGCTGTTTTATATATTTTGTAAATGTAATTTATTAGCTGCGGTTTCAGCATCATTACCCCAGTATTCACACTGATTTACTCAATTTACTCAGCATTTCCTTAATAATTTCACAGCAAATCTCCTCTATGCCACCGCCACTGCTTTATCTCACATGCAGTGTATCATATTACAGTTTTTTACAGTCTCTAGGACACATTTCTCAATACTTGGGTCACTTTTTTAAAACTCTTCACACAGTGAGCACAACAGAAGTAGATGTGGGCTAAACTGTGGATCATTTATCATTGCTTTGGCACAAAATGCATTAAATTACAACATCTTTCAAATTACATTCATTCTTTTCTCACTGCGACACAACAACCGCCAAAACTATGTATTTACAGGCCAATCTGCACATGCTTACACACTGTTCTCAAAACTGAAACATATTACAAAACTGAATATGACAGCAATTTGCTAAATTTCTACAGTACTATTGTAATGAAATATATTTCGAATCTAAAAATGAAATGCTATAAAAACACCACAGCTGATTCCTATCTGTATCGGTGGATGGTGTGTACAGTAAATTAGTGTATATTGGAATTACTCTGAAAAAAAAAAAGACAAAATATATTGAAGCATCATCATCATGTCTGATTCATTCCAGTAACACATATTGCTGTGTATTCTAAACCGTAGAGAGGTGTGCTAATTTTACAGAAGAACACATTGTATGCTCCTGTTGTTCGTGTTTTTAGGTCATTGTTTTGTGGGTGACAAAGTGTGTTTGTTGTGTGATGGAAGAATGTGTTGATTTGAGACTTTTTTTTGACTTTTTTTCTGATTTTTTCTGTAGTTTTAGTGCATTTTGAAAGTGAAATGAACTGCTGTGCCGAGCTGAAAGTTGGTTTGGAGAACTATGTGAAGAGTTTTGAAAAAGTGACCCAAGTATTGAGAAACGTGTCCTAGCGACTGTAAAAAACTGTAAAGTGCTGGAATATGGCATCACAGGTATACAGTGTGCTGAAATCAACCGGTTATGTTACAAAACAAACATTCTACTTACAGAAGCACACGTAGGAGAAACACATGTAGGAGGCTTGGATGCGATCGCTTTCTGAGCTGTGCTTTGAAGATACACACACAAACACCTCATATGCTACTCATTTAAGTGTTTCTGTGTTTTTGAGCTGTCAAAAAAATGTGTTCACAGGACATTTGATGCTGACAGCCTCTGCATTGAACACCAGAACACACCAACACATTTACATGCATAAATAGACTTTATGAGCTCTGTATTGTTGGTTTGATATGATTTGATTATTTTTCAGTTAACTTCAATACTGTTTTAAGTCACACTGCATCAAAACTGACTATTTCTGTGACCCCAAAGAATGTAAAAACTGACTAGAGATGCTTTTTAAACAGAACTGAATGAAGATCATGCACGACTGCTTTTCACTTACTGTCCAAAACATAAATTCAGTCAAGTGTGTTCAAACCTTTGACTGTATTGTAGAGCAAATCTTTCAATACAGATTAGTCTCACAAGACAAGTCTTGTAGTTTTAACTGTTGGTTAACAGCTGGAAGTATACTTAAAAAAAAAAACACTTCCAATAAAAACCCAACTGTTCAAAAGTTTCAAAAGTTTTTTTTTTTAAAATGGATTTCATGATTTGAAAGTTCAATGAACAGCATTTATTTGAAATATAATTATTTTGTAACATGCATGTATTTGCTGTCACTTTTGATATTTTAATCGATTTAATGTGATATTGTTTAACAAGAATTACGTACGTACCTCAGATGTTAGTTTCCACAAAAAATATGAAGCAGCACAACTGTTTTCAACATTGATAATTAAGATAAATGTTTCTTGAGCAGCAAATCGCATATTAGAATGATTTCTGAAGGTTCATGCTGAAAATTCAGCTTTGCATCACAGAAATAAAATACATTTGAATATATATTCAAACAGAAAACAGTTATTTGAAATTGAAATAACATTTCACAATATTACTGTACTATCGATCAAATAAATCACCAACACCAAATAAAAACACCAAACTCGTCATCAATTCAAATATGAGCTCTCTCTCTCTCTCTCCTCTCTCTCTCTCTCTCTCTCTCTCTCTCTCTCTCTCTCTCTCTCTCTCTCTCTCTCTCTCTCTCTCTCTCTCTCTCTCTCTCTCTCTCTCTCTCTCTCCTCTCTCTCTCTCTCTCTATACATACAGTATTTAATTATAATTTAATATAAGGTGAAAATGTTCAATAATAGTGGGCTATACCAAGATAAGGTGCGCACTAAAGTATTGGGCCAGTCATGTGATCACAACCTGGCAGCCAGCAAGTTTTTTGCACATTTTTATTTTATTTTTGATCTGTGCTCGGTTAATCAAACAGTACATTCAAAACACTCACATGGGGAATTTGTATGATTTATATAGCACAAGAAATCCGGCAGTCAAAACCTGAGCAATAACCTGGTCACACTTACATCTCTCAGTCATAGAGTCATGGAGGATCTAAACAAGCTTCAGGCTTTCTGCTGCGAACCTAAGCCTCTGAGTCAATATCAATACCTCTCTAATATTGAAGTGTTTTTATGAAATTCCTCTCACAGTTCACCAGCTGGAAATGAATTGTGCGGCGGGCTGAGCTGGGCACAGGGCTCAAGGAGGAATCGCAGGTCTCTCATCCTGTCTAAGGCCTGTTTGGATGGGTTCCTCTCGACTGAAATAGTGCTCCCTGAACCAGAACGCAGGTCCAAAATTGAACTCTGAACATTTCCAATAACCCCTGCCATATTTAATCAGTCTATAGCGACCTGACACCAGTAATGGTCTTTCTCTCGCTTCAAAGCCAGTGCTTATTCTCCTCTGGAAGACGTGCTAAATGAGTAATCTAAATTTTGTTGACTTTGTTTGTGCTGGGAGCTTGTCAGACCGTATAATAAAGATAACTGATAACAGGCCACATCATCATCAACACCAAGCCAAATCAGTTGTACATATTAGTTAAAATCGTGCACAAATGATTTAATCTTGACTTTTGAAAAATGATGCGGTGACCCCAAAAAATGTAAAAACTGACTTGGGATGCTTTTTAAACAGAACTGAATGAAGATCACGCATGACTGCTTTTCACGTACTGTCCAAAACATAAATTCAGTCAAGTGTGTTCAAACCAGTGCACATCTTTTAATACAGATTAGTCTCAAAAGACAAGTCACTTAGTTAACAGCTGAAATTACACTTTTTAGAGTCTATTCTGCTCTCCAGGGCTGCATTTATTTGATAAAAAATACAGTAAAATCAGAAATATTGAGAAATATTATTACAATTTTAAATAAGTGTTTTCTATTTGAATATATTACAACTTTTTATTTATACCAGTGATACAAAGCTGAATTTTTAGCATCATTACTCCAGTCTTCAGTGTCACATGATCCTTCAGAAATCATTCTAATATGATGATTTGCTGCTCAAGAACCATGTTTTATTATTAATGCTTAATATTTTTGTGGAAACTGTGATTTTTAAGGATTCTTTGATGAATAGAAAGTTCAACTGAACAGCATTTATTTGAAACATTATAAAGTAAATTTTTTACTGTCACTTTTGATAAATTTAAGGCAGCCTTGCTGAATAAAAGTATCAATTTCTTAAAAAAAGTACTAATCCCAAACCTTTAAAGGTTTAGGTATGTATGATGGACAAAAGTCAGTGACATTCTTTAAAAGAATGCGCAATATCATTATATAATAATGCATTTTAATATTCCCACAACCGCATTGGAAAATGTTTTTTAGGACATGTTTAAGAACATCCAAAAAGTCTAAATTTAAACATTGGTAGCCAATCTTCATTTTACAATCTTTCAAATGAGCTCCTGCAGGAACATCACAGGGCCATTTAAATCAGAAAATTATGATCTATTTATAGTAAGTTGAGAACAATGCAGGTTTATTCATCTATGGATTGAGAGACAGAGAGAAATCAAGCGAGATTTCAAGAGTGATTGGTGTGTAATTGAATGGTTGTTCTGGAAATTTCCTGTGCTGGCTCCATCATAGCTGTGATTTCATTGTAATGCATGGCTAACTCCTGCCATAGGAGACCTAATCAGAATTAATTCAAACATGGTGGCCTGCAGAAATGAAAGCGGCTAGAAAGCATCACCATTCCACTCTCAAGCAGAAGAGACAGCTGTCGAGAAAAAAAACAACAACAACAAAAAAAAAAAAACACTGCGCTCTTTCACATTAATATAGATGCTTCCTTGGCAAAAACTGCGGGCCGTTTTGAAAGGAGTGCTAACATGTTCAGATTTCTGAACTTACATTATGGCAGATATTGTGTGGGTTGCATTAATGACAGATAAAGTGTCACACATGTCACATAACCATCTGTCCAATTCATTTCTCGACTCAAAAGTGCACCGATGTCCAGCTAATCTTGAACTGCCATCTGTATATATGAACACAGAGAACGTTTATGTTCAGAGCGTACTATTGCTAACAATATTCATTACTTTTAATGATAATTAAGAACACACCATTGTGAAAAGCACCATCAACTGTCCTGGCTGACCCCACCAGATAGAAGGCGATTTCATTGGTTACAATTTATTTTTAAATGTATTTATATGGATTATCCTTCCTATTTAAAACAGTATTTAATTTCATTTAGTTCTTCTTATAATTTGCCACACAATAACCAAATCTATTTTTTCATTCCTCAAATTAATAAAGAAATATATGCATTTCAATATAAAGCACCGTATGAATGGAATAACCTTCCAATTTCAATTCGCTCTTTAACTTCCTTTTCAATGTTTAGAAATCACCTAGCTCAACATCTTCAGAATAAATGTAATTGTTTTTAAAAAAAAAATTTGTGCTGGTTTAAGGGCACAAGTCGGGGCAGATGCTGAAGTATTTAGTGGTGGTCACTACTGCACTCATTAATAGGGTTGATACCATTAAACTGGATTAATTGAAATCTATTCTGGACATGGTGCATTAATCTTTTTTACATCTTTTACTGTCTAGATGTGTGTTTTTGGTACATACATAGTATGTGTTAACTTTGTTTAGGGATGAGTGCGCTACCTTTAGAGAGTCTTGTATGAGTGAATGTCTTGTTTTAATGACTTTTGTCTATATATTTCTCTATTTATCATTATTGTAAAGTAAGTTTTTTCATCTTTTGTGCATGTGTATGTGTTTTTTGCTTATTTTTTTTTGTTATGTTTTATTTGACTGCTGTTATAAGGTCAATGCTAATTTCTGTATCTGAATTCGAGGACCCCCTCAAAAATGAGATGGTTCATCTCAAGGGGTTATTCCTCTTCAATAAATAAATGTCAATAATAATATAACAACTTTAACCTCAAATTCTCATACCGTACAAAGCATAAGGACCTTTTATTTTTTAGATGAATAGATTTTGGTTTCTGTTTTTCAACAGTATAAAGGACAGTCCAACACATGCTACCATGAAGTATAAATGTGTCATGATTTAACTACATTATTATTATTATTTTTTGCATTATAGCAATGTGAAATGAACAGGTTTAATTAGATTCACCCACATTCTGTTTACAGCTAAATAAATAAATAAAAAACAGAATGTAAAAGGGCAATATTATTCTCAAATTATTATTGTTATCATGTACATTTGAAAAAATTACACAGATATATAAAGAAATATATTACTATTGCAGAAATGCTACTGTACTGTGAAATAATATCTGAATAAAATATAAATATATTTAAAATTAATAATAAAAATGTAGTTTTAAGAACAGCAGTAAAATTACAATACTAATATTTATGGCTGTCTTCATTTCTTTGCTTTCAAATGTTAAATAATAGAGCTTTTGTTTTGGTATATAAATGTGATTTTACTATAAAACGTGATTTCTTATCTTAAGGTGTAGCCTATGTGAGACTGAGAATGACCTAAGTTCTAGCTCTGAGTATTATAATATATATATATATATATATATAGAGGAAGCAATTAAAACACACACACACGCACGCACGCACGCACGCACGCACGCACGCACGCACGCACGCACGCACGCACGCACGCACGCACGCACGCACGCACGCACGCACGCACGCACCACACACACACACACACACACACACACACACACACACACACACACCACACACACACACACACACACACACACAGATATACAGTTTGTACTGTATCGTCCCTCCTTCCCAATCAATGGTTCTAATCTGTCAGTGTGTGTGCGTGTGCATGTGCGTGTGTGTGTGTGTGTGTGTGTGTGGATGCGTGGGTGGTTTGTCCAGTCGTGTCGTGTAGGAAATAATCCCAGCAGGCAAAGCAAACCCGCGTGCCAGTTTGGGAGTCGCTCTGTCTTGGCTCCTGCATGTCAATATCGCCCCTCCTTATATGGCACAGTTTCCATGGTGATGACAGCAGAGTGAAGACTGTATATCTAAATCTATGGCAATAACTCTCATAGAAATTAGTGCTGGGCGAAGGTGAAGGATTGAAGAGGCAGAGGAGAGAGGAGGGGATCCTGAACCGCTGCCAGCCTCTCCTGCTTCCTGCTTGGCTGCATTAATGGAGTGCCTTGTGCGCTCTGAGGAGGCTTATGGAAGCTTATATCCTAATGTATTTATCCTTCATGCAAACTGCAATATTTACGCAGGATTTTCACGCCAGGATCCCACTCCGAGCCTGCTTTACCCACTGTGCTCAGCTATTTAAGAGCTGATCCTCTGCATTCCCGCCTTCCTCTCCGATAACAACAGCAGGGCCACCAAACAAAGTTTAAATCTCTAGTCTTCAACTGGAAACAGAATATACAAACTCCAACCCATTTACTTCTGTGTGATCAAATCAAGACATTAAGACAATACAAAAAGATTTCAAGAATGACTCAGAACATGAAGAGAACGAAGTCATGACGTTGCGAGAATTTAAATTGCAATGTTGCATGAATAGAGATAACTCAAATAAAGTCGGAACATTACAATTTTATTGTGGTGATTTTTTGAGAATAAAGTACAAATTATGAGGGAAAAGTGACATCAAGTAATAATGATATTGGAATTAAACTGTGAGAAATAACTAGACCGGGTAAACCCAGCCCGATCTCGCATTGATTTCGCGCCTTCTGGAAACTTGACTTTCTATCCTGCTTCTGTTACGAATCTGCGGGGACCAATCACAAACTGACTTATCCACCTGGAGCGCTATTGGCGGGTTTAACACGAGGACGATAGAGAAGCGACCGTCAATCCAATTCCTTTTAACCTCTCCACGATGTTCAATAACTTCTTTAGTTTAGCAAACAAATCACTGGAGTGGGTGTAAATATCACTCACTTTCATGGTTTTTTGCACAACCTGCAAAAATCGCTCATGCCATTGTTGCTTCTGCAAACCGCTGATCAGTGGTACAAACCAACACGTTAGTTTTCGCGTCACTTTCAAAGTATGTCACGGTATCGTTTTGATTAGTTGAAGGACTATCCAATAGCGTACAGAGTCATTTGAACTATGCTCGTTAATCACAGTGGAAAATACAGAGCAGACTCCCCAGACTAATGATACAAGATTTTAAAAGATTGAGCTTGGTCTGGTGATAGCCAGACTAAGAAATAACATCAAATAAATAATATATATATAAAAAATAATAATTATAATAATATTTATATTGTAAGGCCAACTTCACTTGACTGATGATAACTTGATTATTATTTAAACTTATCATATTCCAACTTTATACAAAAAAAAAACTGACCTTTCATATCTTGATTTTATTACAATGTATTCTATATATGGATTATGAGGAATTATTTTAAAAAACATTGCTTTTTTCAATATTTTATTTAACTTAAAAAAATATAATATCATACAAGCGAAGCTAAATATTTAACTAGGAAAATTATGTAAATAATCAGGAATTAATTGGATGATGATGGAAAATTATGTTAGCTAAAAAGGCAAGTCTTTCAATGTCAGAGCATTTTGATAAGATATAATTCAATAATATTTTTTATAAAAAATAAATAATAAATTTTAAGGTGACCATAGTTACACGTTACTACATGTATTTACTATAGTAATAACAGTAAATGATACAAATCACAACATAATAACAAACCCTAAACCAAACTCTAACCCTAACCGTAACTCTAAGTAACATATAATTAGTATATTACAGTACCTATTTAAAATAAAGTGTAACCGAATAACATACACCATTGAATCATTCACTATTAGACAGGAATTGTACAAATCGAAACGTACAGGCTTTCGGCTTTCGAACAGGAGGAAACATGTCAGTCGGTGTGACGCATACATGGGCAAATGCTCTCAAAAGGGCACAAAAAGGTTGCATGACAAAGCCGAGGCATTATTTACACCAAGCTGACGCAAATAAGAAGACAACTGAAGCGTCAATAAAAAGCCTTATCTGCACCCTGAAGGAGGCCAGCTGCAAGACAACCCAGCTGTTCATGCTTAATAATGAGCGGACGATATCGAGCTGCGACTCCGAAGGGTCTATTCTACTCCACAAGCTAGCGTACGGCGAAACCCATTCTGAAGAGTTTCTACACTGGGCGGGGAACGCAGCGGACACCAGAACCCCCTTCATAATATTGATGTGGCCGAAAACAGGAGCAGTCAGGAGATGAAGCAGCCAGATGTCCTCGTGTTATGATATTACCTCCGAAGAATGGGCCGCTGGAGTGGACTGTGATATGAGAGTAGGATGGGCCGTGTGTGTGATAAGGATGGATGGGCTGCTGTGCGATTACCGTGAACCAAAGGCCTGTGTGTGCACAACACTGAGAGAATGACAGACCAATCGAGTGCCTTCTCCAAACACTCATACAGACAAATGGACGCATTACGTCACCGGCACATTAGATAATTATGACCTATGCGACATGGCAAATGAGTCATGCTACCATTACGTCCACCTACAAACAAGCAACATGCATGAGAAGCAGCATCTGAAGAGCTATCAAGAAAACAATAGCATTTCTTTTTCTTAGCATCACTTAATGGATGCCTTTGAAAGAGCCATGGAGAACATCCATTTATACCTTCACATTTAAGACAACACAGTGAAGCATCTACAGACACAACCCGTTCACTGCATATAGTGCCCTCTAAAAGTATTATACTGTAAAATGCCATTGCATATCATAATAATGCTTGTGAGTTCTGAAAGCAGTTATGTTTTCTGACCAATGCATGCATTTCTTTTTGCTTAAAAGGTGTATAACTGACTTGTTTTTATTAGACTGTCTGTTGCCTTTGTATAAACATCATGCTTTTAAATAAGGAGGAGGAAAAAAGCAACTTACCAATAAGATAAACATAATCCTCCAGGCAAATTGCTTCCCAGGCAAATGTACAGTATGTAGCTTTAAGGATGTTTGGATATATTTTTACTGTATACAATGTAATTGAAAATATCATTCAGTTATTATTGAACAATTATAAATCAATTAGTTTTCAAACATGCTGTAAAAAAAGCACCCTATTTGCTAGTAGCCTACTGATGTGATTGAAAAATGATATCTCGGTGTGTGTGTGCAAAAATGGAAAGTTTTTATGATTACAAGGCAGGAATATTTAGATCGTGATAATGTGGAGTTTATAAGAAAACACAGCTGGAGATAAGATATGGTTCTTTTACTTGTGGGTGGAATGGTTATTTTATAATAACTGCTATTATTTAATGTTTTTTCAACCCTCAACGCTTCATGCAGAGTTGATCAAACGCCAGCATTATTGATTCGACACAAACAGCTCTTGAGAGGAGATGAACTTTATAGAGACCACCCATGTCTGCAAGAAAGTACTTAGTTTCTGCAACACTGTCTGCATAATTTACTGCAGATATGAGGTTTTTCTTGGTCTTTTAAAATAAAAGTGAGGTGATATATGTAGTCTAGAGATAGAGCATCAATTTAAACTATATATATGCTTAATTTGCAAGTATTTTCAAGGTGAGGTGAGACTGAAAATGCACTAAGCGCTTGGCCACGGTTCTGACATTTAAAGCAATCCGAGGACGCTGCCAAGCAGTGCAAGAAACTCCCAAAACGTTACACCATCTGCCAATACCTGCTATTGTGACCTATGCGTACTGTGTGTTTCGGTGTCAGACATGGCCTGCATGAGGCAGTGGTGTGTGTACGGGAGCTCACAGGTGTGTTTGGTCCGTGAGCATCCTTCAGGCTGTGCTTAGATTGCTGGAGAGCAACGCCGACAGGCACAACATCAGCTGAGGATGACCAGATGTGTGTCGTACGTGAAGGTGCACTCGTGTCATGAGACCAGTGCACACGCTTCACATCATTAATACAAAACCGACGGTCAAACCGGTCATTTGATGTTCAACAGGGATTCATTGCGTATTTCCAAAAGACATTTTTATGGAAATCATCATTTTTTTTCAATGCTTGAAAATGGCCAGATTTTGCTTTTTTATAGCATTGAACTTTTCCTTGAAATTCACTTATACTGTGACTGTATACACTTTGTTTCAAGATCAGTTTTAATTTAGTTTAATGACCATTTTCCACCTCTCTGTTTTTGTGTAAATGATCTCTGATCTTCTCTTCTGCAAACTGGTGTAGTTGCTAAACAACGAATTTATGTTTATTTTCAATAAATGTCTAGACTACATATAACCTCAAACTCTTTTATTTCAAAACAACGACCAGAAAAATAAAATATCCGCAGTAAATTATGCATACAGTGTTACAGAAACCAGTTACAGAGTACTTTCTTGCAGATATGGGTGTTTTTTTTATAAACTTCATCTCCTCTCAAGAGCTGTTTGTGTCGAGTCGAATCAATAATGCTGTCGTTTGATCAACTCTGCGTGAAGCGTTGAGGGTTGAAAGAACATTAAATAGTAAAAGCAGTTATTCAAAAAATAATCATTCCAACCACAAGAAATAGAATCAATAATGCTGTGTTTTGGAAGAAATTCCATATTATCATAAAACAAATGTTTCCGTATTTTTCTTTTCATAAAAACATTTAATTTCCATTTTTGCAAAAACATAATCTTTTTTTTTTAGTACTAGCAAACAAGAATATTATTACAACATATTCTTGGGCCCTTTTGAAAAATTATTGACTTTATTTTTAATTGTATCATCATCCTCATCCTCATCATCAGGATCTTTTTAATTTTGGCACCTTCATACAAATATAAAAATCATATCATATCATATCATATCATATATCATATGCGTTCAGTTAAACAAGCTGACTACGAGAGCATAATGGAATATTAAAATAATGTGACATCTCTGACATATCATTTCGCCAACAGTGCAACTTTTGGTTAATTAACCTTTCCCTTTAATTAATTGATAATATTCATATCAGTGACACGCATGCAAATCATTAACGTTGATAAATGTCTCAAGTGACATGGGAAAGCTTAACCAAGACATACACAATCAATATTCAGCTCATCCGATGCATCTTCCTTCCTCTAATCTCAGTTCAGACTAATTTAGATGAAGTAGCGGGACGGATATTCTGTCAGGCGATTCACTGCTGGACAATGATAGGAGTGGTGGCCATCGACGGGCTCATAAAAGAGTCATAAATGATCTCAGACGGCACGGCCCACTGTGCAAAACACACCGTGATTGGTCGCTTTACCTGTCAATCATATTGACCCATCCCACAGTCGCAGAGAGTTCGCTAACCACGGCTTTTCGTGAGCCCATTTTTTCTTTTGGCCACAGATGCCGTCCAGTGTTTTGAGAGCTTCTCGACGCAGAGGGAATCAGATTCATTATCCTCAGCGGTTTGATGCCCGAATCCGTCACTCCCACTGTGACAGACACCTGGCTATCTTTCCACACAGACTGACAGTCCCATCCTGCAGATACGATCCACCGAAAGGTCAACACAAGTGTAGAAAACTCTGCCAGTGTGTATGACACATCCTTCTGGACAGACATACTGTATCTGTGTGTTTCTCTGTCTCTCTGCCGGCTGTCAACACAAATGCAGCAATGCGTCAGTCTGACTTATAGGCTCCAAAATAAACACACACCAATACAGGTAAAAAATGGCTTTGGCTAGTACATGAAATGCTACTTTGGGTAACACTTTATTTTTCAGCGTCCTTGTTACACGTTACATGTAATTACTATAGTAATTATTATAAATTGCGCATAATTAAGCCAGGTGTGCATGGTGTGATTGCTGTGGTACGAGACCGCTGGCGTTTCTCTTGGGACAAATCGTGTGGAAATTGTTCATGCTCATTTGGTGGCAGTTTGCATTGTGTGAGAGGAACCTCGAGCAGAGCCGAGTATGTTACGAGCACCTCCTGATCATTTATAAACAACATGCTTTAACAATTCCTGATTTTGACCAGTGTATAGGCTGTCCCCTATTGACAAATCATACACAACCACGTCACATATTCTAGATCTATGAATAGTATTATAGCCCAGTGGCTGTAAACACACACACACCACACACCCCCACACACACACACACCATTCTAATATGCTGATTTGCTGGGGTGAGGAGTTGCCAGTCATATCCACGTTACCCCTGGTTTCCGCCAGGTTTGACCTCGTACTGCAATACTAACCATGGCGACAGACGTTGACAACTGAGTTATGCCGGTTATGCCTAGCAGGACGCTCACGCTGTTGTTGTTTTGTTGCAAACATTTTGGACCATGTCAAGCAGACTTTGAGACTAAAAGAGGACTAAAACGAAGATCAACATCTTTGGAGATGCCGAGAGCTCCACGTCCACGACTAACTTTGATTTGACAGAGACGCGAGTGTTCCTTTATTAGACAGGTGAGCAAATGTTCATAAAACTAATCAATGGTATGTAGTTCAACATGATGAAATGTTAGAATATGATCTGTATGTTATTCTAATGTTGATCTAGTCTCAACCTGCCAAACAACCTAACAAACAAGATTCAACACACTCAAATGCCGTTTAGTGTGATAGTGTAACTGTGAGAGCAAGTGAAACAGCGCTGCGTTACCTCAAGTTTCATTCGTCTAATAAACTGACCTGTGTGAGTATTAATTCAGCACTTGCGTGTAGTTCGGTAGAATGAAATGTCTTTATTCATTTATATCCGCGGGACTCGCGTTGCGTGTGATTCTGGTATACGTCTAGCAATCGCACACTGCTTCATACCACAGTCATGTTAAAAACATCAATGTATTCACTCATCCATAAAAGATCCATCAGCTTGACGACAAGATCAATAATTACGCTTAACACGCAATATACGTCATCAATATACGCCTTTGTTAGAGGTTTGTAAGAGGTTAGCGACCACTGGTGGCGAAAAATCCTGCATATTATACCTTTAATGTACTACTGTACTACTGCTTCATATTTTTGTTGAATTTATTTGAAATAAAAATTCCTCTTTCCTATCACTTTTGATCAATGTGTCATAAAAGTATTAATTTAAAAAAAATAATAATACAATAAAATCTTACTTACCCCGAACTTTTAACGGTAGTGTGTTTCTTCTTTTTTTCCCCAAAAATAAAAAGTACAGTTATCATGCCAGTAAGAAGTGTTGGTGGCCAGTACATGGGTTGGACAATGAAACTGAAACAACTCTCATTTTAGTGTGGGAGGTTTCATGGCTAAATTGGACCAGCCTGGTGGCCAATCTTCATTAATTGCACATTGAACCAATAAGAGCAGACTGTGAAGGTCCAATTAGCAGGGTAAGAGCACAGTTGTGTGCCGTGTATCAGGATGACAATGCACCAATACACACAGCAAGACTGGTGAAAGATTGGTTTGATGAACATGAAAGTGAAGTTGAACATCTCCCATGGCCTGCACAGTCACCAGATCTAAATATTATTGAGCCACTTTGGGGTGTTTTGGAGGAGCGAGTCAGGAAACATTTTCCTCCACCAGCATCACGTCGTGACCTGGCCACTATCCTGCAAGAAGAATGGCTTAAAATCCCTCTGACCACTGTGCAGGACTTGTATATGTCATTCCCAAGACGAATTGACGCTGTATTGGCCGCAAAAGGAGGCCCTACACCATACTAATAAATTATTGTGGTCTAAAACCAGGTGTTTCAGTTTCATTGTCCAACCCCTGTAGATGTTCTGCATTCACCCATCAGTGGCAATTTTTGACCCTGATTATTAACCAATTCACTGCAAAACAACTTTCATGTACTGTTGAAATATCATATCTAAAATTGTAAATAGAACATCAACTAAAACATGGAGCTAAAAACAATCTTTTGATTAATTAATAACTCTGAATGTGTCCATGCTTCATCAATTATAAATCAATGTATTATTAGTTTTTGTCGAGCATGTACATAGTAGCTCAACCCATATTCATACATTTTTAAAGATTCTGTGTTAAAGCCAAGTGCAAATGGCTTGGTTTGAGTTAGATCTTATTTTCTGCCGAACACAAAGTCTAACAGTTCTCTTTACGCTTCTCTTTGGCTTATTTCTCTTCAAAGACGATTTAACTTTGTGACGCGCTGCAACAATGATGTTCATATGGCTTCTCAATTTCTCATTTTCTGCTCCTGTCCTTGGAGAATTACTCCAACTATTCAAACCAATTTATAGGAGCTCAACTTGCATTTATTCCCAAACTAGTTTCACAAAGATGAAATGAACACAAATGATCTCCTTTGACCTTATTTCCCCCCAAAACCCTTCTTAGGAATATTAATTGAAACACTATAATAGACCATTCCATCTAGGAAAAAAAAAACACTGCTGATGTAGGTCATTAGAAAACGTCTCGATAAATATGATTAATGTTTTTTCATCCCGCTTTCTCAGCGAGGGTTTCATGTGGCGATAGAGCATTAATTGCAGTAGAAGCAGAAAAATTATACACTATTATTTTCATAATCATTGAAGTGTTTCAGCTAAAAAGAGCAGCTGATAAACGTAAAACAAAGCTGTTACAACAATAGAGTCTAAATAAGCTCTGACAAAAGAAATTATTCCAAAGATGGAAGGCAAAAGATTAATTGAAATCGTGTACGTGTGTGGAAAGCCAATTAGATATTGAAAATAGTCTGGAGAATTAATACTCAGTGATATTTTACTTGAGCAAACGTAAATGTCTCGGGTTGTGAATACGACTTTGGTTGCAGATAAAGAGTTGATATTAATGCATCCAACTCAATTAAACGGCATTTCATTATTCCAGCCAGTGACCTTAAAAGCACTAACTTCTCATCTTGTACATCAGAGCGTGATTACCGGCACTTCAAACGCCGGCCGAAACTCCATTACGGGTGCCAGACAACATTGAGCGTCTACATCACAGTCCGACACATGAACAGAAGGGGAGGTGAGAGTGACAAGATGCCAGATCACTTTCAATTAATAATTTGCTTGGACAGCCGAGCGGTGCGTTCTCCGCGGAGTTCAAACCGCAGCTGACACTGCACAGATAGCGGAGGGGGACAAGGCCACATATCACCACATATCAAAGGAGAACAGCGGGAGATAATTGGCAGGGGACCGCGGTTAAATTGACAGCTTCCTTAAGACTCAGATTAGGCTCTGCCTCAGTCATAGCGGCGTACCGGAGAGACAAGAGACAACTGTTTTATCGCACTTCACCGGGAGGATGATCTGAGGGGTGTTTTGTCAAAGACGAGCAAAATAACGTCGCAACTTCTGGTTAAAATGCAGATAGAGGAGAGAGAATGGCAGACAGTCTGTTGTTGCTGTGCTATCGGCTGCATTCGTGGAGCTCGTGGGGTCTGAGCTCCTGCGGTTCTGGGAAAGCGAGGGTTGACATTTTCAGCCGGGTTAATTTCTGAGAGTGCGCTGCGGGAGCCAGGGTCAATCTACACTTCTGTTGTGGCCTGGAGAGGGAGGAACATTTCACTTCACAAAACATCACAAAACAGACTATTCTGGGTTTCAGCAAGTTGGTCTCTTATTAGTAGTGTGTTACAAAACTATCACTCACACTTAAAGTTAGTGATGTGAACTGCATAGCAACATGCTAACCCCTGGTAAGATGCAATAAAATGTAATGCAATGCAATGCAATAAAATGCAATGGAATAAAGTCAAATGAAGTAAAATAAACAGTCCTATCCATGTCATATATAATAATAATAATAAACATAATATATTTAATAATAAATATAATGAAAATAATAACAATAAACACTAATAATGCAATGCAAAATATATAATCAATAAATTCTAAAAAAATAAATAAAAAAATAATAAATATAAAATAATAATAATAATAAAAAAATACATATTTTTTTTTAAATAAAAAAATAAAAATAAAAAATACGATAAATAAATTTAAAAAATAAAATAAAATAAAATAAAAATCTTATAGCAAATCTGAAACCAAAACTAAAATGATGCAATGCAATGCAATAAAGTGCAACAAAATAATATAAAATAAATGAACAAACAAACAAAATAACTAAATAACTAACTAAATAAAATATAAACTTATGCAATAACTAACTTAAAATAATCAACACAAACAAATAATCATTAAGTAGTCATCTAGCACTCTTCACATGGTGGTTTCGTCTGACCTTACTGTTTGAAGCCTCAGGCAGTCTGAGGGCCCGGGGCCCATGCGCTCACATGCCTGTCCCTTCCATTGAAAATCGACCTTAGGACACCCATGAGGTGATTGTCACTTTCTTATGGTCTGGCTGAAAACCCTTTTTAAAATTATGCCACTGTAGGCTATGCCAATTTTCTCTCTGGGTCACAACCTTCATTAATAGAATACAATTGAGCAAACTCTCTGCAACAATGAATAGGATCATGCAATATATGAAAAGAAAAAAAAAACCTGTCAGCTGTGATTTCATTTCAATACAAACCTCATTGTACCCTTTCAATCTGTTGCATGCATTTGTTTTCAAACTCAACCGGTTGACTGAATGCCAGGAAGAACTTTCTTTCTGACAGGAGCTCTACGGTAATAAGCCATGTTTTTTTAATCAAAGGAGCCGGTCACACAGGACACAGTCTTGCATTTAAAAACAGCTAGACCGACTGCAAGAGAACAGAACGCTGTGGTCTCAAGATAAGTTTTAAAAGTTTAACTACTTTTAGGTCTTTAAAAAGACCTGCTCATGGCAAGATACACTAAGTAGCAGCAAAATGTGGCATGCAACCAAACAAGTTGCACATATACACAGACTATTAAAAGTGCATACTGAATGCAAGAACATGTCCTGTTTGAACAGCTGCTAATTTGTATATTATATACACGACAGATCAAAAGTTTGTGGTTGGTAAGGTTATTTTAACGTTTCTCATTCACAACCAGGCTGTATTTATTTGATTGAAAAATGCAGTAAAACAGTGATGTGAAATTTGTGTATCAGTGCACATGATTCTTCAGTAATCATTCTTATATGATGATTTGCTGCTCAAGAAACATTTCTTAATCGGTAACACTTTACTATAAGGTCTCATTTGCTAACATTGTTAGTTCATGTTAGTTATTGCATTAACTAATGAACAATATTATTACAGCATTTTTTACCCTTTGTTTAAGTTCAAAGTTCATGTTCATGTTCATGTTAGTTACAACTTTTGATCTTAATTATTAGTAAAGGTAATAAATTAACGTAAGACTAATAAAGGCTTTAGAAGTATTGTTGACTGTTAGTTAATGCTAATGTTAACAAATGAAACCTTATTGTAAAGAGTTGTTGAAAACAGCTCAATATTTTTTGTTGAAATTATACATTTGGAATCATGATACATGATAATGGAAACTTCAACTGAACAGCATTTTTTTTAAAAATTTTCATTTTTTGTAATATTATAAATGTCATTACAGTCACTTTTAATCAATTTAATGCAACCTTGCTAAATAAAAATATTACTTTCTTACTGACCCCAAACTTTTAATTGGTAGTGTGCACTATATTTTGCACATTTTTCCTATTTATTTTGACCTCTGGTAACCCCCAGTTTACCAAATCCTCAAAAAGGAAGCACACATACATTTTTATTTCAATATTTCAAATATGACTGCAAAAAAAAAAAAACAAAGTCTTGACTGTTGAGCTTATATTGCGCTTTGGAAATGTTTGGCATTAATGCTGCAGCAAGATTTGCTCTCTACCTCATATTTTCATACGCCATGCTGTTGTTTCCCTTTACCCCGGGCTAAAGCCGCAGCCCTCTGCCGAACCTGATGTGAATTTCTTATTGCACCAAAAGCCTTATAAACATTGAATGTTTTCAACCACTATTGGAAAAAAAGAAAATATGTTTACTGAAATGTGCTGCATTGAGAAGCGTAACACAGCACAGCACAGACCTACGGTGCTTTTCCCAGCACTGAGGCCGTCGCACACTGAGATGTGAAGCATCCATTTTACTGATGGGGGATTTTATAATACACGCTGACCTTCATATCATCGGAGGGCCGCATGGCTGGAGTAATGGATTAGAGTGGGATATGTCACTCTGCCCTTCAGTTCGGTTGTGTCACACTATCACTCATACTTTGCTTTCTTGCACTGATGCACATCGCTTAAAACATGCAGTTGAATTGTGCATAAATATGATTTACAATGCTAACAGTTGATTATGCTAATACATTTTTGGTGCAACCTAAACTACATTTTCATCAGACTTATAATGTTCAAACGTATCCCTTGACTGCTTCAAATGAGTATATCACACACAAATGAAAGTTTTGTCATCATTTACATACTCTCATGTTCTTCTGACACTGTTTTCTTTTGTTTAACATAAAATGAGACGTTTCTGAGCATGAAAAAATGACTTCAGTGTGGGACTTCTCACATGGCTAAAACAGTGAGTTGTGCATTTAAAAATATTATGTACAATGCCAACAGTTCCTATAATATCTTAAAATATTCAGTAGCTATTTTTGTCCTAAAAAAAAGAAAGATTTTAATGAAAAGCTGTCGTCGGAAAATCCCGAATATTAAAGTGGATACGACTTTTTAGCCATTATATAGTTTAGTCTTTATATAACTCATTAGATTGAAAAATGCATGTTTAAGAAGGCACAAAAAGATAGTTTTAATTGTAGCAATGATATCTAAGACAATCTGAAAAAGTATTTTATGTTCCTTCCTCATTTTCCCAACTCTAAGGCCACATAAGGACATGATACTCACTTCCGCTTTGCTACCTGCTGTGAGCTGTGCATTTGTTTGCGTCGTGGCTGTCTAAGCCTCGTATTAGCTTCATATTTTTCCGTATTTCTCTCTTTTATTCTGTTCTGCAACATCATTTAACTCATAATTACAACTCGGACTGTTGGTCGCAGAGCGAGACACCGCTTCACTGCTGCTCGCCCTGCGATCGACTGATTTTGTCAGCCTCGTTGCCTGCTGTGCGCTTATCTGCGTCGTGGCTGTCTAGCCTCGTATTAGACGCGTCTCAAGCCATTATACGGCTGGAACCGCAAATACGGTAAGAACATCGGTTGTTGGTCGTAGAGCGAGACACTGCTTCACTGCTGCTCGCCCTGCCATCGACTGATTTATCCGCCTCGCTGTCTGCCGTGAGTTTGTTTGTCTGCGTCGTGGCTGTCTAAGCCTCGTATTAGGTTCGTATTTCCTTGTGTTTTTCCGTATTTCCTCCTTTTATTCTGTTTTGAACCATCATTTAACACATAATTATAACTAGGACTGTTGAACAGACGCGTCTCAAGCCGTTACCCAACACCACTAACCACTAAGTTGCTAACTTACTGTCCATCTGTTAAAATGGCGAATATATCAGGTGTATGTTATCTACCTTTTTGTGCAGATGAGAACAAATCTGAGTTGCTCGCGGTGCAGTCTGAATTAGAAGCTGTAGAAAAGCAGATCCGTGACCTTCTAGAGAGACAAACTGAGCTGAGAGACCGGCGTTTAGCTCTTGAAACATCACGCGCTGATGCACACGGATCAGTGATTAACGTTAGTAACCCGCTGACGCCGACCTCGTCTACTCCGTCCGTTTCTCAGCACTGGTCCCGAACGTCCAGGTCACGATCAGCCATGGTTTCATTCACTCCGGCTTCAACACACCACCACGAAGCCTGGGTGGTTCCGCGGAAGCCGCGAGCCAGGACAAGAATCTTTTCGCCCCTCCCGGTTTTCGAGATCTCCACTCAGAACCGCTTCTCCCCTCTTCGTGAAACGGAACGCGATGCTGTGATCATCGGCGATTCCACCGTCCGACACGTCCATGCTACGTTAGGTAAAAGTAAGGTGCACAGTCACTGCTTTCCTGGTGCTCGTGTTCTCGATATAACTGCGCGGGTAACTGAGATCCTGAACGGTGACGAGCGCGTCGGAGCTGTTGTGCTGCACGCGGGATCTAACGACACTAGGCTGCGACAGACGGAGGTTCTGAAGAAAGACTTCAGGAGCTATATCGATACGGTACGCAGCACATCGACTGAAATAGCGATTATTGTGTCTGGACCGCTTCCTACGTACCGACGAGGGCATGAAAAGTTCAGTAGATTATTCGCGCTTAATGAATGGTTATTGTCATGGTGCAATGAGCAGAAACTGCTCTTTGTAAATAATTGGAATCTGTTTTGGGAGTGACCGAGGCTCTTCCGCGCTGATGGCTTACACCCAAGTAGAATAGGGGCAGATCTTCTGTCAGATAACATCTCCAAGATGTTAAATACCATTTGACTAGTAACCAAAAATCCAAATCACAGTCTCTACTGCACCAATTTAATTGATATTAATACTAGTGTAGAACATTGCATAGAAACTGTGTCTATTCCTCGTTTACTAAGATCAAATAATAAATCTACTGCGGATCTAGAAAAAATCTAATTGTTATTAAAACAAAAACTCTCGCTATTAGTGAACAAAAACAATTTCTAAAGCTAGGTCTTCTAAACATTAGATCACTCACACCTAAGGCGGTTATTGTAAATGAAATGGTCACAGATAATAATTTCGATGTTCTGTGCCTTACTGAAACCTGGCTTAAACCAAATGATTATTTCGGTCTAAATGAGTCTACTCCACCAGGATACTGTTATAAGCATGAGCCCCGTCTGATCGGTCGTGGCGGCGGTGTTGCAACAATCTATAGAGATATTCTCAATGTTACTCAGAAAACTTGTCATAGGTTTAATTCGTTTGAAGTACTTGTGCTAAATGTTACGCTGTTAGATGTAAGAAAAAAATCCCTATTATCTCTAGCATTGGCTACCGTATATCGACCTCCAGGGCCTTACGCCGATTTTCTAAAAGAGTTTGCTGACTTTCTATCAGATCTTTTGGTCAACGTCGATAAAGCATTAATTGTTGGAGATTTTAACATACACGTAGATAATTTAAATGATGCGTTAGGGGCTGCGTTTACAGATTTATTAAACTCCTTCGGGGTCAAGCAAAACGTCACCGGACCAACTCATCGTCTTAATCATACACTCGATTTAATTATATCATATGGAACCGATCCAACCGATATAGATATCATTCCACTAAGTGATGATGTCACTGACCATTACATGGTAACTTGCATACTACGTACTGCTGTATTATGTCATGCTGCGCCACGTTATCGACCAGGTAGAACAATTCTTCCATCCACCATAGATAATTTCTCAAATAGCTTATCTGATCTGTCTCAGCTGCTGCCTGAACCCAAACAAACAGATGAACTAGACGTATTAACTAGCACTATGAGCACCATTCTCTCTAGAACATTGGATATGGTTGCACCCATTCGATTAAAAAAGGTCAGAGAAAAAAGTATAGCACCATGGTACAATAATACTACGTATGTTTTAAAGAGAGAAACCCGTAATTTAGAGCGTAAATGGAAAAAAAATAATTTAGAGGCCTTTAGAATCGCGTGGAAAGACAGTATGTCACGTTATAAAAAGGCCCTTAAAACGGCCAGGGCTGAGCACCTCAGCAAATTAATAGAAAACAACCAAAATAATCCAAGGTTTTTATTTAATACCGTGGCTAGACTAACAAATAAACAGAAGTCGTCTGAACAAAATACCTTGTTACAGTTCAGTAGTAATGATTTCATGAACTTTTTCACCGAGAAAATTGAAAGCATCAGAATCAAAATCGTAAACGTTCAATCTTTGCTCGCGCCTTATAATTCAGCCGCAATTATCACCCCGCAAGAACAATTACAATGCTTTACAACCATAGAACAAAAAGAGTTAAATAAACTTATCACTTCATCTAAAACAACAACATGTTTATTAGATCCTATACCAACTAAACTACTGAAAGAAGTATTACCTATAGTGGAAGAGCCTCTTCTCAATATTATTAATTCGTCTTTATCTTTAGGTCATGTTCCAAGAGCATTCAAGCTGGCAGTTATAAAACCTCTTATTAAGAAACCACAATTAGATCCAAATAACCTAGCAAATTACAGACCCATTTCGAATCTTCCATTTATGTCAAAAATATTAGAAAAAGTTGTGTCCGCTCAACTCGGCTCTTTCTTGCAAGAAAACGACATCTATGAAAAGTTTCAGTCTGGATTCAGGCCACATCATAGCACAGAAACTGCGCTTGTTAGAATCATAAATGATCTACTTTTAGCTTCGGACCAAGGCTGTATCTCAGTACTAGTTTTACTTGATCTTAGTGCTGCGTTCGATACTATAAATCACACAATACTCTTAGATCGACTACAAAATTACACTGGTGTTCAAGGACAAGCATTAAGCTGGTTCAGGTCATACTTATCTGACCGCTACCATTTCGTCTACTTAAATGGAGAAAAATCGATCATGACTTCGGCAAACCATGGAGTGCCGCAGGGATCTGTGTTAGGCCCTTTAATATTCTCAATATATATGCTGCCACTTGGTAATATTCTAAGGAAACATGGAATTAGTTTCCATTGCTATGCTGATGACACTCAAATATATATTTCATCACGGCCAGATGAATACGCTAAATTATCCAAATTGACAGATTGTGTTAAAGATATAAAAGATTGGATGACGCGTAACTTTCTTTTATTAAATCCAGATAAGACAGAGGTAATACTTATCGGTTCTAAAAACCGTCTACAAAACCTCTCACAACACAACTTTAACATAGTAGGATGCCCTGTTACTTTATCCGCTACAGTAAAAGACCTGGGTGTTATATTAGACTGCAACCTGTCTTTTGAAAAGCATATTTCATATGTTACAAAAACTGCCTTTTTCCACCTTAGAAACATTGCTAAGCTACGTAATATGCTATCAGTCTCTGATGCAGAAAAGTTAGTTCATGCATTCATGACCTCGAGACTAGATTACTGTAATGCTTTATTAGCTGGTTGTCCTGCATCCTCAATAAACAAGCTACAGTTAGTCCAAAATGCAGCCGCTAGAGTTCTTACTAGATCAAGAAAATATGATCATATAACACCAGTTTTATCATCACTTCATTGGTTACCTATAAAGTTCCGTATTAATTACAAGGTATTGCTTTTGACCTATAAAGCTCTAAATGGTTTAGCTCCAGTCTATTTAACGGATCTTCTATCACCTTACAATCCATCGCGCTCTTTAAGATCACTAAATTCGAGGCTTCTGGTCATTCCTAGGATATCCAGATCCACCAAAGGAGGGAGAGCATTTTCACATCTAGCTCCAAAGCTCTGGAATAGCCTTCCTGATATTGTTCGTTGCTCAGACTCGCTCTCCCAGTTTAAAACTAGACTAAAGACGCATCTATTTAGCCAGGCATTCATATAAATTTTTATCTTACAGTTACTATAAATTCGGCCTCTAGTTCATAAACGCCAGAGGAGAACTGGCCCCGACTGAGCCTGGGTTCTCCCAAGGTTTTTTTTTCTCCATTGGGTGATCTGATGGAGTTTTAGGACACCATTGGGTCACTTGATGGAGTTTTTCGGTTCCTTGCCACTGTTGCCTTTGGCTTGCTCAGTTGGGGATATTCAAATTAATTAAACAATCATACCATTGATCAGCTCTACCAAACTTGGATGTCCTTTTTGGATGTCCAGTAATAAACAAACATTGTTGAGTTGTTTTGATTGATACTGTAAAGCAGCTTTGATACAATCTGTATTGTGAAAAGCGCTATATAAATATATTTGACTTGACTTGACTTGACTTGATACGAAATGTAGAAATATAAAAAGGGCCAAGTTGAACAGCAGAATCGCTGTAAAACCCAATGATGCATATCAAGCTGCTTTTCCGAGGCTACGTCTGCACAATTTGCAACTCTAATTAAAATAATTTCAAAATGTATTTCACAGATGGGAGAAGGGACAATGCTAGTTACTGGAAAATTGCCTCTCAGGATACATTTTCCTCCTACGGATACACTCTTGGAGTTGTATTCTGAGACGTTCAAATACAAAACATGCATGGTTACATCATGAAACGCTCAAAATCCACCTCCTCAAGAACACACACCCATCCACCTCCTCACTTCAGCAGGGATTCGCCCAGGGCCAAGCGTCTACTAAGAGGCGTAATCAGTTAAGTTAGTGCGCCGTTGTGAACGCTGCAGCACATCTGACTTGACAGCGCTCGCGACCGGTCATAAATCAAACTGTTCTTTTGCCCAAAGCTCAAGTGGCTCTGGTGAAGATTTTGCATGTGTACATCAACCTGCATTAGAGGTGAAGCGTTCAGAGTGCGATACCCCAGAGAACCTCTGCTGGAACTTCTCGTTGTGTTTCGGGAGTTAAAAGCTGCTGCTTCTCAATGCCTTGTGTATGGTGCCACATCCAGACATACAACCCTCGAGCACTGCAATGATATACAGGAATTGAGACTGACAAATCCTTCAGTTCACGAGATGTTTTACAGCCTTAGCCACTATTAATAATCTACATAACTTAAAAGGACAGTTCACCCCAAAATTTTAATTCTGTCATTAATTACTCACCCTAATGTTGTTACAAACCCGTAGGTCTTTCGCTCATCTTCAGAACACAAATTAGGATATTTTTGATGAAATCTGAGCGCTTTCTGTCCCTCAGACAGGGAGGGACTGTCTTTTTTTTATGCAACTACCAATTTGATGCTTAAAAAAGTTCATAAAGAGATCGTAAAACTAATTCATATGAGTTGAACTGTTTAGTCTAAATTTTCTGAAGAGACTTGCCTTTATATGATGAACAGATTTAATTTAGGCTTTTTAGTCACATATAAACATTGATCAGCGAACATAAACTGAAGCTCAACCAAATCTGCTTGATGAATGAAAACAAACTTGGTGCAGAAGCTCAAACGTGCTGTGTAACACGAGAATGAACCTCATTGGTTCTTGCTGAAGCTCAAACGTGATGCGTAACACGAGAATGAACCTCATTGGTTCTTGCTGAAGCTCAAACGTGCTGTGTAACACGAGAATGAACCTCATTGGTTCTTGCTGAAGCTCAAACGTGATGCGTAACACGAGAATGAACCTCATTGGTTCTTGCACGTCAAGTGAACATGCTTGGGCTTCCGTTTACCACAACTGTTGTGTGAGTTGATGAATATTTATATGTGAATAAAAGCCTAAATTTAATCTGTTCATCATATAAAGTGATCGAGTCTCGTCAGAAAATTTGGACTAAACCGCTCAATTCATATGGGTTAGTTTTACGATGTCTTTATTAACTTTTTGAAGTGTCAAAATGGTAGTTGCGTAGCTCAGATTTCATCAATAAGATCTTTATTTGTGTTCTGAAGAAGAATGAAAGTCTTATGGGTTTGGAACGACATGAGGGTGAGTAATTAATGACAGAATTAAAATCTTTGGGTGAACTATACCTTTAAGACAGCATTGATATTGGTATAGTGTTTTTGCAATGCATATTTCTAGTTTATTAGTGCTGTTTGCATAACACCATAGCCATTGCTCATACAGCAACATTATTTCTATGGTGCAACCTAAACTTTGATGAATGTACAGTGTTTGTGCTATTACTTTACATATTTATCAGACTTATAATGTTCAAATGTATTCTTCTCTTGACGCCTGCTTATTGCTTATGAATATTTTACCCAGAAATGAAAGTCCAATCATTATTTATGTACTCTCATGTTGTTCTTTCTTCCGTCATTTCAGAGCTATGATGTAGATTATAAGTAAAAAATACTTAAATTAGGGTATTTGCTTTACATAAAGCTTTGGACTTGAAATTCACAGCACAAATCATATATGGACTATTGTTATGTAGGCAAAAAAACACCTCACTTTTTCATTGAGATGTTTTACAGCCACTATTATTATTCTACATAACTTACAATGACATTACAATTGGTTTAGTGTTTTTGCAATGCATATCACTGATTTATTAGTACTGTTTGCATAATGCAATACGGCAAAATAAATAAATAAATAAATAAAACATTCCCCTTGGTGCAACCTAAACTTTGGTGCTCCTCCTACTTTACATATTCATCAGACTTATAATGTTCACATGTATATTATGACTCTTTTAAAGGAACATCTCACCCTAAAAATTAAAATTTGTCATCATTTACATACTCTTGTCTCGTGTATAAGTTTCTGAGCTTTGATGTATATTATAAGTAAAAAATATATCAGTAAATTTGGCTCTCACAATGCAAAGTACTCTTGATAGATGTTTTTTTTTTTCCTTTTGGAGTTCGGCAAAAAAACACCATCCACTTTAATATTGAAATGAGCTGTTCAGATATTCTTCATAACATCATCTTTTGTGTTCCACAGAAGAAAGAAAGACATTCAGGTTTGGAACAACATGAGGGTGAGTAAAAGAGACATGATTTTCATTTTTGGGTGAACTTCCTCTTTAACTAGGAGTCAGTCATGCGAGTCATGTCAACTTTTTGACAAATGACCACTAAACATCTGGAATTCCAAATTCCCCCTATGTACCTGAACAGAAATACTACCTGCAGTCATGCATATCAGTGTCAGATGTGTCCGCTGGCGTAGAACGATGGGAAAGGAAGGGCAGGTGTTTGGAGAAAGAGACACACACACACACACACACACACACACACACACACACACACACACACACACACACACACACACACACACACACACACACACACACACACACACACACACACACACACACACACACACACACACACACCACACACACACACACACACACACACACACACACACACACACACACACACACAGATAGAGAGAGGAGGTAGCAGTGGGGATTTGGTTTGGGGAAATCAAATTTCTCCCCGATGAATTCATAATTTTCTGGAGAATAAATTATTCATACATTGTGATTGAAACAATTACATCCAAATCGGAGGCAGCAGGAGCAGAATTACACTGTCAGAAATGGGATTGAGGGACGGGGGAGAGGCGGAGGATTTGTTATGTAAGAAATTACATAAGATGACATCAGAAGAGGACATGGCTGAAAGCAGAAAAGTGTCTGAAAGAAGGTGTAGGTGAGCACAGATACAGAAAGTCTCGGTTATGAAGTCTTCACAGCCTTTCTTCCAGAAGTATTCGTTTTCTCTGAAGAGTTGTCAAAAAATTCTTCAGCGAAGAGTGCTAAACCTTAAACCAAACCAAAACCAGCTCCTACACGATTCACGATATTCAGGGGGAAAAGTGCTTAAAAAAGTATTCAATCCAAAAAGTGAAAAAGCCACATTATAGCCTCTCAAACTTTCAAGAAACGTCAGTCATTGGGTAACTCCTAACATGATCTTTTTTACAGTTACTGTTAATTATGGAAGCCATGAAATGATGTGGATTATTATTTCTGTCTGATAGTTACAGTTGCTGGGTTTACATTGAACGAAATCAAACATAGTGTTGTACATGAACGCTAAATAAAGTGATCGGGTTGATGTGCACATTTATACGACACAAGCTTCTTATCTGATTTTGGACACAACGCTAGATAAAAACAGTAAAGATAAATACTGAGCTTTCAATTGCACTTCGTAATGTGTAATTGTATTGTGTGTTGTTCACAGTTCAGTTTGAAAACTAATTTTAAAAATAAAGGAAAATTGAATTTGTCTTTTGACATGTGCACACTTCACGAATATACAGAGTTTCCCACTGTTTGCACACACTAACCATAATCCCGTCATCTCTTCTTCTCTTTGCTTTAATATTGATCTATTCCAGGGTCCTGATTATGAAAGGACGAGCACATGAAGTTTTGTGCTGCTTAGATTCATCAAGCAGTAAAAACACACCTTCCCGCACCCAAAACAAGGTGTGTGGAAGAGTCGATGTAAAGGACTGCTGGGACGGCCCTGTCCTGCAGCGCTTCACTGACGGTGAGTGGAAGCAGAAGTTTAGAATGGCATATTCACATTATATTCAACAACAACAGCTTGTTCCGTGCGTCATACATCATTACGTCATTGCACATGCGCAGAACTTTCCAGTTTTGGTCTTCAATCCGATCAAGTGTTTACATGTCCTATCAGGAATCTGAATAAAATGTCAGTCGGATTTGGCCAATTGTAACTCCTTGATTTCGACTGTGCAACTATTTACAAGGTGCTCATTTCTAAAAGCTTAATCAGTTGCATATAAGACCAAATAAATATTAGAAATATGGAACAGAAAAAAAGAGTATATATATTATATAACCCATTAATATTTTATTGATCAACTTTCATTTGGAGGTATTGAGTAAAGCTTTTACATCTATTAACTATTAAGATGCACTGTTCTTAATTCAATTATTAATATTGCTGTTGTTGTTGTTCTTGTTGTTGTAATTGATTTAACATGATGGGAGATATTGTTTAACCTTGTGAGGCAAAGTACAGACAGATTTAAATATATATATAAAATAAATAATATAATATAATAATATATATATATATAATATATATATATATATATATATATATATATATATATATATATATATATATATATATATTCTCTTTATTTAGGCCTATTATTCTATATTGATGTTTTATTTGGTCATTTTTTGATTAAGCATTGAAGCACCTTGTAATTGTGACAGGGACTTTAAATTTGTCAAGAAAAAGTAGAAGTAACAAGAAAATTACTATTTGATCACAATAAAACAATAAAAGAAAATTATAATTCACAGAATTTTAGAGCTTCCATATTCTAAAATTATGAACACAACTTTATATATATATGTAGCTTCCACAACATGAATCAAATAATCCTTCAAACAATATCTTATTATTTTCAATGACAATGGTGGCTAAAGTCAACACAGTTTCTATGGTAATTATGGAATATTGGTGGAAGCTGTTGTTAGGTACCATAGAAGTATAAATGTACACGTTTAGAGTGGGTCGCTGACAGCTTTGTATTCTCAGACTGTTCTACGTGCTTCCGTATGACTTTGTGCAAACTGATATCCTCACAGGCTGGTGAAATTTGAGAGTGCTGCTCCACAGAGAACGACTTTGCTGTTGCTTTCCGCTAGTTATCTTCTGAGCTCCGCGGGAGCCGAGACGGGAGACTTGGCTTTGATTCCTTGTTTGTCTACAGCGTACCTGGCTGCTGGCTAACTCACCGCTGTTCCTATGAGCTCCACGGCTTCCTATGCCAATATCCATACGGACAGGAGGCTCTGGTTTTTCCTCGATTGTCTAAAGGGTGTCTAGCTGTCGGTTCACCATCTGTTACAACACAAGACACTCAGAATCCTTTGCTGATCTGTATGGGAAAAGGTGACTCAGCCTAGCAAAGAAACCAGTGGTTTGCTGAACATCTGTGATCAGTGTTAGCAGCAACCAAATCCTTCTGAAGAAACACAAATAGATTCAAATGATAAAATTGACATACATTGTAAAAGTAGGAGTGTGTTCTACTTCAGCCCTTCTACTTCATGAAATGTACTAGTAATTTCTAAGTAAATCCTGCACCAAAACTGTCAACTGTCATTATCCAAAACTAAAGGCTAGTATCTACCACAACATCCTTGTGTGCCGTACAGCTGTAGATAATCTCTGTTTACCAATCAAACCTGCTTTGAGTTTTGGATTTACGACTTTGCCAGATTATTATGCATGAGCTGGGAATTGCAATTCAGATATGTCCTGAACCTTCTTCTCTTCTTTTGCGCTTCGCTTTTAAATCGCTATATCAGCAGAAGAAGTCAGATTTCATTTATCACGAGAGTGAGGAGCTGACTGACAAACCAATGGCAGAAGATTTGGTTTCAAGGCGAAATGTAAAAAGCGCCTTTTTGGCAATATTTTGTATTGAAACCCAATGCCAATAGAGAATCTGCAAAGGATCAGGGGTGTTTCCCTGAATTGCCGCTAATCGAAAGCGAAAGTAAAATGCGCATGGGCATTCAGGACGGCTCGCTCATCGCCAGTGGACACACGCTGTTATGAATTGCTTTAATGTATAAAGCAATATATTTTAATGAGCTTTATGAAGCTGAATGTCACATTTCTTCATTTTTGAATTCTCAAAGCCTTTAAAATCATCAGGTGATTGTTAGGAGTAATTTGTCAACTCTGTCTCTCTCTCACACACACATACACACACACCACACACACACTCACACTCACACTCACACTCACACTCACACTCACACTCACACTCACACTCACACACACACACGTTTGTTTTTGTGACTTATGAGGACATTCCATAGGCGTAATGGTTTTTATACTGGACAAACTATATATTCTATCCCCTACACTGCCCCTGTCCCTAAACCTACCCCTTACAGGAGACATGCTGGATTTTAAACATTTAAAAAAAAAAAAAACATTGTTTTTTATGTTTTTTAAGCTGTTTGAAATATGAGGACGCATGCAATGTCCTCATATTTCACGTGTAAGTTGTAATACCAGTGTAATACCCATGTCATTATACGCATTTGTGTCCTCATATATCACAAAAACAACCCACACACACACACACGCACGCACGCACGCACGCACGCACGCACGCACGCACGCACGCACGCACGCACGCACGCACGCACGCACGCACGCACGCACGCACGCACACACACACACACACACACACACACACACACACACACACATGTTTGTTTTTGTGACTTATGAGGACATTCCATAGGCGTAATGGTTTTTTATACTGGACAAACTATATATTCTATCCCCCTACACTGCCCCTGTCCCTAAACCTACCCCTTACAGGAGACATGCTGGATTTAACATTTTAAAAAAACATTGTTTTTTATGTTTTTTAAGCTGTTTGAAATATGAGGACGCATGCAATGTGTCTCATATTTCACGTGTAAGTTGTAATACCAGTGTAATACCCATGTCATTATACACATTTGTGTCCTCATATATCACAAAAACAAGCACACACACACACACACACACACACACACACACACACACACACACACACACACACACACACACACACACACACACACACACACACACACACACACACACACACACACACACACACACACACACACACACACACACACACACACACGTTTTCATGTTTTATTTTGACATTCCATAGACATAATTAGTTTTAAACCGTACAAATTGTATATTCTATCCTCTTACACTAACTTTACAGAAAACTTTTTGCATTTCATTTTTAAAAAACACCACATATGATTGATAAGCTTTTTGTGGGAAATGTTTGGTCCCCGTGAGGAAAACAGCTTATAAATCATACAATGTGATTTTTTTGGAAAATGTAAAAATGCTAAAAGTTTTCTTTCACACAAGGATTTTGGATATTGCCACCTTTGGGTTTAATATTGGATATATCCATCTTTGGGTTTAAATATATTGCCATCGTTGGGTTTAATGTTGGGCTTACCAGGACACACACACACACACACACACACACACACACACACACACACACACGACGCACGCACGCACGCACGCACGCACGCACACACACACACACACACACACACACGTGACTTGACAAACTACTCCTAACAATCACCAGTTGATTCAGACTTCAAAAATGATAAAGAAATGTGGCCTCCGACTTCACTATACACAGATTATCCAATGAAACTCTAATGTCCAGGTTCTTGCCTCATTTAAATAGTAAACATATGCAGGTGCATTTATATAACCGTGTGTTTTTTGCCTTGGGAGATTTAAATAATTGCATTGCCCAACAGTTCTCCTCTCCATATTAGATTACTGCAGTATTCTTCTCAGACTTATTTCCCCAGTGCCCCCCCTCGTGTTTTTCAAGCTCTGACTGTTTACATCTCACTCTTAAATATTTCAATCCAAATGCCACAAAATCCTGAATCATATATGAAGCTTTGGAGCGGACCACTATGAAATATTACAGGTCCCTGAATCACTCAGGCACAGCACCGGCAAGCTCACATCTGACCATCTCTCCATCTCCGCATCTCTAATTGACTATACCTTCAGGCCATCTGATATTAACCGCAAAGACAAATCACATGTAATTATTTTTTTCAGTGTCAAAAGTGCTGAATATGCAACTTTGCTCCAGTTTCCACCACCGCTGCTGTGTGTTTTATGCTTCGTAGATTTATACTAAGCGGAAAACTTGAAATGGGTTTTTGGAGCGGGATTATGGGTCCATTATAAAGGGTTAACCGTGGCGTAAAGTATGACGACAGTTTGATTACTTGGAATCTGGCTTTGATCGAGCGCCTGCATTGCTGTGAAGTAAACACACATGCTCATTTATCAGACGAAGGAGGAAAACACCGGTGGTATTGTAGGTCGCACATATCATCGCTATCGCCATTGCACGCTTTGATTAGCACTTAATGACACTCCGCAAAACTGAGCAAAGATTACACAGACCGTTTAGCCCATAGCAGATATCTAATGGATGATTTCTGAATGACTGTCGAGTGGCTTTAATAAGACTGCGGGATATATTAGCGATACGCAGACGCGCGTGCACATAAAATATAACCATGCCCTTAACAAGCTCAAGACTTGATGGAAAAAGAGCGTCAGAATAATCGATGACTCTTTTCCTCTGTGAAAACAAATTACCCTGCGCTGTTTCTTTGGCTGATTAAACACTATCCCGAATGTCATCTTTCTTCTTTCGTTCCCTCTCCAGTGGCCATAAATAGCGTTTATAAGAGATCTCGCAGGAAACGAGAGGCCGGCGTGTGTTTCCAGGTGCTCTATCCCCTATAAAAGCCACGACAAACACTCAAATCTCGACCGGTAACCTGCGGGCAGCAGTCAATGTCATTAAGAGCTGACCTTTGAGGGTGAACAACAAACATAAAACACCAGTTAGAGAGCATGTCACATCTTTAATCATATCTTAAATGAATTTCAGCTTGGGATTTATGTGGCAGAGGCTTTATAGGGTTTTCAATTCATTTTAAGAGGACACATCTGAATTTGTAAAAGCAGGATTTGTCAAGGGCTTTACAAACTCGTAAAGAAAGCTTACAAATGCTGTAAGTGGTAAAAATTTGGAGGTTAACCAACCCAGCGACTGAATCAATTGAGGATTGGCGCTTTAAAAGACACCCTCAGAATTTAAATGAATTTTAATGTCTCAATCAATTGATTAAGGTTTAGTGGGATTCTTGAAATTAGTTAAAGACAACAGAATTAAGATGTTATAAACAAGCTAGTTTTGTGCATGTGTCAGAAGGGAAAAAGCGAGTCCAAACTCTAGCACGCCGCACAACTGGAGTTATCGTTCATGCTTAACAGCATACATGTTGTTGGATGAATTACAGGTATAACCAAAGTTGATTCAAATCCCTAACCCAAAGAAGCAAGAGAAATAACAATATTAAATGGGAGTTATTATCGTTAATCAAAACTAAAATATGTTAATAGAAATAGAACAATATAAATATTAGATCGAAAACGTATAACAAAAATTACAAATGTTGTCTTGGCAACTAACATAAATATGTTTAATTTGAAACACTAAAATTACTAATTGGATATAAATAAAAGTTAAAATTGAAATAAAAATTAATTAAAGCTAAAGAGTAATGAATAAATACATAAATAAATAATGTATGTATGTATGTCTGTCCAAAAACACAAAAAAGGACAAAAAAAAACATTGTAGGATTCTTAATTTCAATTTTAACTTAAATGTTTTTTTTCTACTGATAAAGTATGTTTACTATAGCTTTTTAATTCATAACATTTGTTTAAAATTAAAAATCCGTTAAAATGATCGCTTGACGGAACCCTTTAAGGTCCTACATAGACACTTTTCTTAGAAGAGTGATGTAAAAATAATACTTAAACAACAACGTACTTGTAACGGTCTCCAGCTGGAGGGCCCTTGAGAGCCACCAGAGGACACTCCACAACAGACTATTGTCATTACCTCACAAACTACATTTCCCATAACTCACTGCCCGGACTCATCATCACTCCTTTTTTTCCACCTGTGTCTCATCCTCTTGTTTGCTCACCCCATATAAGCCTAGTTCTTTCTGTCATTCCCTGAGAAGGCTTGTTTAGTGTTACACTGCAATTCCTAGCATTCTCCCTGGTGTCTTGTCTCTTGGTTTTTGGATTTCTTGTATGTTGCGTGGGCTGATTACCCAGTGTTTATGATCTTTGCCTGTTTTCCACTACGATTGTGGATTACCCTTTCAAATAAACTGCATTTGGATCCTCAACCTTTGTGTCTCGGTGCAGTTCGTAACAGAACTACATGTAATAGAAGAACATTGTCGAGCCTGGCTGGTATCCCAAAAATGTAACCCAAAGAAACTTTCATCAAAGTGCTTCTTGAACTGAATTAATCTGAGATGCAAGTTGTTGTGGCAAAAAATCTGTTAAACATCATCACTGCATAAGAGACACTCAAAGTCAAATTAATAAAAAGAGAAGTATTTATTCTTGCAAGAATAGGCCCAGTCGCCATCATAGCAGTTACCCTGTGGAGTGAGTGAGACAACAGACAGGAAATAATGGGCAGCCTTTATACCATTTTCAAGGTCTTCGGCAGGCTCCTTTTGCCTGCCTTCTATCGATAAGAGACCCATGCTTACGTAGTTTCTGTTTATCTTAAGACCATCACAAAAAAGTCAGTAGGGTCAAAGGTCCTGTCCCATATCTTCTTAAAAGTGTCACACCCAGCCACCTCCCTAGATACCCACATGCATCAGTTCCAGTGATGCCGGTATTTGACCACTTTTTTCAGTAACGAGTAATCTAACGCGTTACTATTTCAAAACCAGTAATCAGATTAAAGTTACTTATCCAAGTCACTGTGCGTTACTATTTTTGTCATTTTCCTTAGTAAAAATATATATTTATTTCTTCTTGCATCTCGGGGAGTGTGCGCGACAAGTCACGTTTTCAGCATGAGGTTCACGTCACGTGTACGTACCACGCAGCGACACAAACGTAAACAACAATGGAGGGAGGAGAGAGATGCGCTTTTTCTAGCTGGAAACACAGTCACTATTTTGAGTTTGTGTCTGTCAGCTAAAGATGGCAACATTAAGGTCCGTTGTAAACTCTGTGCTGGTGGCGACAAAGTGTTATCTACCTACAGAAACACTTCGTCGAATTTGAAAAAACATATGGAGTCGCAGCACCGCACAGTCAAACTTACGCCCGTTTCACACATACTTGTCTCCGTCTGCAGTGCGTATGCGGTGCATATTTTTTTCCCGTACCCATGTTAACAGGTTAGAGCTTTCACACTGCACGCGGGTGCGGTCCGTCGATTTGTTCCAGGTGCGTGAGTATACAGCAGTGCAGAGATCGTTTCCGCACCTAGTCTATTTTTGCTGTGCTGCACCGTGCTGAATTAAAGTGGCAGCGCATTGTTCACATTAAAATAGACATAGATTGACAAGAAACTGTATTAATTTCATCATATACGCAAAATTACAGTTAACGTGTTCTACAGTTACTAAATTACAGGGTCAAGAAAAACAAAAAAACAATATATATTTTATAAAAACAAGTATTTATATTAAGTGAAGTCAAGAAAGACTGTTTTTTCAGGAAATAGTTTTTTAAGTTCAACTTTAAATGTCAGGAGATAGATTGTTGATATTACTGTTAAAACTACACTTCCAATAAAGTGAGTGTTGGCAAAACCGGTTGTCATTTTTATGTTGAGGTGGTGGGGGTGTTGTCGGCAACTGCTGAATGTAACTAATAAAAGTAACTTGTAAAGTAACTTAGTTACTTTTAAAATCAAGTAACTTGTAAAGTAACTTAGTTACTTTTAAAATCAAGTAACTTGTAAAGTAACTTAGTTACTTTTTCAAAGTAACTGTGGCAACACTGATCAGTTCACAAACATATATGCTCTTATATGTAATTAAAACTTTTCTACAACAAAGTCCTACGATAATATAAAATGAATCAAGGAAGGACAAATAATGAATAAGTACTGAATGCAAGTCATTACTGGAACAAGGACTATAAGAGCCACCCACATCTCCACGGTGGCTTTTGATTCATATTTGCATGATATTTACTGATGGATTACATTAATTATCTGATTATAAAAAGTCATACAGTGGTCCACGTTTCATTTCCATACGCATTAACTGCTGAGTCACATCTGACTAAATTACGGAATTTAAAAAGCGCTTCAACACTTTCCAGGTCTATAACCAGTCTAATAACGCTCTTAAACAGCGAATGCATTAACCCAGTCATGCCCCAGAAAGGCAAAGAGGCAGAAAAATCCTCACATCTGGACCCAGCCACAGAAAAGAAAGGGTGAAGATGTTATTTACGTGATATGAGCCTTCTGTTTGCCCTTGCCACGGGTCTGCTTCATGGGACACGGGAAATAATCTAACAGTCCGAAATCACACACAACGCCGTCCAAATGAAGGAGGAGGTGAAATAGATTGTGTGCTCGGGGCATCTCCCTCTGGATGCCTGAGAAACGGCTCAGGAACACACTGATTTCAGGATAATAACAGTGTGTGTCAAGTTTCACATGGAAATTCAATTCATTATGTGTTATTTCCCATTCAAAATCACAGTTGTATTACATATACAATGGCAAAGACAGGGTAATACTATGGTACGATTGAAATGCATTATAGTGCTGTGAATAGCAGTAATCTATAAGTGTCATAAAGGTTCACTGAGGTAAAGGTTGACAGGGAAATATCCTCACCAAAAGGGTTCCCAAAGGAATTCAACCAGGATCCTGCAAATGAATGGCCAGACTTTAAGTACCATAGTCATATTGTAAATTTGATATAATTTGGATATTACTTATTATTGATAATTCACGTTATGTGCTATGCAAATTAGTAAGGCATCATACGTTTTTTTTTTACAGAACATCCACTCAAATCCACATTTCATTGGAATGCATGACATGGGGACTTAAAATAATGACAAAATACGGCAAGAATAAATCATCTTTCACATCTATATATTTATCAGACACCTTTTGCGTACTAGGGCTGTCACTTTTGTGAAAAAATCCTGTTCGATTTTTGAGACATAAGTGTTCATTGAATCGATTGTAAAATCGATTTTCCGTGTCTAAAGACGTTTCCATTTTCAACACCAAATATAGGCAAATCCACTGACAACTAACAGGCATGCATTAGGACGAACGTGAAGAGGGCGCTTGAGATGCGCAGCGCCCACAAGTCAGCAATATTCCTGATGATTTATTGGCGTGAAGTTTCGTGCACAATGACAAACAGGAGTGCAGCATTCAGGGATTGAAATTAACACCCTCAACTCGCCAAATGCGGGTAAAAATAAACTTTGGCGGCTAACGCTGTCAAATCAAGAGGCGTGCGTCTATGTTTACTCACTTTCTTTGCTGTGGAAGTTCGTGTAAGCCAAATCTGTGAGTCCTCGTCATAGAGATATACACATCTATGAGTCCTCGTGATATATTAAATACAGCGTATTGCGCAGAATCTGCGCATTTCTGGCTTACTTGAACACACACGTCACTAAGCAACGGCTCTGGCAACAAATAACGGCGCGCTTGTTCACTTGCCTTGAAGTAATAGCGAATATTAAAAAGCATTTGGTTAACAGAAAAGACATTATTATTTTCCAAAATCCTACATGTTCTATTGATCTGTCCACCTAAAACACATTTTTGGTAAAAAAAAAAAAATACATAAAAAAAGGCCGTTAAAATCGATTCCCTATTTTCGTTTCGATACTTGTTGTTGGTTGGTCCGATCGATTGTGCAATCGATTTTCGAACGTAAAGTGACAGCCCTATTGCGTACCTTTTAGCCCACCAAGCAATGCCCATCATCAAAATATGAAGTATAAGTTAAATCTTTTTTTTACCTTTTGTATAGTCATCCAGGCCTAGAAGAATCCACGTTGTTTAAGATTAAATGTTTTCTCCATGATCAGAAGAGACTAAATTATGTCATACCCAGGCATATAATATTAAAGGCACAATATGGAACTTTTCGGCTTTCAAAATAGCAAAAATAACTGTATCTATGTTATATATTTCTTTTAGTTGTGTACTAACATTATCCCAAAAGTTCCCACCAACTTTCAAATCCGGAGAAATTTATATTTTAATTTGAAGACACGGGCCGTGTCTTTATTTCCGTTTCGTCGCCCGTCTATGACGTCATATAACCTTTGACTCTAGTTTCTCTAACTTCGTGCGGATCCCGGCGAAAAACCGCCAAACGCAAATGTAAACACCGGACGCACGTCACTAAAATAAAAGAAGACGATAAAGAATCAATAGTTGGATATCAATAATGGACCATGATTATGCTTTGCCTGCACGTTCTGCTGCTGGAGGCAGATCCGTGAAGCGGAAACGCACGGGTGACAGAAATGACTCGAGAAGGGTTTGGGACAGGAGAAGAGACACGACTCGCGTTAACATTGGAGTTGCATTTCCACGAGCTTCGTGACTGGAACTACAGAGAGATGCCGATCTCGCTTGCTTTCTAATAAACAAGTAAGCACCCATTCAGCTAACTATATCTATCCGTAACTTATATGTTGTGAAACGATGATGGCATGTGTAAAACGCAGACGGACTAGCTCTCATGTACAGTATAATGTAAATTCACATTTGTTGTAGATATAGCGGCAGAAAGTAGCTTCATATGCAGTTCACCATCTTTTTCAATATCATAGTATAAACGTAATTATAATTATTAACGAAAGGTGACCGTGTTTTTTAACATCTATTAATACTAGCTAGATGGAATATTGATTCAATAGCCCTGATAATTCATATATCTCTCCGTTCGAAGAGACGTGATTTTAAAAACACCTAAGTTAGAATGAGTGAGGAATGTGGGGAGCGACAGAGCGCGCGTGTTCAATGGCATTACATAAAGTTAATAGCCGTAACTAAACGTAACAAGAATAGAGATATAATATAAATAACAACACATTACCTCGTCAGTGAACATGTTATCTGCTGGAGATGCTAGATGGCTGGGGAATGAATGACAGATCGCGCGTGTCCCAATGAACATCGTATAGCTGGTTCGCGCGCGCACTCCCTCTCTCTCTCTCTCTCGACAACGACAACAACTCCCATGAGCACACGCTCTTTCACGACGTCATCAGAATACGTCTTTTGCTATTATTTTGATTGAGTGACCCCTGGTGGCCAAAAGTTACATACTGTACGTTTAAAGTAAACAAATATTAAAAAACAAATAATAATAATAAAAAAAACTAAGAATCTCTTTGTAGCATCAGGTTCAAACATACTTTTTTCAATAAAGACTCTATCTATCTATCTATCTATCTATCTATCTATCTATCTATCTATCTATCTATCTATCTATCTATCTATCTATCTATCTATACTTTTTTCTGATCATTTTATATGGTTCATGAGTTCAAGTTTCTTTGGAGATTTAAGTTTTGGATCAGCATATTGATTTCTAGGCTTCAGTATAAAGAACTAAAGAACTAGAGAATAAAACGCTCTTTATTCTAACTGGAAACTTTATTTTTAACCCTGCAAACAGTTTTGGTATTTTATCATCTCTGCCTCTTTAAGATGAACTGTTTGTTGTATTTCTCATTTGTAAATCACTTCGGATAAAGGCGTCTGATAAATTGTATATATACTGTATTTATATTAATACACCGTTTCCCTACATATGTTGGTCAAAAATGCTTTACCATCTGTTGTCCATATCAAATTACATATAAGCGCTGTTAAATATGTTCATCCTCAGATTTATTAAAAAAGTAAATAGCAAGCTGTCATTTAACAGATGCTTTTGAACAAAGCCATTTATAATAATTTAATAATAATTTAATAAACATATTAAAGTGACATATTAAACCCACACACAAACACACACGCACGCACGCACACCTGCACGCACGCACGCACAGCACACACACACACACACACACACACACACACACACACACACACACACACGAACACACACACACACACACACACACACACACACACACACACACACACACACACACACACACACACACACACACACACACACACACACACACACACACACACACACACACAAATAAATTTACTATAATAAATAATAAAACGTCCATGTGTTCTTTTGCCTATTTAAAGGGTACCTATTATGGATTTTTGAAAATTGCCCTTCATGTAGTGTGTAACATAGATCTAAGTGAATGAAAACATCCTGCAAAGTTTTAAACATGAAAGTTCACCGTATACAAAGTTATTGTCTCTCAAAAGTAAGAGTCGACTCTGAGTCGCTGATATGAATCGTTCGACGAACGATGCTTTTCCTTTGTCTAGTTGAGGTCCACTTGACAAGTTATTTGAATAAGATACGCCTAATTATTGCGTTCGGAGACCAGTGTTGCCAGGTCCGTATATGCCTGCACTGTTTCCGCAGGTTGTTTGTGTAGTGCACGGGTTGACGTGATTGTTTTACCCACTGGAACATGATTGTTATTGGGGAAACACCCGGGAACGCTACTTGACTATTTTTGGCCATGATTGGGTTAGTTTTGATGAGCAATTGGGCTGGTTTTGTTGTGCAGACCTGGCAACCCTGCCATGTCGAGACGCTGTTTTGAAGTGCGACGCAAAAGCAAACTTTTTTCATCTGCCCAGTGAGGAGCATTTGAAGACTAAGTGGCTACAGTTCATATATACAACTATACCACAGAAGTATAGCCCGGACCTTGTTGTGTTCGCGTCATTTTGAAGATGATTGCTTCACAAACCTAAATGCTATAAGTATGGATTTGCGAGCGGGTGATACTGAAGGTTCAGTACCGAGTTTATTTGGATCAGCTTCCTTCTCCGAATCACAAACTGTAAGTATTATTAATATTAATTGTTGCTTTTATGTTTTATGTATCATGCTCAATAAGTAGGCTATGTGTGTGTGTTGTGTACGCACAGCGCAGGTCGTCAGTTGTATTGAAATATGTGAAGTGTTTGTCGTTGTTAATGGAGTTGTCATAAAGAATATAGCTAACGTTACCTCTTAGTACTGCATTATCAATATGTTTATGCGTTGGGCTAACGCAAACAAAGACTGAATGTGCTTTTACCACTGAACTTTGGGCTATAGCTAAATCACCACAGATTAGCGTCACGCAACGGCGGGGTTTGGAAAAATGACTCGCTAAACGATTCATATGGGAGTCGGTGAGCAAATCAGGTAAAAATAAATGCATATTATAAGACAACAAAAGTGTTTTTTGTCATGGCATGCTCGTAAAACTGTTGTTGGGGACTCCCAGAACAATATTAGGAACATTTTAAATGCCATAATAGGTACCCTTTAAGAAAGCATTTTATGTATTCTTTTTGCAGCGTAGCTTTTCACCTATTTTACAGCGCTTCGTCAGAAGTAGCTACAAATACAACAGCCGTTTTAAAAAAAATCCTATATAATGGTTGAAAAGAAAGCAGTAAACACGGTCAAGGTTGTGACGGCTGTCAATCAAAATGTGGAGCGGTGATTCGTTCCATGTGTTCCCTGTCAGAAAACAAATGGATAATTCAGTCAATTAAAAATTTTAATTTAACAGAATTGATCAACTTGTTGCCTGCTGTGGTTGTTCACATCCTTTCTAAAAATAGAAAGGTTTAATATACTCTTAATATATAAGACAATGTCAATGATCTAATTTAATTTTGTTTTATATTTTATTTGTTCATTGTTTATTTTGTTGGATTTTAGTTATCTGCATGATTCCTGCTGCCTTTGGGCTCAGTGATGTTGAATTTAAATGACATCTAAAATAAAAATCTTACATTGTGATGTAATGGTGTTTTCTGGAATGGACTAAAGAAAAAATTCAGCTAAAGAATTTTATCAGCTGAAAGGCAGAATAAAAATGTTTTTATTAAGTTAGATAAACATTATATAACAGTTTCAGGTTATGTTTTAGTGTTGGTAACATGTCCCACATTGTCCCACACAAACTTATAATCGTCCCACATTTGGTTTGCTTGAGGGTGGTCACCCTTACAGTGTGTGGTGTTACAGGCCCTTATTCTCCAAGACCACTGTGTGAACGAGCGGCGATGTGTTTGGCCGCGTGTCTCACAGTTTGCAAACATTCATGTGGTCATGCATGGTGAGCCCCTGGATGTGCTGGTGCCCTTGGCCCTGTGCCCACATGCCCATATGGTTAGCTGTTTTCTACACTGTAAGAAAGCCTGATTCAAACACTCACACAACACAGCTACATTTGTATTAAAATGTGTTTTCACTGAACAAACTAGCTGTTTTTATAATTTATATATATATATATATATATAATTTTATCCAACACTGTGTTATTTTAGTATCAGTGAGATACTATTGAAATTTCCATCTTCTGTGTTTTCACTGTTATACCGTAGAGGGCACTATTCTGCAAGTTCTGAAAGAGTTCTGAATCTCCTGATCAAAACACAGGCGAAGAAGAAGCAGAAACAAGAGATATCATATTCAAGCAGATGCATGTGTAAAAAAAGGCGATCATCAACATTAAACAGCAGATAAATCAAAACTGTCTAATGTTACTGAATGTTACTTTTTTTTTACTGAAATTTACCCACATTCAAGTGTTGATAAAAAGATAAGTTTTGGTTTGTTTTTATTATTTTATGATTACATTTTAATTTGAAAGTTTTATCATTTTTGATGTGTTTTTGTCATTTTAATTAGTATTTGTTACTTTTAAATGTTGCTATATGCAGTACATGGAATCTATGGTAAATAGAAAGTTCAAAAAGCATTTATTTTAATTTCAAACATGCATTTAGGTACTGTCACTTTGATAAATAATCCTTGCTCAATAAAAGTATCACTTATATATATAAATCTTTTGAAGGGTTTTCTTTTAAATCTTTTAAATATTTGAATAAATATACAATGAAGAATATGCATCTAATAATATCCACCATATGCATTCAACATATGGATAAAAAGATTAGCTTGTAGCATCACGTACGAACACATGTTCCTAGATGCGTTGAGAGTAAATTTGAGAAAAATCTAACTAAGTAGCAGACAATTCATTAGCAAAAAGTATGATTTTATGCCATGACAACATACCCAATGTGCTCAGATTAACAGCATTTCAATAATTCTCACCCAAACACGGACGAGGATGAGCTACAAAACGATCAATGTCTAGAACAAACCGCAAAAACACAGCACAGAAAAAACAGTCAACAACAGCACTTAACCTGGGGGAGTTGTTAATAAATGACAGTCGATGGCGAGATAGATAAAAGGCAGAAAAATTCATCAAAACCAGCAGCGGCAGGAGAATCCCACAGGCGCTGGTTCTACACCATGTTAAAGCCGTTTCTATCAGAGGTGAGGGATGGGACGTCTTCAGTGAGGATCAGCTTTGCCAGAAGCTCTCTTAGGACCATCTAGTGCGCTCTATCACCAGGCATACGCAGTTCTCCCTTGGAGCCAAAATTGATTACGGGGCCTTAGCTACAGACAGCTTATTGTGCATTGTTCTCCATCACTCTCAACACGAGTGTTCTGGGTAACGGCGCTGGATTAGACGCTTGTGTCACTGATGTTTTTCTTCGTGGTTGTTGGTTATTTTGAGGGATGGATGTTTACACTTGGTTACTTCATGTGTTTTTTACTGATCGGATAACCATGGGAATGACTTCCAGGATACGCTACTGTTCAAAAGTTATTTCGGAAGCTGTTTGTTAAAGAAGTCTCTCATGCTCACCAAGGATTCATTTATTTGAGCGCAAAATAGAGTAAAAACAGTAATATTATTATAATTTCAAATTGAATATATTGTAAAATGTAATTTATTCCTGTGATTAAAGCTGGATTTTCACATTATCCTTCAGAAAGTATTAACATATGCTGATTTGCTGCTCAAGAAACAGTTGTGCTGCTTCACATTTTTTATTTTTTAGAAACCAGGATTTTTTTTCAGGATACTTTGATGAATTGAAAGAGCATTATTAATGTTGGTTGCATTTTTATTTAAGGTGTCCTGGTTACACTGTAATTACACATTTAATGACTGAATAATAACAAATAACTACATGCACTTACTATGTGCTATGTACTATGTACTAGGTTAGGTTAGGTTTTGGTTTAGGGTTAGTTGCATGCAATTATGCATAATCTATAGTTATTACTACAGTAATTACATGTAACGTGTGTATCAAGGACTAGGGGTGCAACGGTACAGATAGCCCACGGTACGGTCCGTACCTCGGTTTTTGGGCCACGGTCTCGGTTCGGTTTCGGTACATGTTTTGTGCAGAAAGAGACTGCTATTTCATCCCAAAAATATGTTTTATTTTTCTTATGCGCAAACAGAATGTCACAGTAGGAAGAACATCAATGTGTATGGAATAAATTAACACTCTAGTCTGTACTGAACAACACTAAGTAATACAACCTCTTCAACTACCACTTATGAAATACAAAATGTAAACAAACACACTTTAGAATATTCAAGTGGATCCCAATTCCAAACCTTGATATATGAAGTGATCAGTGTGAAAGAAAAAGTGCACTTTTACCTTTAAACAAATATAAATTAGCTTGTGGTTTGAATAAAAAAAAAGCAGAGCAAAATAATATAATAAAAAAAAAATATTATCGGGGTGTCATTGGTTAAATCTTACCCAGATACAATAGTGCTATTTTCTGATTGGCTAACAACACCAGACGAACAATACCAGACGAATCAGACGTGCTTGATTCCTGCCGGTTCCACATTTAGAGCGGCACGGCCAGAGTTTTGGGCGCTGCGGCATATTAAATATATTACAAATAGTTTTTCAGCGTGAGAAATACAATGTGTGGCGGGAGAGCGTGACAAAAGACCGAAACGAGTGACTGTCACGCTCAATGCGTCACACTTGAGAGCCCTGCTAGTAATACGAGCCAGTGAGTGACAGAAGTTAGCGTGTGGGTGCACAACAGTGATTGTTTGGACACGTTAACTTGCGGGAGCGGGCTTTCGTCTGCCTGGACAGGCAAACGCACCTGAAGGCGTGTAAAGCAAAAACTAAAAGGATCAGCGCGAACTCAATGGCGAAACCGAAGTCCCGCGGGACACGAGGGTGGATTGTCCCGTGCAGGGCTGACCGAACGGTCCGGGATTTTACCGTGTACCGTTGCATCCCTATCAAGGACACTGTAAAATAAAGAGTTACCTAAATGTCTTTACTGTCACTTTTTTGATGAATGCATCATTGCTAAAAAAAGCATCAAATATACTTTTCACTGTAGTGTAAATTTGAGACAGATAACAATCTGATCCCTCAGAATGAAAGTACCTTTTTTTTTTTTTTTTGCCTTTGTAAATGGATTTCCATGTAAATGTTGTATTCCTTGGCCCACGTCCACCTACTAGCATTTACAGCTATGGTAAGCAGATTGATAGCCGGGTGTGGGGTTTATTTATCATTGTGCAGGGGTCCTACAGTGCATTTGATTAATGTGTCCTCCATACTATCAATCTCAGGATTGATCCCTCAAACAGAAGCACCACGGGCACTGGTTTCCAATCACTTGTGATTTTCACGACGCTGTTTATGAATCTGTGAAGGTAGAATAGCAGCATTGCAGAACACTGACAGTGTAATTATAAAGGCACGAGTTCTTGCAGAACCGGAAATCTGCCTTAAAATCTCGTTACGGACAGAGAAAAATGGTTTGAGAAGACGCCTCTTGTCATAATTAGCGCTGACAGCTCTTGAGCAGATACGGAAGACAGATGTCATACTCAAGACGTCATTCTATGGTATTTGATGGACAGAATGTCATTTACTTACACTTCCAACTGTTCCACATTTAAATGAGCTCGACTTACAGAATTAAAGCTATGGTTCTAAATAAAATAATAGTTATATTTGCTGAGGTGAAACAAGTTTCCATGATGCCAGAGGGTTGCTATGCAGTTGCTAAGGTGACCTGGGTTGCTAGAAGGGACATCATGCTACTAACTATTGTGAGAGGTATCAGCGTCACTTGGTGGCTTATGCAAGGTGCCAACTGTAAAAACATAACCTCTTGACTTTGGGCATTAAATAATCACCTAGCAACCAAACATGCCATGGCTATTCAAGCAAGCAAGCATATGACCCCTCACCATATATACCGTATGCATAATGTAACTGGAGTTTTAACAAGGGCAATATCACATGAGTGCTGTTTTTGTCCCGAATAGCACAAGTGCAAATGTGATAGTGATTTTATAAAACAGTTCAATAAATAAGAAGGTAATATATTTTAGACACAATATTGTCTGCTTTTGCTCAATTTTGCCAATGAAAATATTACCTATAAACTAAAGCCACAGCAGAACTGTTGTGCGTCTCCGCCAACGAAACGACCTATAAATACAGAGAGCCATTTACTCCATTCATGAATGAATCAGCCGTTTGAATGAATCAAATGAATGAATGATTCAATTACTTACTAATTTAGAGATTTACCGACCATACTGGCAGTTTTAGTTTCTTATTTAGAGTGTCATTTCATTAAAAAACTAAATTATATTTCCATATTAATAAAAACCCATTAAAGGTCGCCTAAAAACTTAAATTCTATCATCATTTACTGATGGCCCTTGAAGCCTAAAAGTTTATGTTTAATCAATTATATGTTGAATCAAATCAATTTATATTTAAAAAAATACTAATATATATATGCTACTTTTTGTAATGTCTATTTGATGCTTTTCTCATTTAACAAATTAATGACTTTAAATTCTATTTTGGGGGTAATTCTGTGATTTATTTGTGGCTATTGTTAATCCCCTTTATATACTCTTAAAGATTAGAAAAAAGCAGCACAATTTAAGGTATGATTCATGCATAAACAGTTCACAGCTATGAGCAATATGTTGAGCAAGTGATACTAATAACCATGAGAAGCTGTGCATATGTGATTTTATATGTGTGCAAATGTGATTTTAGGTAAATCAACACAACACAGCAAACGCATGATATTTAGAAGCAAACAGTAAAGTGATTATTCCCCTTTTACATAACTAGGCTATTTATGAGGTCTTTGACCTGCAGGTAATGTTCCAGCATTCACTTAGGTAAAACATTGATTCATTGATGCGACTATGACTTAAGGGCCGCAGAAGCGGCTGTCTGTTGACAGTCAATCAATGATATGCCTCGGCTCTCATAAAGAATCACGCTGCCAGGATATGCACGCCAGCACTTCCTCAGGAAACTCATTATAAAATGTGAAACGTGAAAAGAAAGAAAGCTCTGTGGTGATCTATGCCGAACACAGAATACATTTTGTTGTCTGCTGTGAAAACAAATGATGGGATCCTAAATGGAAGTTTTGCTTAAGATTGCCCACACGTTTCGAGAAAAGTGACTTTTTAACGCTTCAGTCCAGTCATAAAGCTATCATCAGGAAGGACTTTGTTTACTTTATCCGTTTTACTGATTCACTTTTATTTTGCCCGCTTAAGTTCACTTAATATGTTAGTCAAGGCTTTGTGCATCACATGCACTTTTAAAAATAAAGGTTCTTTATTTGCATCGATGGTTCCATGAAGAACCTTTAACTCTTTCCATTACACAAAACGTTCTTCATAGTGGAAACATTTTATTTAGATTATTTACACTAAGAATAACATGGTTATTTTAATAACTGTTGACTTAAATGTTCTTTAAGGAACCAGTACTTCTATGGCATTGCTGAGAAAACCCCAATTTGAACCTTTATTTTTAGAGTAAATTTGGGACCATCTTCAAACTTCTCAGCCTTAGAATTAAACAGGCTTTCAGCTACTGTCTCTTTAAGACATAGGGTAACACTTTACAATAAGGTTCCATTTGTGAACTTTAATTAACAAATTAACAAGTAAAAATCTAAAGCATAATGTCACAGGCATAATGTTTTTTTTTTTAAAGGTCACATATGTATCTAGCTGTGGCTTCTTGTTGAAGACCTCAAGGTTATTTTTTCGTTTGTTTTCTTCAGCTGAAGTGCTGAGTTTTTCACTGTGGAGGTAATGGGGCATTTGCTTGGGAAATGCAAAGACAGTGAAATGGAAAAGCCGGTGGAAAGGCACAAAAATAAATAAGAGCAAAAGTTAACAATGAATGACAAGTATTGTGTTTTCTCGTGCTATTATGTCCTTATTTACAATCCAGTGAGCATTTCTTTAGTTGAGAGATTTTTAAGATTAACTGGACAAATGCTTACTGGGTCAAACTAACTCGCACATGCATAAACAGATTTCCATAATCACATTATTCAATTTACATCTGGCCAAGCATTTAAGTTAAACTCAAATCTCATATTATGTTCACTGTTCTCTTCCTTTTATAGAAAAAATCCAGATGCAATAATCAATATGTAGGCTAATATAAACCGCCTGATCACATTTGTGCATGAATTGTGTTATTTAGTGAATATGCAGATTCTAGTCCATCCCTACATGCTGTTAATTGTATGAATTTTGAGAGAAGATGTCAATGAGAAGGATATTGATAACACTTGTGCCACAAACTCAGTCATACGCCAGTATAATCTAAAGTGATTCATTTAATGCTTCAGCACTGAATCACAGCGATAAAGTTTGGGCTTGACTGCTGAAATGTCTTTTTTGTCTATCAGTGAAGGTTTCAGTGATATTCTCTCTCTGTCTATCTCCTTCCTCCACCGTCTTTAGACACAGTCGGACATTAGTATTCCAGTGTGCGCTCCTCGCAGCAGTAGCCGGTGCCAGCCACTTAATTTGTCATTTATTGCTCTACGACAACTGAAGTAATTGAACCTTTTGCCCACGGAACGTCACTGGCAACCTGGTGGCCATTTCTCCCAGCCAGCCTCACGGTGGCCACATTTCAGGGACCTTGGGTGGAAAATGGAGGGCAGGGATCTCATTTCTAGAAAAGCCGAGATGGTTAGCAGGAATCCTCACCTCTCACCCTGCACTGGACTTACCCGAGCACCTCAGATGCCCAGCGGCGCTGATAGAAACAGACAGCGATGGAGGAAGGTTGTGACACTTCAGCTAGCTTAAAGACAAGGTGATATGTTCCTAATGAAATTCTGAAGCGCTGCATACTGAATTTTATATGGGTTAATCTCACAATAACCAGCTAGGTCATAGTTTAATGCAAAATCAAAAGAATAAGTAGGAGATTAAATAATAAAAAAGAAATTTTCATGACATTTAACAATAATAATAATAATAATTAATATTTTACTTATGTTAGTATTAAATATGATTACAATCACGCAAAAAAAAATATTCTGATTAAATTAAAAAAATATATATATTAATAATAATTTTTAAATGTGATGATTTTTAATCGTAATTGTCCAATACATTAATTAATTAATTAATAATTTAATTAATTTATTAATATTATATATATATATATATACAGAATATTATTTATTTATTATCATCTCAAAATTTAAAAATATGTAATGTGTAAAAATGTCTGACCAACTATAATAAGAAAGAGAAGGGGATGTTAACAATCACAGTGGATATTGTTGAAAGTTCATTCAGCACATTGGAAATTCAATTTTAAGTTGAGCACATTGAATTGTGGGACAGTTTTCCACTCAAAGTGCTTTGGCTGTATACTGTGCATTCTGGCAAATGTAGCAGGTTATACAAATATTGTGAACTGAAAAGAAAATGCAAACTGTATATTGCATAACATTTGCATAATGTGCACACACAGTGCTGCAAAAATAGCACAAGTAGTATAGTAGAATGCTATTCTACACCAGCCTGGGGTTCTATAGAGCGTGCTTCATTCGGTTAGGCTTCAGCACTAGAGGAAAAACCATCTTTCAGAACCGTGAAGGTAATTTACGTAAGCTGATGTAATGGACTGAAAACCTATATGTACGTAGGTGACTGTGACTTCAAAGATGATCCCTTTAAAGGGTTCAAAAGCTCCGTGGAGCTCATATGTTTTGTTACCGCAAATTCACAAAGCTTCAGCAGGAATTCGCCAGGTTTGAAATCAATCAGCCATCAGAGCTCGATACAATATACGAGAACACAGATCAAACCCCAAAAGAATAGCCTTTCCTTTGCAATGTCTTAAAAGAATCCACGATTTATAAAAAAACAATTCACCTGAAGCTTTCGTACTCAGATCCTGTACATCATTCTATAATGTGTTCAGTTCGACTTATCTGATGATGAAAAATGCTTGCACATCTACATATGATGATGAATGCGCTTCATACTCTGGAGGAAAATCAATGCACAGCAAAGGAATATCAATGCAAACACTCTTTATGCTGCATTTCATCTTAAACTTTGACTCCAAAAATCAATTCCTGCTAATTATTGCATTGCATTTATGAAGCATTTACTGCATTAACTGAAATTGCACGAATTGTTGGATTGTGTTGAGAAAAGTCCTTTGTAAATCCAAATGCGTTTGCACAAAAAATCCCCTCAAATTAAAGATGTTACACATTGCATTTGTTCCTTTTGTCACATAAATGTTCACACAGGTTTCGTTTTCATGTCACGTCAAGGTGTCACATGTTATGACCAGGACTGAGAACCAGTAAGCACATAATGCAAACTTGAAAGGTGTAGTAAATACTTAATCTAAGATGTCAGTGGTCTCTAGCGCTCCTCAATCGGTATTTATGCAAAGCATGAGCATGATCTGAAACTATGTTCAAATAAATTGTAGGAGACATGTCATAACTTTGCAAATAACTCCCTGTGGCAAACAATAAGAAATAGCATGCCACATCAAGAATATCAATAACAAGCCCATATATCCTCTCATGCATTTAGAGAGGCAGTCTGTCGCCACCAGGATGGAGAGCAGATCTTATTCTTTTTCTTTTTACCTGGAAAGATGGCAGCCATCCTCATGTCTAATTCAGGAGGTGCGTCTCTTTCTCTCTTTTTCATCAGCATGCGCCATGCACCCTCTACGCTGCACGCTGCGTTTTGCCCACACAGCACTTATTTGATTTGATTCGTTCCCAAGAAATTGATGGATGCAGCATCATTGTAAAAATAACTCATAGAAAGAGCCTATCAACTCTCCACCCCTGAAAATGTCAGAGGGCCTGCTGTGCCGGCTCTTTATCACAGAGGACGACCGTTTTTGGCTGGATCTCATCACTGGTTTTTGCAGGGGAACTCTGTGCGAAAGATCAACATGCAGTTTTCACTATCGTCCATTCCTCATAATGTAATTGTGTTTAAAGGTAACGTCAAAAAGTGATAAAGAACTTCGGGTTTAAATTCACACACATGTACAAATACAGATGGATGGATGGATGGATGGATGGATGGATGGATGGATAGATTGATCTGAGGACCAGGAGAATTCCCCAAATGCCCTTGATCCAATTTGATTATGGTTTAGGAAATATAACTGACATATTAAAGAGATCTCATTTGTGATTTTGCTTTTCTAGCGGTTGGGTTTCAGCATGTCAGACATCAGACTGCGGCTGCATATCTGCCTTTCTAAAGAAGACTGCCGTAGATCAAGTCTTGGCTGACAGCACAGCATGAACACAGAGGTCCATTTTATGTGCTGATGCTCAGGATCTTCCTGCTGGGAGGAGCGGGAACAGCGTGTAGATTATATTTATGCCATTTAAACCTCTAAACGTCTAGCTTTTCTAAATTATTTAAACTTCTTCATTAGTTTGGCGGTCAATGACATGACACTTTTTTCATTTGAAGGGGCTCTATGTATATTCACATCATATTAAAAATGAAATTCACACAGACAATGATTTCAAAGACGAACATTCTGTCACTTTCTAAATTAAAATTAATTTTGATATTTTTTATGGGACATAAAGCAAAAAGATATCAGGATGCAATGACCTCTCCAAGATCAAAATTATTTTGCATGATATTTCATAAAAAAAAAAAAAAAAACATTTGAAAAACGTCACATCAAAGTCTGTATGAAGCCAACATGAATACTAATATCACATCTGTAAGAACCTGGCACATATGTTTTAAACTAGATCATTTTTCATGCTTTACATTTCACCGTGTGAGCTCTAGTTGTCAGTATAGATTTATTATGCTATAGAGAATGTGTCTACTACAAAGCAGGGTTGTCTCCAGGGTTAAAAATGGCGGCTTTGCGTATTTGTGGAGCTCATGTAAATCCTCCGCTACCTTGACAGATATAAAGCTGCTGTGACCGAGGAACGTCGGAAAACCTTCTCCAATTCTGTGCGGAAAACAAAGCTCGTTGATCGCTTCCTTCTGGTCTAACAGGTAGATAATGCCTTGAGGGGAGAAAATGAAGTATACAATAATAAAGACTGAGCATATTTGCTGTGGCTGAGGAGCTGAATGCTGGTAAACCGATCTATCTTGGGACAAGGCCAACTTTGCATTTCAGAGAGGCTGTCCATTTGCACTTCTGAGCTCAAATATGTTTACGGCATTTCTCTCCGCCGGTCCCCAAACTAATTGCTATTGCTTATGCTCAGCTGCGGAGCACTTGGAAGAAAAATATGAGGAATCAGAAAATGTCAGTCCACTTCTAAATCTCAGCTCCCAGTCGTGCTCTAAAATACCATGGAAACACATAAAGCCCTTCCACTCGGGGAGATTCACTCCGCGTTTGCTTAAGCGTCCAAGGTTATGCTGCGTAAGAGCACACAGGTTTATCCCTAAACAAAGACTCGGCGCACACTGAAACGCATCTTAGCGCTCTGTGATAAACAACAGGCAGAGATGCACTCAATATGCAGAATGTTTGCCTGAAAACACACAGGATATTGGCAGTTATCCCGCGAAAAGTGTGAAGTTGAGAACAGTCGAATAACATCCAAGGAGAGCATCTGATCTTCATATGTCACACACAGCAATTCAATTATTTTCTTACTCTTTGTTGTCCAGTACAAATATCTAAACATTCTTAGATCAAGATAATTCTCCTTGAAAAGGACATTTAATGATTACATTCTGTCAACTTCAAGAACTGACTTTCTCTCACTTTCTCAGAAAAAAAAACCACATCCAGTTTGTGCACAGCAAAAAATAATATCTTAAAGGGGCCATGAACTGATAATTCAAATGTTCCTTGATCTTTTAACAGTAAATAGGTCGATATATAGTATAAAAATATCCTGTAAGTTTCAAAACTCAAAACTTCCTTGTTATTCCAAAAACAGCTTTTATTGAAATCAAGGCCAGAAAACATCAGGATCTGAAAAGTTTGGAATTATGACATCACCGTGAAAGACCGCCTTCAAAGAAGAAGAGCAACGCCTACATCTACATCATCTACATCAATTAGCCTATACTTTCCAAAGGATCCTAAAGCCAGGAAAGTGTTTGTTATTTCCAACTATGGGAAAGTCTTAGCAGTGCATTATTTGATTGTATTCGGCACATTTCACGGTGGATTATTTGGTAAATCAGTCGAAATTCCGGTGCAGATTTTGCAAACAGAATTTTAAGATATGGATCCGTCAGCACTGCCATTTATGTAACTGTATGTTCATTCTAATGCCTGATCTGTGAACAGTGATTTCTGATGTGTAATTATTCAAGTTGCGACAAATGTTCTTTGTCTCAAAATCTTTAAATACTGTTTATGCATCAGTAATCTCAAGCCAGTGACTAAACGATCAACTTCACATTGTTTCTCTTAGTAGTGAAAATAATATGTTACTGTATTTAAATTGTCAATCAATAATTTATTTATTTTCTAGAGCACATATAAAAATAAAAACAGTTAACAATTGATATTGTTATTTAAATTGTGATTAAATTACAGTGCTGGTCAGAATTATTTGCCCCCTTTGTAAATATTATAAAAGATGCCTGTAAAAAATAAATCTGCATTTTTTATCCTTTTGATATATATTTTTTGTTGTTTGTTTCATCTGTCCATAGAAAGTTTGAAAAGTAACTGACATTACTGGAACTTCAAACGGGACGGGTTATGGTCAGACGAAACAAACAAACAAAAAAAAATCGCCTTTTTGGCATCAGTTAATATGTGTTTGGTTCACACAGGGATAAAAAAGTAAAATGAAATACTCTGCTGTATCTTTACTGCTGTGCCCCTAATTTTCTGCCAGAGATCCTGGACATCTTGTTCAGATGCATGGCATCATGGATTCAATCAAATACCAACAGATAAAAAATCAAAACCTGACAGCTTGTGATAGAAATCTTATAATGGCCATGTTTGGATCTTCCAACAGGACAGTGCTCCAAAAACAAACCAAAGAAAAATGAGTCACTGAGCACAAAACCAAGCATGTGCAATGGCCATCCCCGTCCCTGACATGAACCCTATAGAAGATGAGTGGCTGAACTGAAGAGAAGAAACACCAACATGGATCTGGGAATATGAGGGATCTGGAGAGATTCTGGATGGAGGAATGGTCTCTGATCTCAGATCAGGTGTTCTCCAAACTCATCAGGCATTACAGAAGACTCAGTCACAGAAGACTCAGAGCTGTTATCTTGGAAAAAGGAGGTTGCAAAAAGTATTTAATAAAAGAGGGCAAATAATTGTTCCCATCGTGTTTTGGAGAAAAACATTTATTTCGTAATGTGATTTTCCTCCCAATTTCAATTTTTTTACTTCAATGAAAGGTTAGAATGTTGCTACTTTTTTAAAATAAAATATCAATATGATTAACAATGCAGATTTATTTTTTACAGGCATCTTTTATCATATTTACTAAGGGGGCAAATAATTCTGACCAGCAAGAAAGCGATCAAAGAACGCTCAACGCTGACAATTTTTTTTTATCTAAAAATCATATTAACATTATAAGTGCACGTCAGGAAACATTATAAAATAATTTTAAAAATCCAGTTAATGACCCCTTTAAGTCATTTTGTTTCTCAGGTAAATGTATTATGATTTAAGAATGAGTAGATATCTTTCATGGAAAGCAAGACATGTAGCCTGACTTCGTCATACTCGTATTCTAGTCAGAACATGAGTCTGAAACTGGTCCATAGGGCTTTGATTATGAGGCGTGTCTTAACCGAACCAGGAAAAACAACAACTCTGCACTCAATTGGATACTTACAACCAATCAGAGGAACGCAGTAGTATGTTGAGCAACGCATAGTTATCAACAGAACTCAACTGCACGATCTCTGGAAAAAGTAGGCTATGAAAAAAATAATGAGTGTTAACGATCTTTGCCGGTGTTGCAAAAAGAATTTAAGGATTCGCGGAGTATAGCCCTACTTGCATGCAAACACAAAAAGCATTTTTGAAAGAAATACTTTTGATGACGTGATAATTACGTATTGGATGGATTATCTGTCCATCATCGTATAAAGCCCGCCCTGGCAATTTGATTGGCCCGACGATTTCTGAACCGGGCATAATTCCTCCTCAATGGATCGAGTCCAGACCGAACTTCCCGACCAAAATATGTTGTGGGCGGAGTTCGGGCTGGCATCCAGGCTACAAGACATGCATACTAAGCAATAATTATTTTTTTGCTGTGCACAAACATGGCGTTCTGTTCCTAAAGTCGACAGAATGTAAGCATTAAATGCACTTTAAGTAGCTTTGTATAAATGTGTCTGTTAAATGAATAAATGCAAATGTACAAGAGTACTGATAAAAAGCATTTCACCTCAACGTTGAGTCAACAATATCACATCCCATCAGAACGACACGCAGAGGCCTGACCCTTACACCACCACAACAATCATTCAACGCACAATTTGAGAAGACAAATGGAAATCCTCTGCAGACATGATCAGGGTTATGTGGATTAAAGGATTTTGACATGCTCTCATGTCTGTGGTGATGTGGGCCTTTCCCTTCTCCTTTAGAATACAGAAAGATAAGAATAAATCAAACAAATATTTGAATCTGTGTGATGTAATGTTCTGTATGGCTTTTAAACATTATTTGATTTTATTAATACAAATACTTTCTGATATCTGACTCATAAGTCGGATTGGATGAGCCATTTTAGTCGCCTTAAAGGGATAGTTCACCCCAAAATGAAAATTCTGTCAGTAATTACTCACCCTATTTTTGATTAAATCTGAGAGCTGGATCACTCCTCCGTAGGCTTCTAAGGGATTGAAACTTGCCGGCCCCGAAAAGTTATTAAAGACATCGTTAAAATAGTCCAAGTGACTACAGTGACTCAATCTTAAAGTAAAAGAATACTTTTTGTGCGAAAAAAAAAAAAAAAAAAAAAAAAAAAAAAAACGGCTTTATTCAAGTATTCATTTCCTTCTCTCTTGGTCTCGAGATTGTTCACTCAGAATAATTGCGTAGCACGTCTGTGTTGTACGTCACACGTAGCCTCACTATTGGCCGACGCTGGTCATGTGTATGATGTGTGTGACGTTCAACCAGAAGCACTACGCAATTACACTACGTGAACTATCTCGAGGCCTCAGAGAGGGAAATGAATACTTGAATAAAGTCGTTATTTTTGTTTGTTTTTTGCGCTCAAAAAGTATTCTTGTCGCTTGATAAACTTAAGATTGAGCACTGTAGTCACTTGGACTATTTTAACGATTTCTTTAATAACTTTTCTGGGCCGGCAAGTTTCACTTAGAAGCTATCCAGCTCTCAGACTTAATCAAAAATATCTTAATTTGTGTTCCGAAGATGAACGAAAGTCTTACGGGGTTGGAACAACATGAGGGTAATTACTGACAGAATTTTCATTTTGGGGTGAACTATCCCTTTAACTGTAGTAAAATCACTTTAACACGGCCTCAAGCAACTTAATGCTTTAATAATTACATAACGAAAGCTATTTGATTGGTAGTGTATGTGTACATTACATCCAGATTTTATGAATGCTATTTTATAGCTGACACATTAATGAAAGAGATAAAGTGCTAACGTAAAGAAACAAGAAAGAAAGAAATAAGGACCAGACAGCAGCTCAAAGCTGAGCTCTATTTCACATCCGTGCTCTCTGGGCCAATCCAATAACCCGGCAGGACACGAGGGCTCGGTCCAGTGTGTGACATGTTTACGGCGGGCCGGTGTGTGATGAGCGCTGGTCCGGCACGCTGCCGTTACAGTGCAGAGCTGCACTACACTGTCGCCAGCATCGCTCTGCAAACTTCAAGTGCTGATTCACTGGGCCTGACCTTCACAGTGACTGGGCCAAAGCCAGTGTCTGTGTCCCATGATTAATGAGAGAGGCCGAGACCAGACAGAATGAAGGCGGAGGACGACGAAGAGTTTACGTGTGTGTGGTGGAGAGAGAGAGAGAGAGAGAGGAGAGAGAGAGAGAGAGAGAGGAGGAGAGAGAGAGAGAGAGAGAGAGAGAGAGAGAAGGAGAGAGAGAGAGAGAGAGAGAGAGAGAGAGAGAGAGAGAGAGAGAGAGAGAGAGAGAGAGAGAGAGAGAGATAACTCAACTGCTCTCTCCTGGTGAGGTTTCTAAATTACTAGTACACACAGACAGGTAGTCAATTCTCAAATCAGACCATGGATCTCAGTAACAGCGCACTGCTTTCATTAGGGTCCAATATCAGCGCCGGCCCTTAAATCTTGTCCTCATATTTTTTTCACCCATATTTGCACTTCTCTCATTTAATGCTGAACTCCCTATAGCCTACTGAAACACTCTGAACATCACAAACAGCCTCATATGAAATACAATTTTATGGAGCCTTTTCGGTCTTTCGTAAATGTTTGTTCCCCCGAGATATTTGCGTTTGGTTTGCAAGCAAACGTAAAGTTTCTCGGGGAACACAAAGCATTTTTTTTTCTCCATTCTCAATTTTTTTGTGTGATTTCGTTTTGTTTGCTATCTATAACAGAGGGATTCATTACCCTTTAAAGTCATAAAGTTACAATCTTCCTAAAAATAGTCTGATTTATGGAAAGTGTTGCAGGCAAATATATGAACAGGCAATCATCTGAGAAAAACATTCATTTTGATGCCACAAAGACTTGTGTTTCCGATATACAGTACAGTACCTGTTAATCGTGCCACAAGGGAATTATCGGATTCCTTGGATTTAGCGCAGGTACTCCAGGCTATTCAATTAAGTTCAGTTAGTTAGATTAATTCCACACATTTTTTTTCAGAGATTTTGAGCCTCGGCGGACCCTATCCCTTCATAATTTATTAAACAAACACTGGAACATTTGTTCTTCCATTTCTAATGAAGAATACGAGCCAATTTATTTTTTCTCTCCTGGCAAAAGACTTCATAAGTTCCTGTTGCTTTTCGTGTTTATGCCTTCATTCGGCCACTCAAAGGGAAAAGCGGTGTGCGACAGATGTGCAGCGCTCCAGATTGCAGTTTTCCCCTAGATAACGAGAAGTAATACTGTGAGATCTACAGGGGTGAAGTGTAAAAAAAGGGACAAGCGGGCCGCACATCAAGCAAGTTTTCTCATATTACAACTTTACACATTTAATTCGAGAGTTTTTTTTAAAAAACTGCTATTTAGCATTTTTATATGATGTTTTGTTAACAAAGTTCGGGAGGAGCACGTTCAAATAATTGATCCAATTATCACATCATTCCAACCAGCTGTCGTCAATCAGTAATCAACATGTCTATCCAATCAGCATGAGTGGAGACCTATACTCATTTGATTCACCAATGTTCCTCGTCAGATTTTCAGCATCCCTCCACCACCCCAGCTCCTCACAGTCACCTGGTTACTTCTTAACCAGGTGAGTGTGAGGAGCCGGGTTGGTGGAGGGATGCTGAAAATCCCTCCACCACTACTCTTGGTTCGAGCCCAATATCCGAGCTCGGAGCCCTCTCCCCGGACAGCACGCCTAATATGCATACCATTTATTCTATCTTATTTGTAAGTGTGAACTAGTGAAGTGGTTATTGCCGTGAAACAGATTCAATTCAGCTGTCAAAACTTTCAACTTACTGTATTAAAGGGGGACTTCACAATTGGCATAAAGGGCTAGTAATAAAACTGGTATACAGTAGAAATGCATCAAAAAAAAAAAAATCAGTGCTACCTGACTAGAAAACGTCTCAGGTTACGACTGAAACCCTTGTTCCCTGAAAAGGCTGCGTCACTGAAAATGACTCTTTGGGGGCGCACTCCAAGGCAGCGTCCCCAAAGAGTAGTTTTCAACGACGCAGTGCAAGTTCCCTCGAAAGGGAACAAAATAAATAAGGCTGTTGTCTTATTGGTAGAAAAACTTCAACACTCCATCTTAATGCACTGGGCATGTTGCCATTTAAGTAAATATGGAGAGAACACTGTGACGGAGAATAAAAAAAAAAAAAAAACTCGATGTCTGTAGTCAACATTTCAAACTGGCTGAGCACATAGCCAAGTTTCCATCCACTTGTCAATCGAATTATCTAAAGTTCAGTAAAAAAAACTCATGCGAATAAAGCTGGTGAAACTGTGTTTCCATCCAACTGCTTTAAAGCGAATAAAAACCTGTGCGTAATGATGTCACATGATGTTTTGCGATCAAATTGGTATATCGAATTGATTTGAGACATGTTAAGGTGTTTCCATTCATTTTCTCACCGAATTGCACAAGATTCAAGCAAACATTTGCGAACAAAGTTTTGCTAGACAAAATGGGTCGCGCCATAATAACGTTTCCATCAGCGTTTATCGCATAAGCCGGGTTGCTGGGTTGACACGGATAATAAAGATGAGTTTTCCAATAATTCAGAGGGGACTTGAATGACAGCTGCTACAGGACACTATGCCAGGAAATATGGGGTGGCAACTGCAGCTCAAGGTCCCCCCTTGTTTTTTGGAGGGAAAGTCAATGGCGAAGCAACTTAACCGAGCAGACTTGAGCCCCACCTGAGGGTTTTCTGATTAAAGCGTGTTCGGAGCGGCCACCTGTCTCCCAATGATGAAATCAATCCAGCCCGCCGAGAGCCCCCGTGCCTAAATCGAAAGTTCTCTCGTTGCCATCAATCAGCAAAGGGGTATCTGACAGCCCTTTGAGTGGCATCTGGTGTCCGTGCACATTTTTATGAGCATCAAGGCCATTATTTGCCTGTTCGCGGGTCCTTGCCTGCACTCGGCTCACCTTGGGCTCTGCTAATTTGGCATTGCAGAGCAACGTTGACATCAATCACTTGAGAACAACCAATTAGCCTCTTAGCCTTGGCTCTCCCTTGCTCCCATTACGTCTTGGTAGAGAAGCGCCGTGCCAATCAGCAACAACAGATTTCAATCAAATGTGCTCAAGAGTTACCCGAACAAGCTTTGGGAATATATTGACTCAAAAATCTGCCCCCTACCTGCACGAGGAACCGCCAATAACCGAGTGAATTTTACCACAGCCATACAGTTTTTCAAAATTGGGTTCACCTTAGGGCTGGGCGATAAATCGATTTTATCGATTAACTCGAATGTGTAGTTTACGCGAGTTTACGCCGATTTTTTTGAATGAAAATCGGTTTTCTCTTTAACAACCGCCGACGCGCCCATATGGGCTCCCGTAGTTCCGACCGCGCTCAGCGCTTTGCCATGATAGAGATACACAAACAACATGGCAAATGAACAAGACCGCGGCAGCAGAAGCACACCCGCCGAAAACATTTACAAACTGAATCTGCAGGGCCGCCAACTCTCACGAGTTCACTGAGAGACGCTCTCACACACATCCATTTCCTCACGCAGAGAAACATCGCGAAGCAAAGAGGACACTTACACCGACATACAAGACAGAGTAGGTTACTGTTGATATGAAACAGATTCTCGGCTCTCAGATTCTGTTAATTTTTATTACGAAATTCCAACAACAAACACCGTTTTGGCGCTTGTAAATGTGACGTGAAAGATCGCTGACAGACCTCAGTTCAAGCGGCACGAACCGATCATCTGTTACTCTTCACTACTAACTTACCCAAATGTAGCTAATAAAATCAATCCATCAGTGTTTTTCAACCGCGGAAAGATGTCCATAAAACAGCTGGAGAACAACATGTGTCACGTAACGTTACATTTACCTCAGGATGCCTTTTAATGACCCATAGCACGCATGTTAGCTGGACTTAAAATAATTGCTATAGAGAGGAGTATTTGGCTAAATATGATAACTATATTACACATTTATTATATTTTACCTATATCATTAAAATATTATAACGTAGTTTGTTATTATAAAAAACGCATTATGTTTAATTTGAGTTAGTTTTAACCTTTAATAATACCAGCTGACAGGGCTCTCTGTTTACAGCATTAGGTGATTTATTTTTTGAAGAACAATTAACATAACACATTAACAAATCTACTGTACCTAATATTTATCCAAAGGAATTGATATTGAATCAATATCAGAATCAAAATCACATGAATTGAATTGAAATTGTGAAATTTGTGTTAAGCAATAATAAAAACAGTAGCATACCAGTCTTTATGCATTTAAACATTGTGTTTACATAGTTAATAAACTTGATAAAATGATGTTTAGTTACCAAATAATTTGACAATCACAATAAACTTCTTGTGATGCAAGTTTTTTTTTTCTTTACACATCCCCCCCAATCCACCCATTTTATGTTATGTTACATTTACACTAGGCTATTTACAATGACAGGACCCTCTGGTCTTTTTGGCTTGTTGTTTGATTGCACTTTAATCCAGATAATATCTCAGAAGGGAATATCAAAACAAAATAAAGTAAAAACTTGTTTTGAACAATTTCTTTGTCATCTGAGGATTGATTTTTAGTAGGGAGAGAAAAAAATCGATTTAAATCGTAAATCGGATTTTTTGTCAAAAAATCGGGGATTTTTTTTTTAGGCCATATCGCCCAGCCCTAGTTCACCTCCATCACATGATTTCATAAGAATCTACACGTTTATCATAAGGGTCGTGCACCAATTTTTGGGGGCTCCAGTCACAGTCCTGGCTCATCTATTTCCAAGACGAGATAAAAGAAAGTATTTAGTAATTTGATCTTTTTGAGTTCAAATCTGCTCAAACGTCTTCTGCCCTCCTTTTGAAACACACAATGATTTATCAAAATGGTTTAATAATAAATAAATAAATAAAAACAAAAAACAAAATAAAATAAAACAAAATAATAAATATAATAGTAAAATAAAAAAATAAAATAAAAAATTGGGGTTTTGGAAAGTTTCAGCATAATTCCCGATGACTTTTAATGATGGGACCATTAATGATTTATAATGCATTTTCGCTATGTCAAGTCAAGTCACCTTCATTTATAAAGTGCTTTCAACAGGATTGTTTCAAAGCAGCTTTACAGTGATAATAGAAATTACCGTAACAGATTGTTAAGGCTTTACCACAGCTCTAGAATAAAGTCATTGTCCAGCTAAAGTTAGTTTTGATTGATTCACTTCTGTTGCGAAGATCATTAGTTATTAACTTAGGGGGCGCTAACACGCTAACACGCTAACACGACACCGTTCTAACAGAAAAACCCTTAACATGCTCCAGCCGCCAATCCGCACAAAACAGTGCCTGGGGTCTCGAACAAAAAAATGTAAGCTAAAATTAACAAAAAATTAGCTACAATTAACATTAAAAATTAAAAAAGCTAATTCAAATTTATGAATAAACATAAATGTTTTATTTATGATTTACCCTGTTGATGTGCTATGTGAAAAAAGAAAATGGAAATTACTTTTTGATATCTCATGTTGTGTTGCAAAGCGTTTCAAATAAAACGAGGATGGTAAATGATGTCAGTTTTCAGATAACAAGATCTGTGGAAGGACATATGATTCGACTGACATATTTTTTCTTGAGCAAAGAATTCAAAATTCTGAGCGTGGGCTTTTGTCGATCCCTGTTGATTTACTCAAGACAATTCAATTACCTGTTTATCGCCCCATAATTTATGCTGTCACTTTAATGTTTACACAGTTGGATGACTGTCTATCATTGTCTTTCAAATCTTTATCTCGGGAGCTCTCGCGGGTATTCTGAGGTTCCTGCCAAACATCAACAAAACATCACTGAAGCTCACTGCTAAAATTGTTATTTGATCAAATGCATGTAAACGGTGTGGATTCAGTATAGACACGTCCATGTGTATTGAGCTGTTATGCCAGGACACAGAAGCTCAGATGAGTCGGATCATAACACTGCTGGGTGTCTTGATCAGAAGCAGTTATCTTCTCTCCCCAATCACACAAGCATTTCTTTGAATTTATGGTATCAGGTTGATACTGACATGATCATAAATGTCTGAAATGGATAGTTTCACCTCAAAAATGAAAATTCTGTCATCATTTCCTCACCTTCATGTTGTTCCAGGCATTTTTTTATGGAACACAAAAGATGATATTTTGAAGAACTTTGGCGTCCAAACAACATTACCTTTTATTGTTCATCTTTCAAAAGTTATTTATTCAGTTCCACAGAATAAAGTGAGTCATACAGGGTGAGTAAATGATGACAGAATTTTCATTTCTGGGTGAACTTTTACAATATGATTACAGTTCACTTCTCATTTCAAATGCAAATCATAGCGATAGCCAATCACAACAGAGCTAATGTACATATACAAGTCTGTTCCTAAAGGGATAGTTCAGGCCAAAAATAGATTTGTCAGAAATGAGGCTTCATTCCATTGTTTTGGTTTTAGGATATTGTTTTGATGAAAATATAACTTTTTCATTACATTTCAGAGTTTTACTCTGAAAAAAATGTAATCTATAATAAAATAACATTTTAGTTGAGAGAAAAGTAAAAACAAACTTTCAACAAAAGTTTCAACATTTTATAAAAAAAAAAAACAGATTATTATTGTGAACTAAAACAAACTATTAAAAACATGTCTGTTAATTGAAATAAAACTGAAACAAAATCAAATATAAATATTACTTGAAAACTTAAACTACATGAAATTTGAAATGTTGCCTTGGCAATAAACTGAAATAAATTTAAGTTAAAAAACAAAAATTATTAACCTAAATAAATAAAAACTAATACTAACTAAAAATAAAACTGATTTTTTTTTAATAAGCTAAAATTAACATAAACAAAGCTAATTCAAAATATTAATGAAACATAAGTAACTAAAATAAAACTGATAAAAACAATGAAAAATGTCCTTATTGTGAATGCCAAAGAAAAGTATGAGTACCAGACTGAAATTCAATGCTGTGCATTCTTCATCCTTTAATTATTCTTTATCTATATTTTAGACATCTTTCAGTTTATTGTTACGGAGCCACCACTACACATTATAAGTAGACATCTGCAAGTTCCTTTGACAAATTCTTGAATGCATAAATGCTCAAATAAATAAAAAATATAGAAGTAGGAACCTTGGAGTAATTTGGGACTTGACATTGCCCTTTTCATCAGCCAATATCCACCGAGATCACAGGGATGAGTCAGACACATCTCAGTGGACTAAAGCACAGCGGTGGCCGGTGGCGACATGCGAACACACCTGCCAATGGATCAGAATAAATGTTGATGAAAATGCAATCCACAACCCTTTTATTGACTAGAGACCATGAGGCTCTTGACAATGATTAGGACAGTAGAAGAGTGGAGACTGAGCTTCCAAATATCAAAAACGCACGCCTCTCGAGAGTCCGGGAATAAAAGATGTGGAATCACAGCCCGGGGTGCCACCTCAGGAACTGTGATTTCCAGCCGGCCAGCTAATGACCTTCCACAAAGAGAAACCCTCCTGTGCTGTTCTTTGGCATGATGGCTTTCAATCTCCCATCCCAGAAAAGCACCGCGAAGACAACCGCCGCGCCTCAACAGGTCCCGAGAAGACAACCATTGGAGAGGAGTGGGGGAAAAAGATGGATGGACGAGGTGGAACAAGTATACGACTCAAATCAGCTACCTCTGCTGATGGCCTTGGATCATAATAGACTTTTGGGAGGTTTGACGTGGCACCTAATGCGACTGCTGGTTATTTATAGCTTTCAGAGCTGTGCCTCTGCAAGAAATATTAGAGTTCGCTACGATTTATCAGGGGCCTCATTAGACATCGGACCAGCAGAGGCAAACAGCACAGATGACATTAGCTGAGGTTTGGGTTCAAAGTAACTACATTTACATGCACCCAGATAATCCATTAATAATAGGATTGATGGCTCAATCAGATTTACACGCATCATGTAAATAAACACCTCGATCCGATTTAGAGCAATCAATGAAATTATTTGATCAGATTGAAAGGGGTGGTTACAATCAGGAAAATAAGCATGTAAAACATTCTCAATTGAATCCAAAAAACATAAATGTCAACTTTCTTTTTAGATATGTCATCAAGGCAAACAACACAAATAATTACATACTCACAGTGCAACAAAACTGTTCATGTCTGGTTTCTATAAAACTGCAAATAGTTTTGCATTTAAAAATGACAAAAATGAGTGCCTGTAAACATTCCTAATGGGTCTTTTTCATAGAAAGAGAGATTTCGCAGGCTTCTTTTCTGCAAAGTTTGAATTAGGCCGATTCTGTTCCTTGACAGACTGTCATTGTTTTCCAACTACTTGAAAGCAACTCTCCAAGTTTGTGGTTATGCAGATGTTTGCTCCACTAGGCTGGTTAAAACTACAGCAGAGTTACTATCTTTTCACAAGAAAAGAGAATATTGAGCCCTCGGGTCCCCTTTTCCGTAAATTGGAATATCTAGCAGGAAGGAATATCTTGAAAACGGTACTCTAGGCAAACAATGAAAAGCACAGCGCCTCGTGAGACACCCCGGAACATGGCGGATCTGGGACTCGATTCCATAAAGTAAGCCTCTGTGCACCTACGATAAGCAAAAGTGAGGGGAAATGGTGTATTTTAAAACAATCATAAAACACCAGAGGTTTCATGGGTCTCTTCGCGAGGCTCCGAGGCTGTTATTGCGTGTGTGTCTGTATATATGCCTAGGGAAGGGCAGGCTGTGTATAAGCGAGTTTGAAAATGAAACAGTCACTGCTGCAGAACTGGAATTTGAAATGCCACATTAAAAGATGTCAGACACATATGTTCTCTTTCATAGGTTCTCTCAACGCTGCGGAAAGCGCAGTGGGATATTCTCTGAATGTGCCGATTGTCTGAAGCCTTATAGAATCACGCCAATTCATTGGCTGATGGCGTCCGCGCAATATGGCTCCGCCCCGACGCTCTTACGTCGCATCATACGTATTCGCGCGCGCGCCATCTGCTCCTCAGATTTCTCTGCCTTCAGAACGAAGCGGTCACGTTTGCCCTTCGCTCGTGATTTTTCTGAGCTACAATTACATTTTGATTATTCTCGGCGCTTCTGCGACTGTTCAAGCGGAACTCTGTTTCTCCTTACGGTGAAGCTGCCATGGATTACAGACGCTGTACTCCGCCATGTGCTCGTTACATCGCTAACGACGACCCACACAGTAAGTGCGTTAAATGTTTGGGTTTTTCACATGCGCGTGAGGCAGTTATAGGATCGTCTAAATGCAAATTCTGTGAAAATTTGTTGCTCAAAACCCTCAAATTGCGGCTCGCGGTCTTTGAGAGGGAATCATTCGTCTCCCCCTGTCGCGCTCCCGAGGCCTCTCGAGGATCCGCGACCTGGGGTTCGGATGTAGAGCTTGAGGATGCGGAGTTCGAGCAGACGAGCCCCGCTCTTTCTCTCCCTCCCTCCCCTCGGCACGCGCGAGACATGCCAGTCGAATTTTCACACGATTATTTGCGCCCCAGCCCGGGAGCACGCGACGCGGTTTCTTTCGGGCTGGAGGATATACTTTTTACCGAGGCTTCCGACTCCGAGGATTTCGGGCCTACTCTCGCCGACGAGGTTATTCCGCCGAGCGGCCAGGAAGCGCGGCCTACTGCGGCCTACGCGGAGCTCGTTGACGTGCTTTCGCGCGCTACGGAGAAGCTCACTATTGATTGGCCCGACGAGCCACGTGAGTCTCAGTCGTCGAAACTCGACGAAAGGCTTCTCAGTGGCCCTAATTCTAGGCCTCAACGGAGGAAGCTGCCATTTTTCAGTGATCTGCATCATGAGATCTCCAGATCCTGGAAGCAGCCTTTCTCTTCGCGCCTCACTAATGCGGCTGCTGCTGATTTCACCAACCTGGTAGGTTCTGTGGAACAGGGCTATTCCGCCATTCCGGCGATTGAGGAAACTTTAGCCGACCATCTTGCTCCGTCGTCTGCGCCGTCCTGGAAGTCGCGCCCCCTTCTCCCTTCTAAAGCATGTAGGACTACTTCCTCTCTGATTGGGAAATCCTACATGGCGGCTGGGCAGGCAGGCATGACCCTGCACACTATGGCCATTCTTCAGGCCTACCAGGCGGACGTCCTGAAGGAAATGGACGAGGGTGACGGTGTGACCCCTGAAGCGGTCAAGGAGCTTCGTAAGGCTACGGATTTAGCCTTAAGAGCCACCAAGCATACCGCACGTGCTATAGGTCGCTCTATGGCTGGTTCTGTTGCGGTGGAGCGCCACTTGTGGCTTAACCTCACGGAGATCCGTGATAAAGAGAAGGTTTTCCTCTTGGACGCCCCCATTTCTCAAACAGGGTTGTTTGGTGAGGCGGTCAACACAGTGGTTGAGAAATTCCGCTCCTCCAAATCCCAATCGGCCGCGTTCAGACAGTTCATGCCCAGGAGGGCTAGGGAACCTTCTGCTCCCCCCCCGGTGCGACCCAGAGAACGTCCCTCTCATAGACCGGAGTTCTCTTCCAGAAGAAGCGAACCAGGGCATCCCCCACCTGCCACGGTTTGGGGAGCCCGCGGTCGCCCGTTTCCCCGTCAACGGCCTCACAAGCGCCTCCAGTTGAAGCGGTCCGACAAACCGACTGCTCCGGCGGCGCAGAGCCGTTCCTGACCCTCCGGTCAGAAAAAGGAGAGCTCCTCTGGTTCCTCAGGGTTGGGTCAGACCGCGCAAGCGTTTCTGCCCACCTCCCAGCTCTCCTTTCCTTGCCCTGTCACCTTCGCCACTCAGAGTGTCTCGAAGTGCAGGCCATATTTCACCTTCTCTACTCAGTCTGGTGCGGGAGGAAGGAGACGCTTTCGGCTTTCTCCCCTCACCCCCCACGCTCTCTATAACTACCGGCCGCATCCTCGGAGGCACTTTCCGTTTTCCTCCGAAGCAGGCGGACCTGGTCACCATGACCCCAATCTCGATGCCTCCCATCACGTGCCAGGACGCCGATGGCCCTCCTGCTCAGTCAACCTCTTTACCCCAGGAGCGTCAACACGGCACCCTTACTCAGGTATGTCGTCTGCATTACAACATCCCTCCTCCTCTATCACATTTCCTTCCAGAGTGGGAACGCTTACCAGGGGTATCGTCCTGGGTTCTTCGCACAATTCGGTTCGGCTACACTCTTCAGTTTTGCCGCAATCCCCCCCGTTTCAACGGGGTGTTTCCTACTGTAGTAGACAGCGCCGCTCAGGCTTCTGTACTGCAGCAGGAAATCTCTTCACTCCTTCTCAAAGGAGCAATAGAGGAGATTACTCCAGGGGAAACCGAGCGGGGCTTTTACAGCCGTTACTTCCTGGTCCCGAAGAAGGGCGGCGGTTTGCGTCCCATACTGGACCTCCGCCGGCTGAACTTCGCCCTTTACAAAGGGAAATTCAAGATGTTGACGCTGAAAGCTATCATATCTCAGATTCGGCCAGGGGATTGGTTCGTGACGATAGACCTAAAGGATGCTTATTTTCACATCCAGGTTGTACAGCGACACAGGCAATTCCTCAGGTTCGCCGTTGGAGAAAGGGCGTTCCAGTACAGGGTCCTTCCCTTCGGCCTATCTCTAGCTCCAAGGACATTCACAAAGTGCATGGATGCAGCTCTGGCCCCATTGCGGCTCCAGGGCATCCGTGTTCTAAATTACCTGGACGATTGGCTCATTTTAGCCCAATCCAGGGAGCTAGTGGCCCACCACAGAGACGTCGTTCTGAGTCATATCCAGTCTCTCGGTTTGAGGTTGAACTCGGAGAAGAGTGTTCTTGCTCCGGCTCAAAGCACCGTTTTCTTGGGGGTGAACATGGATTCCGTTCTCATGCAGGCCCGTTTGGCCCCTGCACGGATTTCCAGCTTGACGACATGCTTGGCTCGTTTTTCACTAGGCCATCATGTGTCTGTGGGCACCTGCCGCAGGATGCTGGGCCTTATGGCTGCGGCCTCCTCCGTGCTACCGCTGGGCCTACTCCACATGAGACCCTTCATGTGGTGGGTGAAACTCTCAGGGGTTCGACCCTCCGGGTCAACCCTTCGCCTACTGAAGGTATCGCGCAGTTGCTTTCGAGCCCTGTCAGTTTGGCGGGACCCTCTTTTTCTTCGGAAAGGGGTCAGCATGGGTGCGGTATCTCGTCGCCAGATGATTACGACGGATGCCTCTCTCACCGGCTGGGGAGCGGTTTTCGAGGGCAGACCAGCGTGTGGGGTCTGGACCGGAGAGGCTCTCTCCTGGCACATAAACTGCCTGGAGTTAAGGGCCGTTTTTCTGGCTCTGCTTCATTTCCTCCCTCTTCTGGAGGGTCACCATGTCATTGTCAGAACGGACAATATGGCAGTGGTGTCTCATGTGAACCGGCAGGGAGGTTCTCGGTCGCGCACCCTAGACAGGCATGCGCGTCACCTTCTCCTGTGGTCTCAGAGCAGATTCCTATCTCTAAGAGCGGTTCATGTCCCAGGGGTTCTGAACCTCGCAGCAGATTTTCTGTCGAGACAGAAACTCCGATCGGGAGAATGGATGTTGAACCGCCAAACGATGGCTCTAATCTGGAAGGTTTTTGGAGAGGCGGAGGTGGACCTCTTTGCATCTCAAGAGTCTTCCCAATGCCCTCTTTGGTTCTCCCTGAGTCCCCCGGCCCCATTGGGGATAGATGCGTTCGCTTACCCTTGGCCAACGCAGAAACTCTATGCCTTCCCGCCCATCAAACTGATCCCGGCGGTCTTGGCCAGAGTGAGAGAGAGCGGAGTCCGCCTCCTCCTGGTAGCTCCGTTCTGGCCATCTCAGCCATGGTTTTCGGAGCTAGTTCCTCTACTGGAGTCTCCCCCCTGGAGGATCCCGGTCAGGGAAGATCTGCTGTCCCAGCTACAGGGCAGGATATGGCATCCTCGCCCAGACATGTGGAAGCTGTATGTTTGGCCGATCAGAGGCCGTTAGCATTAAGCTCCGGTCTCCCAACTGACGTTCAGGAGACTATTGCGAGTGCTAGAGCTCCTTCTACAAGGAGATTATATTCTTCCAAATGGAAGGTTTTTGAGACTTGGTGTTTAGCACATGATAAGAGCCCAGTTAACTGCCCTGCTGGTTCAGTACTGGAATTCCTGCAGGAGAAGTTTGCGGCTGGAGCAGCCGCTACCACTCTCAGGGTTTATGTCGCGGCTATTGCAGCGCATAGGGAATCGGATGAGATTCCCCTAGGCAAGTTAAGGTTAGTTTCTGCCTTTATGCGTGGGGTGAAGCGCCTGAAACCGGCTCGCTCCCTAGAGTCCCCTCATGGGATCTTTCTGTTGTCCTAGAGGGTGTGACGAAAGCCCCCTTTGAGCCCTTGGAGTCAGCTCCGGATAGGATTCTGACTCTTAAGGTTTCTCTTTTGTTAGCTTTGTCCTCGTTAAAGCGGGTGGGAGACTTACAAGCTCTTTCTGTTAGCGAGTCCTGCTTGGACTTTGCCCTGGCCTGGTCAAAGTTTCCTTGAGGCCGAGACCAGGGTATGTCCCCAAGGTTCTTTCCTCAAGTTTCCGCTCTCAGGTAGTTAACCTTAATGCTTTCCACCCTCCTCCATTTTCATCTGAGGAAGATAGGGAGCTTAACTTGCTCTGCCCAGTTCGTTCTCTTAAGATATATGTAGACCGCTCAGGCGGTTGGAGGAAATCTAACCAGCTTCTGGTTTGTTTCGGTGCTAGCCGCCGTGGGCTTGCTGCATCGAAGCAGAGGATTTCTCACTGGGTCACAGAGGCTATCTCGTTGGCTTATGGGGTGCGTGGCTTGCCTTCACCTCTTAACATTAGAGCACATTCCACCAGAAGTGTAGCATCTTCTCAAGCTCTTTTCAGAGGAGCACTTTTGGAGGATATTTGTGTTGCGGCAGGCTGGTCCTCTCCGCATACTTTTGTAAGGTTCTATAGCTTGGATCTTGACATGACCCCGGGTTCCCAGGTTCTTTCTGTTTGAACTCGTTTCGGTCGTTGTCTCTTTTATCTACCAGTCATAAAAGCGCTCTAGCTTGGCGAGTTTGGTAGTCCGTTCCCACTGCGCTTTCCGCAGCGTTGAGAGAACCTATGAAAGAGAACGTCTCTGGTTACTTACGTAACCTATGTTCTCTGAATAGGGAACGAGACGCTGCGTTAGCGGCCAAGCTCCTCGCGCTGCTGACAGTTTCTTTTCGGCAGAGAAATCTGAGGAGCAGATGGCGCGCGCGAATACGTATGATGCGACGTAAGAGCGTCGGGGCGGAGCCATATTGCGCGGACGCCATCAGCCAATGAATTGGCGTGATTCTATAAGGCTTCAGACAATCGGCACATTCAGAGAATATCCCACTGCGCTTTCCGCAGCGTCTCGTTCCCTATTCAGAGAACATAGGTTACGTAAGTAACCAGAGACGTTTCCATTCTTCTGGCCTTATAGAAGGACGTGTGTTCGATATTCAATTTAGACTATGGCAGTAGCTTCCCTTACTCTCACATTCACTCTCTTCTCTTATCCAGTAATTATGCTACAGCGGTCTAAGAATCCTTTAGAAACAACCCACAATTTAGTAGACTCTAAAACACATAAATACTACAAAGGATGTCTTTAATACCAGGAGACGGTTACAATTCATCCTAATGGCAGTAGACAATCTGAACTTTGCAATCTTAACCGATGGGCACTCAGTTCAGTTATGGATTCTGTTTCTGTCACTTAACCCGTAAATTCCATGTGACTAATTACTCTGTAGCAGCAGGAAAATGATGTCATGACAACACTGATTGGCTGATAGTATCACAACACACACAGGCCCAAACTATTTAGTAATGACTCCAAAGCTGTGATGTCAAAAATAGCAGACTTGGGAAAAATATCAAAAGCTTAAATTACGCTTTTAAGAAAGTAACAAAAAAATATGACTGGTAAAATATCCACTATATTGTAATAAAACACTTTATTTCGATGGTCAACTTTAGACATTCTACTAACTATTTTAACTTTGCAACTACATGTCAACTAGCAGTCATTAAAGTATTAGTAGACTGTATGCTTAATATCTGATAACACTTTATTCTGAAAAACTACAAGTCAACTTATGCCTAGTTCACACTACAGGATTTTAAGCCAGATTTAAGCCCGATTTGCAAGTTCACTCGCCGACGCCAGACAAATATCTTGCATGCTAAATATCTGGAGCTGTCGGCCGACTCGATAGCCTTTGGTGTCACGTATTGCGACGAGCAACAGCCAATGATCAGCTTGTTATCACATTACTGTGATGAATTTTTAATAGATAAGATAATAAACTGTCTTTTAGAACTAATCATGTTTCTGACTCTAAAATTCTGACCTTTAGATGATCTAACCTTATGAAAAACTTTTACCTGACTTCCCCTTTGGGTCTAATATTGACTAACTCTTACCTGACTTCCTCTTTTAGGCATCCTAACATTCTACCTTTTGAACAAAATGTACTGAAAACTTTGAAAGTAGTGAAAACTAATGACTTTGGTTGTGTAAGTGTAAAAATAACAAATATGGGAAATGAAACTAGACAGAGGTCTAAACTTGAAACCTTTTGGTTACCTAGTAACAAGAGGGCTTGTCTATGAAGAACCAATCAAATTGTGGGGACATTATGTAATGTTTCATGTCATTTTTGCCATGCTCCTAGTCTATAAAAACTGTTGTATTCGTGTTTACTGGTGGGGTATTTAAAGGACATTTGCTTTAAACAAGTCTGTTTGTTTATTACTGCTGTGCAGAAGGCTAGTTAGGGAAGCAAGATAGTTAGAGGAACAAGTTAGAGTTAGGGAACTCGGCTGTAGTCGATGTGTAGACTGGCTGGAGTATAGTTAGGGGATGTGACTGTAGTCGACTGTAGACTCACTGGAGTATAGTTAGGGGATGTGGCTGTAGTCGATGTGTAGACTCGCTGGAGTATAGTTAGGGGACGTGGCTGAAGTCGACTGTAGACTCACTGGAGTATAGTTAGGGGACGTGGCTGAAGTCGATGTGTAGAATCACTGGAGTATAGTTAGGGGACGTGGCTGAAGTCGACTGTAGAATCACTGGAGTATAGTTAGGGGACGTGGCTGAAGTCGATGTGTAGAATCACTGGAGTATAGTTAGGGGACGTGGCTGAAGTCGACTGTAGAATCACTGGAGTATAGTTAGGGGATGTGGCTGTAGTCGATGTGTAGACTCGCTGGAGTATAGTTAGGGGATGTGACTGTAGTCGACTGTAGACTCACTGGAGTATAGTTAGGGGATGTGGCTGTAGTCGATGTGTAGACTCGCTGGAGTATAGTTAGGGGACGTGGCTGAAGTCGACTGTAGAATCACTGGAGTATAGTTAGGGGACGTGGCTGTAGTCGATGTGTAGACTCACTGGAGTATAGTTAGGGGACGTGGCTGAAGTCGACTGTAGACTCACTGGAGTATAGTTAGGGGACGTGGCTGAAGTCGATGTGTAGAATCACTGGAGTATAGTTAGGGGACGTGGCTGAAGTCGATGTGTAGAATCACTGGAGTATAGTTAGGGGACGTGGCTGTAGTCGATGTGTAGACTCACCGGAGTATTGTTAGGGGACGTGTCTCTAGTATTTGTATAGACTCGCTGGAGTATAGTTAGGGGACGTGGCTGTAGTTGAAGTGTAGACTGGCTGGAGTATAGTTAGGGGACATAGCTGTAGTCGACTGTAGACTCACTGGAGTATAGTTAGGGAACTCGGCTGTAGTCTATATGTAGGCTCGATGGAGTATAGTTAGGGGACTCGCCTGAAGTCGATGTGCAGACTCGCTGGAGTATAGTTAGGCGATGTCGCTGTAGTATTTGTATAGACTCGCTGGAGTATAGTTAGGGGACAAGGCTGTAGTTGAAGTGTAGACTCACTGGAGTATAGTTAGGGGACGTGGCTGTAGTCGATGTGTAGACTCGCTGGAGTATAGTTAGGGGACATAGCTGTAGTCGACTGTAGACTTAGGAGTATAGTTAGGGAACTCGGCTGTAGTCGATATGTAGACTTGATGGAGTATATTTAGGGGACTCGGCTGAAGTCGATGTGTAGACTCGCTGGAGTATAGTTAGGGGACTTGGCTATAGTCGATGTGTAGACTCGCTGGAGTATAGTTAGGGGACTTGGCTATAGTCGATGTGTAGACTCGCTGGAGTATAGTTAGGGGATGTCGCTGTAGTCAATGTGTAGACTCTCTGGAGTATAGTTAGGGGACGTGGCTGTAGCCGACTGTAGACTCACTGCACTGTAAAAAAAGTTAACTCATTATTTTGAGTTATCTTTTGCATGGGTTTTTTTTAGTTTAACTAACTTATTTCGATAAGTTGAGGACAAAAACTTAAAATTTCTTGTTGTCTGGACAATCTAGTTAAAAAAATAAGTTGAATATAACTAAATTGCTAAAATATTTTTTACAGTGTGGAGCATTAGAGGACGTGGCTGTAGTCGACTGTAGACTCACTGGAGTATAGTTAGGGGACTCGGCTGTAGTCAATGTGTAGACTCGCTGGAGTATAGTTAGGGGACGTGGCTGTAGTCGACTGAATCGCTTAGTATAGTTAGGGGACTCGGCTGAATTCGACTGTAGACTCGCTAGAGCAATTAGGTTTATGGAAAAATCTACCACATTACACAAGCCTTTTGTATTTGATCGTTGCCAAACCACAACACGAGCAGGAAGCTGCTTTTTCATTATAAACATGTTTAACTCACCTCCAGCTCTCTCAATCCCTGCTGCCCGCATGTGCTTATCCATCCTTTCACCCATATTCTTTTATTTTTTATTTTTTATAATTTTTATAATTATTATTATTTTTTGCAGCAGCAATTTTGTCCCGGCGTCCATTTTCAAATAGACAACTCCTATTTAGCATCATTTCCCATTCCACTTCTCGCATGTGTTTTCATAACAAAACGTGGTTTGGGGAGCGGATAGAGTCGCTGGGTGACAGAGTTGTTGTCAGCTCGTTGTAGTGTGTAACCCCCTGTTGCAGATCATTTATGTAGTGTCACGTAGTGTGAACACCATAACGACTTCAAGACTCCAGAGCAAGTAATCTAAACAGAACAGTGATCTGCCGATGTTTAAAGTTGTGTAGTGTGAAACTAGGCATTATTCTACCAACCCTAACCTTCAGTCTACTGAAGGCTACTAATACTCTAAAGGCCGGGACAAACCAAGTCCAATGTCGGTCTTTCATTCTGTTCCGCACCATTGGCTCTAGTCAAATGGTGTCTGGGTTTTAAAGGGTACCTATCATGGAATTTTGAAAATTACCTTTCATGTAGTGTGTAACATAGATCTAAGTGAACAAAAACATCCTGCAAAGTTTTAACCCTCTGGGGTCGGCCGTCACGTGGGCGTGATCTGCTCACTTTTTTTCTCATCAGTGCAAAAGAGACTCAAATAACTCTGTTGATTTTGATCTTCCATGTAAGTGTTATACATCATTCAAAACTGTTAAATGTCTTCTTTTTATTTGTGTACACAAATAAGTCTACACATTGACTACAGCCGAGTCCCCTAACTATACTCCAGTGAGTCTACAGTCGGCTACAGCCACGTCCCCTAACTATACTCCAGAGAGTCTACACATTGACTACAGCGACATCCCCTAACTATACTCCAGCGAGTCTACACATCGACTATAGCCGAGTCCTAACTATGAAAGTTCACGTATACAAAGTTATTGTCTCTCAAAAGTAAGAGTCGACTCTGAGACGCTCATATGAATCGATAGACAAACGATGCATTTTCTCTAACTTTCGTACGTCACTTGTACAAGTTATTTGAATTCGAACACGCCCACTCAGTGCGCGCGCCGAGCAGACAGAGAAACCTGACAACATCATGTCGACGAGACTCTGTTCTGAAGTGCGAATCAAAAGCAAACTTTTTTTTTCACTGCCCAGGGACAAGCATGTGAAGACTCAGTGGCTAGAGTTTATATTTACAACTATACCACACAAGTATAGCCACCTTGAGCTGTGTTCGCGTTATTTTAATGACGATCGCTTCACAAACACAAATGCTTTCAAGTGTGGATTCGCGAGTCGGCTGATATAGGAAGGTTCAATACCAAGTTTATTTGGATCGGCTTCCTCCTCCGAATCACAACCTGTAAGTACTATTAATAATTGTTGCTTTTATGTGTGTGTGTGTGTGTGTGTGTGTGCGTGTGTGCGTGTGTGTGTGAGAGAGTGAGAGTTACGCTCAGCAGCTTCTAGGTCTCCAATGTCATTTTTTTTGTTTTTTGAAATATGTGAAATTATGTGAAGCGTATTGTAGTACTGCAGTGCTTTATCAATATGTTTAAGCTTTGGGCTAACGCAAAATATAACTGACTGCGTCATCTGACCAATCACCGCCGATTAGCGTCACGCAAAGGCGGGGTTTGGACAAATGAGTCGTCAAACGAATCATTAGGGAGTCGGTGAGCAAATCAGGTAAAAATAAATGCATATTATAAGACAACAAAAGTGTTTTTTGTCATTGCATGCATGTAAAACTGTTGTTGGGGACTCCCAGAACATTATTAGGAACATTTTAAATGCCATAATAGGTACCATTTAAGGCCTGATTCAGCATGTTTAATCGGCATCGGCAATGCGTTACTGTAATGCATTACTTTTGTAACGCGTTACTCCCAACACTGATTATAATATATAAAAATGTTAATAAATAAATAAAATTATATTGCACTCTGAAATGGTTAAAGTAATGGAAATGCAAACCAAAGGGAATGTGTAAACATGTATGCTTCAATCAAAGTTGTATTGGAAAGGGGCTGTTATTGCTTCATCACTCCTGTTGTGCCTAATAGTGACAGGATGTTGCGCCTTGACTCGGTCTTGACCCTGACTACACTGTCACAACTCTGACTAGTGGACAAATCCGACATGACAGGCGTGCAATGTGATCTGAGTGTCAAGTAAACTGCTTCGGACAGAGATGTCCACCTATGTCCTAATTAGGACTGGCAGTTTGAACTGTCACGGTTTCCGGCATAAATATACCCTCAGCCATGCAGTATATACAATACAGGTTTGAAAGCATTGATCATTTAATCAAACTGAACGACAATTGGCCCTTTCTCTGCTCAGCGTGAAAGCTCATTGTTAAATCTTTGATGTGATAGACGCATGCGGTGTTGCCTTAATAAGGACATTTAGTCGCTTGCATCTGCTTAAACAATCCTTAATCAAAACCTGATTGGCAAAAGGCTTGCCGGCTTCAAATGCCATTGGCAGAAAATAACTAAATCAGACGGCTCTCCTTCAATCTTTTATTTAACGCATTTTCAATCAGCTGAGCGGGATACAGGGAACGCTAAATGAATTGCACGAGGCAGAGAGATGCAGCCAGTGTCAAACATGCGGCACAGCCGTGGAGATCAATACCAGCTCCTGATCTGCAATTGATGAAAAGCTTCTGCTCTCTGCTCTTGGTATAATCTCAGATCCTGATTTATCTGTGTAGGGAATGTTTTACCGAACATGCGATATCGATTGGCCGTCCCATCAGCCCGTGTCTCTCATCCCTCGTTTTTTTCTCTCGCATATCTATTACTCTTCTTTGGTCTTCTTGTCTTTGTCGGTCCATCTCTCAGTTTCATTCTCTTTTCTATTCCTTCCTTTTGCATTTGCATTTTCCATTATACCAGGGTCTATAACGACAAGAAAGAGCCGTTAGCTTTCGCATTCTTCTCAATGGAGGTCGTTTGGCTGACGATGCCAAAGTTAAGAAGTATATGAAATTGACACCCTCTCCCTATCAACTCTAAAGTTCCAAATAAAAGCAACAAGGACATTACAGCCTTTCTTAATCTTTAAGGTGAATCAAATAACAGCTGAAGAAGCTTTATTTTTAAGAGTGGCAGAGTTCAAATGTTGCCACCTGCCACTTTTTAAATATGTAGTATCTTTTGTATATGTTTTTTTTAAGCAGGTTTCTTCCACAAAGTGCTCTTACTGTTCCTCTGGATAGTCAAGAAGGAAGAAAAGGGTCAAAATTCAAAGGCTTGTATAAGACTCTCTATTTACACAGCAGCTGCTGGCAGATGGGCTGTAAGTATGTCCTATCCCTTACTAAATTGCTTTTACCGTGATATAGCACTTCTGGGTATCATTTTCACAAGTCTTTGAAGTCTTTTTACTTTTTCACTTGGCAGCAACCTGTTCCACTTCTTCTTGCACCCTGGCCTCAAATCAAGTGTTATCAGAAGAGAATATTTTCTGTTAAATTCAGCACTTTCAATGTACCCAAAAGCTTATTTTATAAGCTACTATTTATTTATATTGCAGAATGCCTTGCAGGAGCATCCAAAGCCTTAATGGACCAAAATCTTTGAATTCAGTTTTCTGTAATATTTTAAAGGATTTATTTGGTTATTCCACAAACCTTCCAATATAGAACAAACACTGAAAAAGATGTATGCAGCTAAACAATAGACAATATCCAGCTTGATATTATATGATGGTATATATGACTTATTTATTTTCTAAAAATAATATTTGAAGTATTGCAGCTTTTATTTTATTATTTGAGAAATAAGTTAAAGTTCACTTATAAAAAAGTTTGAGTTGCATAAGCTAATTTAAGATCCCAAACAACAGCCTTAAAGGATTGGTTAACTTTTAAAAAAAACTTTTGCTGATAATTTACTCACTTACGTACTGCTGGATAACCTAACACAATTATAAGAATAAAATAAAAACATTAATGAGGAAATGGGTACAAAAATAACCAAGTGTTTGGTTGTCAGGGTATGGAGCCCCTAAAGGGACATGGTGGTGGAAAAAATAATAATAAGTCAATGCTTTGGGTTCTCTCGCATTTGTATTGCATTGCCGTGATAAACTTTACGTTCGCTCGCAACACCTTTTGAGCTATCCTTTCTATCATTTAGAGGGAACACAAAGTTTCTTGAGGGACGCAAAACATTTTCGAGAGAACGCAAAATCCTTGGCAAATAATTTTTCTTCCATTTCTTTTCCTTCTCTCATTTTTCTTGTCCCTTTATGGGCTCCATAGTCAAGGAGTGTATATGCTACATCAAAACAACTGTATTCTTGGTTGTGCCTCAAAACTCACCGAGCGAATAAAAAGCACTTGTGAGAGAAGCTTCAAGAGCATGGGTTTGAAGGAGCTACAGAGTCCAGTAACTGTGAACTGATGTTAGTCAACCATTTACAGTACAGAGTCCGGTTTAAAACTGCTCTATATGAGGGACACAAAAGAAGCTATTACTCAAAAGGAATGGTATGAAATCATCTCTAGAGTTTACCCATAAGAATAACAGTGACCCTGCTGCAGTGTGGGGAAAGATTCTGTGGTCAGATGAGACCAAGATAGAGCTTATTTTAGCCACAAATTCAAAGCTATATGTGCAGTGCACCAGCAGTTCTGCCCACACCTCAGAAAAACAGCATCCGTACAGTGAAGTATGGAGCTGTTAGCATCCTGCTGTGGGGCGGCTTTTCATCAGCAGGGAATGGACATCTTGTTAAAGTGGAAGGAAGAATGGATGGTGCAAACTTTATGGAGCTATTGCACAAGAATCAATGTCAGTCTGCTAAGAAAAATAAAGCAAATATTTCAGTGGGATACAGATGAGGCCAAATTAACATCAGAGTTGCAATAGCATATAGTCTTCTCAGTGCACTTGAGAATATGTAGCACTGTTTTGAATTCGCAGTGTGCACATTTCATACAACGTGAAGCAAACCTCCCTGGAAGTACGTCAAAATGGCACCTGTATAGTATGCAAAATGTAGTACATAGTCTGTACACACTCTGAAAACTGCCAATGCGGCAAAGACAAGGACGTTTACACTGCGTCTCAAAGAACGTAAATGAAAAACACAAGGTGTGGTGCATCACACAACCAATATATAAGAAAATGTAATGCCCATAACTGAAAAAAAGGTGTATGATTTACTTTGAAAGAATTTACACCCATAAATTGCTAGTAGATTTCACAAATATTTACAAAGAAACGGCAAAAAACATTGAATTAAATTTAAATTTAAATATAGAAAACAAAAATAGTAAAAACATTTTTTTTTAGAGTTTTTAACAGATAATGTGCCCTATAAGTAGACCATTTGTGATACATTAGCATTTCAACTTTTGACTCAACCAATGGTGGTTATATATCCATAATATCACATCAAAATAAAATAAACAAACAAATAAAGATTTCTGATTTTGATGTAGTATAGAGGTTGGTAATGTTTTGACATATAACACACATATCTGTGTATTATAAACAAATAATGAAGCCAATTGTCATTCGTTTTCAATAAATACAGCCCAAACACACTTTAAAAGCAAGTAATTTCAATAAAGGTTTGTTGGATTATATATGATAACAGCACAGATGTATTGTTTTAATTGAAAACATTATGACACTGGCAATCAATATATGATTAAGTTTGGTGAGACAAGTTTTGGCATAATATGTTGGCAGACCCACTTATTTATTTAGTTTTGAATACAATTACATGCATATATTTGAGGCCACAATTACTTTTTAGGGCTTCTCTTTATATGATATGGGTTTTTGAATTTATATAGGCTTATAAATTTGAATATACAGTATATGAGCCTGAAGATATGTAAAATATCAACCTGTTTTATATTCTATTCATTGCCCTGGTTCTGAGTTTTTCTTCAGCAAATTCATATTTATCATGCAGGCTGTCAGGCAATCTCACAAATGATATGCCGCATGTAGGAATTCTCTCTGCTGACATGTCCCTCTCATGAACCGACACACTCATTCTTAAATACACCCTCTGGCTGAGGGAATCTGGTAACCACAGTAACTGATCGAGCTCCCGTATCTCCACGGCAGCACTTGATGATCTGCACGGCATTGTCTGCGCTGGCACTGATGTTCTCCCAGCTGCCAAGAGGAATCAGTTTACTGAGGAGCCAGCCAGACAGCGTCCCTTAAAGCCGGCCTGTCATGAAAACTTTCAATCCTCCCCAAACGGAGGAACAAAAGCTTGAAAAAATCTTAGTCCTGCTTAAGTGTTTTCACTGCTAATGTTTTTTGGGGTCATTGGCTGTGTCTAGACAATTTAATTCTAATTTCTTTTTTTTAAATAGAATGTAAAATGAACACCATGATGTTAACAGTTCAAACATTGCTGCATTGCTGTCACGTGACCTCACTACATGATGAGTCAAAAATAGTGAGTCAAATAAGAGATTTCCGGTTCATTCGTGACACTTAAAATGGCTCTTTGGTTTACAACACATTTTCGGAAGTGTAGTAAACTGTCCATGCCTACAGAAAATGTGCATACTATGAATACTATTATGTGTACTGAAAAAAAAGTAAGAGTGTTATAGAAGTATGCCATTCCGAGCACAGAGGTCATGCTTTAATTTTTGCTTGGGTAATAAATTAACAAAGTAATATTTTTAATGATAAATTAAAATGGCTGCAATTGACATGGATTTTCAAATGTCTAAAATATAAAAAGTACTTTTTTGTGTATGCATAGTACACTGATGCTGCCTTACATTTTGTTTATGCTGTTTAAGTCATGTCAACTTAAATTACATTAAACTGACTTAAAAAAATGTCTTGTATAACTTGAATAATCTTCTTTAACTTATAAAAAAGTTGAAAATTGCTTAACTTATTTTGATGAGTTAAAGCAATGTAAAGACACATGTTGTCATATATGTTGGCATGTTTTTTTTACAGTGTAGTAAAAACATTATGCCACAACATGTATTACTGGATGGATGGATGGATGGATGGATGGATGGATGGATGGATGGATGGATGGGTAGATGGATGGATGAATGGATGGATGGATGGGTGGATGGATTGATGGGTTGATGGATGGGTTGATGGATGGATGGATGGATGTATGGATAGATGGATGGATGGATGGATGGATGGATGGATGGATGGGTGGATGGATTGATGGGTTGATGGGTTGATGGATGGTTGGATGGATGTATGGATGGATGGGTTGATGGATGGATGGATGGATGGATGGATGGATGGATGGATGGATGGATGGATGGATGGATGGATGGGTGGATGGATGGGTGGATGATGGGTGGATGGATGGGTGGATGGATGATGGTGGTGATGGATGGATGGATTGATGGGTTGATGGATGGTGGATGGAGTGGATGGATGGATGGATGGATGGATGGATGGATGGGTGGATGGATGGATGGATGGATGGATGGGTGGATGGATGGGTGGATGGATGGATGTTGGATGGATGTAGTTGGATGGATGGATGGATGGGTTGATGGGTGATGGATGGGATGGATGGATGGATGGATGGATGGATGGATGGATGGATGGATGGTGATGGGTTGATGGGTTGGATGGGATGGATGGATGGGTGGATGGATGGATGGATGGATGGGATGGATGGATGGATGGATGGATGGGTGGATGGATGGATTGGATGGGATGGATGGATGGATGGAGTGGATGGATGGATGATGGATGGATGGATGTGGATGGATGGGATGGATGATGGGGATGGTGGATGGATGTGGATTGTGGATGGATGGGGATGGATGGATGGATGGATGGATGGATGTGTTGATGGATGGATGATGGATGGATGGATGGATGGATGATGGATGGATGGATGGTGATGTAGATGACACTTTATTTTGATGGTCGACTTTAGACATTCTACTAAATACAAGTTCAGGATAGTATAATAAATTGACATGTAGTTGTAAAGTTGACAACATGTCAATTATTATACTAACCAAAGTTACAGACAGACAAAGACAGACAGACAGACAGACAGACAGACAGACAGACAGACAGACAGACAGAGATAGATAGATAGATAGATAGATAGATAGATAGATAGATAGATAGATAGATAGATAGATAGATAGATAGATAGATAGATAGATAGATAGATAATATCTATAAAATACAATAATACATTTTAATTAAATATATTGTGGCATGAATTTTTACCTGTCAGCTTATATGATATAAGCACATAAGCGTATACAGTACATTATATCAGCTTGTTTGGTATATTTCACTTATATGGAATGCATTTCAATCAAGCATAATTGCCGTCACATGCAGTTTCAGGTGTGTGTTAGGCTACGTGACGGTTTCGCTTTGTTTGTTTTCACAGAGCACAGAAGGCTCTCAATTATGCCGTGCGGTTTAAATGTTGATGGCCAAAACTCACTGTAATGAAGAGTTTTGCCTCTTGTCTCCACTTTCAGGCACTTGTAATATCCGGTGCGTTGCTGCTCCACGCCAAGAAGCGGCACAATGAGAGCATGTGAAGTGTCCATGCAGGCTCCCTCACCTCTGGAGAGGCACAAAGATGAAGTGGAGCAGACATTGAATTGTTTTGTCAGAATGCTTGGCAGCGCTTAAAAATAAGTGAAGCGTTTACAGCATGCAAAATGCTCACAGAGCGCTGAGAAGGAACATAGGTTTGAGCAAAGTAGGCCAGGTAATTACTCTTTTGCGCTTCAGGCTTAAAGCGAACGTCAGGCACTTCATCAGATTTATGCTTTGTGTCTCGGACAGATCTAATTAAAGCAAAAGGAATTGGAGAATATTTTTTGTCTGTGAGGAACAAAACACCTTAATCGGGGCCGTTCATCCACATTCCGTTTGCTTTCTTTGAAAAATTAGTTTACGGAATCTTAAAGTTAAAACTTTAGTTGTGTTTTTTTAGTTAAGTTTCATATCATGATAAACATTAGTGTGCACCTGAACGCAAGATTGCACTTGCTTCTTTATAAAAATCTATCCTTATTTACTATTACTGCCATAACCTTTATACAATTAACATTAACCAGGATTCAATTATTGTGTTAAACAATGGATTACCTACAACAGCAGCCCAAAACAAATGACAAAATAGCCAGTTCATTATTGGTTAACACATTAACAAGTAATCCACATGGCTGAGGTTAAATTTGTAAAGAATAGGACCAATCATTGTATTAAAAAAAAGTTAATATGTCCTTTTTTGATAATTTACTGACTAAAAATGATGTCCAATATATTACAAAAGATAAAATGAAGAAAAATAAATATATATACAGTATATATATATATATATATATATATATATATATATATATATATATATATATATATATATATATATTTATATATATATATATATATATATATATATATATATATATATATATATATATATATATATATATATATATATATAATACAAATAAATAAAATTATAATGTTATGTTCTATATTCTTATGGAAGACAATGTTTAAGGTCACCCATATTTGGCAGAAACAGTGGTACTATTCCATTTGTGCCCAGATCTGATTAAAATACATAAATTCCCAAAGAAAAGTGGATAAAAACTTAAAAAGCTGAACTAGTTAAATAATTTAGAGACAAATCTACAGTTATGAATCACTCACTGACTGAGGAGAAAGACGGACAGAAATGGAAGAAAGGGAACAGGAGACTGACCTAAAAAACAGGGAGAAGCAGAGAAAGAAAGAAAGAAAAGGCAGAAGGGACTCTTGCAGCGAGTCTGGCTGCCCCGCTTCGGGTCGCATCATTAAATGTGCTCGGGTGCAAAGTGAATCATCACTCGTTGACATTCCACTGCGCTTCCAAGACACAGTGTTGTTTTTTACAGCTAGAAGACGTGGGAGCAGGAGCGGGCAGGGGCGGCGTTTGCGTATGGCAGAGTATGGCCATTGCCATACCCTAGCAGTCAGAGTTCAGATAAAACATCAGCTGATGATGCTCGTTAAAGATTTTAGAAGGGCTTTTTAAACCCCCTAAATTTTCACCCCAGCCCCCCAAAAATGTGCGTTTCGTGATCGCTCAGTCAGTCGTCACCTTTAAAAGTCATTTTAAAAAAAGCTCATTCTCAACCGGCTTCTCCGCAGCGTCAGCGTCAGAACAAAAGCAGATGAAAACGTGCATGCATTTATTGATAGACCGTGTAGGCCTATAGTATATTTCTATCTGTGTAGTTCTTTGTTTGTCATAAATGCAGTTTACATTAAATGATGCTGGAGTAATTAAACACGGTTTCCCACTGTAAAATCTGGGCTTGTTTATTTATAAAATATTCATTTCATATAAACGAGTCTTAAAGATCACCATGCTGATTGCGTGAGCAAAGTGTGCACTTTTCTTTAAATCACGCAGCACAAACAGAATGGCTATATAGGCTACTTAATTACAGTCTTGTGCTGTTTTATAAAGGCACAAAGCCATATCACGGTTTCGGTGTTGGGAAAAGGGAGAAGAGAGAGTTCGGCAAAAGGTGGATTCGAACTCGGGTCGAACGCGTCAAAAGCTGCTTTCAAGCACCTCACGACGCCCTCGCCCTATTGCTAATGTGACGTCACCAGTGACGTATTACCAGTGGTGAACGCAAAGCATTTTGGGGATCCGCGGCACAAACAGAAGGCGCCAGTATTGATTGCATGGAGGGAAGAACGCAGTGTACTAGATTCCGTCTACCTGCTGTGTTGTAAACTGCAGTAGTCGTTCTCACGCTAGAAGTGGCATAAAGCTTAATAACGGAAAATCCTTTTATCGTTTTCCAGCGTGGAAAAATAGTAACTACAAGCCATGTTTCAGAGGTGACAAAAAGGCGACGAATGCCTGGCATGGATAGCAGCAGAGTTTAGAGTGTGACAAAAGCACAATGTTGTGTTTTATTGCGAGTGTACACAAATATAATTAAACACTTTGCAGTTCTGTTTGAATGATGTCCTGTTATGAACAAAATGACGGAGTATGTTCTTATGTTTCCACCAGTCGATCGCGTCTCTCTCTCAAATACCTCAAATATATAATCTTTGGAAGCCGAAATCTAAAATAAAATCAGACTAATATCACAGATCTAAAGTGTAACCATATAGGCTACGTTTGAATGTTTAGTGGTTCTGTCCTCCGTCGTCACTCATAAGCAGGGCTCTCTCTCTCTCTCTCTCTCTCTCTCTCTCTCTCTCTCTCTCTCTCTCTCTCTCTCTCTCTCTCTCTCTCTCTCTCTCTCTCTCTCTCTCTCTCTCTCTCTCTCTCTCTCTCTCTCTCTCTTTTTCCTCATATCTCGTCTTTGCATTAGGATTTAGTTTTAGGCGGTATGGTCCGACAATGTTATCTTTAGCCCGCTGCATTTTGTAGGATTATAATATGTTTTTTCCCACTACTGTTTTATTTTTTTTCATGCCAGAAAGCAAGCCTGCTATGCCAGCCCATCTAAACTCTGTGTAAACTGGCCAAACATACCCATAATTCTTTGCGTTTTGATGACGTTGCCGCCCAGTTGGTCACATGTCTTAGCGATCTCTATACCACTGTACTGTATCGTAGCCCACGTTCATTTGACTGCATCCGGTTTTGTTTGTTTGATAACGATGTGGACGGAGCATGGTACAGATAGTTGCCCCGAATTTGATTGGTGAATAAAATTCAAGTTGTTGTGATGCCAATCGCCTCCGCGATTCTGTCTGGCCTAATAAGCTGTGAGCTATCCCTATTTTCTTTCCCTCCTGACACAACGCGTCAACTTACAAGTTAACTTAACAGTTCTTTGTGCATTTTGTTAATGTGAGGTATATCGTTCGGTAATGTCGGTAATTTAACGTTATGCCAGAGGGAATGCCATACTCTAGGTTTTTGTGAAACGCCGCCACTGGGAGCGGGTAGGCCGAAGAAAGTGGAAAGGTGGGACGCAGACAAGATGTCACTCCACCTGACAGTCTCGAATGCATAAAGTGCTGTTAAAACTTTAATCGGCTCATTTCAGGGGCGAAAAAAGTCGCAAATGCCTCCATAGGGCCAAACCAATGAGTATTGCTTCAAGCACACAGGACAAAAAAGACCTTAGGCTTTAATGGCCCCTTAAGGAGCCGCAATGCCTTTGGATCACAGAAAAGGAAAAAGATGTGGAGATATTAGTTATTTTAGCTATAGGAAACACGATTAGGGTCTCACGTTCATTGGTCCCATGCTGCATTTCCAAATAAAAGCCCAGATTGACAGACAGGCCACTTTCTCACCGTAAACTCTTCTGCAACACGTTGCATATGTTTGATGGTTGCAGTGCTGCTTAGATGTTAAATAATTTAGGATATTGCTGAGAAACATCTTTATCGCATTTGTGCTGGTTTCTGCATTGGCATGAAAGTGCACTTGATGGTTCATGATATAATAATGCGGCTGTGAAGTCATTAAGGCCACATTTACACCGCAGGTCTTGATGCCCAAATCCGATTTGTTGACTAGATCATAATAATTACTTTTTTGGACGGCCAGCTTACATTTTTTACAAGTGACCCATATCTGATATCTGCAGTTACACACTTGGCGATACACAAGGTAGTGAAAGTCAGGAAGTAAAAAGAGAGTGATTTGCAATGGACGCAGACGAAATGATAATACAAGCTTTTGCTTTCCACTCCATCTTTACAGGTCAGCAAAACTTTAATTTGAGCCTTCGTCCTCCATTGCGCCATTGAAAAGAGTCCTGTGATCGCGGTTGGTGTCCACCTGAGTTGACGTCATTCGCCACAGTCACTTTTTCAATGATGTCTGACTTTCATTGATGGTATTATCCAAACTGTCCTCTTTCATGGCAGGGGCAAATGCATGTATCCAATTCATATCAGATTTATTTGCACATTTGTATAGGCATGAAACCGATCTGAGAATATCGGAAACCATGTGCTTTTTTCCTGCCTAGATGTTCGTGGGTCATATTTGATCTGTGCCACATGTGAAGAAAAAAAATCTGAATTGGGTCACTTGAACCATGTAATGTAAACGCGAGTTTCTTTAAGAGAGCAAAATGAAATGTAACTGCATGAATAAATAATATTGTCATCAAGTTGTCTCTTTATCATACATATTCTCTTTTAAAACTATCTGATGGATTCAATCTAACAGACACAGCACGGCCAGAGAAAATACATGTGAAGACTGCGAGGGCCGGTTAACGGTTGACTGACTTTGGTCAGAACTGGATCAACTGGGGGTTTGGGCCCTACATTAAAATGAAATCACCTTCCTGTCAATCAACCCAGTGGACCTCGACAGAGAAGCGAATGCAGTGCTGATAGAAGAGGGAAAATGACATGTGAGAGCATTAGAGCAAAGAGTCCAAGAAAGATGTCTTGTGTGAAGAGATTCAAGACTTCATTTGAACCAGAACAAGCCCATATATCTTTGAAAGAAATGTATGCTATAATCTGTGCATTATGGAAAATAGAGTATAATAAGGTCAGGTTGACAAAAACTATTCTCCAGTGTCTTGTAACCTATGTCAAAACCAATACTAGACCATATTTGATTTGAGAGCTGCAGCAAAAGTGAATCTGAAGGTAATAAATGACTTAAACTTCAATCTATTAAGAAAGGTTTAATTTGAGCATTTGTAGCTCTGGTTATATAATGCAACGTTAATTGAAATATGTTTCTGCCTAAGAGTAGACTACATACTACTGTATATCAGTAACACTTCACAGTACGGTTCTATTTAGAAAATCAAATAGCTAACAAGAACTCTTTATCTCATTTAATATAACTATATACACAACCATTCAAAAGTTTGGGGTTGGGAAGATTTTGTAATGTTTTTGAAAAAAAAAAGTATCTTATGTTCACCAAGGCTGTATTTATTTGATTAAAAAGTAGAGTAAAAAGCAATATTGTGAAATATTATTACGGTTCAAAATAGCTTATACAATTTGAATAGGTTATTTGTTCCTGTGATGCAAAGCTGAATTTTCAGCATCATTACTCCAGTCTTCAGTGTCACATGATCCTTCAGAAATCAGTATAATATGATGATTTGATTTAATGCTAAACCTCATTAAAGTTGAAAACAGTTGGGCTGCTTCATTTTTTTTTTTTTTTTGGAAAGTGTGATCATTTTTTCAGGATTGTTTGATAAATTAAATGTTTGTGTGTGTGTGTTTTTTTTAAACTTTCTTTTGAATTAGAAATCTATTAATGTATATGTATACCAAAACATGTCAACTTATAATGTATAAATAACATTAGTTTATTATGACATAAAATATCAATGAGCAATAGCATATTTGTAAAGTAACAAAAACCTACATTTAAAAAAATATATATAATAAATTGTGCATAGTTAGGTCAATTTACAAATGAAGCACTAAAGAGAACAGACCTTTGGGAATTGACCTTCCCAAATGCTAAAAGCGTGGTTCATTGATATTTTCTATGTTGCACTTGAAGCATAGTTAGGATATTAGTGCTGAATAGTTGTTCTCTAATCAGAATATACCTAAATAGTTTCCATCAAACCGTGCTAAAAACCTCGTCGGTTCCAGAAGAGGTGCTCTTGAGTTTCCTTAACTCATGCAGCTGCGGGTCTGGACTCAATCCCACAGTCAATGCAGGCACCTGAGCCGTGTGGCCAGCCAAAACAAAGCTTTTATACTCAGCTGTAACAATGAAGGCGATGGCCTCCTCACAGCTGTGTGCCTATCTGCCAGGCAATGAAAGCTCAGACAGACAAGGGTGCATCTCCACCACACTGTCTGTCTGCCACGGTGTGTGTGTGTGTGTGTGGTCTCGCACTGTTTATCACACTCCAAAAACACTGCCAATACCAGGGAGGCCACGGGAGAGAAGAGACGGAGATGGGAGGGGGGTGTATTTACGTTCTTTTCCCATCACGTGTGCGATAACGGGGGTCTTTAAAGGGGGGTCATATAATGGAAAACGAGGATTCTCTTGCTATTTTGAAATAAACTAGTTTCTCTACTATGTAGATGTGTACTAAATGAAATAGTCACATGCACAGCTCTCTCCTTTAGGCCATTTAATGAAACTGTACTGCAAAAGCAATTCAGAAATCATCTTATTATGACATCACAACCATGTACTCCATAGTCAACAAGAAAACATACTTTCCTAATTCCCTAACAGTTCATCAGTGGATGTTATTCCAATTAAATATGTTGTGTTTTTGTTTCCATCATAATTTAATGCCTTATTCCACCTCTGAAAGGATTTTTTCAACCACATCATATTGAGCCTTTTTACAATCCAATCACTGAATATTCTCTTCCACTCAGAAATGGAAGTAAAATGAATTAAAAACATTGAAGAAAACTGATTTCATCCTACAAAAAAATCACCATTGAGCTAAAGGTTTGAAGAAAAGTGAAGAGAAATGATCCTGCAACAGTTTTGTGAGTTGTTGTCTGATGCAATGAAATTTAGGCAATTTTTCGAGTGACAAAAGTATCCAAAGAACACTGTATTTTCTAGTTTGTATCTGAATAATTTCCGAATTATGAGATTCAAAGTAGATAATTATGTTTTAAATCACTTATGTAGTAAAAAAGAAAACAAACGAAAAGAGAACAGAAGGGTTTCGTTTCATTAGGCACATCTGCAGGGTTTTATGAAGTATGACCTATCTACCAGAATCAAATGAATGATGAAATCTCTTATGGTCTCGCCTAGAATCAATATCACAAGTGCTTTCATCCTGGTTAACCGTCTTTCTGACAGTATCAGCAGCTTTCCAGTCATCTAGGGTCAAGTCTTGCGACAACCATCTGAAAGATACCTTTTGTCTCGAATGCTTGCCTGAATGAAACTGTATAATTTAATTTCATTATCAATTCATTAATTCACTAGAGGTCTGACTTTGCCTGAGAGCCACCGCTAAAGCTTAGGCTTTAAACACCCATCAGTGACTTTTATTTTATCTGACCTGACAAGTCAGTGCTATAAAATGCTCTGTTTCCTTATTTTATAAAACTAAAGAAAGAGAAAAGAAGAAAAGTAAGTGAAACACTAAAGCTGTTCCATAGTCGAGAGTTGTTAATGACAAAACTTTAATGTATTAATACATGTTCCTTGCCTTATCGTACAGAATTCATCAGTATATACTATTCTAAAAATAATAAAGTAAAGTGTGGGAAAGCTGAATGGGAAAGCTTCCTCCAGTTGTATTAGAATTCCTTGATGTAACCAAGGCCACACGGGAAGAGAATAACATGTAGATATAATATCACAACCTACTTTTCACAATCACAATCCAATCAATTCCCAGCATATAAAATGAAGTCCCTCCCTACTGTACATTACAACGACTTGACAAGCAGTTACACCAGTGAAGACACATTCAGCCTGAGAACATTATGACTTGTTTTTACAATTAAGGTCATTCCTAAATTATTCTGCTTCCCATGGCAATGTTTTTCCAATCCACAAGAAAGCCTTTAGCATCCTTCACTAGCAAGTTGACGCTAACAACCCAAGCTGCATCGCCTCCAGCTATATTTTGTTACCTTGCGGCCTAGTTTTGTACATTTAAAGTTTGTAAAAATTTTAGACATCTGTATAGATGCTTCCTTCTAACTTTTCTACTGCAGCAGTATCACTCTCACTTCTTGTTCATAAAGGACTGTTCGTAGCTGACATATGTTCATTTAGCACAGCATTCCAGATGCCGAATGAGCGAACATACTCTTTATGCATTCAAAAGCCATCTCTTCCCTGAGAAATTCACTTTTATTATAAATACACACCAGCTCTGCTCCAAAACCTCGTGAGCTGTCCTGCTGTCTGCTGCCTACTCAGGCAGATGTCCAACTAAACTGGAACCTGATAAATGTTTGATTTCAAACATATAGTACAATGAAATTGTACACATGAAATGCACAAGACAGTCAACTCATTACTCCTTCCAAAAGAGTTTAGAATTGATATGTTGCTAATCAAGCAATGCAATACTCCAATCATAGCACACTAGTAAAATAGATTTTTAAATGGCATTACTCAATTATTAATAATGGTTCATATTATTAACAAATGCTTAAAACAGTATTTTGTGCTTAACATTTAAGTGGAAACATTGATACTTTTGTTTTCAAGATTTATATCTCAATTCATTCTCAACAAGTTCTAAAAAACAAAAGTATTACTGTTTTCACGAAAATATTAAGCAGAAAAAAAACTATTTTAAGCATTGATGATAATAAGATTGAAAAAAAAGAAAGAAAAAAAAGACTAAAATAGACTATAATATAGACTATCCTTCTCATCAGGAACATGCCTATGATGCCAGAAAAGTAGAAAGCTCAAGAAGTAGGTCTTGGAACAGAGATGATATGTTGCCTGAATCATTCTAGAGTCACATTCAGACTGAATATTCATAGCAAAAGTCCTTGATAAGGATATGCACAACCACACCAATACAAACACACCCACAAATCTTTAATTCCCAGAGCTGTGTTTGTCTAAACTAACCAACTCAGCCCATCGAGTAAGGTCGGGTTGCCCGGGACAGTTGCCGTGGAAAAGGTGAAGCACTGCTGCTTGGGCCAGAAAACACCGGGAAGCCGTCCAGAACTCAAGGACGAAGGCTTCGCCATTTGGAGCAAAAGGAGCTGACCCAACAGAGAGCTCTGGGAGGGCCCTGTTCTGCTAAAGAGGACATTTGTAGTTTCAGGGAAGCTGTTGTTCATTTTAATACGCTGAAACAATGCTGCCAAAGCCCACTGGCTTTTTTACAGTATCTCTGCTTCTGGAGAAACGCCAAAACATGGTCACAATGATTAGGCAGGGATTTCACAGTGCCTGACACATATAACGAACTGCTCATTAATACATCTGCAATGACAGATAGGAAGTTGTAAGATCAAACTATTTTTTTTTAATCCTCACATTTTTGATCTGTCCAAAAAATATCAGTGGACTTCAAGTGAGCTGCTCCTAGTTAGTTACATTTGAAACTTACATCGTTACCAGAAGTGTCAAAGGGATTCACAGCAATTCTGCAAAGAAACTACACCAAAAAAATTATGGTGAACGAGTAAAAAAATAATTTACTCGCTCTCATGTCATATCAATGCTGTTAGCATAGAAGGAGATGTCAGGCAGAATGTAGATTACTTTTTCTGCATATAGTGACCAGGGGCTGTCAAGCTCCTCATTTGTGCTAAATTACAACTGAAATATACACCATCAATTTACAAAAGACGTGAAAAATCATATTTCCAAATATTGATTGTGCAAAGCATTCATTTCAAAATGGAACAAGACCCTGAATCCTTCATCTGTTATTCTCTGCCTATTCAAACAGATCTATCACTGTGAGTGTAGAAGAGAGTCCAGTCGTCAATCACACAGTAATGTCAGCGCAAAGTTCACATTCAGTCTTTTTCTACACCTCTTCTCTTCTCTGTGTCTGTGTGTGTGAGCGATGCCTCTGACCATGGTCACAGTAGGTCACAGGTTATCACCGTTCGATAAAAATTGCTTTCTGACAGCCATAGCTTTATGTCTCTGATCTCGCTCTTTGACACTTCCAATTTTCCGAGATAGAATCACTGTCCTTCTTGCCGTAAATATGGGCAGCCTGACTGCTCACAACAAGGGGCTTCAGTAATGGCCAACTGCCTGGACTTCCTGTGGTTCTGCCTTGTCAACAAAAAGCTGCCAGGGACTCATCTAACTCAAGAAGGAGAGCAACTGCACGATTAACCCTTTAAGACCGACGGGAGCGTCGGCGCTCCCATTTGCGTGTGTCTGTTTAAAAGCCTATAGAAACTGAAACCAAATGGCTAGCTCAATCATTCTTTTTGCATACAAAACCAGAGATGTAACATGTTCAGATCAAGCCTCCAACATGCCCATGTTGCGTTGTTTTCACCCTCTAATCAGTCTGTACAAACTGCGTAATATTCGTTTACAAAAAACAACAACACAAAAATGCTTTGCACGTCTTTCCACACATGTTCTGTAGATCTGCGATTGATATTTACGTCTTCCGATGACTCATTGACGTATCACGTTCTGTGCACTATGACCCCCGGGTGTGTCACGTGTTGTGACGTCACACGCTGCGTCATTTGACCATGCGTTTGACTCCCGTTTGACTCCCATTTGACTCCCATTTGCTATATGTTCCTTATATCGTTATTGTCTGTTTACCATCGCTTTATTTTATTATTTCTTTCTCCTTTAGACGTTCACAAATACAAGGACATTCACACACACACACACACACACACGCGCGAGCGCGGGCGCGCGCACGCACGCAGCGTTATGTCTAAAGGAAAGTACACGCCTTTTTTTTGAATGAGTGTAAAAATGAGTATATCTTAAAAACTAATTTATGTAAACAGTTCAAATCAATTCTGTATAGTTTTAAATTGTTTTGTGCACGTTTTTCTCATTGACAAGTTTGAAGTTGACATTTATTAATTTTTTGTATTGAAGAAAATATGTAAAAAAAAAAATAATAATTTTTTTTTTCTTTTTGTTTATTGCACTTTTGAGATATTTATATAGTTACTATTGATTTATTACAAACATAGCCTTCAAACTGGGAGAGTAAGGATTATTTTGATGTATGGCATATGAAAATGCTCAAAAAAATGACAGCACAGCATGTAAAAATACAAAGATATACTCTGGTGGAATTGTTCTATGGCAGGTCATAAAGGGTTAAAGAGAGAGATATAGGGCCCTATCATACACTCGGTGCAATATAGCGTCAGACGCGACGCAAGTCTTTTTTTACTAGTTTCAGCCTGACACAGTTATCATTTTCACGTCCTGCGCCATGTTATTTAAATAGCAAATGGATATGCGCACATCTGTTCGCCCATGGGTGTGCTGGTCTGAAAACTAAGTGTGTTCAGGCGTGTTATTGGCGTGTTGCTATTTTGAGGCAACTGAAATAGACTGTTAGCCTGACAAGCCAGACCCACATCAAGATGTTAAGCCCGCCCACCGACTCTATACACGATGTGATTGGCCTGACTAGAGTTTGGTTTTTCCAGCTCGCAAGCCAATGGAGAGTTGCTAGACGACACTGGCTGCAAAATAAAATTTGCTGCCACTAGGGTGCGTCTAGATTTCTAGGCTAATAGACTGCGCCATTGACCAACTGAAACCTGGTCTAAAGTCAATGGCGCAATATTTTTTGTGTTATTTAAAGAGCGCACCAGTAATGTGCGCCTATATGCGGGTCCACAACGCGCGGACACTCTGCTTATTACACATACAGCAGCACACAAGCATGCAAAATATTAAAAATGAAAGGATTAAAATGTAAAAGATTATTATTGTGTAGATATGGTGGAATCCAGCATATCTACAGCATATCTCCAGCATATCTACTGCCAGCAGCCATATCACCCTGTAGCCCAAGACTGGTTGCCCACTGAAGCTAAGCAGGGCTGAGCCTGGTTAGTACCTGGATGGGAGACCTTCTGAGAAAACCAGGTTGCTGCTGGAAGAGGTGTTAGAGAGGCCAGCAGGGGGTGCTATCCCTGTGGTCTGTGTGGGTCCTAACACCCCAGTGTAGTGATGGGGACACTATACTGTCAAAATAGCACCGTCCTTCGGATGAGACGTTAAACCGAGGCCCTGACTCTCTGTGGTCATAAAAAATCCCAGGATGTCTTTCGAAAGAGTAGGGGTGTAACCCCGGCATCCTGGCCAAATTTGCCCCTTGGCCTCTGTCCATCATGGCCTCCTAATAATCCCCATATATACTGATTGGCTTCATCACTGTCTCTTCTCCACCAGTAAGCTGGTGTGTGGTGAGCGTTCTGGCGCAATATGGCTGCCGTCGCATCATCCAGGTGGATGCTGCACATTGGTGGTGGTTGAGGAGATTACCCCCTTCTATGTAACGCGCTTTGAGTGTCCAGAAAAGCGCTATATAAATGTAATGAATTATTATTATTATTATTATTATTATTAATCCGTATGGTCTGCTTGCTTTTACTTTGCGCACGAGCAGATCCACTTCCTCTCTGGGGAAGCGTTCAGTCTTTCCACAATCAAATTCCGTCATGTAAATAGTGAATCCACCATGGCGCAAGCGCAACTGGCTTTTAAATGGAATGTGAGATGAGACTCTGATAAGTTTATTGCACGTAAATCCCAAAACAAAAGATTCGGACTCGCCCTAAGTGCGCTTGGGCTGTGCGCTTTAGAGCATACACTTGGATCAGTAAAATAGGGCCCATAGAGTTAGACAGACTATAAATATTGATATTGATTATATATTTCCATTGCACAAGGATGTAACCAAATATTCCAGATTAAGGAATTCACATCCCTATATTAATGAATCTCAAACTGTAGCTAAATTCTAAAATCATCAGGATTCAGTCAGATTTACTCAAAAGGACATTTTGTGTGTCTGTCACTGTGCATATATTGTTTGAAACAATGGTGATTTAAAGCCTATATTTCAAAAGATACAACAAAATGTGCATTTCACATGTTGTCTGCTGTGTTTAGCATGATAAGCACCACAAAAAAAGCCTCAGCACTTTACTCAATAACTCTACTTGCATCTATTAATCTGGTATGTTATTCCAGTGCTGTACATCTCTGAAAACCATAATTACCATTGCATTATGTAGAATACATAATACTGTACATTAAATTATATGCTTTCCCTTTTGGGTTCTTAGCAATAGGGAAAACACTTGCTTCACAAAAGGTCACAAATCACCCAATATCACTGTTACACATAGTGGTAAGGGTGACTTGTTAAAATGCAGGGTTTAGTTCTGCAGTTTTCATTTACGGACAAAAAATTCAATCACAATTGTCAAAAGGCTGAAAAACACATCAACAGGAGCAACAAAGGGGGCAAAGGACATGATGGATACTAACAACAAAAAGACCATAAAGCAAATGAATCAACACAGCAACAATCCACAAGTGGAAAATCACAGCACCTTGATTATCTTTCCGATTAAACCACTAAAATTAAATATTAAATGTTATTGGTGCAAAAGCAAAGACAATCACCATAGCACTTCCAAACAAATTGCTTGTCCTCTTAGTTAACCACTTGTAAATTCCATCCATTTGTAAATTTCATTAATTCAAGTCAACAATTATTTAATCTGACATTGTTTCACAGGACAAACTCCTTGTTATTGCTTCCTTTGCTAAACTAAGTGGAAACAATCTTTATCACATTTTAGAATTGTTGAAATACATCCCTTGGGCTTGCTCATTACTTACAATGGGAATTTAACTGCCATACAAATTTACCTACAATCTACTGAATCAACAATCCAAGACAAAATGATGTCTGTCCCACAAGTTAGGCACCCAACGGATCTCAACCTTGTTCTAACATTTCTGGAAATGTGATGGAGATGATTCTCAAGATGACCTTTACTGAAAGCCATGCATAATTAGACCTACCATGAAGAATGCCTTTGCTTTTGCTGTTCTATGGCTGCTAGAATACAAATGTTTGTATACCTTGACTCCCCTGATTAGCTATTTCATGGCAAAAGGCTTTATGTTTATTTTCCCCATGTCTGGATCTGTGCCTTGTCATATTTCTTGGAAAGAATGTATGACACTGCATAAATTATGGGATGCAATTGCAAGACAAATGTCTAGCAGCCACGAGTAGCCATGTGGTGGATTACGTAAGGATTAGCGATGTGTACCTTTAATTATGTACTGAACTGCTGATTTGTCTGACAAAGTGCATGATTAAGGAAATCTCTCCAACCCTTTAATAATCTGGTCACTGCTACCAAAACCACTGAATCCAAAATGAGGCAAATATTTATCTAGGAACAAGACGGATATATTAGCTCTCACATTTTATCAATGTCTGTTTTGGTCACTTTTCTTTAAAAAAGCAGGCCACCACAATTCATTTGACTCAACAGACATTTGACTGGGGTGTTGTATGTTGATAATAATGTAAAAACACACAGAGGATAGGAAAGGAGCAATGCACAGAGACTTGAAACTTTGAAACTACATGATTCTTTTGTAGCCAATCAGTGGTGTATTTTAAAAGCAGCATTCAATGTTTTGCTTTAAGCCAGTAGAGAGTAAAAAATCCCCAAACCAGTGCTGCTGTTTGATATATAACAAGGTGTTTTTGGCTTGAGGATGTTTTATCTTACTATACCTGAGGTAATATAAGTAAATAAATATTTGATTACAGCCGGAGAACATAGGACTCAAGTTGCCATGCACTGACCCATGTTTCCTACCCATTAGAGGGGAACAGCTAGCAGCGGAAAAAGGGGGAGACAACACATTTTTTTGCCTCACATCGACTGGACATTTACCTCTTGTTCCCCGCAGTGGTAATGGGTTTTAGGAGGGCGACGGATCATACCTCACATTCTCGGGAGCCGGAGATGGTGTAGGTACAGGGTCCTGTCCCATTGACCAGTACGTCCATGGTCTCAGAGTTTGTGGGTTTGTAGTCCACATAATATTCCTGAAGTGGGGAGCTGAGGGTGCGCTCTGTCTCCCGTGTCTTTTTCCGGCGTTTTCTCACCATGGAATGCTGCTGCAGTTGCTTCATGCTGCTGGGATAACGCTTCCAGGAGACGTAGATGACTAGCAAGATCATGGCCACGGATAAGAAGAGGGCAACGCTGCCGGCTATTATCTTGTGAAAGGAAACATGCTCAAAGTCCTGCTCAGGGATGGGTGGGGATGCAGCTGTCGGGGTAGGTGCAACAGGGTTTTTGGGAGTTATTTTCTCATTCACCCTGAACATGGTGGGCAGGGGGAAACGTCCAGGTTTGGATGGGGAGCTTACAGTGGAGGAGATCGGTAGGTAAGTGGTGGGGGTTGTTTTACAGATACCATGTGTGTCAACAGCCTCAATGACTTTCTCACCCTGAACCTCCTTTGGTCCAGCACAAATCATTGTGGTCTCCTTGTTCCCCTTGAAATTTCTTAGCCAGGCTACAAGGGGGCATAAGCTAGGGCTGCATTCCCAAATGTTTCCTGCAAGACTGATGGTAGTAAGAGAGATCCAAGCTGATATGGCCTCTTGAGACACGTTGCTTAGCTTATTGGAGTCCAGATTAAGAGTCTGCAAGTTAGGGAGACACTGGAAGATGCTTGAATCCAACACTTGCAGGTCATTGCCAGAGAGATCCAGCTTTTGCAAAGAGGTCCATGTCCATGTAATTCCCTGGGTTATTGACTTTATCCGATTCCACTGCAGATACAAAGCACGGAGGTTGTTCAGCCTTGGGAAATGAGAAAAATTGATCTTTGAGAATTGGTTGTGCTCCAAGTGTAACTCAGTCAGCTTGAGAAGTCCCGCAAATGCATTACGGGTGAGACTTCGCAGTCGATTGTAGCCCAAATCAAGGAACTCTAGGTTTCGACAATCCTGAAACACTCGCATGGGAACCGTCTTTAGGGAATTCGATCTGACGTGAAGACTCAAAAGTTTGCGCAAGCCTTGGAACTGATTCGGCTGCAGCACTTGGAGTTTATTGTAAGAGAGGTCCAGATTGCGTAAATTGGGGATCGAATGGAACGTGTTGTTTTCCAAATGTGTGATCTTGTTGGAGCTGAGAATCAACTCCTTTAGTCTTCGAACACCCTGAAAGGCTTGTTTGTCCACTGCATTGATGTAGTTGTGGTCTAGGTACAGCCAGACCAATTGGCTGAGGCTGGCAAACTGACCAGCCCTGAGGTTCACCAAGCTGTTGTACCGCAGAGAGAGGCCCTGGCATCCCACGGATACATTCTTTGGCACATCACGGAAGGCATTTGACTCGCAATACACTATTTTGCCATCGCAGCGGCAGCTTCGGGGACATGGTTTCTCTCGGACTCTGCCTTGGGAAGCTAATAGCCAGGCCTGCACGAGCAGGGGGATCATCAGCCAGCGGGATCTCACCAGGGATCCTGCATTAAACACAGAGAGAAAGAAGGGATAAGCCATGATTCAGTCAATTTTTGCGTTTTGTCAAAAAAACTGATAACTTGCTTACAAGGATTAGTAAATACTTAATTAGTCCCGCTACACAGTTTGGAAAAAGTAGGTTATCAAATTACATAGCCAATGACTAACATGAACTTACTTGTCTTGCTTCAAGTCAGAATTTTATAGAACTTCTTTTCATTTTACATTAAATGTGATTATTTGCAAATTGTTCTTCTGGCATTCTCAAAAGATGCCAGTCTCAATTGATTTTCCATGCTTGCTTAGTTCATGTACTTCAATTAAAAATGATAGCAAATATACACCTTTACCTCGAAGCAACTGAAAGAGCTTAATAGGCAAGAGTAACTTTAGTAGAGTAAAACATTCCCCTTAAGATTTATTCAATAACCATAATTACACATTGGCTCCAGAAACCGGACTGTTGAGTAAAAGAATACTGTTCTCTATGTTTCTATGTTCACTGAAATCAACACATACTATACATACAAAATACATGGAACATTTTCTGATACTACTGTGTCAAATAAGGTATAGCTACAGATAATAAAGACTCAAGTATCACAATAGTACAGAAGAGAGAGAGAGAGAGAGAGAGAGAGAGAGAGAGAGAGAGAGAGAGAGAGAGAGAGAGAGAGAGAGAGAGAGAGAGAGAGAGAGAGAGAGAGAGAGAGAGAGAGAGAGAGAGAGAGAGAGAGAGAGAGAGAGAATGATGAGTTGAATGATGGCTGTCCTTGTGATTGTCTTGTTCTCTAATTGAAACAAGGATACAATCAAAAATCCATTGCTAGAAAATACTAACTGATCAATAGTGCTTTATCATGCTGTACCAAAATCCCAAAGTTGCCATTACATTACTTCCAAAACCATTTAACTTTATATTAAATTTATTTGAATAGAAAATGAGGACTGAAGCCAAAAAAGGGACTTTTTGTTCAAATGACTTATACAATAGCTGGATAATTACGCGAGGAACAGTCCTTTGGTCTGTTAATGAGAAAAGTAGTGATTGAGTGATGAGTGAATCATTATTTTGAGTCAAATGAATCGGTTAATCCAGTTCTAAAATGAATGGTCTGAATAGTTTGTGATTCAAACGATTTGTTCACAAATTGGACCAATGTGGTTCTCAAACTCAAATAACTGACTCAATGAGCCGGTCGCAGAGGTTAACAGCTCACTGGAGAAAAAGATAATTAGTGAATAATGATGTAAATCTAGATCCTTTCATCACACAAAGCTATCATACGAATATAGTTCATAAGTCAGACTACTTTTGTGACACGTTTATAGTGCTTTTGTTTCTTTTTGAAGCTGTAATTGCATGGAAAACAGTGACCAGCAAAGTAATTCTCCTTTTGTATTCCCAAGAAAAAATATGGGTTTCATACTACAAATAATAAGAGAGACAAAATTTGCTATTTTAAGAAAAAAATAGAGGACGTAAAATATTTAAAATAAATGAAAACATCTTTGTCGATCAATAAAGGACAGTGAAAATTTCCATTCCCTCCTTGGCTGGCTCAGTGTCTCTTTATGCTTTATCAGATTCTCAGTTTAGGCAGAAATAAAAGTTTTTTCAAGCTAAGGGTGTGCCAAAGGTAATAACAGAATCTTCTCTGCTTTTCTTGCCGCAAAAACAGGAAATTATTGGTTTATCTTGAGTGGCCAGCACAAAGCTGCACCATCTGAATCTTTAATCATATTACAACTATTGAGTAAATATAAAAGTAATTGTATAAATGTACAATGGTGAGCAGCAATGCATTCAAATCATCCAACCTGACCACTGTTTACCAGCCTCCAGATCCAGATCTAATCGAAACATTTTGTGTAGGTCAATTGAATGAAAAAGGCTAATCTAATAGTCTTGAAGACAGAGCGTAGGCCGGCTGAACAACCTGTTATCTACAGAACAATCAGTTCTGTGTGGCATTGCAAATTGCCATTGAATTCATTTGAAATAATCAGAGAAAAACACAGTCCCTAATCTTCTTGTGAATAGTCTGAAGTACATGTGTTACAGTGCAAAGTATAGCCGAGGTTTATGGTTACATAACTTAAGGCCTATTTCCCAGTGAATTTACTTGAGTAAAAATATTCCTAGTCAAAGTCAATGTTACCGCTGATTGTAAGTGAGAATGTAGTGCTACATACAGTAAAGTATGACCTGCTTTGAGCTTCATAGAAGTGTTCATAGAGTGTTTTTTTGCCATGTTGCTATGTGGTTGCTAGGATGTTAGATGTTCGTAGGTGGGTTTTAACCTCTGAAACATCCAACAGACAACCCGGAAGACACTTTTTGTAAAGCATTCTAGCCCTTAAACTTGTCCACATGTCGCTTGGGAGGGCAAGAACAGCCTAATTAGAAAAAGAGAGACAGGTAAATCAATTTAGTCTCTGCAATATTACCAGTTACATAGAACACCTTGGGCAAGATCAAATGAAGTTATGCAAAGGTACGCAAGGACACAAGGAGCAACTGTACAAGCCAATAGGGTTTGCATGCAAATTCTCAAAGTTTTTAATTAACTCTCACAGCATAGCGGCTGGAGTCACCCTCATGAGTCACGCTTTACGTACAAAAAGACCAAACCTGAAAACCTCCACTTAATTTGTCTTTCGCTGCATATATGCATGATAGCATAAGTGCATCTTGGCCTCCCCACCTTCCTGCATCCAATTCATCACGATAAAGGAACGGCAGCCAAGATGCAGTCAAATAGTGCGTGTAAACCAGCCCTTGATCTTAAAACTCATTCATCACGCCACCAACATTAAAACGCGTCCACATATCCAGATCTCAAAACCGCAGTTTCTGCAAAGCCTTTTCTGTGCTAAAAGCAATCTCACAGGCTGGATGCTATACCCATGGGAAAGTAAAATCTAAATGAGATCCCTTTAATATCTCAATTGTTTTTTCCTACGCAGCAAGAGGATGGCATGGTGTACAAAGTCTCCAGCTTCTCGGGTTTTTATCCTGAGGAAAAAGACCTCAGTAATCTTACATTTCTTTTCTAATTCAATGCTGTATTCAAATCAAATACGTCTGCAGTCAAATGTCAATCTCAAGCATTTCTCATCAAATCTCCCAAGGTCAAATGATCTGAGCTTCTATCCACATTCATTTGTGTCTAAACAAATTTAAGAAAAACCACTGAGAAAAAAAGCTTGCTATAAAATTTGTCACAGTTCAGATCATTTGGTTCTGACTTTCATTGAGATCTCTTTTGAAACTCTACAGGAAACAGATGATGGGTCTTCATCTCAGGAGAAACATCATAAGACTTCATCAATAAAATTTAATTTGCTTTCCAATTCATGTCATTGCTGCCTGAGAAATAAGTGAGATACAACAGTGATCCTATTTTCTTGTATAGCATTATCTAGGAATCCTTAACTATGAAAGAGCAATATCTGAGCAACACAGTCCTCATTGTAGACGGGTTTGATCTGTTATGTCAAGATTATGTACTCTCTCATGCAATTACTTTCACTGCATACAACAAACTACAACCGTAACTTAAAGTACATACAGCATCAACAGCGCCCTGCAGAAAATACCACTGTAACGGTGGCCAACTTTTCAGCTCTAATCCCATCTGTGATTTGTTTCTGTGCGAGCAGGAAAAGCATAATCCCAAAACAGCAGTGCTAATCTCACACAAAGATAATCTGACACAAAATTGAACAGCTCTGAAGTAATCCCATCACGGTCAAATAGGAGCCCACGTGCAACAGTCACAAAAGAGATTTCACATTTTTTTTACTATTATTCCTCCTATCAAACTTAATGATATTTCCATTACCCTCATTTTAATTTCCCCTGACAGCACAGGTCATAACCGAGAAACTGTCTTCACATTTTTTGGCAATCAAGACCAAGACACAGATACGGCTACTTCCTGCATCCATTTCTCATTCGCTGACATGTTTCTGTCTCTCTCTCTCCCCAGTTATCTATTTTGACACCCTCTCCACTCTATTACCTGGGAAAGCTCTTAGGCATTTAATAAGGGACATTTGATGTGTCCAGATGTCTTTCAGTGTGCTGTGGACGGTAACGCGAGACAGGTACTGTAGAAAGAACGAGAGGAGGGGGATTGAGAAATTAGCTTTGGGTCTTATCCTTTATGTAGCGCTGTAATATTACACTGAGGTACTTAACAGGAATATGACAGTAAGTAGTTGTTCTTCATGCTGTGCTATTATAATGTTTCTTTACAGCTGGTTTAAGAGTGCCAGCGTGGGACAATGGTCTCATAACCGAGTGACAGATACTTCAACATAACATGTTACTGATATGACAGTTAAATTCTGGTAAATATTATGGCATTCATTTGCCTTCACACTGCATTCTCAGTGCAGATACTGCTTTAAAACAGAACAAGCACATTTACAAAGATTAAATCTCACACTATCAAAAATCTAAAGAAAAGGGACAATCTAAAATACAATGGAAACATTTTAAAATTAAAATATGGATACAAAAATATTATTTAAGAATTATTTATTTTAATTAATAATAATTGTTCAATTATAATTATTCTTTATTAAATAATTAAATAATTATATGATATATATATATATATATATTATATATATAATATATATAATATATATATATATATATATATGAAAGAGCATATATATATATATATAAATAATGATATAAGAAAAATAATGAAATATTGTTTTCAGTGCATACTTTTTTTTCATTTCCACTTTTGAGAACTGAATTGAGATAGACAATGACATCACTGTATTCTGCAGAACTGCTTTATATATTAAATGAACTAATTTAATAATTGAGTATCTTTACAATGGAACTGAATCAACACTAAACTGACTATTAGATCGGCTGTACAGCCGAAATGAACTCTGTTTGCATCATTGAATAATTTTCCTGTTTTCACTGTAAAGCTGCTTTGAAACAATCTGTATTATATAAAGCGCCATATGAATAAAGGTGACTTGATTTGACTTTTATGATCATTAAGCACAGTCAGTAGCTTACTGTATTACATTAAATCATCGCACTACTGTAACAAAAACTATATATTATTTAGAATCAGAATCAGAATCAGAAAGAGCTTTATTGCCAAGTGTGCTTGCACACACAAGGAATTTTCTTTGGTACTGAAGCTTCCAGTGCACATATACAGATACAAATACAACAAGAAACATACAAAATCTAAAAATAAAATTATAAAAAATATGAAAATACTTTTTATAATTTTATTTTTAGATTTTGTATTACTGTTTCTTGTTGTATTTGTATCTGTATATGTGCACTGGAAGCTTCAGTACCAAAGAAAATTCCTTGTGTACATGTACATTTGCAACAATAGTTGTTGGATTAAACTAAAATTATGCTAATTGTTAAAAAAAGTGTCCTCACAGGATGATGTTCAATACTGTATTACAGCAATGAGAATATTTTTACTTAGTATTTATTTTGTATGCATTAAGGTATAATGAGAATTGGGTTAGGGTGCTTAATTGTTATGATGCAATCCATTTTAATAGCCTAAAATATCATTTTCTTTACGCAACATATCTCTCTTACCGTTTGTCTTTTTCAGGGTGATATATTATAATAGTCAGGGAGTATATTGCATTAAGACCCATGTTTGGGGTGTCCCGAGCCCTGCATTCAGAGAGAGAGTGGAAGAGGAGAACACATGCTGCGCCACTCGCAAAACGAAATATGTATTCATCCCTTAACAGAAAACACAGAATCATTTATAATGCACTGTATACGTTACAATAAGAACTAGTATTTTCACTGCTAAATTTTGACAGTATTTTGTCTGCTAAATGTGTTTAATGATTTGCTCAAGCTTTACTCTTAGCAGTCAGTATAATAAATGTCATCAGAATAAGTCTGAGACCGAGTTGAGGGAACAGCACACCTGTGAGGCGCAGAAGTGAACATCCACCTCATCTGCACATAGCCAAAGACACTACGACATCGAGCCATTATGATGACAAAACTCATATTCTGAATACGAGCATCACATTTGTTCGGCCTATTCACTCTTACACACTTCCTTTTTTTGCTTTTAGCATCGTTTCATTTCATTAAGCCATACTTGAATGAATGGCTCTTCCATGCAGGGCGATGACTTGAAAAGGAAGGGGGCGGGGTATTATTTATGATCTGATTATGATTATTTATGATGGGGACAACCATCTGTGCTCTCAATAATTACAGAATGATTTTAAAGGCATCTAATGGTAGGATATTCTTTCTTTCCTGAAATTTCAATAGGGGGCCAGCAAAACAAGCAACAGTTAAGAGACCATAATAAGGCATATGCACTCCAAACAATATGAATTACTGCATAAAATCAAACAGTAAATCACAGCTTTCCACTGTGACAGCATCCTTTGCTCTCATAAGCATCAGTCAAAGTCAAGAGGTTTTTTCTGCTTCTCTCTTTCTCCTGAAGGATGCAAGAACTGACAGCATTCTTTATGCATAACTGCAGATTTGACCTGTTCTTTACTAAATAAAAGTAGTTATTTCTATCCCATATAGTGAATTATTAAGTGCTATATTCCTAAAATGAGACTTGCATTTACTGAAGTCTGATACACAAGGACACATATGAGGCAGCACCGATGCTCTCTTTTATCCATTATAATATATCGCTTCGGAGAATCTAGTCAGGGCAACAAAACATCTGATAGAGAGACAGCCTGTTGATCATATACAAGCACAACACCAGCGCAAAATGTAATATGTTGCAATAAATGCTGGTCAATGTGATGTATTCACAGGTTTGCATGATGAAAGTTTCGTGCTATCAAGGACACACTCAAATACGCTTCGTTAATTTGCCTTAAACACATGCACACACTTATAAAAATCCACAGCAAAGCTATTTTAAGAAACGATCTTGGTGTGAACCGCAGGTTTTATATATATATATATATATATATATATATATATATATATATATATATATATATATATATATATATATATATATATATATATATATATATATATATATTTATACACCTCATATCGTCACAGTGCCTGCCAACTGTATGCAAAAAAAAACAACAGACACGAAACCAACCTGACTAAATGTATGGATTTATTTAGAGCCACGCAAATCAACGGAAACATACCCATCTCTGCGTAAATGTCGCGTTTTTTGCAGGTTTTACAGCCCTTCGATATGCGATTCCAGACTCCGCATGGCACCGTCTTCAAACACACTCAGAAAGAAGCACCTGCCCAAAGCTGCGGTGCCCGAAATGTTGGCGAGGTTCGGAAAACTCCAGCAACAGCAGCGTTATTTCAATCCCGCAGTTGCGCCGCTGCGCAACATGTCCAAGTCTACAATGGAGAAATCCTAAGAGCTCTTCCCGGCGTAAGGGACACACATTGAGGTTTACTTATATGAGAACGTCCAAAAAGAACATTTCCAGAGCGTATGCGTATCAGCTATATCCTTCACATTACAATATCCTCCACTTGATTAGAAAGTTTGGAGAGATTTGCGCAAAAGCGCACCATCGGATGCTCGGTAAGGTGCGCAGCTAGGAAGAAAACCTAGCGAGGAATGCAAACATCTTTCTTATGTCCTGTAAAAAAAAAAAAGCTGTGCGCAGGATGAGTGATGTACTCCGGATATCTGCTGATCTTACGGACGCTCAGAGATGGTGCTGTAAGCCACATTCAGTTCGCAATTCTTTCTCCGAACATCTGTCAAAAACAGAAGCAGGTTTTTAAGAGGAGTGTGTGAGTGTGATTGCACTCAGCACTGGTGCAGTCATTGCTTAACCTTCTTTTGCAAGTGCTATGCATCGGATTGCCCTCTTCTGGTGGGAAAAGGAGACATGCGTCGCCCATTCAGAGCATTTCTCGTAAAAAAAAATAAATAAATAAAAAAGTGAGGCTAAGTATTCTTGAGCGCGTCTTTGAAATGACGACATAAAATATTAACATCCGGTAATTGTATTTGTAGGCTACAATTAGAGGCGTAAATATGAGGTCTAATATTTATAGCTTTATAGCGTTTATAGCATTAATTCCGCTTTATTAGATTGCATAATATTAGATTGCAATTAATATTAGATTGCATAACCCAATTAGTAGGTTACATGAAAGTATATATATAGGGTGAATTAAGGGTGGGGCATAAGGCCGAATGGGACAGTATAACTGAGTTTATTTTCTCACCTAATGGGTGAAAATAAAATCTTGTTTTGCTGAGCCCTAGCTGTGAGAGCGCCTAATCAAAATTGGATGCCCTTATTGGTGTGACATCCTGTAGGTGGGCGGGGCAGACATCAAACAGGAAGTTGACCCTGAATTACATGAACTGAGGAAAATGACATTAGCTTTTGCTGATTTCATAATAAGGTAAAGTTGTCGTAGCTACTATATTGTAAACTTTTGATGGAAACACGAATATGATCCACTACTGATACAAAATCATTAAAACAGTTTGGGTGGATGGGACAGCAGGATTTTGGAGATGGTCCTCACTGCAGAACATGAAATCCACGGGGAGGAGTCGGATCTAGATCCGACTCCTCCCACCTTACATACCTAAACCTACCCAGCTCCACCCCTTATCCCTAAACCCACCCCTAAACCTACCCAGCTCCACCCCTTATCCCTAAACCCACCCCTAAACCTACCCAACCCCACCCCTTAATCTGGATCCGACTCCGCCCCCCGGATCTCGTGTACTGCAATGAGGTGCTACTGGAGATTTTGGGTGATTGGGACAGTGCTTAAAGGCTTTGCTATAATTAAGAAAATGATTAACCTTGCAATAGAGAACCATTGTTTATGCTCTGTATGCTCTAAATCAGTGGTTCCCAACCTCTTTATTTGAGTAGGGCTAAGCCCTAATCAACCACAACCATATTCATGAACTAGCAAGATTTTGCAAAAATAAAACAACCTAATTCTAGAAACATTATAGTTAAATTTTTTTACTGATTGTGTTGCAGTAATAAACCATATGTATGATTCTATCAAAGGTTTGTGCAGGTTAAATGAGTATGTCAAACAGGTCATTCATGAAGGCACCCAACATCTCAGTTTATATAAAAGTGTACATAACACATCCTTTCATTGAAATATAAACTTTTTCCATCTTCAAATGGATAGTAAACATATTCAGTATTACAGAGATGTATCATGTGTTGGGCTGATGTTTTTAATTTATGGCAAGACCCCTTTCATATATAATTCACCCCATACTATATTGGTTACAGTGCGGATTATACACATTACATTACATACTTGCATACTTTATTCATTGTATTTATATTTATTGCTGTATATAATGTAGAACTGATTTACCCCCTCATAAAGCAGTTCTGAAATAATATTTGAACACTATATATTCACACACACACACACACACACACACACACACACACACACACACACACACACACACACACACACACACACACACACACACACACACACACACACACACACACACACACACACACACACACACACACACACACACCACACACACACACACACACACACACACACACACACAACACACACACAAAAGCAATTTCATTAGATAACAAAAAAAGTTAAAAAGTTCCCAAAAACAAGTTTGTTAGATTTCAAATGAGATATAATGTTCAGAATAAAAACAAGTATGGATCATGTCCATAGTTAAAGTTGATTAATGTCAACATGAAATCAAATTATTATGCAGCTGCCACTTGCTTTGATATTTCATTACCCACTGCAAATTTACGTGTTCATTTAAAAAATATATATATTGTTTGGTTACTGTAGAGCATGAACAAGGGAGCATCCATCTGGAAGGATAAAACTATTGCCAAGCAACACTAAGACCTTTATTCATTGTGACATCAGCTTGCAAAAGAGAGGCTTGAGGTCTGTTTTCAAAACATCCCATGTGTAACATATCTGAAAATCATTTGATAGAAAACAGTAGAAGCAAATAATCTAAATGCAAGCAAGCTAAACATTGGAAAAATCATCTTTAAAGGGTTCAGTGGTTTACATAAACAGTTCATTTCTGTTTGTAAGCCATTTTAACAAACATCCCGCTCACCTTATCAAGCAGTTCAAGATAATATGACCTCCTAATGTCATTCTGCGTCAGGGTCAACACCATAATTTCCAAAGTGGCTGTTTGTATCTCCCCCGTACGGTCCATCTAATTAGAGATAATGGACACTTGAGCTCATATTTGTAATATGCTGCATTTGGCTCCAGAAAATACAGCTGGGAAGCACCAATCTTGCCAAATCCGCTACTCAGCAACAGGCTGGATTGTGAGGGACTCAGTCCATCGCTATTGAGGATACAGATGATCAAGGACGATAAGGCAACAGCCGGTTCAGGCCTCTGTGGAATAGACTGTCTGTGTTGTGTGTGTTGTTTGTGCGTTCAGACTCACAGAAGGCCGATCTCTGTTGTGATGATGAGCTCTGGACACACTGCGGTGATGCACGGAAAACAAATTTTCAATCTTCATGGGTGGTGAGCACAATGAGAAGTGTTTGAGTAAACAAAAAGGAATATAAATTTGACTAAATAACCTCAATATATAAACTTAGTTTTGTGCTAAAAATAAGTACTGGGATAAAAACATTTAGTTTGGATATAAAACTGATGTCTACGGTAGCAATCAAACTGTCTATTCAGAATCAACCGAGAATCGGGATGTCTATTGAAAAAAAGGGGGAAAAAAGAAAAAGAATGTGATTCGCAATGAATCCAGAATTGTGCAGCTCTACTATTCCAACTTGAAAAAGTAATCAAAATGTATTACTGTAATTTTAATTCCTTAAACATTTCGTTACACATTTTTGACCACTTTGAATGAAGTTGCATATCTTTCTTACAGTAATAGCAATGCCAAGGTCATGCATGGGTCAGATTCATAAATTGCATAAAAGAGAATGCTAAAATTGTAGAAGAAAAATTAAAAAATTAAAAAAATTAAAAAGAAAAATTATTTACAGACCTGCCTGAACTATAAAGAAGCTGCCATATTCATACTAATCTGTCTGTTTCCCAGAGTGATATATGTATTTGAATAGATATACCAACTACCTCAATTGCATTTATGCTTCTTCAAGCATTACACAGCCTGATAATTGGATCTGCCTTTATTCATCCGGATAAAATAATCTACAGTGCGAAAAATAATCTAAGGTGCAAATAAGGCTTCTAGTTTGTTCAAACCAACCAATGTCTTAGTTTTGTGCAGACTGTTTATCTGGAAATTATGAAAAAAATAGTGTCCAAATTGCATGTAAAAGAGTCTTTTTCAAGCCAGGTCTGCAGAACTAAAATGGAAAATTGAAAAGACGACCACTAATGATCACACTATTTTCCTGACAGACAGATTTTTTTTATTACGAATTGGAATCAGATTTATGATTTTGCAGCCGCGGTATTCAGCCGTCAGCGTGCCACGTCCATTTTGTGAGCTGCATGAAAAATCCTCCAAGGTTACAACAGAAAATGGAATTTGCTCAATGGCATCGCACACCAATTAACCTTATTGTACTAATAAGGATGTTGCTTGAGCTGCATCACCGGCCACCATAAAGCCAGTGTAGGAAAGCTACCAGTCATTAAGAAAGGTGTTAAAAAGGCCAGTGGACTCATAAGTTAGAAAAAAAAAAAACATTGAAAGGTTAGGTTGGAAAAAACGAGTTTATATCTGCCATGGTCAGATATCATGAAAGCCAGTCATCCATTTCTTTTTTTTAATCTCAAATAATGTTAGCAAGCTTAGATGAAAAGTTTAAAGGGAAAGTTCACCCAAAAATGAAAATTCTCTCATTATTTACCCACACTCATGCTTTCTTCAGATAAACACAAGGGAAGATTTTTAGGTAAATAACCCATCTCTGTGAGTCCATATAATGCCACTGAATGGATTCTGCTCGGTTGACAGATATAAATCATTGCTTCCAGTCTATCGTCTTATGAGTGTATGACAATAGATTGGAATATTGCATATCAAAGATTGTAGAAAAGGTAGTTCTGTCACAGTTAATGCCATTTTTAAGAAAGAATGAGGTCCTATAAATTTCAGTCTGGTTTTAGGGTGGCTCACAGAACAGAATCTGTACTTTTAAGAGTTGTAAATGATCTTCGTATAATTTTATTATACGAATTCAGGTAATTTGGCAGCCCTGATTTTATTGGACTTGAGTGCAGAATTTGATACAACAGACCATGTGATTCTCATATATATAATGTGGTTGGGATCAATCTCTCTATTGCTAATATGACCTTTCCAAGTCATAGGGCTGGAGTCTATCCCAGTTTCTTAGGAAAGCACCCTGAATAGATGGCCAGTCCATCACAGAGCTCTGCTCGGGATCCATTGGAGGGTTTTAAAGTGGTTCAATTAGTATCTTGCAAACAGATCAGGGAAGTCTGGTGACTTTGTTTCATTTACCTGAGGGGTTCCCCAGGGATCTGTTATTGGACCTATTTTATATTACATCATATGCATCAGTGATGGCAAGAGGGTGAGTACATTTTTCTTTTTGGGTGAATTATCCCTTTAAGAATTACAAAAAAAGTGATTCTGTAGATACGAATGGATGTATTGAATAGCAATATGACGCATGGACTAAATATACTGTGGTAACAATGTACACATTCAGCGAGGGAACAGTTGTTCAATTATCTCCATTAGCAGACGGTCCTTTCGTTTCAGACCCGATGTCGGACGGGAGGAATAAAAGAACACAGATTACAGGGATGTTTTGAAAGGTCCGTAAGGTCGTTTCAAGAAACCTGCTTTTAGTGAATCCGACACAAAATTCATTCTGGACAACCAAACTATTGCCATTTCTGTCCAGGTGTGTTATCTGTGTTTGTATATGCCTGACAAGTAAATGCCAAAATAAGGTTCTGCACAGCAGGCACCGGATCCGCCATGGCAGCCATTTAACGCTCCCTCCCTTTCCCACCAGCTGTCAGAAGGAGCCACGCGCTCCGACTCCCTCAGTCGTGAAGATACATTCAGAATAAGCGAAGTGTTTGCGCGAGGTTAAAATGAGCGCGCTCGGCTGTCAGAGTGCAGGGCTCCGTGAGGGAGTTCTGGGTGAAAGGCTTTGCTTTACTGTATTCCTCTCCACCGGGGCCCAAAACGACTCTTCCTCCTGCTGTCATTCTGCGTCCGATGTGTCTGCCTGGGGGTCTGACATCTCACAAACACAAACAAGCAAAGGATGACACTGATAATCAACAGAAAGCAAAGAGGAGGAATACAACCACTGCAAAAGCTCTTAGAGCGGAAACATACTCGACAAGCGTGGGTTTCTTCAACTACAGGCACATTTACATTTATGCTATTGGCAGACGCGTTTTATTAAAAGCGACTTACATTGCATTCAATTCATACATTTTATTACTTAATGCATTTTAGTTCATGCATTATTCATTCATGATATGATTTTTATTCAAACTAACAGATTTTACACTTCTCTTTATCTTTACGTTATATGGTCACATTAAAACAGCCTTAGAAACATTTTACCATGCCTTAAACAAATGGTTTGTGCTAATTTTCATATGCATTTTGTCTCACCGTTGACTCTAATAAGTTTTTTTTCTCTTAAAGTTCATGCACTTGCACTATAACAATGTCAGTGAAGAACTTGATATGAAATGAACTTGATTTGAAGAAATATTAGACGTGAGAGTGATAAGATTGAAGAAAAGCAGTGGTGGGCCGTCAGGGCCAGCAAGGCCTTCTCTGCTGGCCTAAACACTATCAGAATTACTGACTTGCACTTTAATATATTTTTTCCATGAATGAGTATTAAATTATTCCCAATAGTTCATTATATTAATTTCATAGCTTTGCTCTTGGTCGCGCTGCTTCCAGTAGCGTGTTTTTATGTTAGAGCTTTTATCCAATCATATTTCAGCCATCATGCCATGGCCAAATAAATCTGCCTGGAGGCCTTCAGAATCGACAATGCGGGCGTCTGTCGCTAAAATGAATGGCAATGAAATTTTTGCTTTAAACAATCAGATAATCAGTCAGATTTAATCAGCCAATCAGATTTCGCTTTGACTGCAGCAGGGCCATCTAGCAGGCGTACAATAACGTCTGCATTTTCTCGTTCTTTGATTGGATGCTCAGCGCATACTATTAATTACTGGTATTCAGTATCCGCATCTGTAGCCAACTGCGTAAACTAAATATATATTCCTGTAGATTTAATCGTTGTTCAACCCACAAATTAATGTTTATTTCCCTCCTCCTCAGGTTTAAACCAACCGGAAAAAATCCCTTATTCAACCTGAGCTAAACGCTGAGTCACGAAACTCTATTCGATCTGTCCGGGTAAAAACTGAACTGACTAATGTACTGCTAAGTTATGCCACGAATGATTTTGAAGGCAAAAGTCCCGCTGATCCCATTGATTTTGTTTTAAACTCTGCGTGAGAGCATGGGGCAGCTGTAACGTTACACATCGTCATGTTTTGCGGTGACTGCGTGCTTCTGTCGAGCAGACACTCTCAGCCATAAAGCGAAGTAAAACCTATGCTAGAAATATGACGGGACATACACGACATTGTTGGAACTGCAACGCAGTTAGAACCTGTACAACTGTAATTGAAATCTTCTTGAGGAAAGAAATAAGGATGGATTTTGTGTAAAAAATAACCAGTAGTTTTGGTGAGTATAATGCTTTTACCCCAGTGGTGAATTAGCCTGGGTTTCCCCATACTGCCTTACCGCAGCGCGATTCAATTCACGCTGAAAGGCAGTCTGGATACCATGGCCAGATTTTTCGCCTCATTTAGGGAACCAATCACAGAACGGGATCACAGAACGGGGAGGGAACAGCAAGACGATGACGACATATGTTGGCTATGAGCATTTGATAGACATTCTTAGCACCCAATAAACAGCGCCGGGCATTCGTAAACCACGCCTCAAATACGAGAAAATGTACATGTGGTTCCCAGACCCAAGTCTCAACGAGAATTGGGTCTGGCGTTAGCCAGGCTAGTGGTGAATATGATTTTCTTCTTAAATTTTCTTTTAGATTTATGATCGAAACGTATTTTTTTAAAAAACATTCATACTATTGTAACGTCTGAAAATGGACTATTGTAACCATTGAACGTTTCTGAACGGATTCGGAACGCAAGAACCACTGTACACAAACGCACAAGCCGAACTCACGCGCTCGTCTCTCTCTACCGGCTTTTCCCGAACTCACAGCATTAACCCTATAACTGCCGGTGCAAAATAAAAACAACAATTATAGAGAGTTTTTGCGCTGCTACACTATTAAAAGTTATTTATTCAGATAGGACAGAAGGCCTAGGTGTGAAATGCACGGTCCGCCACTGAAGAAAAGTGAGGGTAAAATCACATAAACAGAGTATTTTTGTGCATCATTTTCAATCAAACTGTTCTGTAAGTTTGTACAATTATTCAAAAGTGTAAAAATATGATATCTCTGTTTTTCTAGAATGAATGAATGGAGGAATGAATGAGGCATTTATATAGTGCTTTCAAATGTACACCCAAAGCGCTTTACAATTATATCAGGAAACCACCACCATTAGGATTCAATACGACAACTTTTTGATGGCCGACTTTAAACACTACTTCAACTAACTATAAGTAAGTTAGCAAAAACATGTCAACTAGCAGTCATTAGAGTATTAGTGTGTCTGATTAATATCTGCTAACACTTAAAGAGGTCATCGGATGCCCATTTTCCACAAGTTGGTATGATTCTTTAGGGTCTTCATGTAACGTTTGTAACATACTTTAGTTAAAAATCCTTAATGGTTGTGTAAAACAACACCCTTTTCACCTCCTCAAAAACAGCTGTTCACAGCGACCCGTTTCGGTGCATGTCTCTTTAAATGATAATGAGCACCTGCTCACCCCACCCCTCTCTTCCGTGGGGGGCGTCGAATGACTGAGGGTGGAAATATGCTAATACGGGACAGTCAGTCAGTGGTCATGGGCGGAGCATGAGCATTATGACATCATATTGCTCAGAAAATCCAAACATAATTGTATGGTGGTTGTGTCCATACACTGCAAACACACATTTATATGCAAACACCAAGTGAATTTTGCATCCGAAAACCCTTTTAAATGCACTATTGCACTTAATGTGCTTCTGATATTGTTGTTTGGACGATTTTATTGGACATTTCTAGTAATGCTCAAATTTGACTTTTAAAGGATTAGTTCACTTTTAAAAAACTTTTGCTGATAATTTACTCACCCCCATGTCTTCCAATATGTCCATGACTTTCTTTCTTCAGTCGAAAAGAAATTAAGGTTTTTGATGAAAACATTCTAGGATTTTTCTCCATATAATGGACTTTACTGGTAGCCAAACCGTCCAAGGTTCAAATGACAGTTTCAGTGCAGCTTCAAATGTTTTTAAACGACAACAGACGATGCATAAGTGTCTTATCTAGCAAAACGATCGGTTATTTCTAAAATAAATAAATAAAAAACGAAGTTTTATGCCTTGCTCTGTTCTGTGATGCGCGGTCGTCACTCTCCTGTTCGAACTCGTTCATCAAAATGAACGAATCTGTTGTTCGAGTCTCGTTTTCGAGTCTCGTGTCCTCGATTTCGTTCATTTTGTTTGTTGAATGAATGAAATGACTCGAAAAAAGATTCGTTCATTTTGATGAACGAGTTCGAACAGGAGAACAGAGCAAGCCGAGCATTTGTGCTAATAAAACTTTAACTTTTTTATTTCTTTTAGAAATAACCAATCGTTTTGCTAGATAAGACACTTATGCATCGTCTGATATCGTTTAAAGCCATTTGAAGCTGCACTGAAACTGTCTTTTGGACCTTGACCGTTTGGCTCCCAATGAAGTCCATTATATGGAGAAAATCCTGTAATGTTTTCATCAAAAACCTTAATTTCTTTTCGACTGAAGAAAGAAAGACGTGGACATCTTGGATGACATGGGGGTGAGTAAATTATCAGCAAAAGTTTTTTTTAAAGTGAACTACTCCTTTAAATTAGCAAAGTCTACAGGCTGAATCTCTGAATCAATATAACACGTGACTGTTTATTAAAAACAGTAAAATATCTAATATTTAATTGTTGGCACATAACTTAACATCCATGAACTAACCCGTCACCACATTAAAATAAGCACGTCTGCGCACTCCCACCCCACTCCGCAGTACTTTTTAAAACAAAGTGACGCCCATGGTTTCCGGCCTTCTGCTTTGCACAGGAAGCTGTCACTGGCCAAGGCTAATGGAGCGTGAGGACTGAGACGGCTCGCGACACACACACAGACCGGTGTGTGGGCTCACTACCGCATTGTAGAGAGAAGCAGAGAGAGCAAGAGAAACAGGTGCACTGCGCTCGTGTTCCTATGTGGCTCGTGTTCTAATTGTGGAATATGATAGCTGTAAGCAAAAGCTGTGAAATATAGTTTTCTTTAAAGGTGAGATGTTTTTCGGAGCATCAATTGCATTTACAGAAACTCCAGCCACACAGTAAATGTAAACATTCACACCACGAACAAATATTTAGTGTACAAATACTGCAGCCGCTATCTGTCAGCCTACTACAGTAATTATGTTGCCAATACATTAAATACAAAGTGGATGGTTCATCACTAGGACGTTGAAGACAGACAGGGGTTTTGTCATGCAAACAAAAGTTGAGAAAATGTGAATATTTGCAACCATTTTTGGCCCATCAAAACTTACTCTCCAAATTCTCCTGCTTTTCACATATTTCTCCTTGAATTCCACCAAGATGAACACATTCATGTAATAGCTTAGTACATCTGTAATTTTGCCGAATGTCAACCCGCTTTGTGTTATTACATTATCGGTAGTATATGTAAATGAGCAATGTTTACTCGTTCTCCATGTTACCTGGACCGAGACATTCACGTTTATTAATGAGCAAAATGCATAATCTGGTGGACCTCTGACAGCTCCATGGCTTTCGTGAAAACTACAGATTGTTCTTTTACATTTTTGTACCCCCGCCCACAGATAGTCGGATAAACAGAGGGTCATTAACACAACAGTTATTGTAAGGGTAATTTTATAACTGAAAATCAAAATTCAAAATCATTGTGACCTGTACTGGTCACAATGATAAGCTTTGCTTCTGATGGTTTGGTGGAACTGACAGAATGGCAGTTTCTTTCAATTTCTCCCCAGGTTTGGGCCTAAATATGTGGTCATCCAGTTTGAGAAATGTTGACAACAATTTTGACGATTTTACGTCGCAGTGCTCTCTCCGTATTTACGTTTTTTTGCAACTGGCTACAACACGCTGGATCCTTCACTGGAAACCGAAAATAACTCACTCCCTCTAAATGTTTACTTTTTGAATACTTGCACCTGAACCAGTTGACTAGCCTGGCTCCGCCCCCCTACGCACTTCCGCTCAATTTCATTTTTCTTCAGTACTACGTCTGGGATTGTGCTGTAGACTTCGGTTTCCAGAAATCAATTTTTTGTAGGACCAATCAGCGAACAGAGGGAGTGGTTGAGAACGATGACGTTGATGTCGACTCATGCGTTATTTTGAGTTGTAGTTCAAAATAAGAAAGATGCGAGCGAAGCCATTCGGTCCGTTGTGGCAACGCTGCCGAATATCAAGAAGTTAAAGCCGGAGCAAGAACAATCTTTGCTTAGTTTTGTGTTTATGGCCATCCTCCCACGGGGTTCGGGAAAAGACATATGTCACGACCAAATGTTAGCGATTGGTTATGGCAGATCCAGAGTGACTCTGGGCAGATCCAATAGTTTTAGACTTCAATAGTGTACCCGCCTACAAGGAAGTAAACGTTTGTCAATGGAGCGGTGCCAGACTCTCTGTACAAATGAAATGTACGAGAGTCTGGTAGAACCAGGCTACCAGTTGACACCATTATGGCTAAAAGTTTGCTAAGAAGAAGTTTCCTACTAAAGCAAGGAGTTATTTAACTCTGGTAACATGCCCAGTGAATTATGGGTGTTTTCCTATTTGGCAAAGGGGAAGAAAACAGCTTTTTTCTCTGTTTTGTCTAGTCAGGTAGCACTGATTTAAATTTGTTTCACCTTTCTACTGTATAGGCAGCCATGTTTTATTGAAAGGCCACTTTGCCAATGGTAAAGTACCCATTAGAAACAATTTTAACTAATCATCAGACTTAACAAGAAATTGATTCTTAAGGAAATTAACTCTATTACATCACCTGAACTGTGAAAGAGCAACATCTGAGCAGATCTAAAAGCAGGGCAGTTTAGCAGAATCTGCTAGATATGGACTTTTTCCCTTATTCTGTCATTCTTCAAATGCTGTTATGCACTCGTTCATGCCATAAAATCAATAAATGTGACTGTAACTTTAAAATACACTGCCAGTGTGCCATGAAGATCAAGATTAATGTTAAGCATGCATGAAACACGTGCCCTCGTGAACTCATTGGCTTTGTTGATTTTCCGCATGGCCCCTAAACATTGTGGGATATTTAGTGATTTCTGCATCATGTGTCTAATCAAACGACCCATCTAGTCTATTGACCTCTGGAGGGCTGCCATCTGCTCAAGGATAATTAGACCCCTCCAATCTATCGCATCCTCTTAGCCCTCTTCATTCATTTATCAACTTGAGCCATGACATAACAAATAATTGCATATCAGCTATTACAATTATTGATGTGTTTGAAGGTCTATGATATATTTATTTAGAGCTTCATTTAATTAAGACTTTAACAAAGGAATTAACTGAGCATGTTTGAGAAGTAGTGTTTTAATTGCTACATAAAAATGAAAATAAATAGTTTTTGCTCCAAAAAGCAGAATGCAAATGTGCTTAAAGAATGCCTGCACTGCAAAAAAACAACAACCAGAAAATATATCTAAACATCCATATAAGACAAGATATACAATAAAATATACTTGAGCATGTAAGAAATATATAGATACAATTAAATTTTATTTCAATTACTTATTTATTTGAAAATCAATGATATCAAATTTGACTGATAATCTGCATTCGAAATATACACAGAATTTGTTAAAATAAGTATCTTTTTAACCACATTTTTAAATGTAATAATAGGAAAGCTATATGACAAAGACGAAGAAGACAAAGTAGATAAGAAGACAAAGAAGAAGAAGAAGAAGAAGGACAACGAAGACGACTAAGAGGGTGACGAAGATAAAGAAGGACAAAGTAGACGAAGACGACAAAGATGACGAAGATGAAGATGAAGACAAAGATGAAGCGAAATATATAATGAAGACGAAGACGAAAGATGATGATGAAGATGAAAAAGAAGAAAAATATGATGAAGATGAGAACATTAAGAAGAAGAAGAGGAAGATACACTTTGCCAGTGAAGTAAGAAAAATAAACCTAATACACAATATAGTCTCAGAAATATCTTAATTTTACACAATTTTGCATTTCAAGCAAATGTATTTTGTATAATGTGGTTTTAGGAAGGTTTTTTCTCAGCTATAATTATTTTATTTTTTTTTACTGAAAAACAAGACACAAATCTGCTTTAAAAAAAACTCCAATTTACCACCATGCATGAAATATCAACAGCCTATAAATAAAGCAGCTGCCTAATGATTTCTAGTCATTATGAATTGTCATATGTCTGAGCATTCCAGTACAAGCGCATCTGAAGCGAATCAGTAAAGGAATGAAATCCCCCCGTCCCTGCAGCATCCTCAACCGACTCCAACCCAAAGAAAAGCGTCACTGTAGCAGATAATGCTGTGTTTCTGTGCCCTCTGTGATTTCAGTGTTGTTCTAGCATGCGGGAACATCACATCCTTGATTACTGCCAGAGACAGTTTCTACGGGGACTATCAATCTCCCTGGCAACAGCACTAATGTGAGTATGTTTCTATGTTGCTCCTTGAACATTGCTTTCGCCGCACACCTCCTACAGCGGCAACACTCCCCTGACATATCTGGCTTTCCTGCACACTCCGTAAAACCCAAGAAAAACAATGCATGATAAATAAAGAGAAAAGAAGTGATATGAATAATTCACTGCAAAATGATGTATTGTTTTGATTGCTTGAGGAGGCTTTTTCAAGCAGAAAAAGTGCTCCTTTTTAACTTGGAAATTATGTTTCTTTACATAAACAAAAAAAAAAAAAAAACTCATTCTTGGTACTGAAATATTATTTTCTACCATTACACGATCATTAGCAACAGCTCAATATTTCCAGAAACCAAAATAAGTAGCTGTGGAAAATACTATAAAAATGTTTTAATACATTACTGGTAAAATGTATTTTTGAAAAAAGTCTCTTATGCTCACTTAGTCTGCATGTATTTGATCAAAAATACAGTAAAACAGTCATATTGTGAAATAATATTAGAATTTAAAATAACTGTTTTCTATTTAAATATATTGTGAAATGTAATTTATTCCTGAGATACAAAGCTGAATTTTCAGCATCATTACTCCAGTCTTCAATGACTTTCAGAAATCATACATGCTGATTTGTTGCTCAATTATTATTCGATGTCAATTACTAGTAATAGTTAAACAAAACAAAACAGTAATAGCTGTCATTATTATCATCAATAACTGAATGTTTCTTTACAAATAAATACAATGATCCTTCTTGGTACTATAAATATTATTTTCAAACAATTTGACTACTTTAATGAAAGAGCTCATTGCTCAAGTTGACTATCATTATGAGCAAAAAGAGTTCACTGATTACTTATACCTGAAGAAGAAGAAGAAGAAGAAGAAGAAGAAGGGTCAACGCATAAGAAGGAGGAAAAGACGAAGACAAAGAAGACGAAGTATATGAAGAAGTAAGTGATGATGAAGATGAAGAAAAGAAGGAGAAGGAAAAGGATGAGGAGAAGACGACGACTAATGATGAAGACAAAGACGATGAAGAAATAAAAAAATATGATAATGAAGAAAAAGAAGACAATGACATTGACAATGGAGAAGAAGGAGAATGAGGAGAAGAAGACAAAGAAGACAGAATAAGAAGAATGAGGAAGAGGAAGAGAAGATGAAGGCAAAGAAGATGAAGAATTTGAAGAAGGAGAAAATGATGATGATGACGGAGAAGGAAAAGGAGGAGGAGAAGAAGATGATGATGAAGAAGCCAGCAGGGTTGCAGCTCAAGACTGTTTTCCCCCTGAAGCTGAGCAGGGTTGAGTCTGTCAGTGTCTGGATGGGAGACTCCTGGGAAAACCGGTTTCTGCTGGAAGAGGTGTTAGTGAGGCCAGCAGGGGGCGCTCACCCTGTGCTCTGTGTGGGTTCTAACGCCCCAGTGTCCTGATGTGAGCATGAACACGTGAGAGATCACTGCTGTTCTGATATAGCTGAACAGAGTTCATTCGCTCAAATATATGCTATTGCCAACTGGAAGTGTGTATTACGGCCTAATACAAAGAACATGGCGAAAGTCTTTGTAGTCAATTAAGATGGGAACTATGGTGCGTTTCCTTGCCCTGTAAGCAGGTTTATAACCCCGCTGAAGGGTGACGAGGGACGGTCTTAGCACAAAGAAGTGGTAATGTATGTAGATTTGGAGGTAAGGGCCATTCTTCATTGATGCAGTGTTCAGATGGGGCACACCTGCTCACATCAACCTAAATTATCGGCTTTGCTCTGTAGACTCATGCTAATTACACCCCGGTGATACATCAATGTGGATTGATTTAGCTTTGCTCCATAGAGCACAAAAAGCCCTTTTAATCATTTCCCCATCTACCCCAATCGGAGGGCCGCAGTCTTCTACAAGGCCACAGGAATGAGGTACAGTGCTCCCAGAGTAATTACATGGAGACTCCAGGACTGATTAGACGCGTCCCAAAAGCACTCACTGTGTTTTCTGCTGTCATGGTTAAGGGTATGTTATGAAAAGCTTTCATGGTGACAGAATTGAAACTGACCTTTTAGAAGAGCGACTCCAATGAGTCTCATTTTCCTTCATATATTCAAGAAATATATGAAATGTTGTCATGACAGAGACACTGACATGTTATGAAGTATTGGTTTATGTCAAGGTGTCATAACAAAGACATCTCAAACAATGTCATATTTGCATTAAAAATGTCATAATTGAGCGAATGACACTTAATGACAGTTGTCATAAACATGCATAAACCCTTCTTCATATTCATAACATGTGTCATGTCATGATTATGAAAGTGTCATGTAAAGTGTTACCCTTTTCGGTAACTGGATCGAATATCCCTAAAAAAATCAATCCTTGGTTACATTTAGGACATTGTGATCTCATGGAGAAGAAGAAAAATTAGAAGAATGTAGAAACCTTCACATTGCTGTCATGCAAAGCCCAACGTTTTCATATAATTCAACAAAATTAATATTCTAATATTCAAACATTCACATACACAGTGGGCACAGAAATGAGTGGGACGGTTAAGTCTAGACATAAATGTCTGTATTTAATAACTTTAGACAACAAAATATCAAATCAAGTGTCTGTATCTGCATTCAAAGTCAGGAGATTTCTTTCAAATAATATAAATGTCAATTGGTTTAATATTTTATTATACAATGACATTCGAATATCTTAAAGTGCCCCTATTATGCTTTTTCGAATATTACCTTCAGGCTGTGTGTAATATAGCTGTTTGTGAATGTAAATGGTCTGCAGAGTTTCAAAGCTCAAATTCCACAATAAAAAATGTATTGTCTCCATAAGAAAGAATCAATTCTGAACTGGATAATTACAAGTCGTCAGCAATTCCAGTCTCACTTTGCATAATGCCAGTCCATGGTTTTCATTGGCTGCCTGCGAATGACGTTTACTTTGACCTGCCATCAAAAACTGTAGTTGAAGATGAGACTGGAAGAGTTCATGTTTCATGGTTCATGTTCTCAACATGAGAAGACGCTGTTTTCTGCACTGCGAATCCACTTTGCTGCGCTTCGAAAGTATAAGGACTCGTGCTGAAATTGATACGGAAGAAAATTAACGCCATCGTTACTGTTGGTATAACTGTTCAGCATGTGCTGAGGGACCGGAAATTTAGATATGGTAATGAGCCTTTGCTATAAGTGGTCGACCAATCACAACAGACTGGGCAATCTGACCAATCAGAGCAGAATAGCCTCTTGGAAAGGAGGGTTTAGAAAGACTGAATCTTTTTGAGGAATGAGGTGATGTGTAATGTACATTATGAGAAAACTAAAGTCCTTTTTGACCTTGGATGCATGCAAAACTTTTGTGGGAGACCTCCAAAACAAAATCAGAAACCTTTAAAATAGCATAATAGGGGCACGTTAAGTGTCTAAATTGCTTCTGAAGCCACTGTGGTATGAAATGCAGAACTCACAGACATACTTCAACCCCTGTTACAACAGATCAAAGCCATGTATAATTCAATCTGTGCAAGTTTTGCACACATTCTGCTCTGTGAGCTGCAGAACTGTTGTATACTTCAGCCTCACATTTATCATTAGCGGTGAAAGGTGCTCTCTTCAAAAAGAACTTCTCTAGTGGCATTTCACTGAAGTCATCATCATTGCTTTCATGATTTACCTTTCCTTAATAATTACAGTGTTCGAGGCAGTAAAATCAGGCCTCATAACTTCATGTTCTGCATCATAAAACAAAGTTAATCTTGCCACACAGGCCCATTATTGGGCATCAAAGCTCGCGGCGAGGCATTGCCGGCTGATAATTGTATTTGTTGCACGGACTCGGTAAAGGCCGCCGATCTGTAAGGTGTGAGAAACAGATGCCTGCTCCAGTGTGCCGAGATGCAGCGGAATTAGTTTTCTCCCCCGTGGCCATGAATTGTCAGCTTCTGTGTGGTTTTTAAATAAGGAGTGTGAAAGTGAAGCATCTTAGTCTGGCGACTGTGTGGTCACTGGAGTGGAGGGGGGCAAAATGTGTTGCTCGGTCTCTATAGGGACCTGTATGCTTTTTCAAGGGCTTCCCTGGAGATTTGTGTTGATTGAACGGCTTCAACAGCAGACAACAACATCTTTTCCATCCATTTAGCTTGTCACAAAAATGTGTTCATCTCAATTTTCAGCATCAGTAATTCAATTAAAATGGTCGAAGAGGTGCACTAAACGTATCACTTTAGGTTGCTGACACTTTTCGCGTAATAATTTGAGGTAGTAATTAAACGTTCAGTGAGCTCAAATTATTTACAGTGTACATTAAGTGAAATGTTGCTGAAACTGCGATCTGTGTTTGTAAAGATTACAAAATTGGTTCATATAGTAATCCTGTTAACACATTTCTTCTTGAATCCGTGGCTAGACCTTGGGCAGTAGTGGTTTTTCTTCAGGGACCTGATTAGGACCAAGTCTCCGCTCCTGAAGCATCTTGGGACTGCTGTGAAAATGACCAGTGCAACATTATTTCCCAACTTTTCAGTTCAGTTACAGCACTTTTGTTCCCCACTAAGAAAACAACCCCATTTAAACCCCTTTAGACCTTTAAGATAGGCTAATGGCTTTCTTTTTTAACATTTTTTTCTTTATTTGCTTGCTCTTTATTTGAAAAGTTGAACGAGGCAAAACGAAATTCCAGTGGTGCAACATTTTCCTCATCTCTGTTTCTCAGTGTTACATCGGGAGGTATAATAATTGGGTCAAATGCAACTGGACATTAATCCAGTGTCATCCAGTGTCAATAAAACAATATGTGTGCTTAACCTTATCTATCTATCTATCTATCTATCTATCTATCTATCTATCTATCTATCTATCTATCTATCTATCTATCTATCTATCTATCTATCTATCTATCTATCTATCTATCTATCTATCTATCTATCACATTTTTTTTCTGGCATGCTTGAACAGTGTTCTATATCCACTCTTGTCACATGGCATTAACAGCAGGGTTCCTGTCCAATTATTAACCTTCATTTGGCCTGTTATTTCCTGCAAACGTCCCATCGTGCCTTCCTGCAGAGAGCCGGGAAACCTCCTGTTGGGTGAAAGTGTGTGACCATCATCTGTCACACAATATTTTTTTAACAGCAAGCTCTGACCCATCCTCTCTTTCTTCATATGTTGCATCTCTCAATGTGATACTGATGATATCATGACAGTTTTTAGAATTAATTTCTGCTTTTCCTGAAGGTTCTTTGGGAAATTGTGAAATATCATTTGGCTTTGATATGCCACATCTCATAATTGGTGGGATGTCAGAATAACTGTGCCAGTAAATTGTGAATTCAACTGTAAGTGACATGTATTAAACTGGACTGCAAATGCTGTGAAGAACAGATTCAAAAGCTGCTGTTTGCAAACAGTATTGCCGGCTACATTTTTATATTTACTGAGTGGTGTTTGCCAATACAAAACTACCCACTACTATGCTATTGTGTGTCCAAACACTGCATGTTTAATAGCATGAGTTTGTGCACCAGTGGACGATAGGACTATTTGGTAAAAAATGTTTATTAAGATATTACTAAGATATTACTAAGCATTACTACGATAATTTCTAAATGCACAATATATATCAGTGAAAGTCTTGCAAATTCCTCCATGCATCAAACATCATCACATTTTAAGGTTTAAGGTTCAGTTCTTATCACTAATGCATCACCTGTCCTTGAACTGGCCCATCCGTTACTGCAGAAAAGTGCTTGCGTTTGGAGAAAGAAGGGACCTTACTTAGTGGCAAACCCTGGATCTTCCTCTCTTGACTGCGTCGCAGCGTTAAGCTTGTCATTCATTCTTATAAGGGCCCATTACACATGCACGGAATTATCATCTTCTATGGTGCATTTGCCTGTTTATTTCCAAAATCAAGGAAATACTGGAAACATAGATACAAGGTCAACATAGTTCTCCATGTTCTCATGCAAGCAAGTGTTAAAGCCAGTGTCAAATAACTGCATTTCAACAGAGAAGGGTGATTTATAAGGGCCTCAACATTTTTTAAAAGAATCCAAGAAGAGACACATTTCAAATTAAATATCATCTACACTGAAAAAAGATATATACATTTTTAAACAAGTTTTCCTCAATTGCAAGTAAATTTCTAAAAAAGAAATGCCAAGTAACACATTGAAATAAACATGACATTTTGAAGTAGAAACACTGAAATAGTATTCTTTCATGATTCATAATTCTCACTCTTTCTCTACCACATTGAAAGCGATTCTCTTAATTGGGAAAAGTGCTGCTTGGCTTTCATATTTGACTTACATTTGTGTCTAACACAATCATCTCTAAAATCTCTAACCAAGACTATTGCTCAGTTGCAACAAGTGAAATTCTGCCTCAAATCAAAGTTAGGACTTCAACTGGAATTGAAAAGCATTTTCCAATTCAACTCTGACATTGATGCACGATGTCCTTTCTGTGAGACACACATCTTCAAAATCCACTCCCCACAATCTCTTAATTACATCACTTCCAATTACAGGCTTAAAAAGATGCAGTCTGTTTGAATAAAGGAGGTTATTTACTGCTCACACTTATTTATAGCTGTACATGTCAGGACTCCAGTGTTCATTTGAATGACAAGAACAGATTATGACCCATCAGAAAAAAGATTATGGAGCCTGTTTTCTGGGTTCATGCATACAGAAAAATGCAGACGAATACAGATTTGTTGTTCAAAGGAGAATCAATGAGTGACCTGTTGAAAAATAACCCACTGACCAATGAAGTGGCATTAGCAGCCCCACGTACAATGCATATAATCTCTATTCACTATCAAGAGAAATAAATCAATAAAGTCAAGATATTCCCTCCCCCAACAAGAAGGACGACTGTTAGCTCTGTTTCTAGAGAGCTGCCATCCTAGAACGCATAGGTGAACTCCTGAGACAAAGGCTGTTCCTAGAACGCATTGCAATGGAAACTGGTGGTGGTAAAGTGAAGAGAAGTATTGATGATATATTTCTAATCAGGGCTTGACATTAACACCTGCCAACCAGCAAAATGCGGATGTATTTCAGCAGTGGCATGTAACGCAGTCACTCCTTCTAGCCACTTTGGAGGCTTGCATTTTATAAATAATATACATTTTTCAATTGTAGTCTTTTAAAAAGGAATCTGAAATAATAAACTTAATGCAATGTAGTGTTGTCAAATATATCGATTTTTTTTTCACATATTCTTCTTTGTTACAGCTCATATCTTCCCAGTCTGTTGAAATGCTCTGTTTAGTTTCTGTCTCTCTGAAGACCCTCCTTCCGAAAAGCTCAATGTGCTCTGATCGGTCGGCTGGATCAGTGTGTTGTGATTGGTCAACCGCTTTGAGAGTGTTTGCGCCCCTTACCATAACCTCGAATTTCAACAACTAACACAACTCAGCCAGGCCTCGCCACTTTTATGTTTTGTGTATGCTGTGGGTGGGAATTATTTAAATGAGGAAAATGTTTGTTTCTGGAAGAAAACTCAAGACTACAATGGAGGTGTTTCAGGGAGTTCAGAAACAGTGACACTGATATAGAGAATAACTAACTTTGGAGTGACTTTGCCTTGTAACTTTAAAGACCTTTTTCATGCTCAAACAGCAACATTTGTTTTACAGTTAAAAATGTTTACAAAAAAACATAGTAGGAGCCTTTAAAAGACTTCTATTTACTTGTACGCTTATTTTTCTTTAAAACAAACAGTCACCCAAACAACATGTTTTTACGAACTCTTACTCTGTAAGTACATTTAACATTAATGCAATATACAAAAGCTCCTATAAAGAAGCCAATGGTTTTAGCCAATTCTGCTAAAAGATTGGCATTGGCATCCAGGGACACTGGATTATATTTGCAAAAGCATTTCATTTCTAAGCAAATGCCCTGATGTTGTATTGAGGAGATTATGCCATTCTAATCGTAATGGAACAAACAAAAACAATATTTATTTTACCATGTAAAGACATGTAAACACAAGTAAAAATGTGTGTTTTGTTTTTTAAGCAGTTACGATCTTTTCTATACTCTTCATAAGGTGCTCGAGGCTGTCGTTTGTCTTTAGAGGTGAAGTGTGACATTTCTGTCCCACCAAACATAATTGCAAGTGCATCCAGCCCTACTCCAGCCCGACTTGACCCTCTCTGAGCGAGATTCGAACCCTGGTCTCCCTGATATGGAGGCAAGGATGCTAAAGAACACAGCTGCTAACGTCAGTCACTAGCGAGACTCTTGAGGCCAGGGGCAGGGCTGGACTGGCCATCGGGCATACCGGGCATTTGCCCGGTGGGCCGACGTGCTATTTGGGCCGATACATCTCAAACTTTAAAAAAAAAAAAAAAAAAAAAAAAAAATTTTTTTTTTTACCGGCCCATTAAACTCGTACATCGGCGGCCCATTCGTTTAGTTTTGATTAATTGGCGGCGCTGGGATCTTTGTACCGGTGTAATGCATTGGACAAAAAAAGTCAGTAGGTTTTGTTTTTCTCTCAGACCGGCCCATGAAACGCGTAGATCAGCGGCCCATTGGTTATTTTCTTGATTGACACTGGGCTGGTCCAATCACATCTTGAAACACCTCACTCTTTGGGCTCTGAGCGAGCCGGCAGTATGTTTAAATCGTCAGAGCGATGGAGAAGAAACGCAAGAAAAGTGCAGGGAAATAGCATGAAAAAAGAATCAGGCCCTTCAAGTGGCTGATGAGGAGTGAGGAGGATCAGGAGAGAAATGAGTGAGTGTAGAGGACTGTGGTGAGCAGAACTAGGCTATTTTAACACCTAAAGGCTATGAGTGTAGAACCCATTACATTATTTCCACATCTGCATAGTTGATGATTACCGGTACGCATTTTACTAGAATTGTAATGAGACGCGTTTGGAAACAATGTTTTCCGCCAAAATAAAAGTTTGATTCAGTTTCTGTCAAAATAAAAGATCACGTTTTTCTCTATAAGTATAGAAATTAGTACGAAATTAATTATGAAAGTTTATTTTATTTTTCAGTGCATTTGTTTTACAATACATGTATATTACTGTCATGGGATTAATATTATAACTGTTATTATGTAGTAGTGTAATGTAGACAGACACTATCATAACTAAAAGAGGTTTGAGTTTTTCTTTGTTCAATTTGCACACTGAATATGGGTTGGAGCTCTTATTTTTTTTTACTCTAAAAGTGCACCAGATGGCTGAATTTAACATTAAAAAGCACAAAATTTTCTTACGGGGGAGCATGCCCCCGAACCCCCCTAGACAGATCGAGGTACACCCACCACAGATTTACCAAAAATACTGTATGAAACACTGGTATTGCTATCCCAGACAGCAAGCCAACATTGAATAAACATTGTTTTTTCATCTGAATCATCATTATGGTTGATATTGAAATTTCAATGCAAAATTAATGTTGAATCACCATTACCCTTTCGATGAAAACCTGATGTTATTAATGTTGATGGCAACGATATTGGAACAACATTGATCTATAGTTATCTTTATGATTGATTAATCATTGATATTTGGTTTACCGGGCGATCGATGAATGTGTTGAAAAGTCATTGATTTATAGTTGACCGGGAAACAACGTTGTTGAAAAGTCATCGACATATAGTTGACCGGGAAATATGATTGAAAATGCATCGATATATAGTTGACCGGGAGATCAACGGGTGTTATTATACCAACGTGCACGTCTGCACCGGACACATGCAGCTCATTTCTGGACCCTGGCACAAGCATGAAGGTAAGCTTGCTTAATGTTTGATATGAATGAATTGTACCAAATCAAATACTTTTAGGCCGATTGTTAACGTAACCGACGCAGTGCTGCACTCACTGAAGTAGATTTTTGTTTTACCACTGTGTCAAAATCTGCCAAAAATAGCATAGAGGCCTACTTTGTAGTTCTCTTCTATGTTATAAAGTTAGCAAAACCTCCGAGTCCAGTCTATTTTTGTAATATTTAGCTCAAAATACATGTCTGTACCCATTGCTAGGGTCGTGAAATCTATTAACACTGCACCGTTATTTATTCTGTCGACCGCCGGAGATCACCGGCGAAACCAACGCTATCAGTGCTCCACCTAGCGCTACCCACAGAAGTGTGACCGCGGCGGGCCAGAATTACACAGAAGACATGACTTACTTTGCTTTATTCAATGCAGAACTGTCTCGAGTTGTAACTGGAAATGCCGATTAGACCATCCAAGAGCAGGGCTGCGATATGCGTGCGATACAGTTAACTCCGTTGTGTTGGTTTTCATAAATTATAACAGTCGTTTTATAGTGCTTATGCGATATCACGATTTTTGCGCGCACTGTTATACAGCGCCTGGCAACCCTGGCGTCAAGGGGGAACTTGGGGGCTTAGCCCCACATACTTCATAGAAACATCTCGCGGCACGAATGTACCAATACAAATAAATATAACATCTACTGTTTAACTTTAATGCTAATTTTTTTGCATTGTAATTTTGTTTTCTGTTTTAGGTTAGGCCTACTCAGCAGACGAGGACAGCCGCCGTCACCCAGTATGTGCCAGACCGGGCAGGAGGGACTGGACGACAACTATTCAGGCGTCAGAGGACATTGAAGTGTAAAGTGTACAAATAATTAAATAAAAAGGCTAATAAAAATGAATTTGTTTGTGTGGTGTGTTTCAGTGTTTTATACACGATTTCAAATGTTCCATTACTTTTAAACATCCTGGTTGTAGATAAAGCAGGCTATTTAATTTATGGCCTTACATTTAAAATTAACATTTAAAAACGATTGAAATTCCATTGATATCACGTTGATCCTTAGTTCAGTTGAAATTTCAACATTGTTTCAATATTCCTGATAATTGAAATACCATTGAAATTCCGTTGATCTATGGACTGGATTTCAATGTTGTTTCAATATTAAAACAGGGTGCAAAATGATGTAGAATCAACATCAGAGTCCGATGTTGATTCAATGACTTAAGGTTGACAACACAATGTTGATTTAACATAGTTTCAATGACTGTTTGCTATTTGGGATGCCAATGCAACTTATACTGTAGCTTGTTTTAGGATTCATCACTGTGTAGTGTAGCCTACTTTAGTTGTATTTTACAAATAGTAGTTATTTCATCTGTTAAATCTCACTCATTCCTACTCACTCATTATGGCATTATTGGTTTTAAGGAATAGGAGATGATATACATATTCAAGGACGTGCAAAGATCGGTTGTGTTTATGATCTTATGTAGTGGGCCGGTCTGGGCCAAAATGCCCGGGCCGATTTTTCGTCCCAGTCCAGCCCTGGGCCAGGGGAGTGAGGTTTACACACACAGCTCTTACTAGCCTATGACCATTACACAAGAATAATGACTGTTTGCAAATAAAAGTTTCATACAAACTCCTCATGGTCTTCCATATATAGTTTGGCCAAATCTGCTGTTTCTCTTTAAATAAATATTCAGATTACATAAAGTGATTAAAAACTGTATAAATTGAGAATCAGAATCAATTCAAACGCTTCTCGCTGACACTGAAAAAAGAAAATTCTCAGTTGATAACAGTGTCGGTTGAACAAGACATTTCACCAGCATAATCGCCATGAACTCTTTATTATCACCTCTACTGTGACCGGAATAAATATGTAAATGAATTAACCTGAAGTTATTAACCTTAACATGTATCTGGGAGCAAATGTAGGGGATCTTACTGGTTTTATCTGGAATTGAGGGGTGACAGAGTTTAATTCACTGTCTGAACTTCTCAAGATTCAACTAAAGAAAAAATACATGTCTATCCTTTCAGTGGTATGAAATCCTTTCATTGCTCTCCATTCAGTGCCCAAGAAACACATTTTTGCATAATATATGTAAAATTCACTACCCAAACACACATCAGAAAGACTATTAAATGGCAACCCTATATTTTATATATATATAAAATAAAAGAAAGCTCCCAGTTTTAAGGCAATCGCCTCACAAATGATTTGTTTTAGGCCGGTTATTTGACCTCGGCTCTGACAGGGCAGTAATATCTTATTCTGCAGAGGGAATGAAAGCTGCTCAGATGTTAATATAACTCTGTGAGTACAAGCACAGTTCATCCAGGGGCCAAATCGTCCGCCCTCACGGCACATTACTACCAGCCCTTTATTCCACATACTGCTTATTTCCAAATATTCAGCCTAGACATCTTGATTCTAGGCACAAGCTCATAGCATGTGGTCCAGTCCCGCTGTGTCCTAACGTAAAATGACAGTGACTTATTTGATTGAGACTGGATTTGCATAACTCACGCATGTCCTTGAAACATAAGCTCACAGCAAATGTATATTTATACTTTTCTGAAAAACATGTGAGTGGTGTCAAAATAGTCCACCCTAAAGTCTCTGTGAGATTCTGGGCTCTCGATGTGTGTTTTTAGTTTGCCCATTTTACCACGTATAACAATCCAAACCTGTTTGATCCCAATGAATACAACCTAAAGGAAAGCTAAAAAAAAAAAAAAAAAACACAAAAGAGATTGTTTAAAGCAGTAGTATTTGTAATACGGTATTATAAGAAATTATACAATTTATGAGTGAAAATTGTTCTTACATCTATTTTGTTTTCAGTGCAGTTAATGTTAAAGTGATAGTTCACCCCAAAATGAAAATTCTGTCAGTAATTACTCTCCCTATGTTGTTCCAACCCCGTAAGACTTTCATTCATATTAGGAACACAAATTAAGATATTTTTGATTAAATCTGAGAGCAGGATCACTCCTCCATAGGCTTCTAAGGGATTGAAATTTGCCGGCCCCGAAAAGTTATTAAAGAAATCGTTAAAATAGTCCAAGTGACTACAGTGGAATACAGTGTAATTGCGTAGTGCTTCTGGTTGAACATCACACACATCACACACATGACCAGCATCGGCCAATAGTGTGACGTACAACACAGAAGCTCTACGCTATTACACTACGTGAAATCTCGAGGCCAACAGAGAAGGAAATGAATACTTGATATAAAGTTGTTATTTTTGTTTGTTTTTTTTTGCACTCAAAAAGTATTCTCATCACTTGATAAACTTAAGATTGAGCCACTGTAGTCACTTGGACTATTTTAACGATGTCTTTAATAACGTTTCTGGGCTGTCAAGTTTCAATCCCTTAGAAGCCTACACTGTAAAAAATATTTTCATGATTTGTTATCACAACTTTTTATATTTTGTCAAATCAACTTAGATAATTAATGTAGTTCAGATAACATAATATTTTGAGTTTCTATTTATTGAACCAATCTCCTTTGTTGTATTAACTCAAAGTTTTAATTGCAATTAACTAAAAATTTTAAGGCAACCAGGTAACTTACTTTTTTAAGTTAATCCAACTTTTTTTTTTACAGTGCCAGCTCTCAGATTCAATCAAAAATATCTTAATTTGTGTTCCGAAGATGAACGAAAGTCTTACGGGGTTGGGACAACATGAGGGTGAGTAATTACTGACATAATTTTCATTTTGGGGTGGACTAACCCTTTAATAACCCTGCTCTAATGTCATTTTTCTATCTTAAAGACAACAATGAGACTGAAGGTTTCAACCTTTGCCAGGATTTGCCAAGACATCAATCACAAGCAGTTCTCAATATAAACTCAAACATTCTCATTCAATTCTGCCCAGGTCAAATCATGTTAACTATATTATCCACATTGTAAGGTTATATTCCCCTTGGTCAATAACGGTCTCATTTGTTTATTTCATTCCGTTTAGACTTGCAGTCTCCTGAGCTGTAGGAAAGAGCAATAAAACTGCTTTGTGAAGTGAATCTGATTGAATGTTGGCTTCTGTAATCTAAACCCTATCTTCACTGGTGTACGAATGCTGTTCTCAGTTTAGATCATTCATATAATTTATCTTGATCTGTCTCTTTATTTGTGTGTTTGTGTACATTATGGAAATAAAATGAGCTTCCCTGTGTCGGCAGAAGGATAGAGAAGTGAAGGTGCTGTGAGTGGGAGTTATTTGTTTGGGCAAACGCTGTTAGTCGGCCCACACTGCCTGATTCATGCGACTCTTTTGCATTCTGAAGGCTGGAAGAATGCAGGAAAGAAGGGCATGATTGTGAAGCGTTTGTTATGTCCTTGAATGAAGGGGAATCTTCTGTCTGGAGACCACACAAGCAACACGAGCTGGCAACCGATCCAGACAACACGAAGAAAATGCAAAAACTTGACAATGCAAGAACTATATAAAGAAAATCAATATGTTTTATATGTGAAATGTGGTTTAAAGGGTAATCAGTGCAAGTTTTTTTTAAAAGGCATTATTGAGCGAGACGACATTTTATATTATTTTAGTATTTCCTTTTCTGCTGACATCATCAAGCCTACTTACTCCTCCCATCCATACCTGTTGTTTAATCAATTCATGGAGGACAAAATAAAGTCCAGCACAACATTACTGAATATCCTGTTTTACCATGTTAAATGTCACATTAAAGGATAATTCCAGTATTTAGCCCTTTGAGTTTATTTTCTAGTTTGTTTTGGATGAACTAGAGTGGTGGACACAGAAATGTTGACGATGGGTCCTGTCTCGACTTTTTGACTATTTTAGAATCGCCTCTGAGCGCTTCAGAGTGGCTGTCTATGGGCATGCACAAACATGTCCTTAAAACAACCCTTAACATTCGTTTTCAAAACTGTGCAACTCACCGAGTGGTTAGTGGTGTTCGTTGATGTTCACAAAACAAGTAGCGTAGCGAAATACAGTTTCTGTCGTGTTTTATTAAACTCAAAACGACCCATATCCACCACTCTAGTTCATCCAAAACAAACTAGAAAATAGACTATCTACCTAAATACCGAAATTATAAGTTTGACCAAATAAGTTTGATTCATTTCCATGAATTAGCTTAAACTATTTAAATTAACTGATTTAACAAAAAGTCTTCAATAAAATGTTAATCTAAACCCCAACTTGGCTTTAAAAACACATGTAGCTAAATCTTACTGTTATTGTATACAAATTATTATTATATCAAATAAAATCGTTGTTTTGGTGAAAGCACGCACGCACGCACGCACACACACACCAACATATTATAGAAACAACATTAGATATAATTAAAACATTTATTAATGCATTATTCAAATCACAAGTTGTATCTATTAATGTTATTTAATGGACCTGAACAAAAAATTGCTACAGTAATTAACATTAACAAAGATGAATAGATACTGTACCAAAAGTATTGGATCATTGTTAGTTACTGTTAGTGCATTGACTAACGTTAACTAATGGGACCTTATTAGTGTTATCTTTACCTATATCTAGGTATAAGAAATTTTAAACATGTAGTGCAGTCATTGGTTTATCGACTGACAACAGTAGAAAAGAAGAAAGAATAAACTAGAGGTGGGAAAAATCCCACCCACGTCTTGAGTGAAGCCTGGCTCGATCCGAGGGAAAAAATCCCTCTTTCCAGATGAGAAGCACATCTGACTCACAAGCAGACATATTTTCAGTCAAGCGATCGCTCATCTTTTGTGGGGCTGTGTGATGTCAGCAGCAGATTCTTTATTTATTTCATTGTTTATTTTCAGTGCCTGCAGAGGTGGGCGGACCGAATTGGCTGTAAAAGCTCACACACATTCCATGTTTCTCACTCCCAGCTTCAGCATCTAGACTGACATCATTGCCTCCGCTCGCTGCCACAGGCGTGCAAGTGCCAAGACATGGAGAACACTTGTCAGGTCGGGAAGTGTGATCTATTTTTCTCAACATGCCAGAGCGTGTCTCAGTCCGTCAGACGTGGTCCTGGCACAGAGACGGAGGCACACGCACCTCACTGCAGGCCCAACTCTACCTCCAAATTGCCACCTATGAAAGTTTAATGGTTGTCTGTGACTGCATAGTGAATAATTGAACAAGGGGAAAATCTGATTCTTTCCTGGATAACGAAGCAAGCCTAGCAGTAAACCTTTGTGTGAGCGGAGGGGAAAATGAGGAAAAAAATTTGAAGTAACAAAAAGTGGAAATGCCAAATTTTAGTGCCTCGTTCCCCAAAAGACAAGAAAAAATCTCAAGTTTTTGTCATCTTTTTAGTTTTAGACCACTGCTACTCGGCTGGTTTTGCTTTAGGATCCAGATTTTACATTGGACATCAAGTCCAAGATTGTTGGGGAGTAACTATTACATGTCGTTATGTCAATATCCTATTGTTGTTTATATATGCTTCATTTGTTAAGCTTAACTGATTTTTCCCAAGGCATTGCTAGATCCCAGTGTTTCCTTTCATAGCTATTTATTGTTATGATTTTAAATCCATATTTAACCTCAGAACGATCTTAAAGTACTAAAGTCTGATTTTTGAGGTAGCTGCTTTAAAATGAGATTATTATCATTTTAATTCAAGTGATGAATGATTTTGAAAGTCTGACAGTAATCAGTGTTGAGTACTACTGTACGCTTAACCCTGTCTGGTTTAAATGTTTGAAAATGATTAACAGTTGAAAACATTTGTTAGAAATTTAAAAAAAGTAATCAAATGTAATCGGTTACATTTAAGTAATTGAAATAGTTACACTACTTATTACTTTTTAAATGAGGTAACTTGTAATCTGTAACCTATTACATTTCTAAAGTAACCTTCCCAACACTGTACACACACACACACACACACACACACACACACACACACACACACACACACACACACACACACACACACACACACACACACACACACACACACACACACACACACACACACACACACACACACACACACACACACACACACTTTTAGTGTTTTTTTATGACTTTGCCTGTTGCTACTTCTTGGAAACTATCAGGGCATATGTGGATAAGGGAAGGGTGGTGGGAGCAGTCTTCCTTGATCTGCGTAAAGCTTTTGATACTGTCAATCATCAGATACTCTACAGTAAACTAAATCAATAAAGTCTCTCTGAGCACACTCAAAACTGGATAAGATCTTATTTGAGCGACTGACAGCAGTGTGTACAAATTAATAGCATCCAATCGGCGTTTAGAGCTACCTCGATGGGAGTGCCGCAAGGGTCTATTTTGGGACCCTTGCTTTTTAGCATCTATATAAATGACCTCCCTAGAGTGTGTTCGGACGTTGACGTAATCATGTACGCTGATGATACGTGATCTTCACTTTTGGGGAAAACGAGCTGGAGGTTACTGACAAATTATCAAAAGAGATGCAAAAAGTTGCAGAATGGTTGCAGACGTCTTGTTTGACCTTAAACATTGATAAAACGGTCTCAATGTTTTTCTCAAATAAACATAAACTACAACAAACTCAAGAAATTCAAGTAAATGGACAAAAAATAAAAAATGTAAATGGAACAAAATATTTAGGTCTAGTAATTGATTCGAATCTTTTTTTAAAAGTCACGTAAAAAAATTGGTAATAAATTGAAATTTAATTTGATGAACTATAAACATATTAGAAACTCATTAACTACAGAAGCCTCAAATATATATATCAACACTATGATTGTTCCACATCTACTGTTTTGCATGTCTAGTTGGTCTCAGGCGTGTAAAACATCGTTAAAATTACTTGAATCATTATATAAAAGGGCTATGAAAATTCATGATAAAAAGCCTCGCCAGTACCATCATTGTAAAGTACAAAGTAAATATAACATTTTGAGTTTTGAAAACCTCATTAATCATATTTCTGCTTTATTTAAAATGATCCATAACCTCGCTGCTCCCCCTTTGAGAAAATTTGCCACACTAAATTCGGAGAGGATTTCAAGAGCCACACGGTCGACAGTCAGAGGAGAGTGCAGCGTTCCGAGACGTAGAACCACATACGGTCGTAAGAGAACAATCGTTCTCTTATAAAGCAGCAAGCCTTTGGAACACTCTTCCAAACGATATTATTTCATTTAGTACTTTTACACGCCTGACCAAACAGTGGTTATTATCAAAGCAAATCTGTATGTACTGAATGACTGTGATATGAATGATGTAAACTGTGAATGAGTGAGTGATAGTTTCCTGAAGTAGAGAGTGTTTTTTTTATGATGTGAGCGATTTCCATGTATTTTTCTGTATATTATTTTATTATAAATTTTGCAAGTATAACATCAACCTGTCCAGGGACAGCAGGTGGAAATTAGCATGTTTTGCTATAACCTGCCACATGACATCTCTTCTTTTTTAGACTAATGTTTTTTTGTGCATTGTCCCTGATCAAATAAATAAACAAACAAACATAATTATAATGTAATTAAACCCTGCAGAGTATGTTTTTATTGCGGTTTAATACTCATTTAGCTATTGTGGCAAAAAGCAGAAATAAATCAAACAAACACCTTTGAATATGAATGAGATCACCCTGGCATGATATATTATTTCATTTGATTTAGTTGTTGAAAACACTTCAGTAGGGTTATTACATTGGAAAGTGCTCAGTTTTCTTCCTAATGGTCCAGTTAAAGGTCCTGGACCATCATAATATTTAATTTATACTTCTATTATAAGACCCTCACTGTCGAAAGTCTCAGTATATACTGTGATAAAACAGTTTGAAGAGTTGCTCAATCTACCACACAGCATGAGAAAGAAACTCATTCTGCTGCCTAATGGCTTTCAACACTTTCTGTGTGGACTTTCTGTGTAGCATGGGTCAAAAGTAGTTCAAGTAAATAATATTAACTGACTATTGTATCTGTGTTGTTGCTGTATTAATGAATGTGTTTTTCTTTGTAAAGAACAGTTATGTAAGGACTAATGTATAGTGAGGTGTTCATTAAAATAAACCTAAAGAAGAATGAACAGTAGAACAATGATCATACATAATTATTTGGACATTGTTTTAAGTTCAAATTCTGCATTATGTGAGAGTAACCAGAATGAGGATTGATATGAGAGGCTTGAAACTATGTTTCCTGGGACAATGGTAAATGATAAGGTAAATTATCATTATAGAAAATAATTTGACAGCAGAATGCTCTGACTGACCAATCAGAATCAAGCATTCCAGAGAAACGTGCTATGCAAGAGTGAAGGAGAAACAAGGCAGGTCCTGAACCAGATCTAACCTTGATATTTGTCACTCTCAGGAAAATCACTTTCCAAGGAAATAAATAATGGATTGCAAATAGAATAAGCAGAGACTTAGAAGGTTGCATTATTCTGGCTAAGCGAGCGAGGTAAAAAAAATCAATGCCTGCCCAAACTCTTGTAAATTTCGTCTGGTCCACTGATCACATGCATATGTAGATATCAGGGACTCTTAAAGGCCCCGAATTTAAATTCACTCAAGCATAACAACATTTACATTTTCCAAACTTCTCTAGACCTTGTTGTGGACAATATACAAATTCAGGACGTTTTTGAGTTAGCCGACCTTATCCATTCACCTCAGCATGTTTAGACAGAAAGTAAATAAAAGCCAATGGACAATGTAAAGAAAGTGTGTTCTGTTCAGTTTAATGGAGTACAATGTTTTATAAGATGAAGAAAAAATATTCAGACTAGATCTTATATGAACGCAGCAATTTATTCGTCATAGAGACTATTCTGTCTCCTATTAACCTCCGTTTGGCCTTTTCTAGTGATTTAGAGTTATCTGAGATGATTTTAGGGTTAATATTTTTAGAGGAATTAAAAGAGCTGACCCAGACTTCCCTGTAAGGGCGAAGAGTTGCCGTATATCCGCAGGAGACGAGTGAGCAGGGTTGCTGTCCGTGGTGCTGAGTTCTCATGCAGTGCTGAACCAACAGCTCCTTCTGTATTTCAACCCAGTCAATCAAAAACAAACATTGGAGGTTATCTTGGTGTTTTCTTTGTGTCTGTTAACTTTGAGGTCATCTATAAGTATGGGATCTTAACTATTTTGCTTCAGGACTTAACACTGTTTATTGTGTAAAAGGAACAATGTCTTTCTTAGTGTAAACATTGCTGTTGTAAGCAAATAAGAACAACTAAAATACTATCCATAGTCTTTCGTCAAACACGCAGGAGAGAATCAACATTAGAAACACTGGAGATCGCTGGAGAAACGCTAACCACGATGTAAGTTATTAAGAAGCAGCTAAATTAATTATTTAAGTTTAAAACAAAAAGTCTCTTGCATTTCAGCCAATAATTCACTGCACAAAACACATTGTGGTCAGCATGTTTATGTTTGCTGCATGTGGATTCATATGTAATGCGGTTTTTTTTATTGTTTTTTTTTTTTTTTTTTACTTCTGTAGTTTTGTTCATGGTTGTCAAGAATGAGGACATGTTGTCCATGATGTCATGTTGACTAGCTTCTATCAAGTGACAGATGGATTTGTGTCAAAATACAGCAGAGTTTGACAGCACAGCCATTGACATCAACAACAAATGCAGTGTCTGGAAGTTGGTGAGTTCGAAAGTGCCTTTATTGTTTTTATTCATGGTATAAGCTGATAAATGTTTTTTTGCCCAACACAATCTCACACTCCAAAAAAAAAAACCCTTTTTCCCTCTTGTTCAGTTGAATTAATTAAAATGAGCTAAAATAACAATTTCAGAACATTTCATTGTTCAAACCACATAAAATATTTAAATCTGAAGATTAATTAATTCATTTGAGTTAAGACTTCATTAATATTTTTTGTTGACATAACTGGGTGGTGGATCTGTAGTTCCCAGAATGCTTTGCAATGGAGTTTATTAGTAGAGTGAATTTAGAGATTAACGCTAATAAATATGATTAACAATCGAATATGCCAACTTCCATACTGTGAAAAGCAGTAAGTGAGCCGAGTAGTATGTCTGAGTTCATAGTCAGAAAACAGTAGGCGAAAAGTCCCCGGGTGTCCTACTACCTCTGGCGAGAAAGTGCGTATACGATGGACACTTTACTAACCCATAAGGCCACGGGAGATAAAAAAAGTGAAGCAACTCAACTTACACCATAGGTCACATGACAATGACAACATGGCGGATGTAGAACGTACTATATCATACTATATAGAACATACTTTTTAATGGTCGAAAAACTATACAGAATGCAATTTCGGACGCTATGTATTGTTTTTCTGTAAGGGAATGGCATATTAGTGTGTAATATTCAGCTATGTAGGACATTTAGAAGAGTTTCTGTAATGTTTTTAAATTTTGTGGTTACCATTGTGCACTTGTGCTAGCCTGTGGACAGCTGTATTTAGTTATAGCATATAATAGTATATAGTTTAATTGCTTCACCCACCATAAACAGTTTAGTAAACATACAGTAAATTAATTGGACCTGTTCCAACTAAATTGTGTTGACCCAAATAAACTGATTTCATTGGAATGAAATACCAATACTGTAAAAACAGTCTTCAATTAAATTTGGAAAGGGTAATGATTTCAGTTTTTGAGTGCATGGAAATTGGTAAATATTTTATAACATAGATTCATATAGTACAAATTGATACCAAATCGCCACCTCATAACATAATTATGTTTTCCTGGATCAGGTTGGTTTTGCCAGAAATTAGTTGTGTAACTCTTTTTAGTTCAAATGAACACAATTTAAATAATGAGGCACTGCATAATCCTTGTTTTTGTCTTACCCTGATTCACTATTATAAGTGTTTATACTTTAGACCTGACGGGATGGTTTTCACAGGAATTTGTGTACATACCTCACACGCCCATGCGTGTCTCGTCATATCCGAAAATAGAGAAAAGTCCCCCCGCTACATAGACACATTTATTGTGTGGGAGAGGCAGAGGTTAGGTGTCACAATGAGTGAGAAAGGTTGACAGCTGCTAAATCCCCAAACTCTGGGAAATCACCCGTTTAAACAAGCGCAGAGCAGAGGAGAGTCAGCTATAGAAAAGAGAACGCGACAGAGCTCGTAATAAAACAAGAATCAACACTGGCTTGGCTCTTCTTTCTTTCTCTGTTTTTTTTTTTTCAACAGGAGAGTATGGTAATCAACTAAATTAATTTCAAAATTAAATCAAAATTAAATTAAGTAGGCTAATAATATGTCACCTTCACTTAATATAATCTAGAATGTTTACTGCATGAATTCAATTTAAATAACGTTGGTATAGTTTTGTCTTGACAACATCCTAAATACTATTCTCAACATGGATTTAATCTTCCATTATAAGCTATTTCTTCAAGTAAAGTGAACATGTTTTAGTACAACTGTGCCATTTCATCAAGACAAACTAGTCAGGAACTAGTTATTTAATTTGTGGTCGATAGCAAATGTATGCAAACGTAATGAGCTCACTATATAACTAGACCGTTCCTGTCAAGCCTTCTCTCTCGACACATGCGCCATTAGCGCTAAGGAGATCCTCGTATTCCTGAAGGCTTAACTTCCTTCATTTAAATAAAGCAACATCTACCCTTTTACCAGCTGATCCGTTCTTACAAATCCTTGGCTTTGAGAAGATAAGCCGCAGTGTTTAAACCGACACAAATCTCGCCATCTCATCACCTACAAATATGCCGCAGTGTACGTGCACTGACCCCTGCTATAGAGAAGCCGTTTGATACGGGGATTATTCAGCGGCCCGTAACCTTCCTCCACTATCCATTACCCACTATCAGTCGGCTGATCTGTTTATGCAGTGTTTGTTTGTTAAATGTCACATTTGTTATATCAGTGCACAATTATCATGTGTCTTCACAGCCTTATCTGATTTCTTTGAGACAGGGCGATGCCAATGACAAACATTTATCTGCGATGTTCAAACTGCTTCCTCTAGATTTATCCCCAAACAAAGCCACTTGACTCTCATCAGCGTCCCTTTGAGGATGGGGCCGAATCGGAAGAGAGCGATGCATTAAAACTACAAGTGCGCGCGAGAGCCGGTAATTGAGTGGAGCCGTCATTCTTTACACTTCATCTTGATATATTCAGGGTCTCGAGTCTTATTAACATGCCGGAGCATGCGGGAGCATCTCGTGTGTATATGACGATCTCAAACAGTTGAATCGTTCTTCGGTGACCACAGCTAAATGAAATGATCTGAATGGAAAGGCAGCCCCGCAGTGCTCTTTGTTGGGTTGATGTGGAGAGCTGGGGTGGCTCTCCATGGCACATGTAAAACAGTGCTGAGGTGTGAGAGCTGGCTAACAACAGGGCGACCTCATTGGCTGGTCCGTTTTTGGTAAGCAGAGGAGTTTAATAGGGTTCATCACTATGTGGAAAATGTCATTTACAACTTGAGCAAGCAACTTTTCTCTGTGGTGTGTCATCTGAGGGACGAATTTGAGGAAATCAAAAAGGTTTGATTTCAAAATGCATATGTACAGGAGTCCAAAGGTTTGAGACTGTTTGTAAATAAGATACTGTATGTTTATTGTATTACAAGTTACACAACCAACACAACCAAAGGTTTGGACACACTTTTTTCCCATAGTAATACAAACTATAATAGTATCTCTGTGATACTAAAATAACACTGATTAAAATAAATATTAACAAAATACATTTTTATTTATTGAAGTTACAAATATTTATATATATGTTTTTGTTGTCATTTTTTTAATTAATTTGTTATTCATTTATTTTCATGATTTACTAAGATAATAAAATGTGAAAAATATTTAGGAGTAGTTGTGTCCAAACATATTACCAGCAGTGTATATTATCAGCGAAACAACAGTTGTAAAGAGATACATTTAAAATTAAAATTAGATAATTTGTATCTACGGTATTTTTTTTTTTTTTTGCTTTATTAACAGCAGCACATGAGCTGACATGAACAAAACCTGATGAACACATTTTCCATCCCTGAGAATGTTACAAAGAGCGCCTTTAGCTTCAGTGCAGCAAGGAAAAAAATCATTCATTAATTTTAATTTTTTCATTATTTCAATGTCATTTGTGAATCTGAAATGATTCTTTGTTTTACTGAATAATCTTTGTTTCTTTTTTGTAAATAGCTCTAAAAATCCCAAACCTTGAGTTTGATTTTCATTGTGGACCCCACTGTGAGTCATGCACAAAACCATGACCAAATACAGTTTGTCTGTATTTATGTATTAAACAAGTCTGTGCCAAAGACATTCATGAAAGTTTCTGCAACAGTGGATCAATGACAAAATATTCAGCTGCTCTGGTGTTGTGCAAAATGACTCATGATCTTTGAACGTGTTGTTTTACAGTGTTGAGTGTTTAAGAATGCCTCGACTCACAGACGAGGGAAACATCACTTGATTCATACTGAATGTGTTTGTCAGTGCTTTAAGTGTGATGCCCATCAGATGGTGATATCACGAGAGGAGAGAGGCAGTGTGCTGTTAGATGAGATGAGAGCTATTTTGCAGAAAAGAAAATCTTTCAACCTTTCAGTGAGAGGAGAACAGTGGATTGCAGACTCACTTATTAATCCTTCATAACACAAAAATGTCAACATAAATGTCACATCTTGAAATACGGCCCAAAGTGCAGAACTCGGCTTTTTGCCTCTGCCCTCATACGGCCGGTCAAAAGGGCATCTTTCACAGATGGTTATTATCTCTTCTATGAGAAAAAAGCAAAGAGAAAAGGTGAAGGAAGCTTCAGGTGAGAATAGAAGGAACATGCTGAAAAATCAAAGACGGTCACTCAGGACAACAGAAATTAGATCAAAGCTGGGGTGAAGTTTGGGCTGACAGGCAGGGATGGCAGTATCCATATGAATAAAGCGGAATAAAATGTGTATAGTATGGGAGATTTTAAACATTTTTTAACAAAAAATCTCATCTCAGATGTAATAGGACTTTATACACGTGTTTTAAAGTAACACTATGTAGTTTTTCAACCTTCATATTATATTTCCAAGACCCTTGTGATGGTACATCGACTTAAAATAAGTTAAATGACATGTCTGCCATAGCCTGACGGTGGTCTGTATCGCCTTTACTGGCACTATGTAACTTCGGGTTTCGGGTAGGAACCCGTGCACAAAAAAGAACTACAAAACTCGACTGCTTTACGTCAAGCGCTACAATAGTCATTATTTCGTTTTTCTTCGTTTCTGATGTCGCAATACATCATCCTTTCATGAAATCATGTAACATACTCTACCTTGTCTGTGGACATCGTTCATTCTAAAGCCGGTGCTGGTAAACAGCGAGCGTGCGTGCGACGGTAGGCTAAATTATTTACGACAGCGGCAATGGACAATTTCGTTTCCAACCAGTAGGGCGACCGAAGAGGAAAATGTACTTGGTGTTACTTTAAATATTCCTTGGACGTTTCTTTTCAAACTTTAAAGGTACAATATGTACAATTTTTGTAATATTCAAAAAACACTTGCACAGTGTGATATATTTCATGCAGTGGTGTACTTATTATCCCAAAAGTTCCCAAGGATTTGTAAATCCAGAGAAATTCCAGTTTTAAATAATGTCTCGTCTTTGTCGCAAATCAATGACGTATTATCCGCGCTATCCTCGGTTTACGCTCTCGCATGTGTTTTAATAGACAGGTAGGCAAATATATATTATTTATTGTACACATACAGTTATGTTGCACTTTGTTTGTACTTCAGTAATGATTTTTTATCAAGTCTATGGTAGTGAAATTAATATGATTGATATTGGTGCTAATATATATATATACACATATATGTATACATATATACACACACTTTCTGAATGTTACCAGTTATCTAATTTGTGTCCATTTTAGGTCTCTTTAAAGTAAAATTGCCCTCTGGTAAGTGAATGACACCGTATGTCGCCTTTTCAAAGTATCTATTTACACCAAGTGCAAATAACCCCTCTTGTTGGCAAATGCTATATACACTTACTCCGCCCACCAATTGTGTCAATGAGCCAGACAAAATTACAGAATAAATCCCGCTGATCAGTGGTGTGGAGAGTAACAGGTATCGGATAGGGTGTGTAAAGTGTATAAAACAGTAAAGTGTTTAAAAGGGTTAGGAGAAGGTGCGTTTGTGTTGTGTTTAATGTAAAGCACAAGTAATGTCCCAATAAGCCAGCATCTATTCGTGAATTTATAAATATAATAATTTGCACTTAATATATTGTTATTATTGCATACTGTTTTGTAATGTACTACTATACAATGAGCCCACTATATATGCCACTGTTTGCGCTAACTAAAGAGCATCTAACAACTATTTACATTTAGTGCAAATAGTGTAACTACTATTTGTATTGTAAAGAAAATCAGTGTCTATAGCATATTGTCGGGGAGCGTGTAGTGGCAGGAAGCACGAGGAGACGAGGAATCACAGGAAACAGGAATATTTAATAAAGATACTCAGGAACCACATCACACACAGTACAACGACAAGAACGGACACTGAATAACAGGACTAAACCAAAAACACAATGAAGGTGAAACACAGGACTATGACACATATATCGTTATAGCTAATGCCCTCTTGTTATAGTTATGTCCATCTTAAAGTCAATGCCATGATGGCTCGTTGCCAGGGTGTTGCTTTGCGTTTGGTAAAGTGTTCTAATGGTTGCTAGGTTGTTGCTAATATGTTTTGGTATGGTATTATTATTTTATTATATATAGTTTCATCATCTGCCAGGTGAAGATTTCTTACCCCAGCAAATTGGCTTTTGGTCTTTGAGATCATCTACTTTTTTATTTTAGACTATAGTTTCTTGGCAAATCTGAGCTCAGTTTGAGACATTATTATAAATCTTTTCTGAAAACTCTAGTGGAGACACATGCCAGATTATGGCAGTCTTTATCGGAGGATAAACCTGAAAAGCAGTAGATGTAATTAAAATGGCCATAAACACACTTTGACTTGTGGAGCACTTGTCATTCCTATAATAATAAAATGGATTGTATACAGCTGCAGTACGCCTCCTCAGAAAACAGCAGTTGAAGTTATTAACGCATCTCTACTGTTTAGTCGCAAAAGGCAGAAAATGCACATCAGTGTTAAAATGCAAATCTTGTCACTATAATGAGGCCTGGAGTCTCATGAATATTATAATGCCATGTCACTGTTTTCTCAGGTCATTAAAATAGAGGTGAACAAAGGCCCGTTGAAACAATTAATCAAAGGAAATGCTTCATATTGCCTTTTTCCTCGGCAGGTTTTCATTCTTAATGAAATTGCTAAGCTGGTGGCGATGGTTTAAACTAAGGTATTGTGTATATAAGGCAAACTGTCAGGAGTTTATCATCAAACCCTTAAGCTTCTAGTCACATCCCATGGGACATAAAGACAGGAAGCTGTAATTAAACCTAAATACAGGCTTGACGTGAAGGTCTTATAAACCCAGTGACTGCATTGTTTTCTGTCTGACCCACAGGAAGATTTTATTGCTCAGGGATTACCTTTCCATAGCTCAGGAGACTAAAGGAGGCTGTTTCATTAAAGTGTCAGTCTCAGATGTTTCTTCTAAACATCCTTGGGAAAAATAGAAAGTTGTCATACAGTAAGAGTAAAGAGCTATAAAATGAATGGACACCAGCTTAGACCGTTTGATATTTGACGAATTTAAAGAAAAAAAAATATTAAGATCCTGGAGTATTGCAATTAGGCTACCGTGGTGTGTGTGTGTGTGTGTGTGTGTGTGTGTGTGTGTGTGTGTGTGTGTGTGTGTGTGTGTGTGTGTGTGTGTGTGTGTGTGTGTGTGGTCCAGATAAACGTCGGGGAACAAGACACTGTGACGATTGAAGCTTTGGGGAATGCCTCAGGCATGACAGATGTCTGAAACTACTATCGAATCACGGCAATCCTATTGACCTGCGACAGCCCATGACATCATCAACGTGCGACCAGGAAAGTATATAAGGGCGCCTTTTAAACATGACATTCACCTTATCGTCTTTCCAAAGGGAACTCGCACTGCATCGACTGACGCTTTGGGGAACGATATACCAATGCCACCATGCTAAGGGAAGTGCATGCCCATTGGCTGTGACAACTGTCAGAACCAGCAAATTTAAATAAAAAGCCAGAACCACTCACCCTCAGGTCACACTGTGCTGTCAGTGACAGCATTCCCTACGGTCATAGCCAGATGCACTTCACAGGAATACCTCCATAAACTTTGTTTAATGAAATGCCAACCTGGGCCTGCTCAAGGGCCTTGGACCACAGCTTCAAAATAGAAGGGGTCCCTTCTAGGGAATGTGGCTAGGGAACCCGAAGGAGCCCCAGCCAATCACTATTCAGGGAACATAATCACCCAAAATGCCAACAGGAAGACCTGACCTGGCGTCACTTACATTGGACACTTCAGTCTGGCCGTCTTCCTGTCTGTCCGAAGACAGAGCCTCTGGACACTTGCCTTTAGGTAAGGCATCCAACCCAATGGACTGCGAAGCTGACAGTGAACCACTCGGCTCAGATCTCAGAGGCGGGGTATCCTGGAGAGCATGACTCAGCATAGTGCTTACAACCCTTGCTAGCAAGGGGAGATTCTCTGCTCGATCCACGGATCTACCCAGAACACTGAAAGGTCTAACTGGGAGGCCTCACGAGAGGCCTACGACCGTCTGACCAGACTCAGGAGGCCGAATGATCATAGTGACCCTCAGTGAGGGGAGCACATGGCCTGCCTGGTAGGCAAACCAGGCTGTAGGCTATATAAAAAGAGGTTTCGGGTGTCAGTCCCAGGGAGGCCTGCTGAAGGCCAGCCAGTCCTGGGGCTCAGTCTCTGAGCGGTCTGTTAAAGCAGGTCGCCTGAAAGTTTTTTTAGGTTAGAAACAGACTTTTTTTAAGGTTTGGTACTGAGCTACAATGTGCAATGCGCCTTTCCTGACCCTGAACCCCAACATGGGGTGCTCGACAGTTAATTCACTACCAATCAGACAATTGACTTCAGTGGCTTCCGTTGTCAACCGCCTGACAGTGGTAAATCATAATCGGGACTCGCCTCCAGAGAGGCCCACTGAAGCCAATTGTCTGATTGGCCAGTGAATTAACAGTGATGGGGCTCAGGGTCAGGAAGGCCTGCTAAGGTCAGCGCCTGACCATCAACACTGCTGATTGTATACCCCGTCACTCGAGACTCAATTAGAGGATTTGAGAGGCCTACTAGGCCTGAAGCAAGTCAGTGCTGTCAGCCATATTCATACTGCTGGAGACTCGCCATCAGGGAGGCTTGGTCGGGCCTACTAGCTGATAGCAATTCTATCCTGCTACGTTGGGAACCATACTACACCAAGGTCTGTATCAATCATGCCTCTGCACCAACCTGCATGACTCTTCTTACCCCCGAATGCAGGAAGGGGGCGGGCCTTGGCCTAACGTCTCCCAAGGGTGGAGGTTGTCAAATAGTGATGCTACATTCACATACTGAAGGGCCAGGGGCAGAAATGCTTCAGCATAACACCTCCACTATCCCTAGTAAAGCCTAGGCCAGCTACAGAGGCGGCCCGGGTGAGGGCGAGCCTGTAAGCATAGATCTACCTGCTGACTGCTCAGAGGAGCCACAGCCTCAAGAGAAAGATTCTCCTATGGGGGCGCTGCAAAAACCCTTAGCCTAAAGGAAAATCCTTAACATTTGCAGTGGCCTTGTAACATGAGGTCTTGCGAGTGTCACAGTCCTTTCGTTACATCACTAGCATAATTTGAAGCTCTTCTTCAGGAGATCGATGCTTCCCTTGAACTGGATGAAAAGCTTTAATGGTTTATCAGCGCAAGATAAAGTAATCAATATCACTGGAGTTAAATGGAGGCCGTATATTCATTCATCTGATCACAGGTGATGAGAGGGTCTTTTGCCCGTATAATCACACCTCTTAAGATTTTCTCAAAGGACCCCATTAACATCTCCATGCTCCATAGTCTTTAACATTTTCATAAGCTACTCAAAAAGTTGCTGACAAAGCTTTGCCATTTCAGGAAACGGAGTCTTTCCCCGTAGCAAAGTCAAACACGTCATAAATTTCCAACTGTTGTATTTGCATAACTGACTAAATGTTTAACTTGGCACAAAAGCAGGAGTTCTGAAAAATGAACGTGTTTACATATGATTACAACATGCAATAAGTCAAAGTAATAATAAAAGACAACTGCAGCCATCCATTGTGGTGCAGAAAATACACACTTCACATTAAATACAAGAAAAATTAAAGTCTAAAAGTATATTTTTAAGGATTAAAGGAACACACACACACAAAAAGAATCAAGTAAAATCATGATATATTAATACTCATTTATATGCACCAATACAACAAATCTACACCTAATACTCTAATGACTACTTGTTGACATGATGCAAAGTTACTTATAGAATGTCTAAAGTGGTCTATTGAAATATATACACGTCGTTTCAAAGCAGCTTTACAGAAAAAGCATGAGTCATTACAATTTAGAGTGATCTGTTATCAGACGTAGCTGTCTAAGTTATGTATTTCTGAAATGTACATGTATAAAATCACAGTTATCTAAAAATTTATTAATTTAAACAATGTAAAAATTAAAAGGCAGAAACAATAATCTCATTAAAGTAATGAAAACCTGTCTAAAATGATTAGGACATTTAGAAAAATGTAGCATTGGTGCATGTTGATTCAGAGTTGCGCTGTAATATTAAAGGTTTGATATTCAGCAGCTGATATTTTGATAAAAATGTCACACAACAACAGCTGATCATGTTCTTAAATAATTATCCAAATGAACAAAAATAAGTGTGAAAATATTCAAAGCAATGATGATTTTGCAGCAAGCGTGAAGAGAATATCACCCCTAAATAAACGCTAATTCAATATCATACAATATTTATGCAAATGAGCGCAAGTGTGAGACCTGTGGAAAGATGATGAGGGCTTGAATCATACAAACGAGGCTTTTGTTGAATGAGAGATAGTTCTTCCCAGAATCACTGAACTGTCTAATTGCATTAGCCCCTTAAATGCCGAAATCCAAACAAGAGCGTTGAACGCTTCGTTTGGCAGATAGAACTAGTACAACACCCATGTTGAAACGAGGGCAGTGAGTCAGCGAACGACAGACCAACCCACATCATTAGAGTCAAGCTGCCTCCAAAACAACATATCTGCCATGAAAAAAATACATGCTTTTGCTCAAAAAAATGATCTTTGCACATTTTCCTCAAGTCAAAAACTACTGCAAATCTATACAGTGATTGGTAGAAACGTGTGTGCCTAGAGGAATGTTACCATTGCAATTTCTACACCGAGTAAGAACATATATTAAATAGAGAGAGAGAGAGAGAGAGAGAGAGAGAGAGAGAGAGAGAGAAGAGAGAGAGAGAGAGAGAGAGAGAGAGGAGAGAGAGAGAGAGAGAGAGAGAGAGAGAGAGAGAGAGAAGAGAGAGAACCTTAATGAATTTGTTATATAGCCACAATGATAAAATCCTGGCTATTAGAAAAATAGATTAAATCATTTCATTTTAAAATATCATAAAATTAGACAGGAGAACATCTTCAAAAATCTCTCTTTTTTTATACTGTAACATTTTTTTGTGCGTAAACATTTTCTCAAAGGAGTTTACTGAGAATGTATTTGAATTAAAGAAATTTGGCATGTTACAAATGACTTTATGCCCTCTAGAATACTGAATTACAACTCTGATCATTTCTATGCAATATAGAAATGTCCTAAAAAAAAGCAACTGTATTCCTTAAAGGAGTAGTTCACTTTTAAAATGAAAATTCTGTCATCATATACTCACCCTCATGTTGTTTCAAACCTGTATGAATTTCTTTCTTCTGCTGAACAGAAAGGAATATATTTAGAAGAATTTCAGTAACCAGGCAGTTTCTGGTTCCCATTGACTTCCATAGTAGGAAAAAAATATACTATGCAAGTCAATGGGAACCAGAAACTGCCTTGTTACTGACATTCTTCTAAATATCTTCCTTTCTGTTCAGCAGAAGAAAGAAATTCATACAGGTTTGAAACAACATGAGGGTGAGTATATGATGACAGAATTTTCATTTTAAAAGTGAACTACTCCTTTAATATTCCAGTTCCACTCCATCCCTGCACCAATTCTTTCCTTGTCCGATGCCAAACTCCATAGAATGCTGGAATGTTAAAGATTTACATGCTTGGGTGGAGTTTCAGAAATAAAACTTTAATAGAGTTCTCACTAAGTGCCTCAGTGGCAGTAAAATGCATCCGTCTTGCGGGCTCATAAGGCCTTTTTGTTAACCCACTTACATTAGACAATCTTTTTTTATCCCAACATTTTAGCGAGTTTGTACTTTCGCCGTCCCCCGGAGCACAATGAATCACGGCACTTTATGACTTATTGGCCCGGGCTATACATCGGAATCAATTTTCATGGAAGTGCCGAAGAGATTAGTAATGATGTGCTGTGCAAGTCTATGGTGGAGATTTAATCCATCAGTCATAGACCTGAATATCCTAAAGACTGTACAGGACTTAACAAGATATGTGCGTTTGGGCTGCATTTCTATGCGTTGCAACTCTTAAAGTGCTTGAGTTTGAGCAGCTCACACTGGTTATCTTAACACATTCTTTATATATGAAGTTATCATGAATAATAGAGCAACGTTTACTCTTTGTTTGTGTTGTATGTTAAGACCAAGCCAGTATATTGACTATAGTGCAGCTTAGCACTAGACTCTTGACTGGGGGCAATTTGCAGCTTTTTCTGAATAATTCCGAGAATCACCCACTTACACTCAAAAACGATTGTGGCAAAATAAATCATGGTTGGCCTATGTGAGTTTGTAGTCTGTGTTGCAATAAAAATGCACAGCAAAAATAACATCATTTTGCACATAACATCAACATGCAAAGGTAATCAAAAGCAGTCTCTTCTGCTCACAAAGGCTGCATTTATTTGATTTAAAATTCAGTAAAAACAGCAATATTGTAAAATATAATTTCAATTTAGAATTTGCTTTCTATTTCTATTTTAAAATGTAATTTATTCTTGTGATCATTTACTTCTGTCTTCAGTGTCACATGATCCTTCAGAAATCATTCTAATATGCTGATTTGCTGCTCAAGAAACATTTCTGATTATCATCAATGTTGAAAACAGTTGTGCTGCTATATATTTTGAGGAAACGTTGATACACAAAAGTGACATTAAAGACATTTAAAATGTTACAAAAGATTTCTATTTCAAATAAATGCCGTTCTTTTGATCTTATGTTCCATTGTTTTTTTCTGAATTTGCTGTTTTATTCATCAACGAATCCTAAAAAAACTAAACATGAAAACAGTTTTCACAATATTTCAACAATGATATTAATCAAAAATATTTCTTGAGCATCAAATCATCATATTAGAATGATTTCTGAAGGATCATGTGACACTGAAGACAGTAATGATGCTGAAAATTCAGCTTTGTATCACAGGAATAAATTGCATTTTAAAATATATTAAAATAAAACAGTTTTTTTTTAATTGTAATAACATTGGTGTTTTTACCGTATTGTTGATCAAATATATACAGCTGTGAGAAATAAACACACAAAACCACACTGTTTCAAACCAAGTAATCAAATCAGATTTGAATACAGCCTTTGTATCTGAACCTGTGCTATTAGAACTAGTTCTGTGGCATGGTTTGCAAAGATTTTCAAACTTTTTATATATATATAATTAAGCAGCCGAGACGAAGGACTTCAGTGTCCCCAGACCACAGGGTTTGCAGAACTAATGCACAGCGGTGGGTGGCCAGCGCCAGGCTAACGTGACGGCTGATTAACATGCTCACGCAGCGGGAAGAGAGATTCGTGCCCCAGGCATTGAGCTCCCATCAGCGGGGGATCCACAGAAGAGGGTCTGTAGATTAAGAACACCCGCCTCCTTGCTTTGACTCCGAGCCGAATATTGACTGATCTGAACAACTACTGCCTCAGGTTTCCAGTTTCACTGGACTCGAAGAGATGGTGCTCAAAACCGCCATGTGAGATTTGCTGATGTATTATGCATGCACAATCATGAGTCAGTGAGGAGATATAAATTATACAATAAATGAACAATGAAACATTTCAACCATCTCATATGGGCATGGGTCAGATATAACTGAATAGCAAAAATAGCAAAGTATAGAATCTACACAAATGTTAGTCTTGTTACTTAATGTGATTATTCCGAGGTATACTCTAGTCAGCCGGATCCGGGCCGTATCCAGATTAGATGGAGGACCTGCGCCTAGACACGACCACAACGCATGATGTAGTCAGACGGATCCAGGCCATATCCAGATTAGATGGAGGACCTGCGCCTAGAAACGGCCACAACGCATGATGTAGTCAGCCGGATCCAGGCAGTATCCAGATCAGATTGAGGACCTGTGCCTAGACACGACCACAACGCATGATGTAGTCAGCCGGATCCTGGCCGTATCCAGATTAGATGGAGGACCTACACCTAGACACGACCACAACGCATGATGTAGTCAGCCGGATCCGGGCCGTATCCAGATCAGATTGAGGACCTGCGCCTAGACACAACCACAACGCATGATGTAGTCAGCCGGATCCAGGCCGTATCCAGATTAGATGGAGGACCTGTGCCTAGAAACGGCCACAACGCATGATGTAGTCAGCCGGATCCTGGCCGTATCCAGATTAGATGGAGGACCTGTGCCTAGAAACGGCCACAACGCATGATGTAGTTAGCCGGATCCGGGCCGTTTTTTTTTCCACCCTATTTCATAATCCAGTAGACAAAAACTTGTAAGCGTGTTGAAGCAAACATGATAATATTTAACCTATAAGATTAGTAGAATGTGATTCATTGATGCAGCTGTTCATTATAAGGAGGGCCAATATCATACTGAGACAAATTTAAGCAAATTAAATTTCAGGCATTCTACATTTTCATTACTAGGTCAATTTATAAGGTCTGTGTGATTTATCATGCCGTAAATAATGCATTTGTGTGTATTTATATGTGTGAGTATACAACTATAAATACTGGTAGATTTAGAATGAAAATATAGGTATGTGACCTTAGACACTGACCAAACGAAACCTTAAATATATAATTGTTTGCTTATCCATTTAGAAATTGAAAATGAAAATAAAAAGTAGGCTACCACATGTTTTTAACCACCATGTTCTCACCACCAGAATGCACAAGTTGAATATAAATGCTTTGTGGAATATGAATACAATAATCAGGCATGACATTGTCAGCACACAATGTTTATTCAGATGCTCAATGGAGATGAAACATGCCAAGGATATGTCAACCGACTTGACAAAGTGCCTATTATTGAGTGTAAAATTTCAGTTCTCTCTCTTTCTATGTAAAGCTTTTAGCTCTGATTGAAGCCTAAATGCGTGTGCCGTGGCAGAATGTTTTGAGCTTTTGGCTTTGATGAGCTGTATAGATATTTCATACGTTAGTGGGACCTCTTTCTTCCACTGAATAGGTGCATGTAGGGTCGACATTCAACGACAATGCACAATGAATTTAAAAAGAGCGACTGAAAACATGTATTGAGCATGATATTTCTATACTAAGATTATGCTCTTTGTGTTGAATTTCTCAAGATAAAAATCATCCTAAATTGGCATCTTAATACAGATATACAGCGGCTACAATATGCATTTGGACTTTTAAATCAAAAATGAAAAAGGTCTCACCATTATTAGATAACATAATATACATACAATCAACAACTGATGCTAGACGGTTTCTTAAAACTAACTTCACTCTGAATAATATTAATAATACTACTAAAAATAATAATAATATTTTTTTATAGATCCAATAAATCGTATTTGTCACTGTAAAATATTATTTGTTCGCAGTTGTAAATATAACAAAGATTATTGGAGTATGTTTTTTAAGAAAATACTATTTCAGTTTTCAATGTGTTTCTGTTTCTTTGTAATTATTTGTGAAATTTTCTTCTGAGTGAATGTTGTTCTACATAATTGTTTTTCAGTGTAGTTTTGAAAATCTGTGCAGTTTAGTTTATGAACTATAACTGTAACTAGTAGTATATTACATTTCTATTGAAATAAACAAAAAAATATTTGAAAAGCAATAATAAATGATTGAAGATATTTTTGAAAATTGGAAATAATTTATAATATTCAGAAACTGTATGTATAATTAGTCAAAGTAAATAAATACAACTAATAATAATAAAAATGACCTCATTGATGTAATCAATCAGTCAATCTGATATTTTCTGATTCAATGCATTTTTAAGTGTGCAGTTACTTTAAGGCCGGATTGGATTGCATTGGGATGGATGGATGGATGGATGGATGGACGGACGGACGGACGGACGGACGGATAAAGTCATTCACACCAGCATGACTCAACACATTGCGTTACAGTTGGCATTGGTCATCATTGTAAACGGAGTGTTAATGGATGTGACAGTCAGAATGTGGACGCTGCCTTACGGCAAGATTTAATTCTCCGATGATGTCAGAGGTGTCCAAGTGACGCGACACATCTCTGGATGTTCAATAACACACCACTTATAGAGAGCAGTGAGCATAAATTATCACAAAGACTAAGTGCATTCGGGGCCATGAGATAAATTAGACCTGTTTTTGCTGTCATATTCTAAGAAAAATGAATGCTTCTCTTAAAATACGTTGACAGAAGTTCACTGCAAAGATCAGGGCACAAAAGCTACCAGCTTAAAGGTCTGATTCTCTTCAATAAAAAGTTTAATGAATCATAAAAACATTTAATTTTGGAGTAGCGCTGTGCGCTTTAAAAATATCTTTCAAAAGTTGATGATAAGAAAGCTGCTAAGAAAATAATATTTCAGTTCTTTTGCTTTCACATTAAATTCAATGTTACCAATTTGTGAAATTTACTAGCAATTTAAAAAAACAGAAAAACTTTTTCAAAGCCCCTTTTCAGGCTGGATACAATAGATTAAAAAACATCCAACTTTTGCTTGGATTTTTAAAATATACTGAGCAAGACTATATAAATGCTTACAATGGAAAATTGGTTCAGTTGAATGCTGGCTTAAAGTTGGCATAAACCGACATTGCGATAGTATTTTCTTCCGTATTTCCGAGTGAAACGGCTTCTCTAATTTAGGGTGGGACTTGATTTTGTCTGTAGGAAACTGATTGGATGGTTGTATTGGTGGATGTTATGTGAGTGACAGGTTGATCCCGCCCTCGCTTTAGTAAACATGTCATCAGAGAAGAGAAGAGGGAAGAGGGAGTGGAAGATATTTTGATTAAAGGGTACCTATTTTGGAATTTTGAAAATTACCTTTCATGTAGTGTGTAACATAGATCTAAGTGAACGAAAACATCCTGCAAAGTTTTGAATATGAAAGTTCACCGTATACAAAGTTATTGTCTCTCAAAAGTAAGAGTCGAATCTGAGTCGCTGATATGAATCGATAGACGAACGATGCTTTTTCTCTATCTAGATGATGTCAACTTGACAAGTTATTTGAATAAGATACGCCCACTCATTGCGCTCGTAGACGCCAGTGAAACTTGAAAACATCATGTCGACAACAAGATGCTGTGTTCTGAAGTGCGAATCAAAAGCGAACTTTTTTTCACTGCCCAGGAACGAGCATGTGAAGAATCAGTGGCTAGAGTTTATATTTACAACTATACCACAAAAGTATAGCCGAACCTTGAGCTGGGTTCGCGTCATTTAAACGACGATTGCTTTACAAACATAAATGCTTTCAAGTGTGGATTCGCGAGCCGGTTGATACTGAAGGAAGGTTCAGTACCAAGTTTATTTGGATCAGCTTCCTCCTCCGAATCAGCGCAGTCTCATCCCAAGAAGTCATATATTGACGTCTTGGGACGTCTTTTGACCATACGTCAATATCCGCCTTTTTAGGGTACCCTTAAACGTCGCTTAGATGACGTTATCGGATCCTAACTCTACCCCAGACCTAAACCTACCCCTAAACCTACCCCGTCACCTAACTGACGTTAAAGGTAAAGCGTCAGTTGTATGACGTCCCTGGATCGTCATATAACCGACGTTTAAGGGTACCCTAAAAAGGCGGATATTGACGTATGGTCAAAAGACGTCCCAAGACGTCAATATATGACTTCTTGGGATGAGACTGTGTTATCCGAATCACAACCTGTAAGTATTATTAATAATTGTTGCTTTTATGGGTTTTGTAGCATGCTCAATGTGTGTGTGTTGTGTAAGTTACGCTCAGCGCAGCTTCTAGGTTCAGATTTCACATCTGAAATATGTGAAATGTTTGTCGTTGTTCTTGGAGTTGTCATAAAGAATAGAGCGTATTGTAGTACTGCAGTGCTTCATCAATATGTTTATGCGTTGGGCTAACGCAAACAATAACTGATTGGGTCATCTGACCAATCACCGCAGATTAGCGTCACGCAAAGGCGGGGTTTGGAAAAATGAGTCGTTGAATGAATCATTAGGGAGTCGGTGAGCAAATCAGGTAAAAATAAATGCATATTATAAGACAACAAAAGTGTTTTTTGTCATTGCATGCATGTAAAACTGTTGTTTGGGACTCCCAGAACAATATTAGGAACATTTTAAATGCCATAATAGGTGCCCTTTAAAGATATAAAGCAAATGAATAATAAAAAAAAGATGTGCGCTGATAAATCATAATAAATGCTGGAATATTCCATAAAACATAAAAATAGCCCACTTTAGCCCACAAGTATTAACCACACAGAACACATAGCATCATGGCGACGAGTTATGCATGCAGCAAACACACCTCACGGTTGCATTAAACATGTTGTTACATCAGGGTACATTATGTAGATGTTCATTATCATACAAATATAACAAAGCAGTGACGTGACATGACCCTCCACCTTCAGAAGAGCACATAGTGCACTGACTCCCACACACAGCCGCCTACAGGGTGCAAGGGTATTAATAAAGGGGCATGAATATGTTTGAGTCATAAATCCAATAGACTGGGAGCTCTGAGACCTGCGGAGCCTGTAAATCTAATGATGGATGCACAGAGAGAGTTTTCACTCCCTTTAGCCCCTGAGTCAGCAGCTGCTCAGCCTCACAAGGCAAATGCGGACGGGAGCGGGACATACATCAAAACTAAGGTCACCCCGTGTGACTGAAGCACTCCATGTCATCTCAAGCGAGACGGCCTTAGACTCTGGAAAGCGGGTGGAGTTAGCAAATCAGCCTGTGAAAGACGCCCCCGGGGAATTTAGGTGAACATTTCAGGTGTGGAGAGAAAAGCGACAGGAGCAATGTTCAAAACCTAGTGAACTGCTTCCTCAGACTGCATTTTAAAGATGCTGTAAGCAATGTTAGGCATTCAGGAACTTTTACCACCCTTAGCCAATGAGTTAGACACCTGAACCTTCCCACTTCAAAACCACACCCTGATAACTGATGGCAAACTGAGAAGGGTGTTGAGCTACAATAATCTGCTCAAACTATCACAGTCTCAGCTGTCCGCTTCTCGTAGCGTAAATTGAACAGAAACAATTTAAGAAGGCGGACGATTCAGCAGAATTACAAGTATATTGTTCATATTTGATTCAATACCAAAATAAACAGGTAAACCATGTAAGACTGACTATTTTAGTTGTGTGCACAACATGATATAAGCTTATTAGAGTACTGACTGAGTTTAGCACTAAAATCTATTGGAATCAGAAAATTGTGAGTCAGAGTTTCTCTATTTGTGTTGCTTGCAGAGTTGCTGCCTACACAGAGCCTTAGGATGCTCCCTTAGAAGACAGCTCTCTATCGAGACAGCAAGGCGGCAGACTAGGTTTTGGACAGAGCTGAAGAGCCAGTGAAGGGTGTCAGAGAGAGTGTATGGAAGTGAGTGAGACAGAGGGCTGACATTAACGATGTAATTAACACAGATAACCACAGGCTTTGCTCTGGAGAAGCGTGTGTTGTTTGTTAAGGCCGGGCTTCTGCTCGGGAGCTAAAAATATCCTCGGCAGCAGGGTAGAAGGGACATACAGTATGTCAGAGCAATGAAGCGGTCCCACATGTCAACTCATGCCTGCTTCACAGACGGGATGTGTGGCATCAGTGACGGAGTGAATCAGACAATGAGAGTCATGAGTCAGGCACAACTCGGCAGACTCTGCACAGATGCACGGCAAAGCTCTCCACAAATATCATGTAGAAAATCCACAGAATAATGTCCTCAGATGCATTCAGCTAAACATGCAGTTGATTCCAGCAGACACACGCACTACAGCATGGACTAGCCTGTTCTCAACCGATTAACGCAGCATGGAAAGCTTGAAGACGTCATATCATACATATTTTTGTTTTATTTTTTTCCCGAAGCCCACAGATAATGTTAGTCAAGGTTTCTTGCAGCAAACACTCATAGTTTAGTTGTTCATCATCAAACACTTAGTTACGGAATGCAGAACAGAGATGGCATTGAAATTGTTATTGCCCCACATCGCAAAAGACATTTTTTTAAATGTGTCCTTGAACAATCAAATGGCTTTTAGATTTTATTTACAAGTTTCGGTTTTATGACTGAATGTGAATATTAACTACACATTCCTGCAAAGCAAAACATCCCCACTGAATGAGCGTGTGTGCGTGTGTGTGTGTGTGTGTGTGTGTGCATACAAGAGTGCTAAATCTTACTAATGTTACACAGTTTATTAAGAATGTCAGGTTGCACTTTATTTTACAGTAAGTGCACTTACATGTACTTACAGTGTACTTAAGAAAGTACTGGGTAATATAAGGTAACTACATGGGTTATGGTTAGGTTTAGGGGTAGGCTCAGGCTTTATTACACAGTTCTTATAATTGCTATAATAAGTACACGAGGAACACGACTGTAAAAAAAAAAGTGCTACTGAATGTCTTGTGTGCAGTGAATGTACACATCAACAATCTGTGGCCGCTGGTGAACTTTGCATGTAAAGTGGATCAAACTTCCTTTCTGTATTGCATCCTAGGTGTATTTCATAAGACCACAAAGTTAGTTTGTTTTCCATGATATGACCTCTTTATTACTGACATTAATATTTTGAGAGAAAACTGGGTCATAGATAGTTGTTTTTCTGGCGTGCTGTGCTATAATATAACCCGTTCCCCTGCTGGCAGTGTAGGCTGGCCTTCTTCTTCCCTGATCATTAGATACATTTACTTACACTGGGTCACTAGTGTTTGAGCAGCGTGAGACGTGGCTTAATGTAGCCAGCTGGCACTGCGGCATTAGAAAAATGATACCAAGCAAAGAAGCATGAACTAGACTGCTGTTTAGAACATATAAAGTAATCAGAGAAAACAAATACGTGCCATTTAAATGACATTGATGAATGGATTTGATTTCTCCATAATGAGGACATAATGCGTATTAGCCGTTTGTTGTGGAGTGCATTTGATCTCCATGTGTTCAATACATCTACTCCTTCCATGTGGTTCATGTCCACTTAATGAAAAGATGCCTTTTTTTATTTTATTTGATCCATCCATCAATGACACTGAAGACTGGAGTAATGATGCTGAAAATTATTTTAGAATTACATTTTAAAATATATTCAAAAAGAAAATGATTGTTTTAACGGATAATTCCGGTATTTAGCACTTTGAGTCTATTTTCTAGTTTGTTTTGGATGAACTAGAGTGGTGGACACAGAAATTTTGACGATGGGTCCTGTCTCGACTTTTTGACTCTTTTAGAATCACCTCTGAGCGCTTCAAAATTTCTGTGTCCACCACTCTAGTTCATCCAAAACAAACTAGAAAATAGACTCAAAGTGCTAAATACCAGAACTATCCTTTAAATGGTAATAATACTTCACTATAATATTATATTAATGATTAAATAAATGCAGCATTGGTGAGCATAAGATATCGTTATTATTCTAAACATTTGACTGGTGCTGTATATACACATTTAGTGTCATAGATAAATAGTCAGATTTGAGCCAAATCTATATGTAGTGTAGGCCTATGCATGCATGCACAAATAATATCATTTTTCTTTCTTTCTTTCTATCAGTCAATAAAGAGAGTGATTCATTACTTAAGAGAATAATGAGTTCACTTCCCGTTCACTGATTTCATAATAGGTCATCTAAGAGTAGAACAGACTGGCAGATACTTCAGGAAAGTAGGATATTTCCCCTGCATTTTCATGCCGTTCCCTTGGGCTTTAACAAGGTGGAAGATCTTATAAAGTATGAGGAGGAAAAAACACACTACTGGACTCATTAATCACGAAACACAAAAATAGCCACTTTGATCTATTAGTTGTTGATATATATTACATTTATTTATAATTTAGTTTTGATTCCCCTGCTTTTTCTCTATGATAATGCAAGGCCAGAGTTACCTTGTTTAATTTGGTGTCTTTAAATAAAGCAACCTAACCATGCGCAGAGTAAATGAAGCTGAACCCCTCGGGGAGATGTTGTGCACATATACATGCCTTTTCTGATGTACGCTGTGCAGAAGGTACATACAAGAATCAAAAATTCAATCTGTCTACAATCACTCAACAAGAAAGAAACATACCGTAATTAATCTTATGATCTGTGCTTGTCACAAACAGAACATCTTGAGCTGATCCATAATTGTCACAAAAAAAATCACATGTATTGTAAAATTATGTAAATTGAGGTCCACCCTATTTTACCAAGGTCCGCTCATTTTAATATGTCTGGCCTTGTAAATTATTGTAGGTCCTGGCATTACTCATCAACTGAGTCATTTCCTGATTTACTTTTTTTTACAAATCATCCAAAAATCATAAACCATTGTCAATTGTGCTCGTTCCTGTCGCGTGTCCGTAAACTGGCAACCTGCGAGAGCGTCGAGTCTGAGGAAACAACAATCTCTGATAGTTTGAATCTGGACTGCAGTACCTATTTCCACCACTAGCTGTCATTCTTACAGACTACACCTTTAATGTATTTTTTTTTACTTTTTTGTCATACTTCATAAATTCTTATATGATTCACACAAAGAGTAAATCAAGCACACAATTATGACAAATGTCAAGCTGTATTGATGCAAAAACTGCAAGGATTCTGACCAGATCTCACAATGCCAAAAATCAGATACTTCAGTCCATTTCCATTCATGAACGTGGTCAGATCAGAAAATACAATTACCATTGTTATTTACACTGTCCCCCAAAACACAAATGTGTCACATGCATGGTTATTATCGTTAACTAAAAAAATTAAAATAAAGTTTTAAATAAAATAAAATAAAATATGAATGTAAAAATTAGAAATGGGACCTTGATTGTCAATAAATAAGTGCACTAAAATTATTAACTACAAAAAAATAATACTAAACGTAAAACTGAAATATAAAAAATAACCTAAATAGGCCTACATATAAAATAATAAAATAACAAAAGCACATCATGAAATGAAAAAAAAAAAATTAAACAGAAATTAGTATTGAAACTAATTTTTAAATGTATTAAATGTATTAAAAAATATGAATTAAGATGAATACAAACTAAAATAACACTGGACATGTGAGGGGACATCATATGGGACACAATCAACAGCTTATCTATTCAGCGTAAATTATTAAAAGGATGTTTCTAGCAAGTCCCTGTCAAGCTTCAGGCACAAGTGAAAATCACTGGTGACTTGTATGAGTAAAAGGGCTCAACTCTGGCAGACGCAAAGACTTCTCATCCCTGATTAACTGTACCCGGTCCACTACCACCACTGCCACGGGCCACCAGCTAATGAGTGATCTGGCACAGACCTGTCTCATGATGAAACCTGTTGATGAGGAGTGCATGTGGCAGATGTGGAGGATTCGGAGGGAATCACGGGTCTTGTGAGGGCACTGAAGCTGGCCGGCGTAGAAACAAGGGTAATGAGATGCAAATCAAAACTCAAAACATTGGCTTGTCAACCTTTGCAATTGTGAAGAAGTCACTGCAGACATATTTCACAGAGTGTGTTGGGAATGCCCTCACACTTAAAAAAATGCTGGGTTGTTTCAACCCAAATTTGGGTCAAATATGGACAAACCCAGACGTTGGGTTAATTTTTTAAATAAAAATGTTTAACCCAACGGTTGGGTTTGTCCACATTTGACTCAGATTTGGGTTAAAACAACCCTGCTTTTTTAGAGAGCATGATAAGTTAAAGTGCCCCTATAATGCTATTATAATGCTGTTCCTAATTTTGTTTTGGATGTCTTCTAAAAGGGTCACAGGCATCCAAGGTCAAATAGCACTTTAATTTTTATCTTTATATACATGCACATCAACTAATTTCTCAAAAAGTCTGAAAAAGGTTAGTTCGAAGATTCAGTCTCTCTTAACCCCTCCTTTCTGAGCGTCTATGCTCTGATTGGTCAGATGGCCAGTCTGTTATGATTGGTCGACAGCTTACAGTGTGTGTCAGAAATGAAACACCCATTACTATCTGAATTTCTTCCTCAGCTCTTGAATACACAGTGATATGAACGATGCCGTTTGTTCGATGCCGTCCAGCACGAGTCCTCATGCTTTTGAAGCGGAACAAAGTGGATTCGCAGTGCAGAAAACAGCATCTTCTCGCTTTGCCGACAATACGAACCAAAGTCTTCTAGTCTCAGCTACAACTACAGTTTTTGAGGGCGGGTCAAAGTAGATGTAGTTTGTGGGGGCAGCCAATGAAAACTGTTAAAGATTAGGCATGTATGTACAACAGGAAGTGAGACTGGAATTACTGAAAAAAATTCTTCGAATAAAATGGAATTATTCAAAAAAGCATAATAGGGGCACATTAAAGTAAAAATGATTTATAAAGTAAATAATTATTTTAGTTTAAAAAAGCAAAATGTTTCTTTCAGGGATGTGTTTAGTATTTGAATTAAGTCTATCACATGCAACTCATATTGATCATCATATTAGAATGATTTCTGAAAGATCATGTGACACGGAAGACTGGAGTAATGATGCTGAATTTTTTTTTAATCAAATAAATGCAGCCTTGGTGAAGATAAAATACCTTTTTCAAAAGTATTAAAAAACTTACCGACCCCAAACTTTTCATACAGAAATCTGACAAATCCTCCATTTGAGGGCATCTACAGATATCCTCCGTTGGAAAAATGATTTGTAAATAAAGCAGATGCACAAACACATGCAGACTGGCTGACTATAGTGAACTTACAGGCGAGCAGGTAATGCGTTATACATGCTGGCGTGAAGGGTACATCAGCTCGCTTCCTTCAATCAATATAATTGACTGCAGAAGATAACAACAGATGCAGATGGAGATGCTTTGTCTCTTTTGTGATGAGAGCTCAATAAAAAGGCACATTAACGCAGTCTTAAATTTATTCAACATGCTCACAACACAAATAAATTCTTTGTATATTCCTGTTATTGCTAACAGCATTAGATAATGTGTGCTGGTTTTGGAAACATATTTTTTCTTTTTCTGGCTTAATCAATGTTTGTAATAATAATAATAAAGAGAATTAAGTTGGAGCCAATGCCTAGTGTATGAGTGTATGTTGAGCCATGGTTTATGCCATTCCCTGATCCTTTTAGAAGCAATGTAAATATAGCCATAACAACACTATACTAACAAGGGAATTGGGGTGAGAGAGAAAGCGGAAACAAGGCAGAAGAATTTAAGTGGCTCAACACAGCTGTTTGACATTACACCCTCATCAGTGTCTTTTTGTTTTACTGTATTTTGCAGAATCAGCAGCATCCGTGAGGGAGTGAGTCAGCAAGAGGACAAATCTCAATATCTGTCACTGTTACGCCTCCACTATCACTAATACACATCTGCTGTCCTCCTACTGCCAGACTGCACTTCACCTAACAACACAAATACCATGGTAAAGACTAAAACAGATAACACAGGGATTAGGCACTTGTTTCATTAAAAAATGAGAAAAAGAACCCGAAAATGTCTTAAAGGACATCCCATTTGATGTTACTATAACTTTACAGGATAAATATCAATAACTCTAGAAGAAGCTGGTAAGAGACAGTATATTTAAGATACAGCATCTCCTCCTCGGTTCATTCAATTTAATGTACAAAATGCTGTAATTATTCTGAAATTAATATCTTCTCCAAATTACACTGTAAAAACGAAAGGTGCCTCAAATATCCTGTCGGATACTCAAGGAACTTAAAAATGTAATTTAAGTGCCTCAAAGCTCTTTCTCCTATAGTAGGGTTACTGGAGGAGCATTAACAATCTTTGCGGTTCTTGCTGGAACTTATGGGATCCTTTAAGCACTTTGTATTCAGTTGAGAGGTTCTGGAGTCACCTTTTCACTATCATGAGACCTCGAAGTGCTTTGGGGGAAATTAGAGGAACTTGAATGCTATAAAAGGGTTATTGTAAGATCTTTTAACATTTAAGTGGTTCCTAGAAGATCTCTTATGTTAAAGCCAGCATCTGGAGGAACCCAATGGTTCTGTGAGGCCAGAATAAGATTATTATTAGGCTATCCTATTATTATTATTATACTTGAGTTTCAACAAAAAAAAATCATAAATATATTTCATAAATTATACTTCTGATTCAGTATACAAATAGGCTTACATTTATTTAGTAGTAGGCATAGGTATAGGCCTATTTTATTGAATAATTGAAACCTTAAACAACAACAATGAAGGAAAGAAGAAGAAGAAGAAGAAGAAGAAGAAGAAGAAGAAGAAGAAGATTTCTAACCTTTACAAGGTTTGTAAACTCGCCAAAGAAATATAAATACAGAGTCACTATATTTTTAAACACATACATATAAACTAAATTAATTTTTTATTTATTTATCGTTTTTACTGCGTTTACCACTCGTTTTTTTTGCACAGTAGGCTAACGTTAGCCTATGTGGTAGCTATGAAGGTTTTAGCAGCAATTCTAATTAATCTAATGAACTAAATTAACAAATTGAAATCATTTACTTGTTGTCTTAGATTGTTTTAACGTTAGTCATTCAATTCAATGTACTGTAGCTATTCTTTAGAACTGTGTCTTCAATTTGCTGTTACAACTAATTAATAGCGGATTCCTGCTGGGCGTTTGTTATGAATAACGCGTGGACGTTAGTTTGGTCTATTTTTGTTTATTTACTAGCCTACAGGTGCCCTGATTCTTTCAAATACCATTTTAAAGCCCTTTACTGGCCAATACATATTATGTTGTGAATTGATATAATCAGCTTTGTTCTTTTGTTTCCCCTGAACAACCACTGCATTTCGAAAATCATCTGAACATTTCAGAAGCAACATTGAATTACAGTAAGTTACCTAGCTACACCACATGCAAGTACTTTATTACTATGAACTTTTCTGTGTGAAATTGTATTGTTTGACTGTGTACAGCCCATTCTCACCCCAAGGCGTCATCTAACTGACGCCTTGGGAATCAGTTTGACCATGCTTCAATATTCGACGTTAAAGGTACCCTTTAGCGTCAGTTAGTTGACGCGATCCCAGGGCGTCATCTAACTGACGCGTTACCCTTAGCGTCAGTTAGATGACGCCCTTCTACCCAGACCTAAACCTACCCGCGTCATCTAACTGACGCGTTACCCTTAGCGTCAGTTAGATGACGCCCTGGGATCGCGTCAACTAACTGACGCTAAAGGGTACCTTTAGCGTCGAATATTGAAGCATGGTCAAAATTGTCAGTTAGATGACGCCTTGGGGTGAGAATGCGTTGCAGCGTAACGTTAATCTCATTCATGTTTCTTATACCTTAATTATTTGCATTTGAATATAAGACATTTGAACTCTGAATTATAACTTCAAGTTTAGTCTTTTTTGACAAAAAAGCTATTATATGGCTTCAGAAGACTTACAACACAACTCATAACATATGAGTTGTGGACTACATTGGTTTTTAATTAATATTTTTAGGATATTTTCTGTAACATTTTTGGAGCTTAACAGAATATAAATTTTTACATAAATTGTTGCATTGAATTGAACTAGACAAGAGTTCATAAGAGTGATTTCATGAATGATTTACACAATTTTGTTCTGCTTGTTTCATGCAGTGAAAGTGAACGGTGACTGCGGTTGCATTATGCCCGAGATCTGCTTGGGTTCCACAGAATGTCAAACAGGTTTGTAATGTCACAAGGCTGAGGAAATTATTTAAGTTCACAACTATCACTTTAATAACATTACTAACAGTAATTTTTGTTCTTTGCAGGGACCTCGGTAAGCTGAAATACAAGTTTGAACAAGAATAAAAATACTCCTGTAGACCTGAAAATCATTGAAGTGACTGGACCATCCACCAGAAAAAAGAAAAAACAAACGGAAAATGAAGCTTTTCACTGTGAAGATTTTATTATTGATTGCATTTTATGTTGCAGCAAGTAAAGGCCTCGCTGCAACATAACACATTTGTGAATTTCACAGGCAAAAAAGTCCATTGACCATTGTCATCAGTGTAGCGACGAGCACAGCTCACACAGGAGTCTCTTCCAAGCAGCTTTCTGTTGGTCAAATCCAGCGAATTTCACTGAACAACTTGGTCCCATAGTGACATTTTTGACCACACGCGAAATTGCTGATCGTGTGGATTCTAATTGAAATGACTGAAAATTCACAGAACAACAACAGATAATTTTACCTTACCTTATCTATCTTGTTTCTAGTGAGAATACTCAACCATTTATGAGCACTGTTGATTCAAGTCACATATTTAAGCTTTTCAAAAGCCATAGTGTACATTACAGTCTCCAGTCTCTCGGGCATCCCAGGCTTCAATATTTTACGATTCAAAATAGCTGAATAACTAACCATCTGAGATTTCGGTATAGAGATAATAATTAGGATCATAATTTTCAGGAATATTACAGCACAATGAGTTTATATTAGCACCGTTTGTTGTTTGTTTTTGGCATCTGATAGAGCTTTTGGATTTGGAAACATCAGACTCAACAAGCTTTACACAACTTAAGTGAAGATGGAATTTTTTATTTTTTTTACATTGATTTTACATGGAACATATGTGTTTCCATGCATTTTGTTGAGATGTCTTTTCTTGTATAGCCTATTGTATATACACACACTAAAAACTCTTATTTTTATAAAAAAAGGTTATTTCTTCAACCCATTTTCTGGGTTATTTGTGTTGGGTCAAAATTATGGGTTATTTTTTTAAAGAGCAACCCTTTTCTGGGTTATAGGGCTAATATTTTGACCCAATTCATGGGTTGTTTGGGTTTCTGGGTTATTTTTCAAAGAGTAACCCAAGTTCTGGGTTATAGGGTTCTCTCTCTCTCTCTCTCTCTCTCTCTCTCTCTCTTCTCTCTCTCTCTCTCTCTCTCTCTCTCTCTCTCTCTCTCTCTCTCTCTCTGTATTTTTTGTTGGAGGGGTATATTTTAAGTAGTTATTATATTATCATGTCAACATAGTTCATAATATGACCAATCACACTTGCGTATTGTGAACATTATGATAAAACAGTATCACCATTTGTAAGAGAAATAAAGTGACACACCCTCTAAACATGGATATATTAACTAAGAAATAGAAGATATAAGTTCATATATTACATCCTTGCCCCTATATTATTTAAATCAGTGTGCCAGAAATTCAGGAGAAGAGCAAGAAGAAACGCCTCTTTCCCTCTCTACCCCCGCGCGCGCCCGCGCAGTTCTGGAATCTTCTCACAGTCGTCGTTTGAAATAACCGTCGGTTCGCGCTCAATCCGTTTGGACTGTGCTTCTTCGGTGAAACTTCATCGTGTATTTAAGGTAAGCGAGTATTTTCAGTGTTGTTGTAACATAAACGTTTATGTGTCAATGTCCCCGTTGTTAGTTTAGCACCATTTGCTGACAAAATTACCATGGCTTAGTTGCTACGTTGAGATAAGTGTTAGCCGTGGCCCGTGGTAACGGCCCGTGCCGTGTGAAGTTTGTCAAACTAAAGAATAAGGTGTTATTAACCACACAGCCAGATTTGAATGATTAAAAATAACGATAAGTTCATGAAATTAGCTGTAATTCCATAATGTCATTAAACATAACAATATTGCTGGCCATACATTGTAACGTTAGCTAACTTACTGTACAAACAATCGTTGCTGAGTCTGCAGTCTGAACACTTTACCTCAGAGCGTTCGTTAACTGAATGAATTGAGAATATCACCTGAAAATTTTTTGCTAACTATATTGCCATATCTATATTGATATGTTCTTTCCAGGTCAACGGACAGCTTTGACGCTATTAAGCTAACCGAGTGGCGGCTGTCTGTCTGACAGTCTGAGCTGATCGAAAATTTTAGAGGTGAGCATTTTACTCTGACTAGCACCTTGATACTTGTGCCTTATATTAAGCTGTTAGCTGCTATGCATAAAATGGGCCAGATATTCATCTCTGCATTAATGTCATTACACTTGTTAATTAAATAAAAGATGGACAGTATAGACTGTCATTCACAAAAAATGGGTAAGTTAATGCTGCAAAAGAACCACATTAGTTAACTAGCAAATTGGGCCACGTTTTAAAACAAAAAAGCCACAGTATTCCATTAAAAGTGATTATGTTAGCTTGATAATCAAAGAGTGACTGGTGAGATTGTCTCGACTTGTTAACAATGCTCATGTTGTCTTGTTTTCTGTCTTTCAGATGAAGACCTTAACGAGGAAGCATTTCATTTGTTAGATGAGGAAACTATCAAAAATGACATGACCAATGTTTGTGTTCTGTTTAGTTAATTACCATCATCATCATCATCAGCTGTTCTACTTTGTAGTCTTGTTTAGTGTGTGTACATCCTGCCTGTCTGTACCTTTTGGAAGTACTTTTAGTAAAACATTTGAATTGGAACTTTGGACTCCTCCTCTTCTTCTGCCTGCACCACACCGTGACAGATATAATGTAAAACAAAGTTTTATTTTTTGAAATAAAGAGTACTGTCATAGTAACTATTTCAACCCATATATTGGGGTTGTTCTTTTGAACCAGAAGTTGGGTTATAGTTAACTACAATGATGGGCTTTTTAAACCCAACATTTGGGTCAGGTATTTAACCCATAATGTGGGTCAAAAAGAAGAACCCAATTTTCTGGGTTGAAATAACCCAGAAATTTGTTGGTCCCTTTTTAACCCAGGATTTGGGTCAAAATTAACCCATTATGGGTTATTTTTGACCCATGAGTTTTTAGTGTGCATGGTTGATTATTCATGTTGATTATGTATTATACTATTTGTTTGTGTATTCTATTCATTGATATTAATCTATTACTAGCTTCTTTTCCCAAGTGCATGAAGTGTATGTATTAAATATGTATGTAATACCGGTATGTAATAAATAAATATGTAATAAACAATTGTTATTTTGGTATTTGGTTCAGTTTGTTTATTATAATAGAACTTAATGGTAGCATAGTAACAACATGAAATAATAATAAATAAATATAAATTGGTTCCTGGAGGCACCCAAAGCGGTTCCACACAGTGCCTTAGAGTTCCTCAGGAAACCTGGGTGGTTCCTCAGAGAACCACACCTTTTTAAATGGTTCCTAGAGGATGTACAGACGGTTCCACCGGTGTGGCAAAGTGAAGAACCCCAAAAGGTTCCTCCAGGCACCTTTTCTTTTTACAGTGTACTGTGAAATTAGCAAGACTTCATCAGTTAGTTATTTAATTTCACTAATGACTTTTAAAGAAGAAACTCGAGTATAGGCTACTGAATACATACACTACATTTTGTAAAAAATAATAATAATAAAAAAAAATAAAAAAATAAAAGCAAATGATGGACGCATCATACCCTGCACTTCAGACTTTATAGATATGACACCATTGATTCCAACATACGGTGTTGCTTTACCACCCGTGTCTTTTTCAATTCCCACTTTTTGATGCAGGATCCTGGGTTGTGGCCAAATGGACATCTCATTGAGATGTTATGTTCGGTCAGTACTCTCAGGACCTGATCTGTGAGTTTCTCCAAGTCCTAACACACACGGATTCCTCACGAGAGACCCGCACGGCTGCCTGGACTCACTTGCTCTCTGTGATCTGATTTTCTTTTCTTTCAAATGTTTTTTTTTTTTTTCGGAATGAGAGGAACATAAAAAAAAAACCTTCCGCTGACAGACTGGGTTGAAGCTGGTCAAATATTTCAATACCGGCTTATGCAAATATATGCCAAACAGATTGCACATAAATTTGGAACAACAAATTCTCATGCTCAATTACATCGTGTCATTGCTATAATAATAATCAAGAATGGTAACTGTCAAATATATAAAAAAAACTACAGTGAAAATTCATACACTAACAGACAAAAGTTTGAAATAACTAAGATTTATGTTTTTGAAATAAGTCTCTTATGTTCACCTACCTGGCATTTATCATTGCAATTGAAAAAAAAACAGTTCCCCTTCAGTCGCTCACGTTCGACGTGACGTCGACGTGACGACGTTAGGGGATCACTTCAGGGAGCCCTATCAACTTCGAGTATCTAAAGAACAAGCCAATGAACGTTGGCGTGCGTGAAACGCGTCACGCGCCCCGCCCCGCAGCGCGGGTATAAACAGGAAGCGGACGCCGCACTCATTGTCTTTCGCTTCGGAGCCGAGCTTTGTTTGACTCTGAGATTCTACAGACTGCTGAAACGTTGTATCTGTCGACAACTAGAGGGAGAAGAGAACTCTGCTGCAGTGCTGGTGTGACGGCGCGATCAGTGGTGGCCGCGAGCATCTTTTACCACAACTGCCGTTTTCACGGCACTGTTTATGTGTGTGTGTGTGTCGGTCTCGTGGGCGTTCCTCATCTGAGAGTGTACCCGATTACACCGCGGCTACCCCTGGGTGCTTCAGCACTAAAGAGTCTATTTCTTTCCTCTGTTTGTTATTTTACTAAAAGAGCAACACAAGCGTGACCCTGCGTCCTTTTCAGGATGTCATTCCGCTTGTGCGTTTCTGGATGCGGTCGTTCCCTGGCGCCAGCAGATGGCCACAAGAGTTGCCTCTCGTGTTTGGGCATTCAACACGCTGAAGCAGCTTTTGTGAATAGTTCATGTTCCCATTGCGGGAATATGACTATGGCAGCGCTTAGATCGAGACTCGCTTACCTCACGGGAGGTGCAGTCCCCTCGCCAATGCCCCGATCTAGTGCTTATTCTGCCCTGCAGAATAGGCCTACTTCGGCGCATGACCAGGGTGATCTGAGGATTACCGTGAGGGCTTCCCCGTCGAGGCAATCTCCGCGGGCCCCTCACGCCTCTCATGCGCTGTTGCCATCCGCGCCCCTTTGCGATCGACTCGGTCCTTCTCCTGAACGGCCGGTCGTTTCCTTTGGGGCGCCAGCTGACGATCAGATGTCGATCGCAGCATCGGAGGGGGAGCTTCACTCCTCTGGAGATGACGACTCGGTTGCGTTGCCCCCGTCTGGGTGTGTATCGTTGTCCGAGCCGGATCCAGAGTGGGCGGCTATGCTTTCCCGGGCCGCCGAGAAGGTCGGGCTTGTGTGGAATCCTCCGCCACGTCCCGAACCTTCTCGGTTGGACGATTGGTTTCTCGGGGCGGGCCGTGCTGGTTCTCAGTGCGCCGCCCCGGTACCTTTCTTTCCGGAGGTGCATGAGGAGCTTTCTAGGACGTGGAAGGCACCGTATAGTGCCCGAATCCGTTCTAGTAGCTCCTCCCCCCTCGCCACCCTCGACGGCGGGGCAGCTAAGGGGTATGTGGATATCCCCCCGGTGGAGCGGGCTGTCGCGATGCAACTGTGTCCGGCGTCCGCCTCCTCCTGGCGGGGTAATCCGCGCCTCCCGTCCAAGGCCTGTAAGTTTTCGTCCGGTCTCACGGCGAAGGCTTATAAGGCCTGTGGACAGGCTGCTTCCGCCCTCCATGCCATGGCGCTCTTGCAGGTCCACCAGGCCCAGGCGCTCATGGACATGAACGAGGGTGGTTCTGACCCAGAGCTCCTCCGGGAGCTCCGCGTGGCTACTGACCTCGCCCTCCGGGCGACGAAGGAAACCGCGCGTTCCGTTGGTCAGGCGATGTCCACCTTGGTGGTCCAGGAGCGCCACCTTTGGCTCAACCTGGCGGACATGAGGGACACCGATAAATATCGGTTCCTGGATGCCCCTCTCTCCCAGGTTGGGTTATTCGGCGATGCGGTCGAGAGCTTCGCCCAACAGTTCTCGGCCGCCCAGAAGCAGACGGAGGCTATCCGACACATCCTGCCCCGGCGGACCCCCGCTGCTTCCTCCCGTCCGCCGGCCGCAGACCCTCCGTCCGCTCGTCGCCGAGGCCGTCCTCCTGCGGCGTCCTCCGCTCCCGCTAAGCCTCAGCAGCAGCAGCCACCATCCAGGCCTCAGCGTGGAGCAAGCCGCAGGAAGTCGGCCACGCCCGTCCAGGCCGCTACCAAACCAGGTGGTAAGCGCAGGTGCAAACGACCCTGAGACGGGCGACCCAGAGGTGGATCAAGTTGCTCTCCAGGAGCCGGTGAAGGCACCGCTCCTTCCCCCGGTGGAGGGCCGGGTGGAGAATCCTTTGTTTCTTTTTGTTCCTTTTCCGCCACTGCCTTCAGTGGTACCCACATATTCAATAAAAGAGCAATTTCTGAAACCTCTGGGTCCCAAGAGAGCGCGCTTGACGGTCGACGACGCTATGCCTTGTCACCCTCGAGCCCCTCTCTCATCGCCAGCGAGCAGCAGTGGCTGTGTTCCGGACGCTCTGCCGCCTCCACACACTCACTCTGCCCTTCGACGGAAGCAGGTACGTGTTGCACCACACATTCAGACCCCACTCCGGGCCGCTGTGCCGTCCGAGTCGGGTCCCTGCATTCCGCCGCGCTGCCCCACCCCGGGTACGTCTGTGGTGCCGTTGATTCCGCTTACGCGGTGTCTGGGAGCCTGGCTAGCGCTTCCCAGCCCGTCTCGCTGGCTCATCCGTACTGTCAGACTCGGCTATGCGATTCAGTTCGCCCGGCGCCCCCCTGCATTCAGGGGCATTCTGTTTACCCGCGTTCCGCCGGACAGTGCCCCTGTGCTCAGGGCAGAGATCGCAGTCCTACTGGCGAAGGACGCGATCGAGCCGGTCCCTCCAGCCGATATGAAGACCGGCTTCTACAGCCCGTACTTCATTGTACCCAAGAAAGGCGGTGGGTTACGGCCAATCTTGGATCTGCGTGTCTTGAACCGGTCCCTTCACAAGCTGCCGTTCAAGATGCTTACGCAGAAACGCATTTTCAAGTGCATCCGTCCCCAAGATTGGTTTGCAGCGATCGACCTGAAGGACGCGTACTTTCATGTCTCGATTCTCCCTCGACACAGACCGTTTCTTCGCTTTGCGTTCGAGGGACGGGCATATCAGTACAAGGTCTTACCCTTCGGGCTGGCCCTGTCGCCCCGTGTCTTCACGAAAGTCGCGGAGGCAGCCATTGCTCCCATGTGCGAGCGTGGTGTTCGCATTCTCAACTACATCGACGACTGGCTTATTCTCGCCCAGTCGAGAGAGCAGTTGTGCGAACACAGGGACATGGTGCTCAGTCACCTCAGCCACCTAGGGCTTCGGGTCAACTGGGAAAAGAGCAAACTCACCCCCGGGCAGAGGATCTCTTTTCTCGGTATGGAGTTGGACTCGATCAACATGACAGCGCGCCTCACCGAGGCCCGCGTCCAGTCAGTGTTGAACTGCGTGAGCACGCTCAAGCGCAGAACAGCGGCTCCACTGAAACTGTTTCAGAGGCTCCTGGGGCATATGGCATCTGCAGCCGCGGTAACGCCGCTCGGATTGCTTCATATGAGACCGCTCCAACACTGGCTCCACGATCGAGTCCCGAGATGGGCGTGGCAGAGCGGCTCGTGCCGGGTCCAAGTGACTCCGCACTGTCGCCAAACTCTCAGCTTGTGGTCAGACCCTTCGTTCCTGCGGGCAGGTGTTCCCCTAGAACAAGTGTCCAGGCACTCTGTGGTCACCACGGATGCCTCTGCCACCGGCTGGGGGGCCACGTACAACGGGCATGCAGCTTCAGGTCTGTGGACGGGGCCTCAACTGCATTGGCACATCAATTGCCTCGAGTTGTTAGCAGTACATCTTGCATTGGGCCGCTTCAAAACGCCGCTTCGTGGCAAGCATGTACTGGTCCGTACGGACAGCACTGCGACCGTTGCGTACATCAACCGTCAGGGTGGTCTACGCTCCCGCCGCATGTCACAACTCGCCCGCCATCTCCTCCTCTGGAGTCAGAAGCATCTGAGGTCGCTTCGTGCCATTTATATTCCTGGCCTGCTCAACTGTGCAGCCGATGAGCTCTCACGGCAGCAGGTGCTACCGGGAGAATGGCGACTCCATCCCCAGGTGGTCCAGCTGATTTTCAGGCGCTTCGGGACCGCACAGGTAGATCTGTTTGCCGCCCCGGACACGTCTCACTGCCAGTTGTTCTATTCCCTGACCGAGGGGACCCTCGGCACGGATGCCCTGGCACACAGCTGGCCCCCGGGCCTACGCAAGTATGCGTTTCCCCCAGTGAGCCTTCTTGCACAGACTTTGTGCAAAGTCAGGGAGGACGAGGAGCAGGTCTTGTTAGTTGCACCGTATTGGCCCAACCGGACCTGGTTCCCCGAACTTGTGCTCCTCGCGACAGCCCCTCCCTGGCCCATTCCTCTGAGAGAGGACCTGCTCTCTCAGAGACGGGGCACCCTGTGGCACCCGCGTCCAGACCTCTGGAAACTCCATGTCTGGTCCCTGGACGGGACGCGGAGGTTCTAGGTGACCTACCCCCAGCGGTAGTTGACACCATCACTTCCGCTAGAGCCCCCTCTACGAGGCGCCTCTATGCTCTGAAGTGGAACCTATTCGTTGACTGGTGTTCTTCTCACGAGGAGAACCCCCGAACTTGCTCGGTCAGAGCCGTGCTTTCCTTCCTGCAGGATGGGTTGGAGCGAAGGCTGTCTCCCTCCACCCTTAAGGTGTATGTTGCCGCCATTGCCGCACATCACGATGCAGTTGATGGTAAGTCGTTGGGAAAGCATGACCTGATCGTCAGGTTCCTGAGGGGAGCAAGGAGACTTAATCCTCCTCGCCCACTCTCTTTACCCTCTTGGGACTTGTCTCTGGTCCTTTCGGCATTTCAGAGACCACCCTTTGAGCCTTTGCAGTCAGCTGAGTTAAAAGTTCTGTCTTGTAAAACAGTACTCCTGGTTGCATTGGCCTCCATCAAGAGGGTAGGGGACCTGCATGCATTTTCGGTCGACGAATCGTGCCTAGAATTCGGCCCGGCTGACTCTCACGTGATCCTGAGACCCCGGCCCGGATACGTGCCCAAGGTTCCTACCACTCCCTTCCGGGACCAGGTGGTGAACCTGCAAGCGCTGCCTTCGGAGGAGGCAGACCCAGCCCTGGCTTTTCTCTGTCCCGTCCGCGCTCTGCGTCTGTACGTGGACAGAACGCAAAGCCTCAGAACCTCAGATCAGCTCTTCGTCTGTTACGGAGGCCAGCAGAAGGGAAAGGCTGTCTCCAAGCAGAGGATGGCCCACTGGATAGTGGATGCCATCGCCTTGGCTTACGAAGCCCAAGGCGTGCCTTGCCCGCCCGGGTTGAGAGCCCACTCCACTAGGGGTGTCGCTTCTTCTTGGGCGCTGGCACACGGCGCCTCGCTGACAGATATCTGTAGAGCTGCGGGCTGGGCGACACCTAACACGTTCGCTAGATTTTATAGCCTACGTGTTGAGCCGGTTTCTTCCTGTGTGCTCGCTTCAACCAGCCGGTAACACCGAAGTTTCCGCTCTTGTGTCGGCTTGCTGCGCCACTCCCCTCCACATGGAGCGGATACGTGCGCGTTTTTGCTCCAGTCGAGTTCCCCACTCTGGCGAACCCTGTGAGTTCCTCCGCACCCCTCCGGCAGTCGGACGTTGCGGAGCGTCCGACGCCAGGCCTAGTGCTCGTATGCCTGTGTAACTTGTGCTAGGCTGGGTTCCATATGTGGTGATTCCTGCGGCGATCCCATATGAGTATTCTTCCACGACCAGCTCCCTGCGGTGAGCCCGTGTCTTTCCCTTGGCAGAGTCCGCTCTGCCGTCACTGTCTGGTGCTGCCTCCCCCTTCTCAGGCTGGAGCCACCCCAGTGACATTCCATATGTTGCACTGCCCTTCGGCCAGTCCATATGTGTATCCTCCACATGTTACCTCCCTTCGGGCAGGATGTGGCGTCCGCAGCGTTCCTCTCCCCTGGAAAGGCACGCTTTCCCAGTGTTATCCAAGAGTTCCACTGTGTGGGTTAACGGAACAACAGTGAACTCCCTCTACGCAGGTCTTCCGCCCCAGCCATTGGGGGTCTGAGAGCCTTCCGTAGGGCGCTGGATGTGGCAGCAACCGATGGCGTCTTCCATGGGATCCCCTAACGTCGTCACGTCGACGTCACGTCGAACGTGAGCGACTGAAGGGGAACGTCTCGGTTACTAATGTAACCCTCGTTCCCCGAAGGAGGGAACGGGAGACGTGACGTCCCGCTGCCACAGTTGCTGACCGTCGCTGTACGGCCGTCTCTATCTCGGCTCCTCAGCGAAAAACAATGAGTGCGGCGTCCGCTTCCTGTTTATACCCGCGCTGCGGGCGGGGCGCGTGACGCGTTTCACGCACGCCAACGTTCATTGGCTTGTTCTTTAGATACTCGAAGTTGATAGGGCTCCCTGAAGTGATCCCCTAACGTCGTCACGTCGACGTCACGTCTCCCGTTCCCTCCTTCGGGGAACGAGGGTTACATTAGTAACCGAGACGTTTTTCATGTGGTCAATGCTGAATTTTCAGCATCATTACTCCAGTTTTTAGTGTCACATGATCCTTCAGAAATCATTCTAATATGATGATTTGCTGCTCAAGTAACATTTATGGTTATTATCAATGTTTAAAACAGTTGTGCTGCTATTTATTTTTATGAAATATATAGTAATGTACATATAATATATAGTTACTAGTATACATAGTATACTAAATAAATAGTATATAGTTTCATATAAGGAAAAATGAGATTTACAGGAACTGAAATGCATTAAGTGAATCTATTTCCTTGCACAATTCATTCGGCTGCGTGGTGCAAATTGATTTGGGCAGAGCAATCTGGCGGGGCTTTATGGTAAACACCATTGGTGTTTGTGCATTACGCCTTGCAGTAAAAGTACAGCCTACATGCACATGTGCGTGTGAAAGAGTCCGACAGGCAGACGGGGAAAGCGTGTGGTCATGTGTCACAGTGCCAGATGGGAAAGATTTCTGTCAGAGAGGCTCTGCCTTAAGACCTAATGAAATCTTAATTCTAAAGCGTCCGTCACTGAGAGGGATATGCAGGCAGGGATTTATGAGCGGGAGACAGAAGTGGTCAATATTATAAATCTTGAGATCTGCCCTAATGCTGAAAATCATGGGATTAGCACAGTTTCTCCCTTTCAGGGCCAGATTGTGGGCTTAGACTGTCTCTGATAGTGTGATTAAATGTCTTTTTTAATCTGAACATGGTGGAAAACCTTGTCCACGGAGCACTGTATGATGCCTTTCACACCAAGCCCACGGTTTATTTTCCAGTGGGGAATATATGGGATGAAGAGGTCAAGCAGTGATATCTGAGAAGGAGGTCAAAAAACAATTGGATAGTGGCTAGAAATTAAATTTTATTATGGATAGAAGATTGAAACAAAGTTTATTTATTGCATAAAGTGCACGATTGGTCTACAGTTTCACGTTTGGTCCATATTACAGCTTATTTTGCCATACACTGACCCATTTACAGTAGACAGGAATAGACCATCATGTCAGACTGACATGCAAAATGACCAATCACGTGGCGTTTAGTGGCGAGGCGGGTTACCAAAGATTTTGAGGAAGCCAGTCAGTTGGAGTGAATTTTAATTTGTACTATATTAAAAATTATTCTGTATTCTTTTACCAGTCAAAAGTTTGGAATGATGACTTTTTTTTTTCTTTTTTTTATGGTTATGAAAGAAGCTTATGCTCACCATGCATCTGTTTGATCAAAAATACAGTAAAAACAGCAATAATGTGAATTATTACAATTTAAATTAGAAATTTAATTTATTCCTGTGATGCAAAGCTGAATTTTCAAGCATCATTACTCCACTCTTCATTGTCACATGATCCTTCATAAATCATTCTAATATGCTGATTTACCACTCAACCGTTACCAATTATTATTGGTGCTCGATTAATGATTCTTCTTATTATCAGTGTTAAAATTTGTTTTGCTGCTTAAAAGTATAAATATACAAATATTAATACATTTTCTTTTTAAATCTTACCCTAAAATGTTGAATGGGGTATCAAAGTTTTTACTGTAAAAAAATAATATGGTCAATAAGTCAGAATTTAAGTTACTCAAGTTTTATGTATTCATTGCTTTGTATTGTCAACATGTGAACAGCTTGTTACAAATCTTTTAATTATTTTCATTAAAAATAAATAAATAAACTAGACCTTCCTCGACTTCCTATGTTAAGAAAGCCAGTATGATTTTTATGTGAAGGACTCGGGATGTTTTGGCCAGAAAAATCAAAAGGATGTGACAATATGAAACAAATGCTTGTACAATATTCAGGATAATGCTATTATGTACTTTCAATGTCATGCAAAGAAAAGCGATTAATTCAAACTGTACACACACATAGCCAGAACAGTATAAAAGTCTCACATACTTAATAATCAAACTATCATCATAACAATGTAGTTTTAATTATCTCATCTCTCGACATGATGCAGGTGCAAACATCCACATCGCTACGATCAGATGTTTTCTTAACTGCTGTCATCTTTGTTGTGTGTTTATTTTATTATTGAGAGGAAAGCGTGCAGCACATATTTACACATGTATCTAAACATAACTCTCAGCAGCGTGGACGGCGTCTGGAGCTTCATTAAAAGTATTACTGTAAAGGTGTTTCCAACTTCTAAGCGAAGAACGAAAAAGAACATTGTCGTGATCATATTGATGCACTGAATCACATTCAGCCTCTTGAACGTTACAGTACGTGTGTACGAGCAGTGAGTTGTTGGCTGCACTTCACTGAATGGCCACCGGTGTTGCTAATATAAAGGGTGTCTGAATTAAGATTAAATGACTTGTACAGCCAATTTGATTATACTTAATTTAAGGAATCAAATTAACTGAAGTTTTTAAGTTGCAGTAGGTGGAAAGTTTTTACAGTACTGCTCATTTTTTTTTTTTATGTTTATAGTATAAGCAAATGAGCACTGCATGAACAAAAGAATTGTAATAGCACTTACATATTGTCGTCCTTCTGTTAATTTAACTGCTTCTATTGTTCTCATTTGTAAGTCGCTTTGGATAAAAGCGTCTGCTAAATGAATAAATGTAGCCTAATAGAATGCAACTAATTGAGTAACTTTATTCTGCGATTCTTTAGTCTATGTTCATGCATATAGCTGAAGTGAGAACATTCATCTTCAGTTAACAAACTGTTCTGTCGTTCACTTTCTTATTTTATTAAGTATGTACTTCACAAGTTAATTCTTACAAATAATCAGATAGAGTAAAATAGTATTTGTATTTTTGTATATTTGCCTCTGAGGGGAGGGCTCCGAGCTCAGAAATTGTCCCAAACCCAGAGTAATTCTCCCATATCCCTGGCTGGGATTCAGGCTGGCATAGAGATGCAGAGAGACTGTTGAGGAACATATGCGTTGACATTATCTCAAGATGCGCACCAGTGATGTTTTTTTTTAAGGCACATTTAGAAAATCTGCTTAAATGCCCTAATTGAACTAAGGCCTAAATGCCTTAGTTCTTCTTTTGATTTTTGTTTTTCTGTTTTTCTTTTGATATTTTTTTGTAACGTAAAGCAGCAGCAGGTCATCCATTTTCGCTACTTTGAAACTGCAGCGCGGGCGCGCGCGCATGCTTAGAATAAAAAGACCGTTATCGGTCGTTGATGTGGACGCATATATAGTTATCTTTATCGTTATCTTTATAGTTATCGTGCCTGGTGTGAACGGGCTAATCCTGGCATAATCTAAGTCCTTCTATGAAAAAAGGCCCATGAAACACACTTGCTTACACAATCATCATGAATAACGATCAACATTCACAATATTTGGCTTTGCATTTGCAGAGGCAAAGTTAAACAATGGTGTGGTCATCTGAAGTAGCCCAGCAAATGTGTTTTTGCCATTTCCAGGCATGCATAATCTGATCTATGGCAGATGACTGTGACAAAAATATTGAAAATGACTGACAGAATAAATTCGGCTGCAAATATGTCAGTTAAAAACAAAGGAGCCAAATCATATGTAGGTGATCAAGTCAAGAACAGTCAAGGTCACGGTCATGTCCAGCAAGTTGTAGCACACAGTGGGATTCTTCAGGCTAATAATAGAAAATATGACTGGTCTTATTAGTGTTACGAACCATCACGCAGCTCTGGAAGAGGTCTTGCCTCTTCTTTATTAACCTGCGGACACCGAGCAGAAATGAGGCAGAACAGAAGTAAGGTGAGAATGAGCACGCTGTCGGCCTGGTAATTGCAGACGGCCCTTGATTAATGATTCCGCGTGGACGTGAGTTAGAATTAGAGCTTCTTGGCAAAGGAAGTCTGTTAAATTAGCTGAACTTGCACTCAGGCTCATTATTATCTATCCAGCTACAGAACGATATTCTTCGCAAGAAAAAAAATGGCATAATGATTTTGTTGGGAAATGTTACCATCATTAGCATGGGTTGAGAAGAGGCCGTCTTCGCTCGATTCAAGGCTCGTCCCCTTGAAGTCGCTGACTCGGACTCTTTTTGCTCTCTGATCTTCTGCTCTGATTATGATAGGTGAATGTCCGGTTCTGTTCAGCCTTCTCATTTTGGCTTGAAAATCTGATCTTTTGATATTATGACAACAATTTTGGCTTTCATCTTCTTGGCTTTAATAGAGTAACTGCAGCTTATGTGTTGAAGACTAGACATGTTAGCTTTATCAGTAATTAAATGGTCAAAGGGGGCTTATTAATGGTTCTTGAGACATAAGTGCTATTTTTGCTAAATATATAATAGTATATTCATGGGCAGATATGTCTGTCCTAGACCTTTCATTTGTGAAATATTTACCATCGACTCCCTATGGCATTTCTTCCGAATTTGGGGGATTTATTTGACGTTTCTTTGATATCCAAGGCCTGATGCCTGCTATTACCCAACGGAGAAGGAACTTCCTTCAAAGTGCTTAGAGGCACCATAACATGTCAAAATATATTTCTTACCACCATAAGATTGATTGCACAGCTAATAAACCCATTTCCAGCTTGCTTAAAGGTGCCCTCAACTTCAAAATTGAATTTATGTTGGCATAGTTAAATAACAAGAGTTCAGTACATGGACATGACATACAGTGAGTTTCAAACACCATTGTTTTCTCCTTCTTATTTAAATCTCGTTTTTAAAAAACACCCCTGAAAAACAGGCGAATCTCCACATAATACCGACTGTGACGCAACAGTCGGGGGTCACGCCTCCAAAAATTTGCATATCCCAGCCCTCAATGACAAGCACTGCACAGCCGAACCATCGGAGCAAGCGAGGATCAGAGAGAAAAAAGGCAGATCATGGAAATAAATGCTATGTTCCAGGCTGTGCAGGGGATGTGAGGACTTTTCATACCATTCCCACAGAAAAGAAATGTCAACAAGCGTGGATGATGTTTATATATAATCGGATACCGCAACAGTTTAATTCGAAGTTGTTAGTTTGCTCTGCCCATTTCACCACGGACTTATTTTTCAACCTGGGACAATATCAAGCTTCTCTCAGCGTCTCAAACTGAAGAAGGGGGTAATTCCAACTATATTCCCGCAACCGGTAAGTAGTGATTTTATTAAAGATAATTTACACTGTGTTAGATCCAGCGCAAGATCCTAGTACAGTACTAGCAAACTTCAAGTAACGAGCATACATAACTAACGTTAAATAGGCTAATTCTCAGTGAATAAACAGAAAGCGGTCAAAGAACAATCCACACAGCGCGAGTTTATCTCTCTTGCCAAACTCGTTATGAAATCAATGACGCTGTTACACTGCACAACGAAGCTCTTACTGTATTTACATCGTTTGCATTGATGAAAGCATGATAGAGAGAAACTGCGTTGTCTCGCGATCAACAGACAGACTGTCATCTGCTTGTTCAATGCTCTTCACAGCAACATTTTATGTGATGGACATAGATTTAAATACTTGAAAAACATCTCACGATTCGTTAAGCTCGATAGCTGTAATAGTTAAAACGTATATAACAGCTGTAGTATAAGTATTTGAGAGAGTTTCACGTGTCTCATTTCATATGCAAGCATGTCAGCCAATCACAGCAGAGGCCGGTTCTCACAGCAGACACGCCCCTTCAAACAGAGTGTTCAAATCAGAGACTAAAATCAGGCTAGGAAAAATGCCTTTTATTTCTAAATTATGACTATTTTTTATCTAAAAAACATACTAACATTATAAGGGCAACCCAGGAAACATTATAAAATAATTTAAAAAACCATTCTAGGGCACCTTTAATATCATTTAACAAACATAACACTTCATAGTTACTTAGGTTGTCTTAAAGAACCATTAAATAGCAGTTAAGCACGTCTTCTTATCACAATTAAAGACTCAACTGAAAAATCTTGGAAAAGAGCTGTGAATTTAGAAAAGTGAACACTCATTTTCATAGACAATTACAAACCTAATTCTAATAGCATTAAACATACAGTATATTAAAATGTCACTTAACATTTAAATGTGATTGACTAAATGATCTCTACATTTTGAATGATCTCTAGTGTGGATATTTAAGTCTCGTCACTACAATTGTTAATCCTCACTGAATCATTTTGCACAACAAATGTTACATGTTTTGTGCTTTAAAAACGTAAAAGCTTTCAAAGGTTGTTATAGGGACTGACTATACCACAGGGATGCAAGTATGCAAGATGCATGTAGCAACGTCTTAAAAACACATCACTGTTTTAAAAGTCCATTTGAGGTACATTTTGTAAACGTAAGTAATGTTCGGAAAACCACAGGTGTTGTGAACAACGATGTTTGGAGCTGATACAACGTTACAAATTTACATTTTGTGCAAAATTGGAATATCGCATAAAACATTTGCAAGAACCATTTGCATCCCATGTGTCAAGAACAAATTTGTCACTTCATGGGAAGTGGGACAAAAAGTTCTAAAATCAAGGAATCCACTGTGGATCTTTTTTCATATAAATGACTTGCGTGTCAGAGCATGCAGATGAAACACAATAATCAATGTCATGTTATTTTGCGTTGGTTTGCCAGGGCTGCGTTCAGCGCCGACAAAACGATGCAGAACGTTTTTTAAACAGAAACGGTGACGCGTTGAACGCACTGTTGTGATGACGCAAGAGTTGCAACTACGGCAGCTGAGAAGGCTTTTTGTGTTCTTTGTGAAGAATTTTCGGAGCCTGATGAAGTCGGTATAAATATGTTTAATACTACAAAATATGCCCGATGTTACAGTTACTGCACTTGCCGCCCAGAACACAATAGAACATCCCAATCGAGTGAAGGGATTTGTGAAAACTGAAATGGAAGCACATCTTACCTAATAAAGACTAAAACACATCTATTGCGAGACGAAGTGTATCAACTTGTCAGATACCATTCTGGATTGTGTCGTTCGCTTGTACGGTGGGTCTGAATAGTCAAAAAACCTCTCAAAATGCTGGCTGTGGATGCGAAAAACGCAGAAAATCGAACCTGATCCGAATTTTTTTATGACGGACGAAAGTTTCGGAGGCAGTGTGCAAGCGTGATTGACATAACGTGAGGTCGATTTTTTTTTTTAACGTGCGAAAATTTCGGATGCGAATTTCGGACTCAGTGTGCAATGGCCTTCAGTGTGCAATGGCCTTTAAAAAAAAATCGACCTCACGTTATGTCAATCACACTTGCACACTTCGTCCGTCATAAAAAAATTCGGACAATGATTAGCAGGGCTCAACAATAACAATATTTTTCAATCCATTCAAACTGATGCTTCCAAGATTATCACAAGTCATTCTCGCAATTTCAACAAAATCTCATCTTTGTCAGCCAGACAGATAATATTACCATGACGACACATTTAGACCAGCAGAAATTGCAAAACAGCAGTGCAAAAGAAAAAAAATACCAGGCAAAAATGATTCACGAATGCAATAACGCTGGGAACAGAAACACAGGCCCAAGCGGGGAAAATAACACATCAAAATCACAACAACCTGGCCAAAACAATGGCAAATAAATTCAAATGATTAAAAAAAAAAAATCAACACAATATAAAATACAATGTATTATTTTTATTTAATGGTTTAAAAATAATTGTATATCATTATTTACGAGTTTCTTTGATTTGATTTAAGCTAACCAACTAGCCAGCAAACTACAGTATTTGTAAAGAAAGAATGGGGACACAATTCTAAAAGTTAAACAATGACAATATCATAACTCACTTGATTATGTGGTGTATTTTACTCCATATTGTCACTTATTTCCATATAGTACAATCCCTCCCTTTCTCTTTCCAAAACATGCTGTTTGTTTGTTTCTTTCCAATGTCTGCAGGTGATAATGCTGTGACTGGTGATAAAGCCAGCTAATCAGAATTTAGCCCCTCATATTTGATTGGCTGAAAGTATAGCACACAACTTGGCAACCTAAATCAACGTTGGGTTTTACTGGGTAGCATGGCCCAGTTATCCCTTGCTGGTATATGCAATACTTTTCTCTTCTGACCACAATTCAGAAGCAGTCATATATTCTGACAATGTTTTATTCATTATTACTGCAAGCACCATATAAATTATAAATATTTAATTTTATTATAGTAGTTGCTTTGCTATGTATGTATTTATGCACAGAATTCTATGCAAATGTGGTCATCAGAATACTTTCAGATAAACCATTTTCAAAGGCAAAATAGATTTTATTTTGCTCAGAATGAATTACTCCTTGCGAGACGATTTCTCCAACACCAAGCTCATGTGCGTGTGAAATACCATTTTATGCGCTATGCCATTTTCACATATAAAATGCATTTGTCTAGTCATTTTGATGTGTGTCAGTACATGCTGTTGGCTACAGAGGGAAAAAATCAGGTCACTTGAATCAGTTCAAACCACATGCAGGTTTTGCAGAATGGCCAGGTGGCAGAGCCAGAGGTGTCAGGTGACCCAACGTCACCCCTTTACTCAGGCTTTGGCCCATAATGAGCTAATAATGCATCCTCCAGAGCAGACTCTGCCTTTTCAGCGCAGTTAACACCACGCTTTTACACGCATAAAAGAATGTGGAGGTCAAACAAACAGCAGAACAAATAGTGCATTCATCATTTTCAGTGTAAAATCCAGCGGGCTGCTGGCGCACATGCAGTGAAATGGACAAATCCACAAGCAAAACATTTTGCCTAGAAATTGCTCTTTGAGTTTGAATTATAAGACAGATGAGTCTGGCCTCAAGTCTGCATCTGATATGGAAAACATTCATCAAAGGAAGACCGGGTAAACAGCATCTATTATGGTGCTATAGACTTCTGCGAAGTTGCACTCACACTTCTATTTCCACCTTCTTCAGAGTATCACATAAATCTTGCATTGCATTGCATCATAAGAGCAAACACCACCGAATGTACCGAATGTAACCGACATTTATATTCAAATCCCAAAATAATCTCCTGGGGTAAAACAAGAGAACTTGGACTGAGGCACAAACGTGTAGCTCTGGATAATGTTGAGTTAGTCTTTTATTTTAAACATAATTCAACACTTTAACACACATCTCACAGTCAGATTCAATAAACAATCAGGCAGGCAGTCAATACAGAGAGGTTGAGTAACTTTTATATCAAATTAACAATTAAAATGCATGAAAAAAACCTCATTAATTTGTGAATAGTTTTATCGACCGTTGTTTCAGAGGCTATCATGAACTATTTAAGATCGCATGTTTCCAGCTCCACAAATAAAACAGAACTTTTGCACAAGCGTGAATAAAATATATCTACGTTCCTAATGTGATTGAAAACCCTCAAGTTAAATTTTCCAATCTGGGTAGATTAATCCGTGTGATATGCTAGATCAGGAAGAATTACTGCAAGAGTGATTTGATTATGGTAAGGGGGAAAAACTGAAAATCTGACATTGTTTATTGATACGCCTATGATATTTATGAGGCTCCATAAATAATAGGAACCATGCCAGACAGACGCGGCCATGGCCAGTTTGTATAGAAAGTCATGAGAAATGTGCCCCGCATGCTCACCACTGTCCTCATTGAACATGAATTGCACGATCCAGAGAACTTCATGTACATTCCAGCTCTTAAAGTTGCTGGACAGGTAATCACAGGTGAGTTGAAGCTGTTCGAGAATGATCACGAGTGACTGCTGAATACAAGCTGATAGCACCTAATTGCTTTAAAAGTGGGGTGAGAATGCATCTAAGAACATAACGGATTCTGTCAACACATAGACATGTTAATGATTCTTCTGTCAATTACCTGCAATTATTAGAGGAGAGGTGGGAGTAAGTCACACTTGTTCAAGTCACAAGTAGTCTCAAGGCCCTACCATCAAGTCTCAAGCAAGTCTAAGTCGCAGTACAACACAACCAAGTCAAGTCAGTGGTTCACTTCAAGCAAGTCGAGTCCTGCTAAGGGTCAAGTCAAGTCCCAATACCAAACAGAAAAAAAGTAGAGTTTATATTGGCCTCAGAAACTTTTACATTTATATTGTAATATTAATAATATTCATATAATTTATTATAGCATGTATTTATGATGATAATTGTTTTTAATTATTATTCCTATAATACAAAAAAATTTGAGGATAAAACATTTGAAGGTAAATTCAGAAGTGTGATGCATTAATTATATTGGTTTTATAGTAAATTTCATATGTTTAACTTTGCTTACATATTTGTTTATGGAATATCACCGGTAGACATTAAACTTACCATTAATATTTGACCCCTTAAAGTGATTTCCAGGGGCATTTTTTTCTAACTATGTTCTAACCATGCATTTATACTGCAATTAAAACACCATAAATAATGTTATGAGATTAATGATTTAAATATAATCATTTAATATACTTTTTAAAATATGAATTTAAAATTTTAGTGGGGTGGCCGTGGCTAAGTGGTTCATGTAGGTTGTCTACAAACCGAAAGGTTGGTGGTTTAATCCCTGGTTCCACCTGACCAAGTGTTGAGGTGTCCATGATGAGCAAGACACTTAACCCAGCTCCCGACAAGCTGGATGGCGCCTTGTATGGCTGAACACCGCCGTCGGTGTATGTATGAATGGGTGAATGAGAGGCAATATGTAAAGCGCTTTGGTGGCCATTGGGTCTGTGAAAGCGCTATATAAATGCAGGCATTTACAGCTACATTTGAAAACATAATTTTGTATAAAGAGGCATGCTATTTTGGCCATTATTCTTTCTATATTTGACGTTAGTCAAATTAACTAACTAACAGGTTAAACAAGCCATAGGCTACTTTTAGACGTGGTGAATGAAGTTCGAGGTTGTGATGGTCGTGTCCGATATCCCTTGCCAGTTATTATGCGTACAGCAAATCTTCTTGTATGAATATGGTCAATTTCTAGTGTTTATATCCAAAAAGAAACGATGCTGGGAGATGTTTTTGTATTTGGCGCGCTCACTGCGCTGAGTGTGTGTTTTTTCGGGGCTCGTGCAGCGTCACGCAATCGCGCAGAATCTGATGACTGGCGTCAATGGTTCCGTTGCTTAGTTTGTTTATCAATTGATGGTGCGATGATTTATATAAAAATGTATATAAAGTCATTCTCAATCTCGAGTCATACAGTTCAAGTCAAGTCAAGTCTCGAGTCATTGGATCTCAAGTCAAAGTCAAGTCAAGTCATTTTCTTAATTTAGTCAAGCAAGTCTCAAGTCCTTAAATTTGCGACTCGAGTCAGACTCGAGATTGTGACTCGAGATTGAACATCTTTGGTTTAATCATGCAATTGTAAATACAGTCCAGTTATGTACAGTAGAATGTCCAGATTCAGTCTAAACGAAATGTTAATGCTACATGTAAGGGACAGCGTCGAAGAAGTAAGAAAGGTCTAAAGCATAATGGCTAGCACACATTCTGACTAGTTTACATTGATCTGTGCTTCTGGATGAACTGAACTGCAAAGGACATCGGTTGTGTGTCACATCATTGATATCCAAATGCTTTGCCGGTTATTTTTTCCTTGTAAATCACTAACGTTAGAGCTATCAATCTCTCTCATGTGATAAAAATGGTAAAAATAGAGGTACTGTGCGATTGCAGAGCGAGTTGAGTGTAAAACTCACATTAAGTGTTGGAGCAGGAGAAAGAAGAGTGTTTGGCTGCACATCTGAGAGGATTAAAACAGCAGGAGGTGCCCTAAATAGTTATGAATAAAAAGTAAATCCTTAGAAATGCAATTTGAACAGTTTATTTTATTGTTGTTTGTTGATGAAAATGTTCTATATGTTGTCATGTCAAATTATTTAAAGTCCATTTCACTGAATGTAATTTTAGTTTACAAAATAATATTAAGGTTGACAATGTGTCAAAACTTTAACCAAATGTTTAATCATTTTGTGAAAAATGTACGTATTTATTTAATAAGCATTCAGAAAACACATAACATATGTATCAACATGACATGTGAAAAGTGTGCCTGTGAAAGCTGTTATGTTTATGTTGTGAATTTTATTAATTTTCTGTTTTAGCACATGCTATAACTTTCCCCATTTAATTTACCAATTATATTTTTTCCCTCTTAAAAAAAAATCCCCACAAAGCAATTTTTCGTTTAAATAAAATCAGCTTTCATTCATTCTTAAAAATAAAGGTTCCAAAAGCGTGTTTTCCCCTGTGATGTCATAACCATATATGGCTCCCCAAAGAACCTTTCAGTGAACAGTTGTTAAAATATATATTTTTTCTTAGTGTGAATGTAGAATTAGAATCAAGCCTTTCCCACCGTTGTTATTTGATTCACGGGACCGGACACCAGTTATCTTGCCAAGAAAAATTTTTATTCATATATGTCAGGAGAGAAACTTTTAGAAGATGTTGTATTCATGCCAGGTCTATGCGTTACCTTGTTTCTCTGTCAGAACTATTGAGCTTATATGCATTACTGAGCGACTTACAACTTCCTTGTAAGTTATCAAAACATGTTGCTTGAGCTTTAAAAATGGAACGTATATGTCATGCTTACACATGGCAAAATCCACTTTCCATATTAAGAAAATATCCTCGGTGTATACATTCGTGGTACATTTGCATCAGTTGAAACATCTGTGCTCAATGAACATGTTGCGTTGCACACACAGCTCTAAGCAAAATATAGCTCTCTCCATGTCTGACATCTGATCTATGCTATCTATAACATTTTCCAATAGCTAGTGCCAGAAGTACCCACTTTTTGGCGTGTTTGATTTTACTTAGGAACAACACTAGGGTTTTAAAGTAGGGTCTAACCCAGCACAATAAGAACTACCAGTGATAATAAAATAATAATAATTCATTACATTTATATAGCGCTTTTCTGGACACTCAAAGCGCTTTACATAGAAGCGGGGGAATCTCCTCAACCACCACCAATGTGCAGCATCCACTTGGATGATGCGACGGCAGCCATATTGCGCCAGAACGCTCACCACACACCAGCTTACTGGTGGAGAGGAGACAGTGATGAAGCCAATCAGTATATGGGGATGATTAGGAGGCCATGATGGACAGAGGCCACTGGGCAAATTTGGCCAGGATGCCGGGGTTACACCCCTACTCTTTCGAAAGACATCCTGGGATTTTTTGTGACCACAGAGAGTCAGGGCCTCGGTTTAACGTCTCATCCGAAGGACGGTGCTATTTTGACAGTATAGTGTCCCCATCACTATACTAGGGTGTTAGGACCCACATGGACCACAGGGAGAGCACCCCCTGCTGGCCTCTCTAACACCTCTTGATGTAATAGTGATGTAAGTGTATGTTGATTGTCTGAACGCATGCCATTCAACGTAGGCACCTGCCATTTTGAAAAAGCAGTGTAAACACATTCACGTATACTTACACACAGCTTACAAATACTTACTCCACAAACATTAAAAACTGTGATAGATAGACTGATGCCAAAGTTGTCTGCCACGTCATATAATGTGAGAGCCACAGTGAACTGTATAATCATTACAGGTTTAGTTTACTCACAGAGATGGAGAAATTGTTTGTGTTTATGCGCAAACTCACTCTGCACTCGGTTAGCATTTAAATTCCTGGTTGTTTAAAATATTTGATGAATGAACTAACGCCTCAGTTGGACTCGTCTATTCAATAACACGCTGTCAATTGTGATAAAACTTCCCGATGTTACGGACATCACCATTTTTGGTGCTGTCGCTGATTGTAGTTGAGAGTCCTGAAAATGTGCAGGCTCATATTAAGCCATTAGAGTTTTGTTTAGCGTAAAACATGACGTCGATTACGTGGACAATAACTGAGTTCTTATAACTACCCGGTGCGAAAGCATTCTTCATAGAACCATCTATGCCAATAAAGAACATTTTACTTGAACCTTTTTTGAGTGTAGGAGTTTGTTGATCAAGGAACATGTCCTACTTGGTGCAAAGACAGTAAGCATTGTGTGTATGTGTGTAAGGGCATAATGACTTTATTTCTACTTGTGCCCCATATTCCTCACTTTTTGTTCCATAATTAGAAGTACTATATGAAACCGTGCTCTGCTCCAGCATAAGCAATCTCTATACTAGAGAGAGAGAGAGAGAGAGAGAGAGAGAGAGAGAGAGAGAGAGAGAGAGAGAGAGAGAGAGAGAGAGAGAGAGAGAGAGAGAGAGAGAGAGAGAGACTCTGGAAAGAGTCTCTTGGGAGAAGGCGACAACCAGCTGTGCGCTACATAATGGTGGAGAGTAGTTTCCAACTCCCACAATTAACACTGTTTAATTAAGGTGGGCTGCTCCTGCAGTCTGAGGAGGGTGCCATTAGTAGGGTGGAGAGGAGAGGACTCAGGAGAGACAGAGCTGAGAGCAGAAACCATCTGCTGTGTTGGTTTAGCTCGAGCTCGGAGAAGGATCTCAGTGCTGTTTTTTCTTTTCTTTCGGTACTGTATAGAGCGGGATTGGTAACAGTTTCGATGTATTTTCACAATGTTTGCACAGTTTACACCAAGTGAGAGCTGTTTTCTTGGCCGTTCACATAACTTTATCATTAGTGAGAAACTGTTGTGTGACAAGTGTGTTTTTTTATCTCACTAATTTGTCACCTGATGGTATATGAGGTAATTGGAACGCGCAAGGGAATATTTGTAGGAACTAATGACAGACTTCAAGCATGTTTGCGTTGGGTAAACAGGAGTATGCTAAAGATTTAATAGCTTCAAGATTGGCTAGGTGTTGAAGACTTAGAGAAGGTGTTCGTGAATGGATAATTGGCTGGAGACACAAAGGCTGCGGATCTTGCAGAGTCAGACTTTTGACTATCACCATTCTGGTTCATGCTGCAATGTATTCTGGGCAAAATACACCCGGTTAGACACGAAGGAAAGGCTTTAGTGACATGGAAAGTGGCCAATCACAGTTTGCAGGAACCCTGGACATAAACTGTGGCCACAGACACACTGCAATCTGTTCCCACACTTTCTGACAAATGCATTGCATTGAAAAATAACCAATGAAGATTTTACCATGACTTTTCTAGTCACTGGTGCTGCCAGGATGAGAATTATTTGTATTAACTATTTTAAAAGAGATTACATTCAGAATTTTTTTTTTTTTTTACAATTGAGTAACTGTAGGCTACTATACAGTCTCATTGCTATTGGCTATTATTGAACAATGGTCAATAAAGCTACAGTTGTTCATTGTTAGATCAGGTTAGGTCTGGTCAATTAAATAACTTTTGAATTTAATCATGTAAATTATTAAATATTGAAATGAACCTTAACTAAGATAAATAGATGCTATAGAAGTATTTTTCATTGTTAGGCCATGTTAACTAGTAACTCAACTGGAACCTTGGTATAATTTATAGCTGAGAATAATGCAAAAAAAAAAAAAAAAAGAATTCAACAACCTTTCCATGACCTTTTAGGAAGTCACAATAAAATCTGAAAATGGATATAATCACAGGAGTGGGATTGTTATTATTTGAAAACCTTCCCTTATATTCTCACAAGCTCTTGTTTTTCACATATCAAATGAGTCATGTCACATGATGCAAAAACCTGACAAATATTTCAAAACATCTTCTTTTGTGTTATACGAAAAATAATGTCATGCAGGTTTGGAATGACAATAGAAGGAAATGTACAGAATAGGTATATGTACATGCACCAGAGAGCCTGAAAACAATCTTTCCAACAAAATCTAGAAAGCTCAGATCATTTCAGTGCTTTCCCCCCCCCAGCTGAAACCAGTTCCCTCCTTTACTTTACTTTACTTTGCAGTGAACACAATGTATTTTTTATGACAGTCACTGTTTTGCTCAGTCTTCGTTGGGTCACTTCAGGTGATGGTTTTGAGTTAGAACAGCAGCCTGCCATTCCTGGAAGGACAACCAGGACACGGGCACATTATTACCATGAGCTGCAAGGTTAAGGGAGGAGGGTCGTGTAAATGTTTGAGAATGATGACACAAATGAGCCTATTCATCAAAATCTGACATAACTTTCCCCTTATTATCAAGCCCCGTTCGGCCCATGCCAATCACTCGCTGAAGGCAAAGAAATGTATTTTGTCCTAATCAGGCTCATTTTAGATACAAAGCATGGGGGTGAGTATTAACATAAATTTTCCCTCCGGCGTCCCAATTTCAGAACATAAACGTGTTAGATGTCTTGATTGAGCCAGACAATGAATTTTCATCTGGTGCTGTTGACATGTCACTATGTCTTTTTTTTTATCTTCCCTAGATCAAGATTATCATCTTGACAAATATGGATTGATATGACTGTGATTGTTACACGTAGGGTGTTTCAAGGTCAACGTGTTCATTTTTTTCCGTATCGCACAAGTTGATCTGAACAGAATGTGGCATGGATGAGCAGGACGCCTGAAGATACTTGCCCAAGAAAATGTAGCGTTAAGAAGTTAAATTAGAGTGTGCAAATGGATAGTTTTAATGTTTAAATGTTCACATTTAAACATCTGTGACATTAGTGACACCAATCTATAGAAACTGCAATCTATAATCTGCTACAGACAAGAGACAGGAAAAAGTGGATCAGACTCGAACTTTGGTCATAGGTTGCTTATTTATAATAATATGCATACATTTATATAATATATAACAAATATATGTAGTATTTTCATATTTTTCAGCCCTCTTAAAGGGTTAGTTCGCCATTTAAGACATGAAGTTGTATGCAATCCTTACCAGCACTATAGTGCATACACACTGACCCACTCTGTAGTCACCTCGCTGGTCAGAGTTCTGGCCGCTGGAAGTTTTTCAAGAAAGTACTCCCGGTTAGTTTCCGGGGCCACAAAACTGTGCGTTTTTACGTGAAAAAATTATTTGCGTTTCGAAGCTTGATTAATTTATCACACAAAAAACACGCCGGGACAAAATTCATACCTCAGTTTTAATCGGCACTATTTTCTTTCCATTTCTATCAATCCGCGCTGCTGTCAGCGTCAACAGAGAGCACGTTCGAATCAGCTGTTAATAGCGCGACTCGCTGACAACATGTCTGACTGTGAAACTTCTGATGATGAAACCAATTTTAGCACAATGTCAGGCGGAACAGATGATGATGAAAGTAATTTTAGCACAACTCCAAAGGGATACCTTTATGAACCGGAGTATACAGATAATGCCGAAATGTTATTGATTGCAAAACAAAACCTCAGGGCTCTCTCAAGTGTCACGCATTGAGCGTGACAGTCACTCATTTCGGTCTTTTGTCACGCTCTCCCGCCACACATTGCATTTCTCACGCTGAAAAACTATTTGTAATATATTTAATATGCCGCAGCGCCCAAAACTCTGGACCGGCAGGAAAGCGCGTCTCATCTGGTGTTGTTAGCCAATCAGAAAATAATTCACTATTGTATCTGGGTAAGATTAAGGCAACAACAACCAATGACGGGGTGTCTTGAGAGCTCTGAAACCTCAATTGTGTGCGTGTCCAATCAAATAGTTTTCTCAGCAAATTGTACCTATATCCCATATACCGTTTTTATATTAGACATCTTTTCACGTGTTTTCCACTGGAGTCTAAACATCAGCTTGTTTACCGTACAGTTTACATGGGATCATAAAGTTAGTAAATAGAGCTTACCCCGTGGTATACTGTACAGCAAAACTCTTTAAAATCTGTTTTTTTCTTTTTCCTCCTTGGTTGGGGATGTAATCGTCTTCGTGAAGTGAGCACTGCACATAATCCTTGATTCTGGATATTTTAGCTCCCGCAGAGTAGCCGATGGCAACCAGCCAAAGCTGTAGCTTTTCCGAAACAGGAAAACGATGGAATCTGAACGGTGATCCCGGCACATTCTTGTGGTCACAGCCTGGGTATGTACAAGTTCGCACCATTGTTCATTTTCTACTTTTTACGTCGTTGTCAATCGATTGTGTAAACACTATGGAACAGCTGATCCGAACGTGCTCTCTGTTGACGCTGACAGCAGCGCGGATTGATAGAAATGGAAAGAAAATAGTGCCGATTAAAACTGAGGTATGAATTTTGTCCCGGCGTGTTTTTTGTGTGGTAAATTAATCAAGCTTTGAAACGCAAATAATTTTTTCACGTAAAAACGCACAGTTTTGTGGCCCCGGAAACTAACCGGGAGTACTTTCTTGAAAAACTTCCAGCGGCCAGAACTCTGACCAGCGAGGTGACTACAGAGTGGGTCAGTGTGTATGCACTATAGTGCTGGTAAGGATTGCATACAACTTCATGTCTTAAATGGCGAACTAACCCTTTAAGTATTCATTATTTTCAGGCCAAGAAACATCTAATCTAGAAAGCCATGTTTAGGGTATGATATCTCAAGAATTGAGAGTTGGTAGATACATAGACAAAATATTTCCCTTCAAGTACAAATGATTCAGCATCTCCTCGGAGTACAAATGTTTTCCTAACTGCCTACTAAAGTTGGAAAAAAGTATTTTCTAAAAAAACTAATAACTAATAAAACAGCTAATAATTGTTTTGAACCCAAACATAAACTTTGATTGAAATTCAGGCAATTTATACATGTGGATATGAAAATGTCAAGGGCGGGACACACCAAGGCGACGGTCGGCAGTCGGGCAACGTCAGGCCAATTTCAAGTGTCAGTCGGCTTTTTCAGTGTGTTCCGCACCGTTGGCTCTAGTCGGACACCATCGTTTTTTGTTTTATTTTTTTTTAAAACACTATTAAGATATTAAGCAGACAGTCAAATACTATAATGACTGGTAGTTGTCATGTTGCAAAGTTACTTACAGTATAGTTAGAAGAATGTCTAAAGTGGACTTTTGAAATAAGGTGTTATCCTTTATTTTTATAATGTTTATATTCCTATAATCATCGCCCTTGGTGTAATCAGCCCTTTTACTCCTACACAAAGTTTCCTTTGCAAATTGGTAAGAGCAAAACACTAAAAGAAACCTGTTCAAAAATAATAATTTGTGTAACATAAAAAAGCAATGTAAGACACACGTGTCACAAAAGATCCATGACATTGAGGTCTGAACTGTCACAACGCACACTCTGAACTTGCATGTCAACACCTCCACACATCTTCACTCCTCACTGCTATTGATTTCCTTCAGCCCCTTGTCATCCTTGTTTCTCAGGCGCTGTAGGACACTTCTCGGGGATCTGTAGGGGAGCATTTGTCTTATTAATGAGAAGGACCCCACATTGCAACACCCCGTGGCCCTCTTTTCCGACCTACAGAAACTGCTGACCCATCCAGAATTTTGGTAACAGATGCTTCTCTGCGTTCCCCTCTCCAGTGTACCTGCTGCCTGAGTCTGTTTCTTCTACCCCATCGCCCTGGTTCTTCTCTGATTTCCCAGGCCTTGGGTCTGGACATCTGCTAACCAATTCCCAAGCCCCCATAATACATCTGTGTATCTCACACATTAGTCCTTGGTTAAAGTACCCTTCAGCTGCATGAACTGAAGTTCTGGTCACATAATGGTCAGACTGAGGATAGTTAACTTCTACTGGTTGTTACGGACTTGATGTTGTAAAGTGATGATTGCATAACAGTTAAGTGAGCTATTTTTGTTACAGTATGTGCAATAAACAGAAACAGCCAACGACATGAAATAAAGTAATGAGTATTATTTATTAGCTAAAGCGCAGAGTTGGTCATTTACACAACAATAGAAATAAAATAAGGAATCATAGAGAAAGAAAAGGAAACAAGAGAGTCGCCAAATCAAAGAAAGGATCAAAACCAAACGATTCCCCTAACTGATAGCCCACACCCTCTAAACTGTATACCTAAAAAGAAAATCTTCGGCGTATTCAATGCTTTACATAATCTACACTAACTTAAACCAAAATTACAAAGGATGGTGATCAGAGAAAGAACTACTTGTAGATATGTGAAAATTACTTTGAGGACACAAATCAACAAAATTTTAATATACATATCAGCAACATAAACTAAACTAAACAAGTAGTAAATTCAGTGTTAACAAAACATGATCAAGTGGAAATATCACAAACACCCCGCGTTAGTAATTTTGGCTAGTTATAAACAAGAACAAATGTTACATGAGTTCAGCTCTTAGATCGCCTACTCACACTGGCATTGCACTTGACACAATAGAGCGCAATACATCGGTTACAAAAGTACGAACCCAAATATGGTTTAAATTTCAAACCCGCATAGCAAACACATTAAACAATCATCGCTGACCTTTAGATGAGGCTTGACTGAGGGCAAGTGAGGTTGATCATGGCTCACTACCCAAGCAGTGAAACTATAGGGCACTATTTTAGGGGGCAGCAATTTGTAGTTATGTCCGAAAACATAGTGGACATTATCGAGTGCACTTGTTCAACCCCCTAATGCACCGCAATAATGAGTGTACAACTGATGTATTCTAAATGGCCAGAGAATGAATGAATCCTCGTGTCTCGCCAGAAGATGGTGTCTGCATCTGACTAGCCGAGGAAAGGCCGTTCCAGGCGATCAGCAGGCGCTCGACGCTCATGTTCCCCGCCTGGAACGGCCTTTCCTCGGCTAGTCGTTCTGACGTTTGCCGCTGACTCTGACGTCGCTGGGGGTCAATCTACCGGGTTGGTAGATACAATGACTCAAAGTCTCCTCAGAGTGACTAAATTAATGTTACTGAATAAAGGCATTCATTTCTTAAAAAAAAAAAACTTACTGACCTAGAATATATTAATGGTAAAGTATGACTAAATGACTTTAAGAATCTACACAGCAATGATTAAAATTTGTAATCTCTTTTTTTTTGTTCTCACAACGGTCTTCTCTTATTCTCCTTTGTCCTTTCTTGCCATCTCTCCATCTTTATCCTTGAGGAATGAAAATTTAATGGTCTCAGCTGTTGCCAGCTCACACCCCAGCTGTCGCCCCGGTGCAACAAGCCATCCTTAATCATTAAACAGCCACAGCTTCCATTTTGTCTCCTTTTGCATGTCTTTGATGTGAGTGAAGGTTCAGTTTAGATGCCAGCACACATCTGCGGTTGGATCATGCATGCACCTTCAAATACAGGGCCAGGATTCTGATGGCGGCGTGCCGGAAATTAACTTTCTTTTCGCTATTTTTTCATTAGGAAGAACCTGGTCCCACAGCAGGATTCTGGCAGACAGCTAAATGATCAAACTAAAAACCTGGAAGAGCATAACAGCTTTCTGTATTGTACGTTAACAAAGATAACGTAATATTAAAAGCCAAATTCTGAAAGCTAATAATGGTCTATTTAATCTTCTCCAATTATAAAACATTTTGAGATGTCTCTTGTAAGAATTTACTACAATAAAAATCCATTGTCCTCAAAACAAGTAATATAAACAAAGAGAAAAATGCACAGTTTATTGGATGGATTGATAAAAAAAAAAAACAGATTTTTTGAATTTGCGAATTTACTAGTTTCTTTGTAATTATTTGTGAAATGTACTAGCAATTTCTGAGAGAAAATGTTTTTTAAAGTAAATCCTACTCCTTTTTTTTCATTGTACATGTGTACACGGTGTGCATTAAGAGCCAGATAATTAATTACATTATTTTAGAAACAACATAAAAATGTAAATTATTATAGCATGGTATTTTGGCAGAAACTTCGCTTACCATACAGTAGCATATTTTTAGCATATCTCAGTCCAACATGACATCATGACTTTTGCTTAAACATACACGCCACTTTTAAGTCAAGTGGCGTGTTATCTATACGCATTTTGAGCTATCCGCGTGTATGCGTGTATATCTACGCCGCTAAATGTCCGAGTGATTCCGCGTGTATGTACACGCCGTTAAATGTCCGAGCAAAACGAAGAAAAATGTAGATCTACATCTGGCAAGCGATATTTTTTTTCCTAGGATGGTAGGGGAACACTTATTAATGGTATTAACCCCAGTGACGGGTAGGTTTAGGGACGGGGTTGGGGTAGGTCATATATTTATATATACAGTAATGTAACGTTAAGTCAACGGCGTTCATAAACACGCTGAAAAGCGATTATGCGTGTTGATAGCACGCCAAAAATGGAAATAAGAATTGGCGTGTTATACATACGCTATTTCATGAGATCAGTCTGCTCAGTCATGTTATTTACAGAGTAGGTCATAAATATGACAGGAAAACTTTGAAAACTTTACCATAGTATTATGTTTGTCTTCATACATTTTTATTTAGTATGCTCTTCTAAAGTATGATCCATTTACCCCTTGGTCAGAACTGTTTTTTTCCCCTAATAAAATCAAACAAACAAACAAACAAACAAACAAGTTAGCATGGTATTTTAGGATATGCATTTATTTCTTGTTTAATGAACTGTTGTATAAGAATACCCCACAGATAATGCTTAAATAAACCGATTCCTCTTTGTGACTCATGTCCTCATTTAATCAGATCTCTTTTTGTTTAAAGTTGAGCATCTACCTCATGGGGTTACAGCTCCGTCTACCCAGCAGGCAATTGTGAAAAATCTATTTTGCACCCTGCTCTCCAATAGAAGTACTCTGCTGAAGATATAACCACAAGCTATGGTTAATGTGCCAAGGATAAAAACAAAGATAAATTCCTATTTGATGATGAAAGCTCCAGATTCATGCGGATTCTCCTCATCTTTACCAGGTGGGCTATTTTTGACTCACCACATACTGTTTGGGCTATAAACACTTCTGTGGGGAAAAAAAGAGCACACATTGTGGCGGGAAGCGAGTAAATCAAGCGTAGCGTCAGTTCTGGCAGGTCATGTTAGTCAAGCTCGCATCAGTGACTCTCAGCTGATCCATATCTACAGGTGTCTATCACTGTATACATATATAAGCTCCTCAGTATTATCAACAGCTATCAGGAGATAATTACCCTCCTCCGTCCCCAGCTCCTCCTCTCGTCAGTCAGGATTTGACATTCTGATTCCCCTTAAATCAGAATAAATTGTTCACACCCAAAGTCTGCACACATAAAGCTGCCTCTTAGTTCTAAATTAAGCTCTTTTTCGCTGCTTATTGCATTTAAACAGTCAAATAGACAAAATAATGTCAAAATGCCAGTATTGGCGAGTTTTTCTGTCAACACTGCATTGGCTCCCTATTAAAGATCGTATAAATTTTTTAATATTGCTGATTACTTACAAAGCACTAAATGGTTTAGCTCCCCAGTACTTGAGCGAGCTCTTAACACATTATAGTCCTTCACGTCTATTGCGATCTCAAAATTCTGGCCAGTTGATAATACCTAGAATATCAAAATCGACTGCTGGCGGTAGATCGTTTTTCTATTTAGCACCAAAACTTTGGAAAAAATCTTCCTAAGATTGTCCGGGAAGCAGATACGTTCTGTCAGTTAAAGTCTAGACTAAAAACACATCTCTTTGGCTTAGCATAGACATAACACATTATAGATTTCTATAATTCAATGTTAGGCTGCATAGTTTAGATCAGCCGGAACCGGGAACACTTCCCATAAATCCTGATATACTTTGTACATCATAAGAAGGATGGCGTTTTCGCTAATATTGGTCTCTCTGTTTATCCCGAGGTTTACCGCAGTCTCCCGTATCCAGATCTGAAGAAGGACCAGCGCCTGGACACGACGACAACGCAGTCCTGAAGTGTCAATTAGTCTCTCCCTGTGAAGGCCTCCTTCCCTTTACCTCTGTACTGATAAAACTTTGTCGGGATAATTTCGATTCACGTGGCTATGCGGAAGAGATAAAAAAATTCTCAGAGACACCAGGCACTGTTTTATGCAAATGAGAGGCCGGATCGCATTAAAGGTTTTCTGTTAGAACGGTGTCGTGTTAGCGGCCCCTAAGTTAATAACTATAATGATCGTTGCGACAGAAGTTAATCAATTAAAACTAACTTTAGCTGGACAATAACTTTATTCTAGAGTTGTTGTAAAGCCAAATTTCACTATTTTCACTGTAAAGCTGCTTTGAAACAGTCCATATTGTTAAAGGCGCCATATAAATGAAGGTGACTTGACTTTTTTTACATAAAAAGTCAGTTATGTTTTGAGTGAGCGTAAACAGTTGAGAAAGAAAATGCATGTTTAACAGTATAAAGGATCTGTGCGTCAGGTCTTAAAGTTACTGCAGCCTAATATACCTGTTCCCATATATCTACAGTATATGACAGTTTTCCCCATGGTTTCGATGTCAAAATTGTGCCTAGTGAAAATGCCGAATGCCTGATAACTTGGGAAAACCACTTGCCACAGTGGCTGGTGAGCAAAAAAGTGAATGTATACCATGGTATTTACACTAAGATATTTCAAAGAATACCATGATATGTGCCAGGGAAAAAACATGATATTATCATGTTTGACAGTTTGACAGGAAATGTGCGTTTTGTACTTTGTACCATTAATGTAGGTTTATATTAAAAACATGTGTCAGGTTTCTGAGCATCTGTTTCATCCATAGATGCTATTTATTATTTATTATTTTATGTGTTGTGTTGTAGGAGATGGAAGGTTAATTACTGAGGAAGCACAAAGTTCTCTCAGAAAGATTGACGTGATTTCTTGCTCGAGGCACAAAGACAAACATATCTCACAAGTTTGGTGAAATGAGTTCTAACAGTTTGTGACACACACACACACACACACACACACACACACACACACACACACACACACACACACACACACACACACACACACACACACACACACACACACACACACACACACACACACACACACACTTTTAAAACATCTAATTTAATCAAGATGACTTGATTAAACTCTCTCGGGATCTGTCGAGCCGGTCTGACCTCTCCAGAGTTTGCGTTCTTGTCTGTCTGCCTCCGAACTCCGTCTTTCAATTCCTCTCTCACACCAGCAGTCATGGAGATGTGAACCTGTCATTTGCACTTACCCCTCAAGAAAATGACAAAAACAGACATTTGCTTCAGCCATTGGGTATATGTGGCAGTCTAGAGCATAATAAGGAAACAAACGGTTTCCTTTGTGAACTGGCAGTTTACAGTTTTCTGAAACGGATGCAAAGAACTGTGAAGGGGGAAAACATGAGTGTCAATGCCATGCTTTTAAGAGCCTTACAAAAACAAACCAGGCACTGATAACACATCCTGTATAATAATAATAATAAAAAAAAAGATTCTATAATTTGAATTATGGGCAAAATAAAAAAACATGGGCCAAGCCAAAAATGACTAAATATGTAATGGTATTTTAATGGTTACAATCATTTTAATCATAAATTACTGGTCAGGAAATGAGTAATGGTACAATACTGTAGATAAAGTAACTTAGCACAGAATAGCTTTCCCCTTGTTTGTTGATGAATTGGGTGAAAATGTTATGTCATGTAATAATGTTTTGTTGTTGTTGATGTGTTCTCTTTAGGGTTTGACAAATTTACATGGTTTAGTGATCTTTTGTTTATCATTATTTTAGGAGCCTAAATGCAGTTAATTGATAAATAATTTAATTTGAATGCCTTAAACAGTAATTTGCATGATTCATTTTATGTGGCGAAAATTGAAGGGAATATTTACAGTATTTACAGTTCGATGCAGTTAATATTTACAGTTAATTAAGTATTAAATTAAATATTAAATATTATAAAGGAGTTAATTATGTAATTATCTAAAATGTGTGTGGATAATTTAGAGTGTATTTATATTACATTGGTTATATTTTGGAAATATAGGATTGTTATTGCATTTTTATCTTTAACTGCATGCACCTTTAAAGGTGCCCTAGAATGTGAAATTGAATTTTTTTGGGCATAGTTAAATAACAAGAGTTCAGTACATGGACATGACATACAGTGAGTCTCAAACACCATTGTTTTCTCCTTCTTATTTAAATCTCGTTTTTGGAAAAACACCCCTGAAAAATCTCCACATAACACCGACTGTGACGCAACAGTCGGGATCATTAAGATGTACGCCTCCAAAAATTTGCATATGCCAGCCCATGTTCAATGAGAGGCGGAACTGCGCAGCCGAATCATCAGAAGTTCTGCAGGTGAAGAAACAAGCAAGGATCATAGGGAAAATGGCAGATACATGTTATGTTCCAGGCTAACACAGTCTAATCCCAAGAAGTCATATATTGACATCTTGGGACGTCTTTTGACCATACGTCAATATCCGCCTTTTTATGGTACCCTTAAACGTTGGTTATATGACGATCCTGGGACGTCATACAACTGACGCTTTACCTTTAACGTCAGTTAGGTGACGGGTAGGTTTAGGGGTAGGTTTAGGTCTGGGGTAGAGTTAGGATCCGATAACGTCATCTAACCGACGTTTAAGGGTACCCTAAAAAGGCGGATATTGACGTATGGTCAAAAGACGTCCCAAGACGTCAATATATGCCTTTTTGGGATGAGACTACGCTGTCCAGGCTGTGCAGGGGATGTGAGGACTCACACCCTTCCCACAGAAAATAAATGTCAACAGGCGTGGTTGATGTTTATCTAAAATCGGATAGCGCAACAGTTTAATTCGAAGTTGTTAGTTTGCTCTGCCCATTTCACCACAGACTTATTTTCTAACCTGGGACAATATCAAGCAGGCTTCTCTCAGTGAAAAAATTATATACAGAAAGCGATCAAAGAACAATCTTTCCACACAGCGCGAGTTTGTCTGGACACTTGGCTAAGCTCTTACTGTATGTACATCATCGTGTTTGCATTGGTGAAAGCATTAGAGAGAGTGCAGAAACTGTGTTGCAATGATAAGATCTTCAGTCTCGCGATCAACAGACTGTCATCTGCTGTCAAAGTATTCGAGAGAGTTTCACATGTAATACATAGCTATTTCATATGCAAGCATGTCAGCCAATCACAGCAGTGGGCGTTTACACTGAATCCCACAGCAGACACGCCCCTTCAAACAGAGTGTTCAAATCAGAGGCTAAAATCAGGCTAGGAAAAATGCCTTTTATTTCTAATTATGACTATTTTTGATCTAAAAAAATACTAACATTATAAAGGGCAACCCAGAAAACATAGAAAAAAATAATAAAATAACCCCATTCTATGGCACCTTTAAGTACTGGGAATACTCTCGCGAGAGTTATTGAGGAGAGTTAGTGTGCGAGAGTTAGAGGTCGAGAGTTATTGAAGTGAACAGTCGGGCAAGCAGAGAGTGGAGCCACAGTTTTTTGACCTTTACTTTACCTTTCTTTCTTTCTCTTTAATCATTTTTATTTTTTGTAATATTCCTGTGCCGATGTTTAACCAAGTAAACGGAGTTCACGAGTTCTCCTGTGGATTTATTGAAGTGGATGTGGAAGAAGGGAGCGGATAAAGTGTCAAGCTAAGGCTTCATTCAGTGGAAACCAATAAGTATTAGTAGATTGTTAGGTTAGTGTTAGTAGAATAAGTTTACATGTCGTTGCAAAGTTACTTATGTAGAATGGCTGTTGGGGAGCATCAAAATAAAGAGTAAGCAGATTTTAAAGGGACAGTCACCTAATACTCTAATGACTGCTAGTTGATGTAGTTGAAAAGTTAGTTACTTATAGTTAGTAAATGTCTAAAGTGTACTTTTAAAATAAAGTGCTACGAAAAAAAAAAAACGTGAAAAAAAGAGAAAATAAGAAACCAAACAAGTTATATGTGCTACACTTTAAATCCAGTTTAAATTCACTTACCAGTCCCACAAGCAAACTCAACAACAATACCCCACACATTTTTTTTTTCAGACTGCCATGTGATCTTCCTTCACCTGTCGTGTCCCAGTGATACTCGCCCTCAAACGCAAACAGCAATAAAAGCTTCCCTTGGTCCAGGTTTGCAGAGCGACTGACTGACTGACCGATGGCCTGGCCTGTGTAGGAAAACCAAAGGCTATCCTCAATCCACACCTTCCTCTCTCACCCTCTCCTCTAATGCAGCAAATCAATTGGATTTTAATCAATATGGACGTGTGTTTATATATATATATATATATATATATATATATATATATATATATATATATATATATATATATATATATATATATATATATATTTGAGAAGCAACACGAACAACACTCTAAAACTTGAAAGGTCTTTTCCCAGGGAATTGTGGCAGCGGCGCCGGAGTCAAAAGACACTTGTTCCTCCAGACATGAAAGGTTCCCGAGATCAAGCACCTTGAAAATGAAAAGCATTCTGTCTTGTAGATTCAGGTCTGACAGGAAGCAGGTGTCTCAATTTGAACAGAAGCAAGGACCACGCTTAAGGTGACACAATAAATAAATCCAAATGTGCTTAGAATAAAATGGACAGTTAGATACAAGATTGATCTTAAAACGGGCCACTTACAGTGCTAGATATTGTTTTAACAATTAGTATTATTGTTATTGAGTAATTTGGCAGATGCTTTTATTTAAAGTGACGGTAACACTTTATTTTGATTTTGATGTTATTTTGAACATTCTGCTGACTATAAGTAACTTTACAACAACAACACGTCAACTAACTCTCATTAGAGTACATTGTCTGCTTAATATCTGCCTTAATATCTAACTCTTTATTGATATGATCCTCCATCAGACATTCTACTAAAAATCTAATGAGAGTTAGTAGACATGCCTTATAGTCAACAAATGAGTTAAAGGGACCATCAAAATAAAGTGAAACCAAAGTGACTGATAGTGCACTTCCATTTACATGTACATTTATTCATTTGGCAGACACTTTTTACCAAAACAACTGATTCAAAGTATACATCGTATAGTATGTGTGCTCCATGGGAATCAAACCATGACATTGTCGCTTGTGTCTTCAGAGGTTAATTTGGGTCAAACCGCATTCAAGTTGTTCAGAATCCTTTAAAATAATTAGTAGTTTGTTCATTCATCCATTCTACCTCAAATGTGTTTGCTCTGGTCTATATCAGATGTGCTTGTGTTCACTGCACATATACATCACAAAAATGTATTTTCTTTATCTCTTGTGGATTTCTCTCATGAGTTAGAGCAAAACACGTGACACAATTATTTTGACATTAATTACTGAATTTCATTATTTTAAACAAAGGATTGCTGTATTTAATTAATGAAAGATGACAATAATGAGAATCACAACTGAGAATGATAGAAATTATAAAAATCCATTATATATAAAAAAAATAATGTGACTATCTTTTAAAAACGGGTGATGCTGCACCAATGACATTTACTAAACCTAAACAGTAGAAAATCCTATTTTCTTTCTGAGAAAACATTGTCTTTCCACGAATACATTGTCTATCCTCTTAACTAATTAATTGCAATAAAAAAACCTTTGTGCACACAGATGCACTCATCAACAGCATGAAATTGCTTATTTACATGTAAACTGCTCTTAATATCAAGACAATATTTTTCCATACTTAACAAACCAATTATCATTGACACTAATGACATAAGAATGCAGTGTGCCATAATAATAATAATAAAACTGGTTTCATGTCTAAATTATGTTTTAATGATAGTATTAAGCTTCTTGGTTGAATACATGTTGTCTACCTGCAGTATTGTTGCTAATGAACACAAATCTGAGCTCTCTGAGGACATCTAAATGAGCAAATCAGTGTATAGAAAACATACAAATCTCAACACATTAATCAGCTTAAAAAGCAGTGATACGTTTATGATTGGTTTATTAGGTCTTGTGGGCATTAGGACATTGATAGTGTGTTAATAGGTGTCTGTATTGGTTTGCGTTTTGTAAAAAAATTAGAAAATAATCCCTTTTAGGAGCTCAACAATCACTGGCAAAATAAATACACAGTTATCTTATAACGCATATATGAGTGATTTTACAGAATGATTCTGATGCATGACATAAACTGAGAGTTTGACCTCCTCAACTCGTGTTTTGTATTAGTAGCCAACTCTCTCAGGAAAGGAAGGCCAAAAGTGAATCGTTATATTTTAAAGTTGCTGTTGCAAACAGAAAATAATTTGAGGGATATTGTAATGTGCATCTGTGCAAATCTGTGTGTTTCCAGTTTGATGAGGTGATCAAGTACATTTATAATATGATTTTGAATATTGCATGAGAAAAAAAAACTTGATAAATTGCATTGTTTTATCTCAAGTCTTGCAAGGTTTTGAAACTAAAAGGTGCTTAATAGAAAGATAATTTATTGCCGCTATGTCTGTAAATATGTTTACTACTGAAACACACTGTGAAACTGTCAAACTGTCATTGCTCTTTACCGAAAAACAAATACCAGGATAAACTGAAAAACGATGAGACCTTAAAGGGAAAGTTCAGTGGGGACATGGTTAAAAGAGCATCAAACATTGATGTATTTTCAAATAGAAACATTTTATTAATGTAAGTTAATATACATTTTTATTTGAATGCACAAGTAAATAATTGTTTTAACATTATAAATGTTGATGACTTAATGATTTTTTTTTAAATCAATCATTCATGCAGTTAGCTACTTTTCCCCTTATTCACTCATAAGGGAAGAGAATCCTCAAATAAACTCATCTTGAGAGCAGATGGTGGTGAACACCTGGATGATCCACAGAGACAACTGCTCTGAACATCTCAGCTGCTTCTGTCGTTCCCTTTAAAATAATAGAGATCTTCCAACATCTCTGACGTCCCTCCAGTGTGTATAGGGAGTACTTGGATTACAGTTTGCTTTTAAGGATCCCGGCACGCGAGCTCTTTTTTTCCCTGTGATCTCTCCAGGAAAATGCTTTTGAGCGAAGATCTTACAGTGCGGGCTTTACCACACACACCGGATATGGCTGGGAGGTCATTGTAGTGTGTGTTTAGGCTGAGAATTGCAGTTACAATTCAGCACTTCAGACTGCATATGTTAGCAGGAGCTTAAGCGGTTAAAGATCTAGGCTAATAACCCAAAGGCCCTGGGTGCAAACGGTAGAAGGGCTGATCTCATGACAGCTTCAACCTTACAGCACAGCCTCAAATTTCTGATGCATATTTACACAAAAACAGCAACTAAAGCCGGGCTCAGGAGTTTTATGCCGATTTATGCCAGATTTACCCCTCCCAACATGTGGAAGAAAAATCGCTTCCAGGACATCATGGGTTCCGATGTTCGACCCAGATAATCTGGTAATGTAAGGCGTTTACAGATAAAATCCTAAACCTCTAGATCTGCTCGCGGACACATCTGGGCGGCCCCGACAATATCAAACATGTTTGATTTCGGATTTTGGTAACACTTTACAATAAGGTTCATTAGTTAACACTATAGTTAACATGAACAAAGAATGAACTAGCCTGGGAAAACCCAGACAACTTCCGGCAAATTTAGATTTGCCCTGCAAGTAAGTCTGGCAAAGAGCTCATTCAAGCCCATTTCCAATCCGTCGAAATCGAGGCACCAATCAGAAACGTTGGGACGGGCTTTACACGATGATGACAGCGCAGCGACGGTGAAGCAGATTTTGTAGCCTACATTACAAAGATGGATGCCGCCGTGGAACATCACTCGTTCGAATCAGCTATCGCGTCTGTTTTAAGCGATTTGAACGTTTCCTTTTTGTTAAAACCCGAGCAAAGAACAACACTCAGAGATGTTTCTCCGTCCCTCTGCATACATACGTCATCTCCTTCATCGCTCTGATTGGTTTTAGTTCTATCCAATTGCGCCCAGAGGCATTTTTGCCAGAGGCATGCCCCTTTGGACATGATTTGTCTATGAAGCTTTGCCAGACCATAACTCAGTTACTACTGAGAATGGTCTGGTTTTAACCAGGCTAAGAATGAACAATACTTTCAATGATTACTAATACGTAATTAAAATCAAAGGTTGTATTTGTTAACATTAGTTAATGCACTTAACTAGCATGAACAAACAATGAACAGCTGTATTTTTATTATCTAACATTAACAAAGATTAATAAATACTGCAACAAATGTATTGATCATTGTAAATTCATGTTAGTTACTGCATTAATGTTAACTAATAAACCTTACCTCATTGTAGAGGTGTTAAATCTGAATATCTTGTAGTGTGTGATGCGCCAGGTGTGCTGTGGTATCTGGCACTATTAAGAGAAATGAGTAAATGTTTAACATCGCATAGCATTGTATAATGCCTAGTGCATATCATTTATTAGAAGGGGAAAGTATAGTATGCAGTAAGCGTTAAACTATGAATCTTTTTCAACAGTATTAGAAAACAAAATGTTTCATTCCATCACGCCTCAACTACTCAAAGCACAAAAACAATATCCATGTAAATGCGGTTAAACAACAAACAGATTTAGTGTTTCTCAAACTGCTTCAAAATGCACAGCGGATGTAAATGAGAAATAATAGGGTAATTTAACCGTTTCCATCCATTTAACAGGCTTCAGTGATGCTCACTGTACTGCTGGTATTGTTAGCGAGAGATGATATACTAGAACATTCACAGCAGTATTTTCAGTTAATATAATGATGTTTTTACTTTCCCTATAAAATAAAAGCGATCATTGTATTTGCAGGCACATGTGGTGCTCATTTGTTACTTAATTGTTCTAACATGTGGTTAAATGTGGACCTAATTCCAATTATATTTCTATAATTTGACATTGTTAGTTGCTTTAGAAATACAATGCAGCTGCAGAAGTATTCAGTAGCCTATACACACTTTGCTGTGTCAAAAATGTGGAACAAACAATTAAAGGGACACTTCACCCATTTGCATTAAGCTTTGTATCGTTAGACACCCAGCCATATGTTTTAATGGTCGTGCATTATTCCTTCATTATCTCCAGAGACGGGAGAAAGCAACGCATTCTCACCCCAAGGCATCATTTAATTTACACTTTTGACCATGCGTCAACTAACTGACGCTAAAGGGTGCCTTTAGCGTCAGTTAGATGACGCTTCCGTTATGGGTAGGTTTAGGTATGGGGTAGGGTAGGGTATGCGCGTCTCATATTGACGCTAAAGGGTGCCATGTGGGTCGGATGTAGACGCATGGTCAAAAGCGTCAGTTAGATGACGCCCGAGAATGAGCGTCATCTAACTGACGCTAAAGGCACCCTTTAGCGTCAATTAGTTGACGCATGGTCAAAAGTCTCAATTAAATGACGCCTTGGGATGAGAACGGCCTGGAGAAATACATATTTCAGTGCTGCAGTTCCTGCTTATAATGAAGTAAAAATCGCCATTTTGCGTAATTTTAAGCAGGAAGTCCCATATCTTTGTAGAGGGGTTGAGACTACAAACACTTGTTCCTCATTTCTCCAGGGGGTGGGACCCACTCACGCTACAGACCTATTACAGATCAGTGCACTGTAAAAAAATTCCGTAAAACTACGGTCCAATGTACCATATAAATTTGAAGGATTTTTCCGTATTTGTCTTTTTCAGGTCATTTACCCGTATTTTGAATTACACGCGGGAACAAGAACCTGGCAGCGCGAAAATTTTAAGACGCAACCGACATTACACACGCAGATGACCGCGGCCAAAGTTGCTTATTAAAGTCGGATTTCGGGTGTGTGGAAGCCATTCTGACACTTCTGTGGTAAAATGCGAAATTTATGTTCAAATAAGCTGTTAACGTAACGTTATTTAGTTGCCATCTGGCATGTTAGGCAAGTGAATGTCGGAGCCGTCGCGTTTATCATTTTATGCATATCGTCACACATTAAAAGATTTTAGTATACACTCGTGGAGGTTCCCTGATATATGTGTTATAGTGTGTCCTCGTTGTAATTTGGTTTATTTACTTTTATTTGTCGGTGATGCGGTTTATTTCTTGACGAGCGCATCCGTTAACCAGTTGTGATAAAATGCAGTAACGTTACTAACGTTGTGTTTTCATGTTTTATGGGGACTTTCCATAGGCGTAATGGTTTTTATACTGTCCAAACTATATATTCTGTCCCCTTACACTGCCCCTATCCCTAAACCTACCCATCACAGGAGACATGCTGCATTTTTACATTTTCAAAAAACATCACTTGTGATTTATAAGCTGATTTCCTCATGGGGACCAAAAAATGTCCCCACACGAACAAGGATTTCGGATATTGCCACATTTTGTCCCCATAACGTAGGGTTTACCAGGCCACACACACACACACACACACACACGAGACTTTAAACCCCAAATAATGACCATGAAATATTAATTTACATTTAACATGACTGCTATTACTCTTCTGCCTGTAAGGTTAGTCATTCTTTACCAGATCCCTCCTCAGTTTGTTTCATAGTGTTTCTGTTGTTTTATCTATTGACAGGACTTTGCTGCTGTAGTTTGCATCACAAGCACCACCTGCATGCTGCTTACAGGTTTGTATTTTTTTTATTAGCATTTTTGTATTATTAATCACAATTCACTATGAGTGTTCAATACTGGCAACACACATTTAAATTTAAAGTCTGAGGAAAAATGTTGATAGAAAAAGTTGGTTGCTGAATACCCCGTTCAAAGATGTATGCTACATGGTCAGTAGAAATAGGCTACAAATTGTATGGGAAGATTTAAACAACTATGTTTAAAGGAATAGTTCACTTTAAAATGAAAATTCTGTCATCATTTACTCACCCTCAAGTTGTTTCAAACCTGTATGAATTTCTTTCTTCTGCTGAACACAAAGATATTTTTAAGAATGTCAGTAACCAAACAGTTAACTGAAGCCATTGACTTCCATAGTTTTTTTTTTTTTCCTACTATGGAAGCCAATGGCTCCAGTTAACTGTTTGGTTACTGACATTCTTCAAAATATCTTCCTTTGTGTTCAGCAGAAGAAAGAAATTCAAACAGGTTTGAAACAACTTGAGGGTGAGTAAATGATGACAGAATTTTCATTTTAAAGTGAACTACTCCTTTAAAGCGGTTTTCTGAAGTGATCGTGTATTGTAATCTATATTATTGTAATATCATTTTGTAATATCTTTTTTGTTTAAGGTGGTGGACAATCAGGATTGCTGTCATTCAAGAAGTTATTATTGACCACATCTCTTCCCCATTGAGGCTACAAAATACCTGAAGAAAATGGCACTTATCCTGGAGTTCATATAAAGGTAAACAACACATTTTTAATTAAATGATTTATAGATTATGTTATTGTGTTTCTGTTTATTTAGTTGAAAATAATTAAACATATTATAATGTATAGTTGAGCAGACAAGTTAACATGACATGCAATTGGAGTCCACTGGAAACAAAAGTCTTAGCATTTTATATACTGTTTTTGAATTTAAAAGAATTAGGGATGGCTGATTATTTATAGTTGATAATTTAACGAACGTAAAATACTGTACAATTGTTTTTCAACCTCAAACTGGTCTGCATGATACTTGGTAGTTAATTTTCTTTCATTTAATTTCTTGTGTAGCTAAAATATATCTCTTTTTTTCTTCATATCCAACTTTTCTGTGCAGAAATCCTGAACGAAGGTCGAAAAGGCTGAGATGAAGGAAACCAAACGTCTATACACATTCCTCCACGACTGCTGAAGTTCATTTATGAACAACTTCGAAAAACCATGTAAATTTTAGCTTTTGTCAAATCTCAAAATGGAACTTTAAATGAACATACCGATCACTCCTTCATCTAGGCGATATCAGCACTTCCTCATCAAACAGATCCAGTATAATCTACCTGATGAACATCTACGTCCAGCCCTGAACGTACTCGGTTACTAACGGAACCTCGGTTCTCTCTAGAGAGGGAACGAGTACTGCGTAATATCTTACGCTATGGGGAAAACTCTTTTCCACGAGATATTGAAGCCAAAAATTATCCTTAATTTTTTACTAATGTAAAACGCTTTGCAGCAGCAAGCAGACCTAGGCGAGACAGCTCGCGCGCCTATTGGCTGCTCTGCGGCAATAGCAGCAGCCTATCGAGAGAGGCTCTGCGTGACGTCACGACGAATGGGGGCCCTTCGCGCCCATATCGTCACGTCCCGCCAGAAAGGGCGTGGTCTCGCCCTATATCTAGGCTCGATAGCTGCTCTTACGTCGGTTTTCATCGCCGAAGCGAACCAGAGCGTATTCCAAGCACGGCAAGATACGCAGTACTCGTTCCCTCTCTAGAGAGAACCGAGGTTACGTTAGTAACCGAGTACGTTCTCTTACGAGAGTATCTCTCGTACTGCGTAATATCTTACGCTATGGGGAACACAATGCAACACGCCGTGCTGGTAGGGATCCAACACCAAAGACCCAGGGGCCGAAGCCCGGGGCGCATACAGTGCATAATCACCATGAACTCACAGAGAGTGAGGGAAGAGAGGCTAGAAGCATCATTCCCTGTAAATAGCCTCCGAAAGGGGCCAATCATATGACAATAACCAAACCGTCAGGGTGAACATTCAGCCTGAACTGGGTGGCCACAAGTGTGTCAATTTTTAAATGAGCTGCTGTACCGGTCAGTGAGCGATATGCAGGCCAAACTCAGTATCCGAGCCGCACAGCGGGCAGATAGCACTGAATTCTATACCGCCAAAAGCTTAGCTTGTAAGGCGGGGACCTCCAGATTATAGTATTTTATAAATGTAGACGGCGAGGCCCAGCCCGCGGCCATACAAATATCTTGCAGGGTAACCCCGCTAGACCATGCCCACGAGGAGGCCATGCCTCTCGTGGAGTGCGCTCTAACACCCAAAGGGCACTGAAGGCCCTTAGAAGTGTAAGCCAGCGCTATGGCACCAACTATCCATCTGGATAAGCTCTGTTTCGACGCGGCAAGTCCCTTAGTACGGCCGCCAAACGAAACAAAAAGCTGCTCAGTCTGTCTGAAACCAGACGAGCGGGACACATAAGCCCTTAGTGCCCTGACAGGGCAAAGGAGACTCGCGTCCTTCTCCTCATTGAGAACCGGAAGGGCAGACAGGGAAATCACCTGGGCCCTGAACGGTGTGTTGAGGGATTTCGGCACGTAACCGTGCTTTGGTTTGAGTATGACCTTAGAGTCGTTAGGTCCAAACTCCATGCATGACGCGCTTACTGAGAGCGCTTGCAAGTCCCCTACGCGCTTCACTGAAGCGAGAGCCATAAGAAACGCTGTCTTGAAAGACAAGTGTTTCATGTCTGACGACTGGATTGGCTCGAATGGGGCGCCTTTCATGGCCTCCAAGACCGTGGAAAGGTCCCATGTCGGGACTGAAGGGGGCCTGGGAGGGTTTAGCCTCCGAGCTCCTCTAAGGAAACGCACGACTAAGTCGCTCTTTCCTAGTGACTGGCCAGACACCGGTTTTGCAAACGTTGCTATGGCCGCCACGTATACTTTGAGCGTGGAAGGGGACCTGCCCTTATCCAGTAGCTCCTGAAGGAAGGAAAGCACTTCCGTAACCCCGCAGTCTACAGGTGAAAAGCCCTGCGCTTGACACCAAGCAGAGAACACAGACCACTTCGAGGAGTAGAGCCGTCTGGTAGACGGGGCTCTAGCCTGCGCGATCGTGTTTAGCACTCCCTCTGGGAGGTCAGCGGGTACCCGTTGATGGCCCATGCGTGCAGGGACCACAGATCCGGGCGAGGATGCCAAATCGAGCCTTCCGCCTGAGAGAGGAGGTCTCTCCTCAGCGGTAACGGCCATGGAGCAGCGCTGGTCAGCTGCATCAGGACAGGGAACCACGACTGGTTTGTCCAGAGCGGAGCTATGAGTAGCACTGGGCATCCCTCCCTCCTGATTCGCTCCAACACCTGAGGCAGGAGTGAGACAGGGGGAAAAGCATAAAGGGGGCGGCGGGGCCAGACATGGGCCAGCGCGTCCCGGCTTTTCGAGAAGAATCTCGGGCAGTGAGCGTTTTCTTGGGACGCGAACAGGTCCACCTGCGCTCTGCCAAACGTTTCCCACAGCAGCTGGATCGTCTGCGGGTGCAGAGACCATTCTCCTGCTGGAACGTTGTTTCTGGACAGCCTGTCTGGTCCCACATTTAGGTGACCAGGCACATGCGCCGCTCTCAGCGAGAGCAGGTTGTGCTGAGCCCAGACCAGGAGGCGTTCCGTCAGCCTGTAAAGGTTTCGGGACCTGACGCCGCCCTGGCGATTTATGTATGCCACCACTGACATGTTGTCCGACCGGACCAATACGTGGTGGCCTGTTATCTGGGGACAGAAGCGCCTTAGCGCTTTGTCGACTGCTATCAATTCCAAGCAGTTTATGTGTAGGAGCTTCTCCCGCACTGACCACAGGCCAGCCAGCGGTCTGCCCTCGAGCAGCGCTCCCCACCCCGAAGTGGAGGCGTCCGTAGACACCACCTTCACACTTGAGGGGATCCCCAGACTCACGCCCGACTGATACCAGTCGGTCGCTTTCCATGGTTTCAGAGCCGAAATGCACTGATGGTCGACCCTGAGGCGAAACAGACCTGCGGTCCATGCCCTGGGGGGAACTCGTGCTTTTAGCCATAGCTGCAGTGGGCGCATGCGGAGCAGGCCCAACTGGAGTACAGAGGCTGCTGAGGCCATGAGACCCAGCATTTTCTGAAACCTTCTGAGCGGGACTATAGAGCCGTCGCGGAAGGATTTCGCGACGTGCTGGATATTCAATCCGCGCTCTGGTGACAGGCGTGCCGTCATGGATAGCGAGTCTAACACTGTTCCCAGAAAGGAAATCCTCCGACTGGGGAGCAGTGAGCTTTTCGCCCAATTGACTGTAAGGCCCAGCTCCTCGAGGTGCTCGAGTAATGCGGCCCTGTGTTCTAAGAGCTCCGTTCGTGAACGAGCTAGAATCAGCCAATCGTCCAAGTAATTCAAAACTCGCATGCCCCGAAGTCTCAGGGGAGCGAGGGCCGCGTCCATGCACTTCGTGAACGTACGGGGTGCTAGGGACAGGCCGAATGGCAGGACTGTGTATTGATATGCCTGGCCCTCGAAGGCGAATCTCAAGAATCGCCTGTGATGGGACGCTATTTGTATTTGGAAATACGCGTCTTTCAGATCTATTGACATGAACCAGTCTCCTTGGCGCACCTGCGCGAGGATTTTCCTGGTCGTAAGCATCCTGAACTGGCGTTTCACGAGCGCTCTGTTCAGCAGCCTCAGATCTAGAATGGGTCTGAGCCCACCATCTTTCTTCGGTACCAGAAAATATCTGCTGTATAAGCCCCCTTCGCTCTGAGCCTGAGATAAAGGTTCTATAGCCCCCTTTCTCAGTAGTTTCGCTATCTCGGCTCGAAGTAGATGAGATACTTCGCTTTTCACCGTAGTTTCGACGCGCGCCGCGTAGCGGCGAGGGCGTCGAGCGAATTGTAGCGAATAGCCTCTCTTTATAGTGTTCATCACCCACTCTGATACCCCGGGAAGCCTTGACCACGCATCCGCGTGAATAGCTAGGGGCAAAATGAAATCTGGGCTCTGGCCGCGGGAAAGCGGCGGCACAAGAGCCCGCGTGTGCTGGGAACACAGCGCCGTGTTTACGGCGTTCGAGGCGGGGGGCGCGCTGATCACAGCGGGCAGCCTGGCCGCGCTCATCTCCTCTGAGGCGGGTAGCGCCGAGAGAGAGAGAGCGGGGCGAATCCCGTGGGATTCGGCGTGTCTGTGAGGAAATGTGGGCGCGGGACCACGGGCACATTTGCTACACTGAAAACACTGTCGTTTAGGGCCGACTGAATGTGTGTTGGTTTCGTTTTTACAGAAACCGAGGGACACGCAGCGTGTAGTGTAAGCGGGCATGGGGATATGGGCGCGTTCACTACAGTGTTTGCACAATCGACCGGAGTCGATTTTATTTGTGCGAGCCCTGCACCGTGGCGGGCTGTGTCTGGGTGTGGGAATGGGCACTGGGGCGTGGGCATTCTTACAACACTCATAACACCATCGGCCGAGGCCGGAACACCAGAAAATACACTCTTTATTGGATTTATCTGGGTAGCCGTAAAAACAGCTTTTGTGTGCAGGCAAGCGGGCTGAGACACCGGCTGCTTCACTGCAAAATACACTGGTACAGTCACAACGCATGGGGCTGAACGAGCGAGAAGTTTTGGTGGAAATCCGGCCGCAGCGGGATCTGAACACCGTCGTTTTCCTAGAGCGGCTAGGAAGACTTTGGGGCCTCGGGCTTGATCTCAATCCTCGGCCGGGGCCCGCGGTGAGGGGGGCGGCGTCCGGCGGAGCGAGACCGCGGTCTCTGATCCCGGGCCTGGCGGCGCTGTGAGGCGGCGGCGGCGGAGGGCGGTGCAGGCTGGGGCTGAGAGCTGCGAGCAGGCGGCTTGGTGCGGCCTGTAGCGGAGCTCGAGCGCTTCGGCAGGAAGTGCTTCATAGCCTGAGAAGTCTTCTGCACCTCAACAAACCTGTCCGCGAAGTCCTTGACGGCCGTTCCGAACAGGCCCTCCGGGGAAATGGGCGCGTCGAGGAACACAGAGCGCTCGGCTTCCGTCATCTCGGACAGCGTCAACCATAAGTGTCTCTCGGCGACGGCGAGAGAGGCCATGTTCCGCCCCATGGCTTGCGCAGCGGCTTTAGAAGCGCGTAGAGCGAGGTCCGTAGCGCTCCTCAGGTCCGCCACGCAGATAGCACCGGGTCCCTCCTCGTCCAGCTTGAGAAGGAGGTCTGCCTGGTAGATCTGCAGAATAGACATCGTGTGCAGCGCTGAGACTGCTTGCCCGGCGGCGGTGTAAGCGCGTCCGTGCAGCGATGATGTCACTCGGCAGGCTTTGGACGGGAGCGTCGTCTGAACCCGCCGTCCCGCAGAGGGCGGGCAGAGATGCGACGCGACAGCCGTCTCCACCGGAGGAATGGCGAGGTAGCCTCTACTTCCCGCACCGTCGACAGCGGAGAATGCCGCGGAGGTAGAGGTACGCATCCTGGCAGAAAAGGGGGCCTTCCACGACTTTGCAACCTCCTCGTGAAGTTCCGGGAGGAAGGGCGCGGGCCTAGATTTTGACGGAGCCTCGTCTTTGCCGAGAAAGCGCCCGTCTAATCTGTTGCGCGGCGGCAGCGTGGGTGCCTCCCAATCGAGGCCGATGCTTTCTACGGCCTTGGTGAGCAGACGCATCAGCTCAGACTCAATGCCGGCTCTCTTCCCAGAGGGTTGGCGGGGAGCGTTAGCGGAGGGGAGGTCCACAGAGCTCGCCCAATCCTCGCTATCCGAAGCCAAGAGAGAACACGCCTCGGTGTTGTCGTCCAACTCGATGGCGGACGCGGCGGCGGACGGCGGCCGCTGTCCGTCGGTGAGCGACTCGAGCGAAGCCGGCGAAGCTGGCGGGCGAACCGGCGAGCTTTGGCGGGCTGGAGATAGCTCGGGAGCGCGCTGGGCGCGGCGCTTCTTGCGACGCGGCGTCACGGCAGGCTGGGATACGGGCTCGGAGAACGAAGCCAGGCGAGTCCGCAGAGTCAACCATGGGCAAACGTTCGCAGTGATGGCATCCGCCGTCAGCGAGCGCGATGGCCGCGTGATCCTCACCCAGGCAGGACACGCAGATGACATGTCGGTCCTCGTCGCTGAGTGGGGCTCGGCAAGAACCGCAGGAAGGCATCTTTAAAAAGACGCCGCTCTTTTAGAGGGGGTGGGAAAAAAGCAGATATGCAAACACACACACACACTCTATGCAGAGGAAAGGATATAACGCCGGAAAGCACAGCAGGTACGGCGGCTGAAGGCGGCGAGGCCAGCGACTCCAGACTCAATGGCACGTCCCGCTGAAGGCTACAGGTCGACGGCGCGGCTTCTCACTCTGGATCCAGCGATGCGTGAGGCTTCGCTGAAGAGATGAAAATCGACGTAAGAGCAGCTATCGAGCCTAGATATAGGGCGAGACCACGCCCTTTCTGGCGGGACGTGACGATATGGGCGCGAAGGGCCCCCATTCGTCGTGACGTCACGCAGAGCCTCTCTCGATAGGCTGCTGCTATTGCCGCAGAGCAGCCAATAGGCGCGCGAGCTGTCTCGCCTAGGTCTGCTTGCTGCTGCAAAGCGTTTTACATTAGTAAAAAATTAAGGATAATTTTTGGCTTCAATATCTCGTGGAAAAGAGTTTTCCCCATAGCGTAAGATATTACGCAGTACGAGAGATACTCTCGTAAGAGAACCCTACCTGTGTCGGGACGGAGAGAACAACGACAACCTGGAGGGACATCTGGGCCGTGATGCAGGCCTCTCGCCGCGAGACAGACAGGTACGGTTAACCGCAGACAGAACCATTACAGTACACGGTAACTAAATTTGAAACATCATGATGGATAGGCCACATACTGTTCTCTCCCCTCTGTAGTTTTTGGTGGCTAAACCCGAGTCTGCAGTCCTACCAGGACCTGGTCCAATCAGTCCGGTGGCTCTGAAGAATTTACTACACATTTCTTGGTGAGTGATGAGTTTCCCCCACCTAGAATCTTTGTTTTGACACATTCTGTGTGTCAGTAATAGTGTTTTGTATTTCTTTTACAGCCTTCATCTTACCTGAAGACAAGAAGAGTACCCCCCCCCCCCCCCCCCAATCCATGTTCCTCTGAAAAACATTTTCCCCCTCACACATTTTAAAATTATTTATTCAGTGGGTGTGATTGTTGTAATGTTAACAGTGTCATGAATTAGCAGACTTGAAACAATTTAGAGATGAGAAACTATATTCCCTTTTGTGTTTTTTTTCCTTTATATTTTAGTTTTCATGGAATTGTTGTAGATCTATAAGTAAATAAAAATATTTTGTAATCACAGAAGATTTGTTTGAAATGTTTTCAACAAGAGTTATTACACTGTTAACTAACAGAAAAGTTAAATTTATATTTGCTGTAGGTATATTGCCTAAATTCATCTGTTTTATTTTTACTGTAGGAAAACCATAAATTAACAGACATTTTTCATCTTTTAATTACGGAACAAAGTCCGGGTAATGAGCTGCCAGTACATTTTCTGTTATTTTACGGATTTTTTAATATTTGCGTTTTTTTACTGTAGTTATATCATTAAATAACAGAAAGTGTCCTGTTTTTTTACTATAAATACATCATTAAATGACAGAAAAGTGTCCGGTCTTTTAATATAGATACACCATTAAATAACAGAAAATTTCTGTTTTATTTACAGTGGACACACTGTGAATTAACAGAACATTTTCCATTTTTTAATTACAAAGTCCGGGTAATGAGCTGCCAGTACTTTTTCTGTTATTTTACGGATTTATTTCTTAGAGTGTGGGTGGGACTTCACTTGCATAAACTAAAAGCAATATCCGCCATCTTGTTTGGAAGCTAAGCTAACAGGTGCTGTGGAGCCAGATAAGAAGTTACGACAATGGAGGAAAGTACTCAATATGATATGGAAGAAGAGAGTCTGATGCTTGAATCAGATGTTTGTGATTCATTTATGAGCCGCAATATAGCGAAGAGCAGCTGAGGCTGATGGAGGAACAGGAAGCGGCTGCTGTGGCCATTTTGAAAGAAATACAAATGAGGAGTAATTCACTAATGAGTTCACCAACTAACTAGAAATTTTGTGTGAAATAAATTTCAAGCTCTGGTGGTAGCTAGCTTTGTAGACGGAAGAGTGATTTCTCTGATAGGTGGATACCTCATAGGCGCTGTTCTGGATTAGGGGGAGTGGCTTGCGGAGCTGTGCATTGTGGTGCATTGTGGGAGTTGTTGTCGTCATCCATACAAATGCGCCCTAAAGTTACTTTCTGTCTTTCCTCGGTCAAGCAGGCACCAAATTCAAAATGTACTGTATGTTACATTTCGACTACATGACCCACTTTCAATAAAGATTAATGTTCACACGGGTGAAATGCTCCTTCAATCTCAAAGAGAAGTAAATGTTTTTAATAGCTAATGGCCAAAGGTGTTACAGCTCTCTATTTAATGGCATGCTTTTATCCAAAGCGACTTGCATTGCATTCAAGGAACACGTTTTTATCAGTTCTGGCTTTCCCTGGCAATCAAGCCCATGACCTTGGCGTTGCTAGTACCATGCTCTACTGTTTGAGCTTCAGGAAAGCCAATTATTAAATATTTCAGTAGTTTTCTTAAAAAACTGAAAAATAAAATAAATAAAAAGATCTTGAAACAAGACTTTAAAAGTGCTTGGCTGTGCTCATAAACATGTGGTTTGATTAAAGGCTTTTATATCTTTATCCTTTGAATATAAAGAAAATATTTGCATATATATATATATATTGCACATTTTCCGATATGATAACTATTTTACTGTCTATATTATGCAGAAAAAACCTACAATAACCTGGCAGATTTCCATTATGACAATTTTCTCTATATTGTGTGACAACGTACCCTATAAAAAAGCTTGATAGCTTTTTTACGTACGTACGTTCGTGCATGTGTGCGTACGTGCGTGTGTGCGTGCGCGTGTGTGTCTGTTCAAAACTTTTATTCACTGATGGTTATTTTGTGCTATGGCGTAGTATGACATAAAATAGAAATAAATATTAATACATGTACCATTCAATTGTTTGATGTCATATATATTATTGTTTTAACTGTATTTTTGGCTACACTTTATTTCGATAGTCCACTTTAGACATTCTACGAACTATAAGTAACTTTTCAACTACATGTTAACTAACTCTCATTAGAGTATTAGTAGAGTGTATAGACTGACTGTTAGGTTATGGTTAGGTGTTAAGGTTCGGGTTAGTAGATTAAGTTGACTTGTAGTTGCCAAGTTACTTATAGTCAGTAGAATGTCTGTAAGGGGACATACAAAATAAAGTGTTAGCAAATATTAAACAGACAGTCTAATAATACTCTAATGACAGTTAGTTGACATGTTGCTGCAAAGTTACTTAGCAGAATGACTAAAGTAGACTATGGAAATAAAGTTACCGTATTTTTGATCAGCCTTGGTTAGTATAAGAAACTTCTTTCAAAAATATTACAAAATAATTCATAACAGAATTTTGATGGTGATGGTGTATATGTGTATAAATATGAATAAAAATTAACTTCTGAACATATACACATAAGCTATGTTTCCATCCACACGTTTTTATCCGCATTAAGTGATATCGAATGAAAAATGCCTTATGGAAACAGTAAAATTCGATTGAATTTCATGAATATCGGCTCAAATGAAATACGTTCGGTCTCATCGGATTTTATCTTGATTGATATACAGCTTATGCAATAAACGCTAATGGAAACGTTATTATGGCACGATCCATTTTGCCTAGCAAAACTTTGTTCGCAAATGTTTGCTTGAATGTTGTGCAATTCGGTGAAAAAAAAGGAATGGAAACACCTTAACATGTCTCAAATCAATTCAATATACCAATTTGATCGCAAAACAGCATGTGACTTCATTACGCACAGGTTTTTATTCACTTTAAAGCCGTTTGATGGAAACACACTTTCACCAGCTTTATTTGCATGAGGTTTTTTTACCGAACTTCAGATAATTCGATTGACAAGTGGATGGAAACTTGGCTCTAGTTATAATATGACAAATGAAAAAAAAAAAAAGAATCAGTAGGGGATTTGACAAGTATACTTTACCTCATCTCTTTACTGTATCTTAACAGCACTCAATTTCCTACTCAGCAACATATTATTTTCCTAATGAACTCTTTTCTTTCGTGCTTCACCAGCAATGCTGGTTTCATTTTGACATGAGCAAGAATACACGCTATGGATTTTTCCATAAACACATGAAATAGAGAAGAGCTTACCAGTTAATCACTTACACGCTCTACAAAAACGTGTTTAATTGGAAAGTTATCAAATAACTCAGGACACAGTATGCCTCCTGAAAGCGGATATTGATTTCAGGTTCCCAGAGCTATTGCACAAATGCCATCTCCAAGAGAGCTTCCCATCAGCGGCCGTCAACGAGCGCACAGACAATGATTGATCTTTTACAAAGTGGATGACCATTGATCATTACTCAATCATGGAGATGATTCCAGCCTGTAAAATGTCCCTGTCTAAACAGGTCATTCATCTTTGGATGTCACCGCTGTCACAATGGCTTCATAACAACAACAACTTCCACCAAACGGGCAAATGTGCAGCGATTACTCTGCCCGCTCTGCCAGCACGTCGCTGGTTAGGAAAACCCGCAAACGTCAGATTTAATTTGCCCAGATTCCGTCTAAAGTTGATATCTCATGCGAGAAAATGTTCCCCTGGATTGCTACGTTTTCCAGTTCTTCAAAATCATGAATGCAAAACGAATGCTCGGCGAAGTATGAACCGAGCAATTGCAAACAAAGTTAAGGCATGCTACAATTCACATAATACATTTCATGCTGCGGACTTTAAGGGCTGGATTTGGATAACGGTTCTATTGTGCCATGCCGTATATCTGTCTGCGCTCAATCAGATATGCCAGTTTGCACCTGCTGGGCCAATAATTTGGTCCTGCCAGACCTGGCACTGCTGCGAGTGTAAATTAGAGAGACGATTTTGGACTCAGGGCCTGAAATGTCTGACATCTTGGCATTTATTCCCTGCTGATCATCAGTAAACTGCTATGGACAGCTGATCCAGACCTTTCCTTATGAAATAATGGCAAGTAATTAGTTTAAAGGAACCAGGTTATATATAGTTCTGTAGTAATTTAGTCTTATAGAACAGTAATTGAGTATTTTGTGAATCTATTCATTTGAATGACATGAAAATACATTCATTCACTCATGAAAAAAGGCATCCGTGTGGTTTTATGAAGAACATTCTCCATTCCAAAAAAACATTTCTTCAGATTAGTCTTCACACTAAGAAAAAATAACTTTTCACTGAAAGGTTCTTTGGGAACCAAATTATTTTTTTCTATGCCATGCATCAACTACAGAAATCCTGAGAAACCCTTATGTTGTTCTAAACTTTCGTACTTCTGTAGAAAAAGATGAAATAATGCATAATGTCCAGCTATAATGTCATATTTTTGTTTATAGGAATAAGGAAAGCCAAGGTCCACAAATCAGAAAAAAGCATCATAAGGAGCCATGAAACTACAAATATTCTCTTCCTCTGAAGCCCTCAAATGTCATTCATGCTCAATTTCAATTCAAATATGGTGTGTAGTAGTGAAAGTCCAAACAACAAAAATAAAAATGGGTGGAAAATGTACAAAATTACTTAAATTGTACTCTAAAAAATGGTTGGTTGTTATAACCCAATTTTGGGTCAAATATGGATGAACTCACCTGTTGTGTTAAAAAAAATAAAATAAAAAAAAAATAAACCAACAGTTCGGTTTGGCCATATTTGACAAAACCATGGGTTGAAGCAACCCAGAATTTTTTAGTGTGTGTATTGTCTCTGTTGCATATAGAATTGTGTGGTTTGAAAAACATATACTCACCCCTGCAAACAGTTCAAAACATCGAGACAAATCAAAGAAAAGGGGGCGGGAATATGTGAACCACTAAATGAATTCAGTGTATACAGAAAAATAAACGTTCATGGCTCAGTAATGTCAAACATGCCTTCTATGGTGGTGTGTTAGAGAGAAATGCAACCAGGTTTAAAACAACTTGAGGGTGAGCGAGAATAATGGGCGAGAAGTTCTCTTAAAATATCATACAGTAGGAAAAGCTCAGTTACTTGACAGGATCAGTCAGGAATATTTGTGATTTAAACAATCACGTGTGTGTAGCTGATTTATGATCCCAGTGGGCTGGAAGGTTATCAGACCTTTGAAAACACATTTATCGCTCCTGGACATCCATGGCTCCTGTTCAGAAACAGAGTTCAAGGTGTGTTATCAGAGGATGTGCCTGATAATGTCCTAAAGCTGTCGTTTGATGTTTGGCTGGTATTAATATTAATCTTGTGTGATTAAACTATATCTGTTGCAGGTGCCAGCTTTTTACGGAGTTATTGTTCTCCTGACACAAAAAGCAGCTGTAAACAGTAAGCATCAATCAACATAATGCTTACTCACAATATACCTTACTTTGACAACATTACAGTGCATTTTTCTTGCAGAAGTTACCAGGATGCACTGCAGCTAAAAAAAAAATCATTCAAAATGTGCAGACGACTCAATATTAATGTTAACTAGACTTATATTTAAGTAAAAAAATCAATAAAAAAACGATAATACTGTATATATATATGTTCTTTTTTTTTTTTTTTTTTTTTTTCAGGTTTATATTCATTAATACTCAACTTTTTGTAAAGTGTGTTCAGTTCCATTTCAGTCAGGATGCTCCCTTAGAAGGTAGCTGCCCATTTAGACCGTAGACTTCAAGGCAGCTTGCTAGGTTTTGAAACGGAGCTGCACAATGACACTTGTGTGTTGTAGCTTGTAAGAGTGTGTGTTAGGGTTGAAATATGACAGTGGTCAGCAGTTTGCGTTGACAAGCATGACAGCTATTTACAGCTAACTCGTCTCTCAGGGCTATTTGAGAACACATTTGTGCATTAGGGTCACTTAAGAGTAGCATGCCTCCTTTTCCCTTAAGATCAATACTGTTGAAGTAGACATCACCTGCTCCCTTTATCATGTGATAATTGCTGATGCTTCCTACACATACTCTTCTCCTTTCCCTTCCAGGAGAGGGCAGCTTTGACAGCCAGACTTTTTTACTATTTACAAATCTTGCCCATTTTGCAGCATGACAAGAACCGCCCACTAATACAGATCAGACTAAGAGGCCTGTTTTCACTGTTTTCAACAAAAAACTGAAAACTTTTCATGCATTTTGGTGTTCATTTACACATATGATAAAGGCGTTTTGGGGGTCAGAAAACAGACATTGCAACAGAAGTGCAAATTTGTGAAAGAATTGCTGTTAAACAAAAATACCAAATTCTGACAGTATCATACTGTTTTAAAACAGTACTGTATAAAACAATGCATTCTGGGCAATATACCATTATCAGCGCTGTGAAAAGTACAAAAACACGAATTTGTGAAAACAGTAACATCATGCGCAATATGTGTTCAGACGACAGACATGGTCAACACGACCCTCGTTCACACGGATCCATGAAAACTACTAAAAAAAATGCTGTATTATGCATGCCGTGCCAGAAGTTGGCGATGTCACTATACGCGGCTATGGACTGAACATGCAATACGCATGCATTCAAAATAAATTCAAATTCAGGAATTGAATTGGAATTTAAACACATTCTTAGTTCAATTATGAACGGCATTCAACTGTGTTAGATTCTAAAAACTGCATGAATCATAATAATTAAAAAAGAATTAGCAAACCGCTGTTGAAACAGTTTCCGATGAAATATAGGATGTCACAATGCAGGACTGAAAGATAGATAGAAACGTTGAATTTCTTGTTATTTCTGCATGCATTCTACATGAGACAGTCAGTAAACAGTGCCGTCTGAAGGGGTTACTGCCCAATGCATGAGGGTTTATTCCATAGTTTAGGTGCTGTTGTTCACAGAGCCAAACATCAGCAAGACTTGTTTCCCCCTGTGGCCGCTTTATTTTTGATATTCTAGTGGGCATTTGGCTTGTAAAACTGGCTGCCACTGAACTCAGCGTGCATTTGAGAGCAATGAATACAACGCCTGAAGCCAAAACACGCAATACAGACTCACAAACACACACATATAACACACTCACCACCTTTCAAAGAATGTCAAATGACTTTAAACATTAATTTCCACAATCTGCTTTATCATTGCAGGGTTTGCTAACTTCTGCATGTATTTAACCACAGTCTTTTTTTGTACTGTCTCGCAGACGTCTCCAAACTAAACACATCCTGGTCTATGCAAAATGCTGATAAGTAGCCGTGCTGTATCAGCTGTAGCAGAAGCGTATCTTCAAATATTCAGACACTGAAATCCCTTTCCTTTAGTGGTGGTAGACTCATTTTCCTCTGCACTGCAGGTGTCTGGCCATGATACAGGCGTGGGATACAGTGAGAGATAATGCTTATTCTCATGAACTATTGCTGAGCATTTTGATTGAACTGTCAGATCAAGTTGCTATTCTAACAGGAAATCTGTCAAGCACGCTTTCTCACCTCATGTTTATTTTCTGTCAAAAGCCCGGGCCATTTCCTTCAAATGTCATTGTGCTCGAGTCCACATATCACCCATCCTACCATCACCATGTCCGTTCAGCTTTCTCAAAAACTGTTTGCAGAGATTTAATTCATTGCACGTCAAATGTGAAATTTGGTTTGGGTTCCCGGGAGAAAAAAAAGTGTTAATCAGAGGTTGCTCTTTCACAGCTCGGGAGACTTTATGGAGCTCACAGATTTTTTATTTAATTGTCTTATCTATCAACTATGTCTCAAATGTTTCCCCTAAAATTCCCTAGAAAAAATTATATATAAAGAAATATGGTTTTAAAAATATATTTTTTTAACTAAATGAACAATAAATTATCATATAGTAGGAATATAGTGTTACACTTTATTTGGTAAAACTATTTTACAGTGTCCTTGTTACATGTTACAAGTTACTATAATTACTATAAATTGTGGATAATTACATGGACCTAACCCTAAATCCAACCCTAATCCTAACCATAACCCTATAGAAAGTACACGTTGTTAATTATTATTACTTAGTAGTATAGTTACACGGTCATCTTAAAACAATAGAGTGAATGGTGCCTAGTTTAACATGAATTGCAATAAATGAAATTATAGATGAATTAGGACTTAGTTCCCCCAAAAATAAAAATGGTGTCAGTAATGACTCACCCTCCTCTTGTTTCAACCCCGTAAGACCTTCGTTCATCTTCGCAACACAAATTAAGATATTTTTGATTAAATCTCAGAAGTAGTGCTTCTGTGTTGTCCGTCACATGCCTTACACACATGACCAGCGTCGGCCAATAGTGAGCCTACGCGTGACGTACAACACAGAGGCACTACGCTATTACACTACGTGAACTGACAAAAGGCCCACAGAGAAGGAAATAAATACTTGAAATAAAGTTGTTATTTTACGCACAAAAATTATTCTCGTCGCTTGATAAACTTAGGATTGAGCCACTGTCGTCACTTGGACTATTTTAACGATGTCTTTAATAACTTTTCGGGGCTGTCAAGTTTCAATCCCTTAGAAGCCTATGGAGGAGTGATCCAGCTCTCCGATTTAATCACAAATATCCTAATTTGTGTTGTGAAGATGAACGAAAGTCTTACAGGGTTGGAACAAGATGAGGGTGAGTAATTAGTAAAAGAATTTTCATTTTTGGGTGAACTATCCCTTTAAGCAATTAAAATGTATTAATAAACATGTCAAATTATTGTGATAGCCCTATTACCAGGTTTACAATAACATAAATGAACCTATGTAATTGTTGTCATATGCTCATAACCTGCTCTTTAACCTCTTGTAATGGAGTTCGACATGCTCTAAGCCTTTTTCCCATCAGTAATGAACTCAATCAACACATTCCCATCCATTCGTCTGGGTTTAGATTTAAACAGAAGGCCTTTGCATGTTAAGGGAGAATCCTGTCACTAATTGGAGCAATGCAAAGGCCCTTAATGAAAACGAGGAAACAATATGAAATGGGAAACAGTACAAATGTCCCTGTGTTTAAAATATACCCTCAGAGGAAACTTGTGCTTTGACATTAAAGCAAACAAATCCATATGGTAGGTCTGGACGCCTACACATTAAGAAATGTGTGACAGCAGCTCTCTGCGATGAAATTGAATTACTGTATGCTTTGAAATCCAAAAGCGACGGAACGAATGCGAGGGCTAGACAAAGAGCGAGCTCGCCCCGTTTCTAATGTCTGAGGAGTCGGCCAAGCCGCAGCTAGAAAGCACATCTTCGATGGTGGTCCCGTCCTCGTGCGGGAGAGCTATCAGCAGAGTTAAAGTGCGACGTGCAGGGCATTCTGGGAATTAAACGTGTCACAAGTCATTAACCCTGAGCTTAGTGTGGGATGTGTGGACGCCCATAGGCAGGGCAGAAAGTTATTGATCCGCTACATACTGGACCCTGATGCCGGGAGCGAGGTTAAGGCAAAGGGGACGTTACCGTGAAATCCACAGCTGCTCTCCTCCGTTCTCACCCTGATGTGGGGTCTATTCCTCTGGGTGACCTCAAACTGAGTCAGCCAGACCGTGAAGAGACTGTAAATGTCTCATTCAGTCTGTAATATGTTGCTGTGTCTTCTTTTAGCAGTCCTGCTATAGTGTGCATGAATGTTGGTCATTTATTAAAGTGATAGTTCACACAAAAATGAAAATTCTGTCATTAATTACTCACGCTCATGTTGTTTCTGAACCCGTAAGACTTTCATTCATCTTCGAAACACAAATGAAGATATTTTTGATGAAATCTGAGAGCTTTCTGTCCCTCCATTGACAGCTACGCAACTACCACTTTGACGCTTCAAAAATATCATAAAAAGATCATAAAACTAATCCATATGAATTGAGGGGTTTAGTCCAAATTTTCTCTGAAAAGACTCAATCGCTTTATATGATGAACATATTTAATTTACTCTTTTATTCACATTTAAAGAAGCCAAGAAACAGACACTGTGGACTAAACTGTACATAATATTTTTTTTTTGCCTTTTGTTTCATAATACATTTGATTTATATAACCCTTTTGCTGATTTTTAAAGTGTTACAAAAACACTGAAGTGTTTAAAGTGTATGTAAAGTGTACATACAGGACAGGGGATTTCTACACAATATGCATAAACGTACAATATAAAAAAAAAATTAAATATCTTGGAAATAGTAGCCAAATCGGTTGTTTAAATTGTCATTGAATTCTGCACAATACATAATAAATAGCATATTTTATCTCTGAAGCAATTTAAAAAAATGTAGACCAGTCTTATCATTACTGATGTGGTGCTTTACAAAATCATCCTTCACAAACTGCAAGACTGATGGATATATCAGTTAAATTATCAAAATATAATAATATTTGCTTCCATCGAGGGTTCTCACATTCTTCTACGATACAGAAAACACACTATGCCAAAACACACACTGCTTTTTAACTATGGCACCGTTACATAATCAACAGCACAAAACATAATGCATGACAAGTGTAGTCCGATTCCTGAGTAAATGACTATTCTGAGTCTGCTCTTTTTTTTTTAAATCAAATCACTGCTTAGTCCGGTTCCTGAACAAATGACTCTTGTGTGTACGTTCTTATTGGTAACCGTATATCAAAATCATACAGTACGACCAGTGTAGGCTGTTTCTGGAACCAATGACTGTTAAGAGGCACTTTTTTTACTGTATCAAGTCATACAGTGCAACTAGTTAGTCTGATTCCCAAAATGACTCTTATGTGTTGGTTCTTTTTTTGTGAATCAAAACCATACATCAGACCAGTGTGGAACAATTCCCGAACGAATGACTTGGTTCTTTTTCATGAATCAAAAGGTGGATTCCTAAATTATTCAATCGTATGAGCTGCTTCTTTTTAGTGGATCAAATCACACAGCGCAATAACTTAACACAACTTTATATCCTATAGAAAGTATCTCATCAGTTGGCAGAGGAATTGCTTTTAATTTAATTTCTGATTCAAGAGAATTCAGAAGCAGAATTGATAAATTCCTTATGATTCTCATGCAGAGCAGAGTGCAATGCAAACCTCCATGGACAAAAGCAACTGCCAAATGCATAAATGTGAACATTGTAAAGGTTAAGACTTAGAGTTTGATCAAATTTGTGCCCTTGAACGAGGCACCAGGCAACTCCCGGTGGACTGTCCCATAACTGTTGTGACTTTTCTGAAATAAATTCCACATGCTTGTGTGGTGATAAATAAAGATTGTAGATTCTCTTTGCAATGGTTCCATCATTCCCCTCTGACCAGGAGACAACTGAAGCATCAAAAGCAAAGACTCAAGTCTGAGACCAATCCATCACAGGGGGGGGGGGGGGGTTCTGAACGGGAGTCTCTCCTGTGTGTGACCACAGTAAGAGACGCACAACATCAATCGGGAAAACATTTTCCCAGAGACTTTGCACTAAGAGCATCGTGAGGATGTCTGCCGAGACCCGGCTGACACTCGGGTAAATAACACTGGGAAAGAATGATGTCACATCAAAAGCAATTTGATCTCAAGGTGCAGAAAATGAAAGGGGAGAGAAGTGTTGTCAGACTAAAAGGAGTGTGAGGAGAGGAGAACGTTCAAACACATCCAGCAATGTAAGATTTAATTTGCTTGCGATAGAAATTCCACAGGAGTGTTGTCATAAGACCAGCGAAGCAGCTAGAGATGCCAAAACTAAAAATAACAGCCCTTTCATGACTGTTACTCCTATTAAATCAATGATGGCTTTATTATAACTTTCAAAGACAGGAGTGTGATGACATCTCTTCAAATTAATCTTTCCACAGTGAAATGGCTGACTCTTTTTAGTGAAGCGCTGTTGTATTATTGTTCACACAAAGGGCCCTATCATACATCCGGCGCAATGCGGCGCCAGGCGCGACGCAAGTGGTTTTTACTAGTTTCAGCCTGACGCAGTTATCATTTTCATGTCCTGCACCACGTTGTTTAAATAGTAAATGCATTTATGCCCATTTGTGCGCCCATGGATGTGCTGGTCTGAAAACGAGGTGTGTTCAAGCGCATTGTTGGCGCATTGCTATTTTGAGGCAACTGAAATAGACTGCGGCATTTTTTTTATTTATTTAAAGGACGCATTAGTAATATGAGCCTATAGGCGGGTGCACAACACACGTACACTCTGCTTATTACACACACCGGGCACACAAACTGTGTTATTAGCAGCACACAAACTGAACAAATATTAAAAATAAAAGGATTACAATGTAAAAGATTATTATTGTGTACATAAATATATGGTGGAATCCGGCTTGTCCCGTTGATGGTCCCCTTGTCCCCTTTTAACCTCGTGCATGAGCAGATCCGTTTGCTCTCAGAGGAAGCATTTAGTCTTTCCACTTGCAAATTCCGTCATGTAAATAGCGAATCCACCATGGCACGAGTGCAACTGGCTTTTAAAGGGAATGGAAGATGAGACTGATTGATTTATTGCATGTAAAGCCCAAAACACACCCATTACTCATTAAGAGAATAGAGAAAACCATTTTAGACCATTTACTAGTGTCCTGTTGTTAAACTAGTAAAAGTGGATTCTGGCACGCTCTAAGTGCGCTTGTGCCGTGTGCTTAAGACCATGCGCTTAGATCGTTAAAATAGGACCCATAGTGTTATCGTACAAACCCTAAAGCTAGAGTACTAAAGTTCTTGGACCACATCGTGTACCTTTCTCAACATATGTCTTGTGCTATTAACATATTAAGTAATCAGACTTACTAAAAAAGTTTAAAAAAAAAAAGAAAAAAAAAGTGTCTACATATGTACATATCATGTCCTCTACAGTGAGTATGAGATGATGCCCTCAGGTAGAAGGTACAGGTTACCAAACTGTAGACTGAATAAGTTTAAATTTTCATTTGTACCACTCTCTATAAAAATATTGAACAACAACAAATAGGGTGTGTGGTTAGTTTCCAAGGTGGTAAAGTATGTGTAGGTAATTATGTTATGTGTTATGTTATGTTGTGTTGCATCTGCTATCTCGAATGCCCAAGATGAATTTCTCCGTCAGGAGACAATGAAGGCTAATTAATCAATCAATCAATCAATCAATCAATCATCAATCAATCAATCAATCAATCAATCAATCAATCAATCAATCAATCAATCAATCAATCAATCAATCAATCAATCAATCAATCAATATCCAGTTATTTATATTATATTTCTGTCATGACCACTCTCTAAGAGATTGGCATGGTAATGGATGTGGCAATGTTAAAGCTGCCGTCGGCAACATTTTTTTGATCATATTCAGTGAATTCGACACTATAATCCGACAGAACAACATAAATAAAGTGGTTTTTAGAAAAAAAAAACGAGTTTCTAACTCCACCTGGAGCGTGTTATTTGTTTTGCAAAAATCCACAGCTCCCGGTTCATCGGGTCCAATCAGCGCAGGGGGGTGTGAGATCTGACTGTCAATCACAGATCGGGCACATGCCACCCCTCGCGCACGTTACAATCACATGCACACGCCTGAAGTTCGCGCAGTAACGAAGAGTGATGGCGGATGTATCTCGCTTTCAAAACACTAACAGATCAAGTAAGCTCATTTAGAGTATAAATGTTGTTAGCAATTGCAATCTATCGGTAGCCAAGGCAGCATACCTGCAAATACTCCATGGTGTTGATGGATGCTGATGAGAATGGCGCGTTCACAGAAAACCTGCACACGAGTCGGTGGGAGGGTATCCGTTGATAGTGGGGGAGGGGCATGAGAGTTGTAAACATTCAAAATTTTGCCTAAGTCCACTCAATCTGCCAGACTTGCCGACTGGAGCTTTAATGTATTTGGTCTTGGCGGAATAGATCTGCTATGCTGCTGCAGAGCAAGAATGAGACTTGCTACTGCCAATACATTCACAGACATTGCTGTAAGCATGTAAGACATGCTGTTACTGCAAATGAAACATATATGAAATAACACATCCCTGTTGCAGATCTATACAGGTGGAGCTGGGGAAGGTGGAGGGTTTCTAAAAGTGCCCTGCAGACTGCTAACAACAGCACTACCAGTATTTGAATATTAAGCCGCAGCTCATTGGCCGCTGATAAAAAAGCAACCAATCAGCTGCAATATGTAAATAAAGATGTGATCACTACCAATGAGTCAAGGACCTGTTAGAGCCTGTGCTATAATGCCAGAACTTGGTATGTTATTCTAAATCCCCTTTGAAAATGAATGGTAACCATAGTTTTCATTTTGTCTGACTTTTAGCAAAATTATGGTTACTATGGTAATTTATTTGAAAGAGAATTAGAATACAAAACAATAATGAGACTAAAAGATGTGTTTCAGATCAATATTTGCTCTCAAAAGCGCTGGGTCCTCTCTCAGGCAGCCTGTGTCATTCTGGGCCGGGCCGCTAAACGACAGCTTTACTTACGCCTGACAGCCTGTCGCCACTCACAGATCAGGTCTGTCTCCTGCATATATTCTAATTGATACAGAAACCGTGAAAAGCTATTCTGCGTGTCCATCAATCTCTCATCTGCAGACAGCAGGTTGAGGAGAAATGTATTCTGGGGCAAGGAAATATGAGGAAATATATGCAGCGGCTTGTTATTTAACAGTCTCTTGAATATTGAAGTGGAGGAGGGACGGTAATGCAACTGTGGTATCCTTCTCATAAAGTGCCTGCGGTCACTCGTCTCAGCACATGAGGGAGTGGATATACACATTCTTTTGCATAATGCATCCCAGCATGCCCTGTATCTGAAAGAAGTATTTTCTGAGAAAACAGGGAATTTAGGAATATAGTATGCATGATATCTTTCAAAGCTCTGCACCACGGGCAAAATATGTATTTATATATGTAGACATGTCCTAAAACACAGAACGCTGAAAACAAGCAAACGATTGATCAAATATTTCTGTGACTCCTGGGTACTACAACAGTTGCAAAATAAAGGCAGTCTCATAAAATACCTGTGATTTTGGTGTCAGTCCATGATAGACAAAATGCACAACGCTTTGGGATTAAAATTTTTATTTTACATGTGACAGAACATTTAAAAAAAATTATAAGGAATAATTTGGAAAGAAAGCCACATTGAATTTTACATCAAACTCTTTCACAGCTGTATATCATCACTTGGTATATATAGATTTACCCTGTTTTTCTCAATGCCTATGATAAATCGAACACCCTGCAATTTATTTCTCGTGGCATATGAAATGAATTCATGGACAGTGTATACAAGGTACAAAAAGGATTTTTAAGGAATTTTATAGTGATAAGAGACCCCCAAAAAAGGTGAATGTTTAAGGTCTGGTTTTACAGACAGGGCTTGGATTAAGCCAGGAGGTCTTAGTTTAAATTGAGTAGCTAAAACATCTCTTTGAAAATAAAAACATTACTGGTGTGCATTTTGAGACAAAACAATGGCACTGACATATTTTAAGACATGTCAGAGCAAGTTGCTTTCAGTTAAGACTGCTTAAACATGCATTTTAGTCTTGGACTATAGGCTTATGCCGTGTACATGTGAAACAAGTCATAAATGTCTATTTCTGAAGTTTATAAGTCTCATTGTTCTTTTAATGATCATGGTTATTGCATGTTTGGCCTTTTTTGCTGAGGTCAAAAGCGTAGGATGACTAAGAAATATTAAAATATATAACTTGGTCCAAATGAATGTAATGCAAACGAATTAATGTAAATGAATTAATACATTATTAAAGGAATATTTCACCCCAGAATAAAAATTGTGTCATCATTTATTCACCCTAAAGTCAAGGATAATGGGCATATAGATAGGCAAAAAACGGACATAAGAGTGAATAAATTATGTTAAATTTACATGCTTAAAAGGGACCTATTATGCTAAATTTGAACATAAATTGTATTTCAGGAGCATACATAACCATCCTATAATGTTAAAACCACCTACTGCTCTTTTTTAATCCCCATAAATCATAAGCAGTGTCTCAGAACAAACCTGGGGTGCGTTTCCCGAAAGCATCGTTAGCCAACTATGGTCGCAAGTTGGTCGCAATTTCCATTGAACTCTATTGGTAACGACGGAACTTGCGACCATAGTTGGCTAACGATGCTTTCGGGAAACGCACCCCTGTTTGAAGATTCTAGCTTTTTTAACATCACATATCCTTAGGCCCCGCCCACGACTGTTGATAGACTGTGCCCTATTAGCATAGACCCCCCCCCCCCCCAACCCCCAATCTTCTTTTGTGTTCAGTGGGAAAAAAAAGATTCATACAGGTTTGAAACAACTTTAAGGTGAGTAAATGATGACAGAATTTTAATTTTGAAGTTGGGTCAATCGTACGAATTCATACGAATTAGCCACCTTGTAAAATTCGTACGAATATGCATTATGTGCTTCACTCAATATTCATTCTCTAAGACAAAGACATAACATTGTATAATTTCTTGTAATGACTAGATCCCTTTGATATATGAGAACATCTCAGATGTGACAAAAGGAATTGATAAGGAACCGATACACAGGGCAACATCAACACGACTACATACTGTCAATGAACTTTTAGTTCACAAGTTCACACTTACAAATAAGTCAGATAGAATAAATGCATGTTTGGCGTGCTGTCCGAGGAGAGGGCTCCGGGCTCAGTATGCGGCCCGAACCCAGAGTACTCCCCCCATATTCCTGACTGTGAAAATAAGCCAGGAGTGAGGAGTCGGGGTGGTGGAGGGATGCTGGAACTGTCAATGAATGTTATATATATATGCTTCCACTTGCGCTGATAGGGTGGACATGTAATTGTTTGGTGATGAGTTGATTGAAATGATTTATTTGAACGTGCTCCTCCCGAACCTTGTTTATAAAACATCATTTAAAATGGTCTCTTTTGTCTATGTCTGTCCATTATTAGAAAGACAGTGGCAGGATATAGACAACGATTCTCATCTCCTCCACACATGACTGCTGGAAAATAGATCTGCTCTCCGGCATGTCTACTCTCATTAAGTAAATGTCAGTAAGGGTAAAGACGACCTCTCGCCGGACAATAAAGAACTGCTGGATTCATCTCATCTGTTTTTTCCAATTGCTTTTCTTTCCCTCTTTAGTTTCTGCAGAGAAAACCCAAAGAGAATCCACATGCTACCTGTACTATATTGATTTAGAGATAAGTATAAATGATCTCATGTTGAAAATAGTATGCCATGGTGCACGGGTGGTATACTATTTCTGGTAGATTATTGAAATGCGTATACTTTTTGAACAAATATTATTCACAACCACTCGCACTACAGGAGAAAAGTTTGGTATGACTTGGTATAAATCTGACACGAGTAGAAACAACATTTTACTTCTGTAAGTGGAACAAGACGTTAAACGAGAAAATGTCAAATGGAGATGTAAATGTCATGAATTTAGATAGACACTTACATGCAACCACATACAATATGCAACAGAGGGGTTTGTGGTATCAACATGAAAATGTTTGTATGTCCCTTCAATACAATACTTCCCATCACCAGGAAAATACATAATTGTTGAGCATCGTAGAAGTAAGAAAATTGGGGAGATTGTGTAAAATTATTAATGTAATGTCCATCTTGAAACTCAAAGCTGTTTAAAGAGCCTAAAAATGTTATGGAAATATATGGAAATCACTTGTTTCCAATTGTGTTGGCTTTTAATTTGTGTTCCAGCTGAATGCCGACCAAACCCATGTCAATTATTATTATTATTATTTTCTTCAAAATAAGCATTGTGACCTGGAAAATGGACGTGGGGTGTTATAGTCCAACTCTATAATTGTATCATAATTATTATTGTTATCTAAAACTAAACCCATACATAAAAATAGTATATAAAGAAAAAAAATGTATATTTTATTTCAGCTAGTTGCCAAGGAAACATTTCTCACATAATTTCTCATTCTCTAAAACTATATAAAAACACTGGTGTGTATCTAATCACTCTTGAGGTGTTCAGCTGGACTGTGCTAAATCAACGAACTCTATAACCAATGACATGTACAGTTCCCTGTTTAATTGTGTTTTAATTATTAATGCAAATTAATTGTTAATCTATTTCACCACTGAGCATGTTCCATCAGTCTGTGCACAGATGCCTCGGGATAAGCGTTATCTCACACTGCAGTGAATGATGGCACAGCGCTCTAATGGATTACACATCACAAAACTTCTTCAATGTAAACTTTGCAATATTCTACATAAAACTCTTTCAAGGTCTCCTCGAATTACAAGTACAGAAGGTGTGCCAAAAACTCACTGAATCTGTTCCTAAACTGGGCTGCATTGCATGCCTACATAATAACATACTCACTGATATGAAGCCTTATCAGTGACTCCCTACATAGCCAGCAACTGAACAGTGTTCCACACAAACCAAGACTCGATTTACAGTTCAGTCCAATGCAACATTATTATGCTATACTATTAATACTAAATGAAATGAAATTATGCATACTAACCCTAACTGCAGTCAAACTTAAAAATATTCAGACACCAGATATCATTTTTGATATTCTTTTACTAGTGGGTGCAGGACACTATAGTTCATTTATGTAAGTGAGGATAGCAAAATAAAATAAACTGTGACTTATTATACCCAAATATTCTTCATACAGTGGACTACCAGCTTGGTAATTGGTTGAGCTAAATTGGTATTTTCTAATGGTGTACTTAAAGGGCACCTATTATGGAATTTTGAAAATTACCTTCCATGTAGTGTGTAAAATAGATCTAAGTCAACAAAAACATCCTGCAAAGTTTTAAATATGAAAGTTCACCGTATACAAAGTTATTGTCTCTCAAAAGTCGACTCTGAGTCGCTGATATGAATCGATAGACGAACAATGCTTTTTCTCTATCTAGATGACGTTAACTTGACAAGTTATTTGAATAAGATACGCCCACTCATTGCGTCTAACAGTGAAATATCAACTGATTTGATAACTCTGAGTTCTTGTCATATTGTATTACCATTTTCTAAACTGTAGTGAATAAACTGTGATAATGTGAGAAATGTTGAAGGTGTCTGAATAAATTTTGGTTTGACTATGCAAAGCATACCTGTGATTCTGCCTAAGAATTTGACCAAAAAGAGGTAACAGCACAATTTAAGAATGGCCTTCGCACGAGGGGCGCACTAACGCCCTGAAGAGGAAGCTGGAATGTGTTTTGAAACATTAGCATCGGTGTAAATTGGAGATGAAGTTTGTCTTTGGTTGCTCTGACCTTGGATTCACAGCAGGCCATGTAAACATGCTACGCCTGAAAGCAGTGTGAGAGAAGATGTCAAGCCATCTAATTGAATAATTGTCCCAACAGTTCTCATGTTTGCATCTGTCCTCCCCATGCGCTGATCAGTAGACAGACATTTATCATTATTCCATCTCTAGTCTCATTTGAAAGTGATATCTGCTCTCCTTATATCCATCTTTACTGTTCAACTATGGTATCTGCAGTCTAATTTGTCATAGGTACGTGCGTATGGAGGGTAGAAAAACATAACTGAAAGGAAAATGTGTCAGATACGTAAATTAAATGAAGTTTCTTGCTCTTTTTCAGCTGTGCTCATTTCCAGTGATGTGTCTCCTTCCAGACAGAATATCCGTGATGACACTAAATGGTGTTCAGATGAAACTGTTTACATACGCTGACTGTGAACTCAACACAGTTGCATTGATCATAATCATGAGCGACACGAAATGTCTTTCCCTTTACACATACTGCAAAACAATGCAACAGAATAGATTTTACTTTGTTTTCAGAGTAGGTCTATTATGAAATACATTTTTTAGATATTGCTGTTTTATGAGAAAAGCATATAAATGAGTTCAAAGCTATACAGGCATGGAATGAAAGACACTTTTATGGTTTGTTTTTTTTAAGTTTTTTTTTAAGCTAAACCATGAAACCATGACACGAGGTATGCAATTGTATCTTTGGTCTTTGTGCCATTAAAACATCAGCGTAAACAGATTTAAACACCCTTCTCATTATAAACAAAGCATGTATTTAATCAAGCTCCAAATACACATGGGCAAATGCATTTTAATATTCCTGCCTCCAGAGCAAGACATCAATGAATAATTTTACATCATCGCATCATAGGCCCCGCACACTGGCATTCAGTCGCTTAACTGCTGATATTTGCTTATACTGGATGTGAGCAGCCCATTATAATCACTGACGCTGTCTACACTGGATACAGTATACAGGTGCACATTCAGTTTAAGAAATAATCTATACGGTTGAGTCTGCTGGCAACAGGACAAATAGAAGAGTGAAAGAACATTCGTTTTTAACACGTCCAGTTTATACAGCTCGTCCACATCACACATCAGAAGGATCCAAGCATCAGAAACAAGTGGATGGTTTATTTTAATGCCGTCCCAGATTGCATCTGAGGATTATGTTTGTTTGGAGCATTTTTTATTTTGTAATGGAGGAACAGTCTAATGGAGAGTTTGCAAAGAAACCTTTTATGAAAGTTGAAGCAGCCAACTGTATTGGATCTGACAGCAAACCCATATATGATATCATAATGCTTTGTCTGTAAATGACGGATTTATATAGATAATGTTTTTAAAACACTTACTTGCAATAGCGATTGGGCGTTGATACGGTTTCCGACGCAATGACGGCAGCCAATCATAATAGTGGCTGTTTACTGACAAGCCTTAAAGGGGGGAAAACAGACAGAGGGTCAGAATGAGGGTATATTTGTATTTTTTGTGCATAACACTTTAGTAACATTAATAAACCTCAGAGAACATTTTAAAATAATAATAATACATTTAAAAAATCCATGTCATGGCCCCATTAAAGTAGTCAGAGACACACATTGGCCACATACACACTGTTTCAGGAGTTACAACAGCATTCATGTAAATATGAAAGTACATTATTAACCATCTCTGTTGTAATGTGCTCTAAAAAAAGTTTCTAGAACACTATTATAATATTCAGTGAATTTGCTTTACAGTGCTAGGAATATCTCATCATTCTGAGCTTGAAAGAGAAAGTTCATGCATCACTGCATGGTAACAGTTCATACTGAACATATGGATATGAGGAACAATTAACACATGGTAAGTGTCTCTTCATGCTTTTAATTATACAGGCTGTGTGAAGCCCTTGAGATCGTATCGTCAGGGAGAGCAGAACTTTCTCCATGTAGACATTGTGTGTCTCCTTCAGCAGAAAGCACTCTTTGTTCATGTAACCATGGAAATGGTCTTGGCTCTTACAGACGCTCACTTTCAATACTTTCAACATTCAAGGCTTAGTCAAATATATAGTAAGTACTTCCAACATGGCCATGTTTGTTCTGTTGCCGTTGAAATTTAATTTAGTGTCTAACTTGGAGGTTTACTGACCAAATAATACTCAGACGGTTTAATCTATCATTATCAAACTATCAATGCATGTACATGTTCTTCTTTTCTGCAAGTGAACTGTTAAACAGTGTCAGTCACAGGCTTAATTCACACATTTCCAGCTAAATTCGCTGGTGAAAATGTATTTTATTAAAATGAATTGATGACTGGATTTAAATGGAGTTTTGCGGTTTACAGCTTGACACGCAACCTTCCTCTTTCCAGTCTCAGAGCAAATTAAATCAACAACAGCTGGAAAATGAACGATTAAAAAGGGTAATGAAAGAAAAAAAGGGTACAATCAGTCAGCTGCAATTAAAAAAGCACAAGAAATCATGATCATCTCATATATGTAAAAGTTTTGCTGCAATACATGTTTATTCTAAAATGTTTTACTTATTTCAGTATGCTCTCAAAGATTGTCAACTAACTCTAATTAGAGTATTAGTGGACTGTTAGGGTTAATAATTTAGCATGTACTTGCAAAGTTACTTATAGTTAGTATAATGTATGTTGGGGAGCATTAAAATAAAGAGTTAGCATATTAAGACGACATGCTACTAATACTCTACTGAGAGGTGCAAAGTTACTTTGTAAAAATACAATAATATCTCAATGATACTAAAATAACACTGGTTGCATGTCTGTCATTGGTTGCATAGACAGAAAATTGTCCTGGAGAAAAGTAAGCCTCATGAGAAACTACCCACAGCGCAAGATTAAAATTAGACAAAACTGCTTCTTATTAAACTGCTCGTTCTCTTATTACTGTAATTCTCTACCTTTCTTCATTGCCTCCTAAATGATGTTTAGTTTATAATGACTCAAAAGTCCAAAATGTTCAAAACCGATTTTCAAATGGGCCTTCTCAGCATCTTTAGTACGAGAATCTCAAGTTCTCTGCACTAGCTGGAACCATTTCTATGAAGATGTCAATTTGCCAACTAAACAAGCAGCCCTTTAGGCATCTTCCCGAATCGCTTGCTCTCATCACACGGAGGGGAAAACAACAACAACAATATCATCTAAGGCTGAATGAGAACTGTGTTTTAGTTAACATCTTGCTTTTTAGCAAATCCAGACATAAATCAAAATGCATTTAAATGCATTTAAACCCAAGGGAATGTTTTATTGTTCAGGGGTTTCTTTATAGTTCTCAGCTAGAATGCGAAATGTTCCTACCAAGGTGTTCATTAGAATTAGATTATACATTAAATAAATAAAAGACATGAATAAAAAATAAATATTGGAGAAATGCGACTATGTGAGACAAAAAACAATCAAATCGCTCAAAGCCTGAACCTTCATAGTTCTCAGTAATAATAAAATGTATAAATTGATATAAACGTCTGTCATATGTAAACTATTTAGGATGATTTTCTCTGAAGCAGGAGCTTTAAGCAAAAGTCTCCATTTTTCCTCCATGTAATCGTACTGCTATCCCGAATAAATTTGAGATTTATAAAAGAAGATCTTTAAAGATACAGAACACGTTATCTTTGGCATATATTGAAAGAGTCTCGGTAAGTTAACGTATGTGTTATTTTGTGACAGACGACCGACGGTGCAAGGATCAGACACATTCTGATTTATAATGACAGAGGTGACTGAATGTGCATTAATAATTTTAATCAACTTCACGAGTGGGTAAAAAGTGATTCCCCTCTCGGCAAACTTCACATGCAGTCAATCAGCGAGAAGCAGAGGGAACTTCAGGCAGCAGCTGAGGCCGAGGTAACCCCATTTCAGTGGGTTAACAGAAAGCAGTTTGGACATCTCTGTCTTGTTTGAAAAGTTGGAGCTGAACACTAATAGTAAATGGCTGTTCCAAACTTCGTAACCCAGCACAGCAACTATTGCTATTTATAATGTCAACTATGCTTTCAGGCACCCAAGATAGTAAATCCATGACCCTCTCATGACCCTTAAAACTTACATGGTTGTGTTGGTTTGATACACTGAAATTTTCACTCTGAAATTGCTAGGAAATTGAACAAACAATTACAGACAAAAGTAATGCATTGAATTAAATGTGAAACTTTTAAAAACTGAAAAAAGACGTACTCAATAATCTTTGTTTTATTTGCAACTTTAAAAATCACCTTTTATATTGTACCTTTAAGACATTCATTACCTCTTAAAGGTGGTCACTGATGTTAAATAAGTAGCAATTGCATTATTGTGATTCACAAATCAAGAATCAAACAAAGTGATCCATACTTTGGAAGCTGTAACATGAGAAGTGCTGTAATAAGTTCAAAGATTGTTCAGATGAGAAGCTAAAATACAGCTCAAAGTAAAAAATAGTGAAAGACGCATACATACAAAGTTCATATATCACATTTACAAGACTTTGGATGGATGGATGGATGGATGGATGGATGGATGGATGGATGATGTAATGTAAAGTCAATGCCCCTTACAAACACTGTGTAAAACTCTTGGTCATATTTTAAGGTGCTTTTCCGTGGATCACAGAAGGAGATGTTAGGCATAATGTAGGTTACTGAAATCTTCAGCATTTACTTCATTGCACCTTATTTTCCATACAAAGAAAGTAACTGCGGGTGTCATTCTGACAGACATACCTCAGTCATATGGGTTTGAAACAACATGAGGGTGAAAAAATGACAGAATTTTCATTTTGGGGTGAACTATCCCTTTAATGTCTTCAAAACTGTGCAGCACAACTCCTAAATGTGACCGCTTCATTGCATGAGTTTATATTTTAGTTTGCAGATAAATAAGTGCATTTGGTATTTAGCTATAATTTGAGTGCCGTTGATGCCTATCAGCCCCCGACCAACAAATTGCATTACGTCTTAGAAGAATAGAAAGGAAGCATCTGGAAAATTGTTCTTATGAAGTCTGCATCTGGACAAATCGGTTGCCTGACATGAAAGGCATCAAGTGGAGGTCAAGTAATAAAGACTGGATTGGTGCCTTTGATCTGCCAGCATCAAATACCCTGCAGGAGCAAGGACACTTTCCTTTTGCTTTTATTTTTTATGACATTTTTCTGATCACTTATTATTGAGTTTTACTACACAATCTCAAGGGAAATCTACTTAGAATGGCGCCCATCGGTTAGACGATTCACCCCCAATACTTAATGATGTCTGATGAGAGATGATGGGGAAATATTTATAAAAGGCTCTTCACTAGCGGGCATCCGACATCATTTGTAACTTAAATTCAAACTTGTATATGACATGACAATGCAATATGCATTTACATTGCAAAAAGTGTAATTCAAGATGACGGTGTCACACGAAACAACTATTACAATTTATCAATGCATTCACGGCATGTAATGTATTGAGAATAATGTAAAATCAAGTAAATAAAGTTTCACTTTCGGCATTAGGTTAGATCGATTGCATGTTTTTATGCAGCATTAGAAACATATTGTCCTTGCTGTACAAGACATTTACTACTCTTAGTTAACGTTAATCTCAAAATTGAATAAAACATTTTTAAGTTCAAAAGTTTGATCAATTAACATTAGTTAAAGGTGCAGTAACTGAGAAATTATTGTTACCAATATTTTTTTATCCAGAAGGAATTGGGTTTAATTCCCATGCTAAAAATAAATGAATTCATAATTTTAAAAAAATAAATAAAAATAAAATTGCAGCCCAATGCCAGTGGTTGTCTAACAGAAGAAGAATCTCATTCCGTTATGTTTTATTTACAGAGAAAATCATAGTAATTTAGTTGTGTTTGACAATTCAAATCACTTATAAAAAACTGCCTAAAAATAAGATTGTCATGGCAATAAATCAACAGACAACAGGTGTTTCACATCAATGATATGTCATATATTTTAGCCCAGTATTAACCAATCAGCATACAAAACCAGAACTGTGTTTTATAAATTGGTAATGCTTTACAATAAGGTTTAATTTGTTAACTCTTTCCCCGCCAGCATTTTCTTAAAAGTTGCCAGACACCGCCAGCGTTTTTGATAATTTTCACAAAACTTTCATGACCCCCAGAATATTTTTGTATGAATATCTGAACAAGCAATATATCAAAAGAAAGAACAGAGCATGTGCTTAAAAAAAATATATATATATATAAAAAATATGAACATATGAAAATATGAATAAAAAATAACTCTTTCAAAATATGTGTAACAGCGGCCTCTATCATATAACAGTGAAAACAAATAAAAGTTGAAAAAAAATGTATGTCTAAAGTGGACTGTCGAAATAAAGTGTAACCGTATTTTTATTAAAGGTACAATCTGTAATTTTCTTCGCCGCCAGAAGTCACATTTTCAAAACAATAACAAAGACGAAGCTTGATGACGCTATGAAGGAGAGTGGAACGATGGGAGATGTCGTTTTCTCCATTCAGAGATGTATAGAATTCACGAAATTAGTTTTTAAATTATCTATACGTTTGATCACACTATTTTATGTCATAGTAATGAATTCGCTGCATGGACCGTGAAATGTAATATAAGCCTGTTAATATGTGACTATTTGTCAAATGATTTGGTGGGTAACTGCTGCGCAGTTTTACACGTTTAAAACAATTGTACTAAAAATACATTTGAACAAACCGTATTTGCAAGTAATGGCTAAATATTTTTAGTGCAACACATTCTATTTTTAATTTCACTGCCATAGACTTGGTCACCAGACTTGATGTATGATCAAGAGACCGTATGTGTACAATAAATCATATATATTTGCTGTCTATTAAAACACATGCAGGAGCGGAGTCTCTGTGGACAGATCAAGTCCAAGTTTGTCGCAAAGCTCTCTCCATCTTGAAAACGCCACGCCGATATTGATCCTTGTTTTATTTCTCCCCGTTTGTCCCAAAGCATGCTTGCCTCAGGCAATCTACGTTTATACGAATTTTGGGATTTTCTGTATCAATAATTGTAAACCATGATGACTGAACAACACAACAGCTGTATGCGAGATACTTTTAGCGGCTACGTATAGCGGCCCATTGAAACAGCCGCTAATGAGGAATCTATGTATTGGTTTCTACAAGCGGAAACCGAGTATAGCAAAGATATTACGTCAATGATTTGCGACAGTGTCAAGGGACGAGCCATTATTTAATTTCTTTGGATTTACAAATCCTTGGGAACTTTTGGGACAATGCAAGTATACAACTGCATACAATATGCAGTTGGTTTTGTGGTTTTAGAATATTTTATTACAAAAACCTTACATATTGTACCTTTAACTTTAATTAAGGTTAATAAATGTTATAAAATTTACATTGCTCAGTTCATGTTCACTAATGTAACAAAATTGAGACTACATATTGTATAGTGTTACCCATACATCTATTTACTGTGATTCTCTGACCAGTGCCAGGCAAAAAGCAAACAAACTCCAAAATCAACATAAACCTAAAGGTATTTAATCTACACATTTCATCCATGTGCAGTGGCAGAGATTTACGGCCAGACCTTTCATGAATGCCGGACTTCACACGATGTGTCCCGTCACAGTGGCCCAAGGCAGGCGGGAAAATAACACTGACCTTTTCCCAGGCCGCTACACTGGGATAAGCTTATACACTTTAGTGTTAGGACCAGAACGGGTGAGCGAGAGCTGCTTCAAAATGTACAAGCACTTCAGGAAAAGAGAAAGAACATCGGGACTTAAAAGACAAGAGATTGAAAAGGGAGAACAGTAGAATGATAGGAAGCAGTTCGGGGGTTTGAACGCATGACTTTTATATTCTTTAATGCAGTGCGTTCCAAAATATGTTTTAGAAAAATGCATTTGTGGTAAAATCAATCGGGACCAAAACAGATGGTAAAAAGTTATTGCTTATATGAACAATGTTTTGTTGCTTTAATATCATGCAAAACAAAAGAGCGTGGCACTAATTTAAAAAAAATATTATTTTATGTAAGAAATGTTTTTTTTTTCACTAGTTCATTAGATCATACCAGGAAAACTGCATCGCTGACAGAGGTTTGAACTTATTTCAGTTGACTCAGAGACAAAAGAGAATGAGAAATACAAGGCTGTTCCCTCAAATCATGCCAAAACATAGATCAATACGACTCATTTTGTGTAAACAAGACCTTCCAACTCTCGCTGCCATCAAAGCGCTACATGGCGAGAATTGAAAAAAAAAATCTATTGTCTCACCTCATTTAGATGTGAAGGCTTTCCTCGGAGTCAGGAGAGCTTGTTAAGTCAGACACATTTGTAAAAAATTGGAGAAAAAAAACCTGACAGACAGAGAAGAGGGTGTTCAGACGCTCTTCATTGGCCTGTCTACAACATCTGGCGGCGAAAACTGCGTTTCAGGACTCACGTTTTACAGTGGTGACTGTTCATCTTACCAGTGTTGCTGTTGTTAGCTAAAACTAAAAATATTATTTATTTATTTATTGCTCCATGGTAAAAACACAAAACATTTCATTTCATTTTCTTCTTTAGATAATTTAAATTCTCATGTGCAAAAGGGAGCATGAAAGAAGATAAAATCTTATAATATATGTCCCCTATTTCAAAATACAAAACAACCTTCTTAAGCAGCTTACAGCCAAAATTACACTGAAAAAAAAACAATGTTGGTTTAAATAACAGCAATTCATGCAGTATAATAAATCAGGCAATGCCCAAACAGCAAAACAACAAGTAATCCAATACATATAAAGAAAAACAAAACAAGACAACAACATGGATCCCACCATATTAATACTAACCAAATTGACTTTGCTTATATCTCTGTTTATAATAGCCGATATTATTAGACCCTATATAAATAGAACATTTTTTTTTTAAATTGTTACTTAAAATGATGAAAAGACAATGAAAAACCTAGTGCCTTGGCAACTAACTTAAATAAAATGAATTAAAGCTAAATAGAAAAAAGAATTAGTTAAGGCTAAACAAAAATGGAAAAACAACTAATAAGAATAACAAAAGCACATAACAAAAAATACTAAAACTTAAATTATATTGATAACTGAATATATAAATATAAAAGCAATTCAAAGTATTGGTGACTGCATGACATACATTACAGTATGTTGTAGTTTCTCTACATTTTAAATAGGCTATATACAAATAGTGAGTTCTTCATTCATTGTCACTAATTAACAAAACTATTAATGTTTAATTAGCTTGTAAATTATTTGGTTTATAGTTCTCACTTTAGATTAGGTCACGGAAAATATCATTAATTAAGTGTTTTAAGAGTGCTTTTAATGATTACAGTTTAGGGTCCAATCCTCACTAACTGCTTATTAACATGCACATTACAAGAACATCGGCTGTTTATTAGAACTTATAAAGCACATAATAATGCCTTATTCTGCATGATTCTACATTCCTTAATCCTCCTCAATACCTAAACTTAACAACTATACCGTAACTATTAACAAGCAGTAATTGGGAGTTTATTGAGGAAAAAGTCTAATCTGTAAAAAAAAAAAAAAGAATAAGGAACACTTAATTAAATACATTTTCCTATTATTTAACTATTTAAGGTTAATAAGTTGTAAACAAAGCATAAAAAAACATTATCTAACTCTTAACATATTATTAAACAATAATAATTTGGTTCATTGTTAAATTATGAAATTTCATTGTAAAAATTATGAATAACTCACTATTTATAGTCTATTAATATAACAATGTAGAGAATACAATATATTAACTATGATTCAACTATAAACTAATAGTTTGTTAATGATGTGTAAGTATTGTATGACTTTATACTTATTATAAAGTGTTACAAATACTTAATAATATTAAAAAAACACTGTATCATACAAAATTAATCAAAAGTCCCATAAAAATGGCAGCCAATATTTCACTGCCCAAACTGTTAGGGTTTTTCAAGAACGAACCCAATTGCAGACAGTTTTGACATGTACACAAGGTTTATTGACAAAAGGGAAAACAAAACCCCACGAGGGGGGAAAACAGCACGGGCAAAGAAAAGGACTAACAACACTAGACTAAGACTCAGACAGAACTTCACAGGAACAAGATAACTATACTGGAAAACTCTTCGGTAGACAGGACTCAAGACAAGATACTTACAAGAACAAATTAACCATGTAAGCAATCACAATGAACCAGCACAGGACAGCAAACACAAGGAGCTTAAATAGGGAGAAAATGATAAGGACAAACAGGTGATACCGATTAAACAATAATGACAAAACGAGGATAACAAGGGGGCGGGGCCAGAGGACGAGACAACACAAGCACATGGCCCAAACCAAAGGCCACGTGCTTGCACACAGAACATGGTTCTGTCATGATCCTGCCTCAAGAATTAAAGAACAAAAACAACTAGATGGCAGAATCATGACACAAACACATTGTGCTCAGCACTAACACTTTTCTCCTTGTTTTAGCCTGTATTTTGGTATTCTTGTACCTTGTGTATTTTTTGACTCCCATAAATTACATTCAGAAATCTGCTCATGATGCATGCTTGTTTTTCCTGACATCTCACCTCAGTAGACCATCTCTCTCAAGGAGCTGCTGAGAAAACATCCCAGACATCAGCTCTGGCTTACAACACAGTTAATGGCCCATCAACAGGCAAGTTCCTCGCCCACCGGACCAGCACGGTTGGCTGCTTTTAGCTGATTTACTCATTTTTAACACCAGGAGAAAATCACTTGTCACCCTACAGTAGGTCCAGAAACTTTTCTCTTTTGCACCCGGGTTGTAAAGCGGCCCTTTAGCCACTGTTAGGACAGTCGACACCCTGGACACACTTCACCTCTAGTTAAAATCGGTAGAGCTCTGCTGTCAGGCTCTACTGCATTATTTTTTTATCATACATTCTGTTGTATAAACTTGTGTATAAGATTTGTGTTGACTTTAATTGTGAGTCCCAATTGTATCAAATGTATATTTTATTGAATTATAATGCAGCTTTATACACCTGCTATAGTCACAGAAATATACAGTTCTTAATACTGCAGAAACTTTTGTTTTTATTTGATCTCATTAAATATAAGTTTCAGGAATGTAATCCGGACATACTATGTCGTCATTCTCATGTGACCTACTAGCATCAGTAACATCGCTACACTGCCATTCACAAATTCTCTCCTGTGGCCTCATGGGATAGTAAAGTGTCTATCGTATCCAGAATCTCGCCGGAAGTAGAAGGTCACTCGGCTACTTTTTGCCAACTCTTTTATGAGTACTGTGAATTCAGACAATAGGGAAGTATGTGATTTCCGATGCAACATAATCCACATCCCTGCAATGCTCCATTCACATTTAAATTCTCTGACATAAACACTCTTATTTTTGTAAAATATGACTAGGACATTTTTTTGACAGATTTTGTGAGATTCACTTCAACAGAAAATGAAGTGATGTTCATAAAATCATTTCATGGGGTCTTTAACTGACATAATGAATGCACTCGTGTTTGTTAGAGCTTTCTTACTGCACTAATTACTGTTCGAATCTTCAGCCAAAACATTCATTTTGTTTATGTACTCTCCAAAGATTTGACATGATGCCTATTTTCATTTGCTAATACTCAGAGCAGGCAACACTTTCCTCCCCACCAAAAATCAGAAACCATCTTATACTAATTAAAAGTGGGGAAAAACGTTCTCTTTCTAGAGGATCAGCAAAACTGTTACCTGATAAATTCCTATTCCCAAGAGGCGCATACAATGTACTATCATATTAATCTAATAAATGGAAATAAAAATTGCTTTAATATATATATATACCTATATGTGATCTAGGTTGTGATTGCTGTTATTTGAATTCATGTCAATGTGACAATTCCATGATCTCAGTGTTTGCATGCATAAATCAGGGCATTTAAGATATTTATAATGCATGCAACAATAAATATTCCCCCGTTACTCAAGAGAAGCATTTGTTGTTGCATAATGACACTGTAATGTGACATAAAAGCAAAGCATTACTGTGAGAGAAAATATGCTTTTTGTGCTGTATTGATTCAATTACCCCACACATTTTTTCGAGTCAGCCTCGAGGAGCACCTGCGAGCTCATTTAAACCCAGAAGCTTATCGTGAAACTGTGTGTGTGTGTGTGTGCGTGCTTGTTTGCATGCATGATGTGAGTTTGTGTTTGCAGCTAGCAGAAAATAGACAGTGTATGCACATATTGCTCTATTGTCCATCTGATTGTATTGAAGAAAAGGAGTGTGAAGGCACAGCAACAGTCAATAGCATGAAATTGGAAACTATGAGGCCGCGTTTCAATCAAGGGAGGAGGGAGAGCCGAGCCGCTATTGACTTACGATCCTGTCACAATCCCTTGATTAAAAATATAGCTTGGTTCAATTTCACAGCATTGACTGACTTATTGATTGCTATTTCTGTACTTGAAGTAGCTTTCGCAAGAAATGAATTGTAGTTATTTGGACTAAGGGAGAACATTACTGAAGGCCAAGGGTACCATTCACAGTCTGCATATCACTTCGCTCAGTGCTAAAACCGGGAAAGTATTATAAATTGTATGCACTTTACTTTTCAACATTCTGTGAGCTAAAAAAAACTGCATGAAATCTAAAAATCATGGAGTTCTGTGGCTTTTTAGCTTTGAAAAACTGACTAAATTAACCTGTTATATGAGATACATGCATTTAAAATGTACAAATTCAAAAATATTGATGCTATTTATGCAAACTAAACAAATTATAGTTTTGGCTTTTAAAAGATCAAAGAAAGTATGATAAGTTAATATAGGTAATATATACGGTAATATAATAAACATGTATATACATTTATATATAATATATATCTAATTTTATAAAATCACTAAAACAGCGGAACATTCTAAAATGTTTAAAGTGAAAAACACTTACACTGCATTCACACAAGGCGTGACGCTTGACGGAGGGCGTGACTGAAGCTGACGTGACCATCATAGTGACAAAAGCCAATCACATTACTTTCCAACGTTGCATGAACGCAATTGGCTAGCATCTGCACTAGGGTATTTTGAATAAGGCAATCTGATTGGCTGACACCTGTGTTGACACTTGAAAAGTTGAAAATTTTTCAACTTTTGCCGCAAGCAACGGCAGTGACGTGACGCAACAGAACCCACAATTCAGTTCGGCAACGGAAGACATCACCTATTCAAAGTAAATGAGAAGCATTAACACTGATGCCCTGTGTGAATGCACCATTAGGGTTGGTTGCACCAATAAGATGTAAATTAAGCAAAGTTTAACGCTAAGTTGTTGATCTGGGTTTTATTTTAAAATGAGTTTAACACAGATTAACAAATCACAATTCTAACCTGTGATTAAAACCTTAGGCTAATTTTCTCCGCCATGATGGATTAAAGGATTAGTTCACTTTTAGAAAAACTTTTGCTGATAATTTACTCACCCCCATGTCATCCAAGATGTCCATGTCTTTCTTTCTTCAGTCTTTTAAGTTTTTCCAGGATTTTTCTCCATGTAATGGACTTCAATGGGACCCAAATGGTTCAAGGTCCAAATGACAGTTTCAGTGCAGCTTCAAAGGGCTTTAAACGATACCAGACGATGAATAAGGGTCTTATCTAGTGAAACGATCGGTCATTTCAAAAATAATAAAACAGTTCAAGTTTTATAAGCACAAATGCTTGCCTTGCTCTGTTTTCACCATTTCCTTTTTTATTGAGCACCAGAAACTCTCTCTCTCTGACAATAGTAGCTCTTGTCGATATAAACGGTCTTTATAAACTGCTACGTAGAAAGAGAGTTAAAATTAAAGGGTTGATCAAGCAGGGTGAACTGACGCCAGGCTAAAGACATGCTTAATCCTTATTGGATTAAGCATCAATTGGATTAATACCCTAAGTGCCTTAATGTACTGAAACAGTGATATTAAATGATCAAATTCAGTTTACACCTTTTTGATGATGCATATTATATACAGTCAGGGAAGCAGATGAGCCCAGAATATGAATGCAACGCGTTTTCTTTTTTTTGTTTTACTTAACAAGAAACCGTCTCAGGTTACTATTGTAACCATAGTTCCCTGAGAAACAGGGAACGAGACGAATGCGTCCAGTGACGCCATGGGAACGCCTCCAGCGTGAATGCGTCTGAAGCATCTATGTCAACTTAGTCCAATGGAAAGAGAGAATGAGCGTCACGGGCGGGTGACGTCATGACCAGGAAATGATAAAAGCACTTCCGCTGCGAAACGCCAGTTAGCTTCGAAATTTGCCGAAGCAAGCCGATCGCAGGGACGCAGGAAGTATGGCAGAGGGACGTATCGTCTCGTTCCCTGTTTCTCAGGGAACTATGGTTACAATAGTAACCTGAGACGTTCCCTTTATCGAAAAAGGGAACTTCGAGATGCGTCCAGTGACGCCATGGGAACGAAAATACCCAAAGCGCCAGAATTACAAGTACCTGAGTGTCAGTCTGTTGTACTAAGCACTAAGCACCTGAGAACCTGGGGCCTTAGCATCCAGTTCTAAACTGTAAAATCTGACGAATGTGAGCGGAAAGGAAGCCCGTCGCATCACAGACATCTTGAGGAGAAACTCCATACAGTAAGGCTTAGAAGCCGCCATACTCCTAGTCGAGTGAGCTCGGACCACCAAAAGACAAGGCTGGTCCGAGTACTCGCATCCAAGTGAAATAGCCTCAACTATCCACTGACCGTCTGTTTAGAAGCAGGAAGACCTTTCTTAGGTGATCCAAAGTAAATCAGTAATAGGTCGGACTTCCTCGTTGAGGATGTCCGAACATATAAGTGTCCAGTGGTACACTGGGCACAAGAGGTCAGCTTTTTCCTGGTCCGAAAACTTGGGAGAGGACAGAAACCTGCAGCACAATAGGCCTCGGAAAATTGTAGGCAACTTTATGCCTTGGCCATCCCCGGTGCCCTCAGGCAGTTGGGGACCAAAAGGGCCTGAAGGTCTGACTCTATAGGGACGAATAGTTAGCAGAAATAGTCTTAAAAGAAAGGAATTCTCTGAGACTAAATCTAAGGGCTCAAAGAGAGCCCCAGATAGGCCTAAACTATTGTAAGGTCCCAAGCCGGAACCCTAGTGCAAGTTGCAGGCCTCAGCCTCAAGGTGCCACGAAGGAAACGAGTAATCAGGGGGTCTCGACCCAAACGTACCATCCACCAGGGCGTGGAAAGCTTCTTCTTTTTTTTTTACAAAGGCCGCCACGTAACCCTTAAGTGTGGAAGGAATAGACCTGACACAAAGCGTTCTTGCAGAAACTCAAGTACTGTGTTTACTGAACAGTTAACCGGATTCCACTAACGCTGGTAACACCAAGACGTGAAAAAACTCTCGAAATAGTGAATATAGTTTCCTCGTAGCGGGAGCTCTGGAGCTAGAACGGTCTCAACAACCTCAGTTGAGAGACCACTCCAAATGAGTTGGGGCCCCCTCAGAGGCCAAACCCACATATCTCCTGATCGGGATCTCCAATGGAGGACCGTCTAGAAGATGGATCAGGTCCGAAAACCAGATCCGACTTGGCCAGCGTGGTGCTACTAGCAGTAGGCTTATTCCATACCGACGAACTCACTCCAGAACTCCTAGGAGCAGAGCAACAGGGGGAAAGGCGTACAGATGTAGCCTCGGCCACGTCTGCACCATAGCAACCAGCCCCAGGGGGGCTGGGTGAGTAAGTGAAACCAAAAGAGGACAGTGCGTCGTATTCTGAGACGCAAACAGATCCACTTCTGCTTGGCCATAAACCTCCCAGATTTTCTCCACCGCCTCGGGGTGGAGTCTCCAGTCCCCTGGCCTCAGCTCCTGTCTCAACAGGATGTCTGCTCCTATATTCTGGTCTCCAGGAATATACACTGCCCTCAGAGAGAGTACCTTCCCCAGAGACCACAGGAGGATCTCCACAGACCCCCCTGACGGTTCAGATAAGAGACCACTGATGTGTTGTCTGTTCGAACGAGCACATGATGGCCTCTTAGGTCCGGAAGGAAATGTCTCAACGCATTGAAGACGGTCATCATCTCCAGGCAATTTATGTGCCACGAAAGATGATGGCTTTTCCACAGACCCTGAACCGAGCGGCCTTCCAGTGATGAAGGACATCACTGGACCCCTGCTGGATCCTTTTCAGTTTGCTTACAGAGCAAACAGGTCTGTGGATGATGCAGTCAACATGGGACTGCATTATATCCTGCAACATCTTGACAGACCTGGGACTTATGCAAGGATCCTCTTTGTGGACTTCAGTTCGGCCTTCAATACCATCATGCCTGATCTACTCACAGACAAACTGACCCAGCTCTCCATTCCATCCTCGATCTGTCAGTGGATCTCCAGCTTCCTGACGGACCGGCAGCAGCTCGTGAGACTGGGGAAACACACATCCAGGACTCTCACCACCAGCACTGGCGCCCCCCAAGGGTGCGTTCTCTCCCCACTGCTCTTCTCCCTGTACACTAACGACTGCACTTCTAAAGACCCCACTGTCAAGCTCCTGAAATTTGCAGACGACACCACTGTCATCGGTCTCATCCGAAACGGTGACGAGTCTGCTTACAGACTGGAGGTTGAACAGCTGGCTGTCTGGTGCAGTTATAACAACCTTGAGCTGAACACGCTCAAAACAGTGGAGATGACCGTGGACTTCAGGAGGAACAGCCCAGCACTCCCCCCACTCACCATCATGAACAGCACTGTGGAAGCAGTGGAGTCATTCAGGTTCCTGGGCACTATCATCTCTCAGGACCTGAAGTGGGACAATCACATTGACTCCATTGTGAAAAAGGCCCAGCAGAGACTGTATTTCCTTCGCCAGCTGAGGAAGTTCAACCTGCCACAGGAGCTGCTGATTCAGTTCTACTCAGCCGTCATCGAGTCTGTCCTATGCACTTCCATCACTGTCTGGTTTGGTTCAGCTACCAAATCAGACATCATGAGACTACAGCGGACAGTCCGGACTGCAGAGAGGATCATTGGTGCCCCCCTGCCAACCCTCCAGGACCTGTACTCTTCCAGAGTGAGGAAGAGAGCAGGTAAAATCATCACAGACTCCACTCACCCTGGACACCACCTGTTTGAACTGTTACCGTCAAGACGGAGACTCAGATCACTGGCCACAAGAACATCTCGGCACAGGAACAGTTTCTTCCCACAGGCCATTTCCCTCCTGAACAGTTAACATATCTCCCAAGGCATATGCCTTTAAGTGCAATACCCCCACTGTTTAGTGCAATATCTCCTAAACTCAGGTTATTTATATTTATATTTATTCATACTATTCAAAATACTGTATATATGTTCATAATCCGAAAATGTTTATTCTGACTAAACCCAACCGTGGCCTTATATTTTATATTTTATAGTATTTTCATATATATATATATATATATATATATATATATATATATATATATATATATATATATATATATATATATATATATATATATATATATATATATATATATTTTTATAATTTTATTTTTAGATTTTGTATTACTGTTTCTTGTTGTATTTGTATCTGTATATGTGCACTGGAAGCTTCAGTACCAAAGAAAATTCCTTGTGTGTGCAAGCACACTTGGCAATAAAGCTCTTTCTGATTCTGATTCTGATTCTGATTCTGATTACCGCTCCCCAGCCGGTGAGGGAAGCATCTGTCGAGATAGTAGCTCGATGGCAAAAAGCTCCCAACACCGGACCCTGGGTTAAGAACCAGTGCTTCCTCCATATCTCTAAGGCACGAAGGCATCGCCGCGTGACCTTGATCATACGGAATGGGTTTCCCCTCGGGGAGAACCCTCTGGTCCTGAGCCAGCACTGTAAAGGTCTCATGTACAGCAGGCCAAAAGGAAATCCGTTGGACGCTGCTGCCAGTAGACCCAACAGTCTCTCGAACTGTTTTACAATGCGTGACTGGTTTTGGGTTAAGAACCAGTGTTTACTACATATAACTAAGGCACGAAAGCATCGCCGCGTGACCTTGATATACGAAGTGGGTTTCCAGAACCCTCTGGTCCTGAGCCAGCACTGTAAAGGTCTCATGTACAGCATGCCAAAAGGAATTCCGTTGGACACTGCTGCAAGTAGACCCAACAGTTTATCGAACTGTTTTACAGTGCGTGACTGACCTAGCTTTAGCTCTTTGATGGCTACCAGGATAGCAGCTAAACGAATGGGCGATAGGTTGGCCCTCATCGTCACTGAATCCCATACCACACCAAGGAAAGTGGTCCTCTGTACTGGAGAAAGTACACTCTTCTTGGCATTGAGCCTCAACCCCAACATCTGCATATGAGCGAGAACGACACCTCAGTGCCGAACCGCCAACTGCTCTGATTCCGCTAGAATCAGCCAGTCGTCTATATAATTCAGAATGCGTATGCCCTGAAGCCCCTCTTGAGAGGGGCTAAAGCTGTATTCATGCATTTCGTGAACGTGCGGGGTGACAAAGCTAGGCCGAAAGGAAGAACCCGATATCGGTATTCTTTGCCCCTGAAAGAAAACCTTAGGAACTTCCTGTGCTGAGGGAGGATGGAGGTATGGAAGTATGCATCCTTTAGATCTATCGTGACAAACCAGTCCTCGGATCTGATTTGGGTCACGATCTGTTTGAGGGTCAGCATCTTGAACTTTAGTTTCTGAACTGACCAAATCAACAGGCGAAGATCTAAAAAGGGACGCAACCCTCCATCCTTTTTCGGAACAATGAAATAACGGTTGTAAAAACCCGACTCTCTGTCGGGTGAGTACACCTGTTCTATAGCTTCTTTTGCTAACAGGGCCTTTACTTCTTGCTCCATTACCAGAGCCTGCTCGGGATGCACCACTGTGGGCAGCACCCCGCTGTAATGAGGAGGACGAGAGCCAAACTGGATTCTGTATCCTTTCTCTACAATCTGCAGGACCCAATGAGAAATATTTGGCAGAAGCTTCCACGCTGCCAGAAAATTTACTAAGGGAACCAGCCTCTCGAGGCTAGTCTCTGGTGTTACTGAGAGAGCCAAATCTGGAGCCTGAAACATGATGGCAGGAACTACCTGACCTGACTGCTCAAAAGCCCCCCTCAGAGGGCGCGAAACCAATGCTGTGCCGCAGCATAGCATCAGCGACTCGCTGGAGACCGCTGCGCCCTGAAGCACCGGAGCTGGCAGGGTTGGCAGGAGGGTCTCGTGAGGACCCCGAAATGGAACGGGCACCGTGTAATGAGGTGTACACCACTCCACTTCGGTCGGGGCTGTCCTCACAGGCCTGACGCCTAAACATCAAGACCCCTTTTTTTTTTTTTGAACCGAAGTCTTCTTCGCCTGAAGAACGGTCCTCAGATCCGGCTTAGGCTTAGGCGACTTCGGTTGAGAGGGTTGCGTCTGTCTCCAGTATCTACATGGAGGAACACGAGACGCAGCACTCTCTTTCAGTGCACATAATATGATGAACTCGACGGCTGGGGCTGCTCACGACCAGCAGCCCCAGGGGGGCTGGACACGGCGAGGGAGAAACTTTTATTATATATTTTTTTTATATATATCTTTGCATCACCTAACAACGACCGCATGGAATGCGTCGCCAAAGAGACCCGAAGGCTCATTTTTCGCTATATCCAGATCCCCAGCAGATAGCCTGATAAGCCTGGAGAAATATTTTCCATAGTTTTGTATAAACATTCTCCAGCTTGACCTGCTGCCGTATAAGCTTTACCCAAAAAATCAAAGCAGTTTTGTTTAGTATTAGTATTAGTGGGCAAAGCAGAGGCTTTAAATGACGATGCTGGACCAGGTGAAAAATAGCATTTTTCTGATGTTTTCTATTCCTGTTCAGCCTGGGGCATCATATCATAACCGTAATCTTTCAACCCTCTAACTTTGAATAAATATTTAACACGAGGGCTGAAAAGTAGTAATAAATACGGTTTATTCCACAATTTAGATATTCAGTGTGTAAATCAGGGAAAAAAGGGAAGCCTCGGGGTGGAGATAATGTGATAGATGTAAGAAAACGCTCAGCTGGCCATTAAATATTTAATTTACTAACAGCACGGGACAAAACCTCCACCAGCTCATCATATGCTGGAGAAATAGATGGCGAATCTAATTCAACAGTGTGTGTGCTTTCACTTTCTATACTCAAACATTTAACCTCCTCGGAGGAAGAGTATGAAGGAAAAAGGGCTCTCTCTCCCCGGGCGGAAGAAACCGCAGAGCGTGCTTCCGACACCGGGGAGATAGAGCTGGATCTTCCGGGTAAGGAAGGAGAAAAGGCCCACGGACCCGTCCCCAACCCCTCCAAAAGATCCTTCTGCGATCCCCAGGAATGCATTCTCCGCGCTGCCTCGGCAAACGCGGGTCCTGATCAGTGTTGCCAGATTAGGACGGTGATTTCCAGCCCAAAAGCTCACCAAAAACCGCCCAATCCAAGAAAAAACCGCCCAAAATTTTACTGCCAAAATAATGTGATATAATTGTATTGCCATGTCATTCGAGGTTGATAAGCACCATTTGTATCTCCTTAAAACAAAATAACGATGATAAAATAAAATAAAAAATAAAAAAAAATCCCAGGAAAACGGATCAAAACAGGGCAATAATTAAGGAGAATTAGCAAATATGACTAAAATGTCCATATGGACACTGTCAAAACGGCAATCAAGAAATGTACTGATGACTTTAACCCTCAGAAGTAGCTGTTACACATTGTAGAACATAACGCAGAATTTAGCAGTCAAAACTGATTCATTGTTGATTCAAACCTTTTTCAGCAGCTGTCAGGGACAGGAGAGTGCATGCAGTCTGGATGGTGTAAACGTTGCAGATGTCTGTTAGGCTAGTGCACATGGACCATGGACAGGAGTCGTCCCATATTCGATTCCAATTCAAGTATTTCAACTGAACTGTGCTCTCCTCTCAGAGTTATATTAACCATCGAGTCATCTCCCACCACATGTGTACGTTTTTAGAGTTGATCACTATCGTACTCTTTACTGTAGATACAACTTACTGTATATGTAGGTCACTTTGGCATTATTGATCACTAGAATAAACAGCTACAAGTTATCGTGCTAAATCGAGTCTGTCTGCTGATCGCTGATTGGCTATGAGTGTGTGCGTGCTCGTCGGTGACGTCAACACCAACGCCAGCTGACTCTGCATGGGTGTGTGTGTGTGTGTGTGTGTGTGTGTGTGTGTGTGTGTGTGTGTGTGTGTGTGTGTGTGTGTGTGTGTGTGTGTGTGTGTGTGTGTGTGTGTTTTGTCATGATGACACGTCACACGCACACATTAGTTTAGTTTTTTTAACCAATTAGACTTTAATAAGTAGATGTTTCAAAACCGCCGAACTGACCCCAAACCAGCCCAAATTTTGTCCACCCGCCCAAACCCTTTTTTACCCGCACAATCAAATTCAAAACCGCCCAATTGGGCGGGAACCCGCCCAATCTGGCAACACTGGTCCTGATCCCTGAGAATCGCGAGCCTGTCACTATCATACAGAGTGACAGGCGAGAGCAGAGCATGCTATTTCTCACAGAGTTGGCACTCAGCCCCCACCTTTTTTTTTTTTTTTTTTTCTTCAAAGGCTGAGACCGCATGCTCTACTCCCAAACAAATGACACAAAGCTCGTGTGTGTCCCCACCCGTTAAATAACGCGGGCAGGGAGGAACACACTGTTTGTACATTTGTTTCGCCATAACGTTTCCAACAATATTGCAACAGACAACAATAAATAGACAGAGACAGTTTTGACACAAATCGCTTGCTGAGGCAACAGAAGCTAACTGGCGTTTCGCAGCGGAAGTGCTTTTATCATTTCCTGGTCATGACGTCACCCGCCCGTGAGGCTCATTCTCTCTTTCCATTGGACTAAGTTCACATAGATGCTTCAGACGCATTCACGCTGGAGGCGTTCCCATGGCGTCACTGGACGCATCTCGAAGTTCCCTTTTTCGATAAAGGGAAGTTGTGTTGCGTTATATTCATCTGCTTGTCTGGACTTCTGTTATTTACTGTTTTGCGCCATGTTTTGTAGTCCTTCGTAGTTTTCTTGTTGATTAGTTCCTGATTGTTCCCATGGTGTGTCTTGTTTACCTATCACCAATTGTGTATTAGTGTGTTTCTTGTGCGTTATTGGTCTGGTGTTGTCCTTTATTGGAAGTTTCTTTGATGTTCTCAGTTCTGCTCCCTGGTTTTCTCGTGTTTATTTTGGTTTACTTTGGTTGTTATTGTAATGAATTTAATGAAGTTCTCCTGCAGACGGATCCTGCATTCACTCATCTCTGAGAGCACTCGGAGTCACAGTCTTACTTCATTGCTTAGTACAAACCTGGTCAAAATAACTAGTGGGCAGCGGAGGAAAGCCTTGTATTTTCGTCCAGGTGGTCGTTTATAAGGGTTTGACGTCACGTGAAAACTAATAAGTAACTGTAACATGCCAATTAACTCTCATTTGAGTATTAGTAGACTGTTATGGTAAGAGTTAGGTGTTAAGGTTTGGGTCAATAACTTATAGTTAGTAGAGTCTGAAGTGGACCATTAAAATATTATTTTAGTTTTAGTAAATTTTTGTTTTAGTTAATTATAATAACCCTGGTCCACACAGCATCTGATGATCAAAAAATAACCACACTTTTCCAAGTGCAGTAACTAGTTGTAGTTACTAATAAAGAAAAAAACTAGCCATGTATCTCCACCCTGAGTCCTAGAAAAAGCCTAAAACCATCCAATCAGATTTGAAGCTTGGAGCTCTTGCCATTTCTTGTGTGCAATAATAAACATCAGATGATCAATGAGCGGTTGGTGCACAGTGGCGTCTGAGGCCAAGACTATCTATTACCCCTAATGTTGAGCTTTGAGGAACATCAGTCATTCCAGAACGCAGAACACAACCATAACCCGACTTCTCTTGGATGTCTTAAATGTGACCTGATGCATTTGTTGCCTGGTGATGTGAGAGGTCAAATCAGATCATGTTTCAAGTTCTTTTTACTTTTCTTGGAGAAACTCAGCCGTCTCTTCAGCTTTTCACTTCCATCTCTGACACTGTCTGTATTACGCATTGACACACACAGGTGCAGGTGTTTGATGGGCTGGAAATGGATGTCAGTCCGTAAACCGTCCCTATATACTGCATCGCCAACTCTGTCACAGCTGCCGGAGAGATGATGTGCTTCCTCACATTCAGCCTTCATTTCGGCTCTGATCTTCACTGTCTTTAACCCTCTGTTGCACAATATTGCCTTTTCTTAACGACAAATATGAGATCAAATTAGCACATAAAATGGTTAATAAAAAAGCAACGAATAGCAAATACTATCTAATCATTATAGACATTTTAATAGTATTGTCTGCTAAGCGGAAGACATTTTTTGTTATTTCTTTTCTTCACTGTTCAAAAAAATGCAGATTTTGTAATAAGAAAACTTAGAGTCATTTTACAGCAATATACTGTAAATGATTTGTATGTTATGAGGAATTGCACAAATAGGCTGAGTTTCATAAATAAATATGTAAGAATGATAAAATAAGTTATAGGCCTAATTGTAAACTATTTGCAAATAATATTTTATTTTAAAATATTAGAGAAGGCTTATAATATGCATCTTTTTTTGTGCCTTTTTTTCTGTATGTAAATGTATTGTGTGTTAATTTATTGATTTGATTGGTGTTAATTTTCAAAAATTGTGTACAGCATAATGGTGAGCGACAGTTGTTTTATTGTGCTATATAAATAAATAAACTAAACTAAACTAAAATGTGCACACATTCACTCTTATCATGTCTAATATATCAAAAATGCAAACGTTTCTTGTCTCGTCACATAAATTTATGAATAACTTGAATCATGATAGCATATTTTCACTTTAAAACAATGAAATTTCACAATTCTATTAGATAGTCTATTACTGTCATTCGCTGGACATTTCTATCTCTTAAGGGCCGTATAGTCACGCGTTATTCGTCAGCGCTTTTCAACACGTTTTTTGTGTACACACCCAAACGATTTTCGCTGACGATGAGCCGAGTGAACATGCAAATTCATTCCCTGACATTAGATGGCGCTTAATGTAAAACAGAAATACCCCGGTACACAAGTGGCGCTGCGCAACTTTACGCTTCTGACTAGGGGTGGGAATCTCTAGGCTCCTCACGATTCGATTCGATTCGATTACGATTCAGAGGGCTGCGATTCGATGCTAAATCGATTATCTGAATCTTTTTTTTGTGTGTGTGTGACTATAAATACTTTGCTTTAAAAGTACAAAGTAATGACCCATAAAGAATTAACGTACAATATATTTTATTAACATTGCAAAGAACCAACAGGAAAATAAATGTGTGCCTGAACTAGCAGCATACTTGTAGTAAATTAATAATAACAACGACCGGTAGCCTACAGCCGAGTGTTTTTCCTCCTGGGTGGAAACGCGTCATATGGCTTCTCATAATTTGTCGTGTTTCCGAAATATTTTAGTTTTATTCTACAAAGCTTACAACTAGTGTGACTCTTGACTGTCCAGCTCCTTTCCCCCCTTCAACTTCAGAAGCCAAAATACTTCCACACGTCAGCTTTTAACGAGTGTGTTTGGATCTCGCGCGCCATCGCGTCTCTGTTATGTGCACGCCACAGACGGTCCGGCCACTGCACTTCCGTGCTTTAGAGTTCCGTCTTTTGTGTTCCGTCACTTTAAAAAAACTCCGTCCGTTTTTTTTTTTGAAAATCGATTTTTGACATTTGTGAATCGATTCAGAATCGTCCACGTCCGCATCGCGATGCATCTAAGAATCGATTTTTTCCCCCACCCCTACTTCTGACACTCGCTTGTCACTCTGAAGAAGAGAGCAAGTTTGTCGCGTTTGTCATTTTAGTTCTTTATGTTCCGACACCAACGAGACCAGCTACTCTACATTCATCTTGCCTTGCATCTTCCTTGTCTTATTTCTTCCCGGCAAAGTAGACGTCTGATAGTTTTTGACGCGGTGCGTCAAACCAAAAAATCGAACCCGAGGTGTTTTTTAAAAAATGACACTTTTACGTGTGGCGTTTTTCGCGTCAGTGTGCACACTCACATTGGCACCCTATGTTTAGTCACGTGGCGTTAAACGTCGGCGAATATCGCTCGCAAAATTCGGTGTGAACAGGCCTTAAAGCCTCGTACACACCGGGACGAATATCGGCTCGCGTTATTCGTCAGCGTTTTTCAACGCGTTTTTTGTGTTCACACCCAAACGATTTTCGCTGACGATGAGCCGAGTAAACATGCAAATTCATTCCCTGACATTAGATGGCGCTTAATGTAAAACAGAAATACCCCGGTACACAAAGTGGCGCTGCGCAACTTTACGCTTCTGACACTCTCTTGTCACTCTGAAGAAGAGAGCAAGTTTGTCGCGTTTGTCATTTTAGTTCTTTATGTTCCGACAACGAGACCAACTACTCTACATTCATCTTGCCTTGCATCTTCCTTGTCTTATTTCTTCCCGGCAGTGTAGACGCTACTTGGCGTATATCTTCTTCGTCGTTACGTATGTGTGCTCGGCAAGACCTTTTTGTGTTTAAGCACCCCCAAGTTGTGTTTTACTGTAACTTCAGAAGCTCCAGACACGTGAGCAAAAGCTCCAATCTCATTGGTCGGTCAGTTTTTGACGCGGCGCATCAAAAAAAAAAAAAAACCCGAGGCATTTAAAAAAAATTACGCCTGTACGCGTGGCGTTTTACGCGTCGGTGTGCACACTCACATTGATGCCCATTGTTTAGTCACGAGGCGTAAAACGTTGGCGAATATCGCACGCGAAATTCGTCCTGGTGTGAACAGGCCTTAATACTTACATCTACTTGCATGTTTCCACAAACTCTTGTTGCATTGTGACAGTGTGTTTTTGTGAGCAAATTCTATATAAAAAATTATATTATGTTAGTATTCTGTCATCTTTATAATATACTTTAGAAATGTATATAATATAAAATATTATATAAAATATAAATATACATTTTCAACAAAAACATTTTTAAAACTGCTTTCATAATGAAATTGTTGGGTTAAATAAGAAGAACAAACACAAGTTGCTTTTTGTCTTGTATGAGAGTCCTGAAGGATAAGTGTGAATTGCAGATTTGTCCTTCTTGTTGGCTCTTGTTCACGTATCAGGGGTCGAATCAAATCAGCATGACGGCCACATTTCTGTCTTGTCTTTTAAAAACAAATCTGCCACATGTGGAGCATCAGATGTTTGATGCTACACTATAGATAATAACGCAAAACACTATTTTATCTACCATAATAAAATAAGCACACTCAGTTAATCCAGAACTAAAAAAAAAAAAAAAAAAAAGTCTCATTTGCACTGTAACAAAATAATTTTAGCCCAGAAGATTGTAAATATGCAAATAAGAAGAGTCTTAAGCTTTCCCAAGTGAAATGGCAGAGTTAGAATTTTAACATTGATTGTGTCTTTACACTTTCAAACTTAAGGCACCTAAAGAGGCAATCTTGTCTGGTCTCCATAGCAACAAATAAATTTTAGCTTTTGACCTTTACTGAATAACAGAATTACGCACAGCAGTCATGTTCCAATTAATAAAGGCCTGGAGGAAGGCAATTTACTACCCAAAAATATGTTTTGGAAGGCAAATTCTAAAATCAATGAATTTCATAGTTTATTTGTCATCTTATTTCTTGTGTTTCCTATAGTCTCGAGCCTCGGCTCCAATCAAAGAAAGTTCAGTCTAATCAAGTCTGAGGTTACACTGGAAGCAATAATGCACAACCAAAATAAGTATGCAAAATTCATGTAGGCTGTTATTATATTCTCAACTTAAACAAAAGAAGCAGACCGCACAGACTCCTGAGAACATGCAAATTCACCAGAGATAATGAGTTCACTAGTTTAGCAATGCATTTGCATTTTTTAAATCAGAATACTGTCCATTACAAAACAAAGTGCAGATTAAGTCATCATCATCATCATCATCTCAGAACACAAATTGTTTCGCATTCGCTAATGCATAGTACAGTATGTGATGAAATATATTCAGGTTTATTTATTTGAAAAATATGTATTTTTATTTGCACACATGTTGTGTTTTCATGTTTTATGGGGACTTCCATACATAATAATTTTTATTCTTTCCCCTTATACCTACCCATCACACAAAACTTTCTGCATTTTTACACTTAAAAAAAAGAAGCTAAGAAGGATGAAAAAAATATGCATTGTTTATCTTTTGATTTTTCATTCCAAAAATCGAACCTTTCATTGAAGTAAATCAATTGAAAGTAGGGGGGGGGGGGGGGATCACATTCTAAATGTTTTTTTTTTTCTAATACACATTTGCCACAATTATTTGAGCACTTTAGTAATTCATATGAGTAAAATATCTCTGAAGTATATTCCCATTCATATTTACATTTTTAGCACGCCAGGGTTACTAACATGAAATTGTCCAGCCGTGACTTCCTGTTCCACAGGAGTATAAATATGAGGAAACACAAAGGCCAAATTCCCTTAATCATAATCAGTATATGATTATGTTTATAGAATATAGTTCTGATGTGCAGCAAAACGATTGTTGAGCTTTGCAAAATAACAAGCTATGAGGAAAATAGCTAATAACCTCCATCAGGGAAAAAATTGCAAATCTGCCAGGAAGAGGACGTGTGTCTATATTGTCTATATGCATGATGAGGAGGTCGAGTGGCCAACAACTCTCCAAGGATCACAGATGGAGAATTGCAGAGATTATGTGAGGTTTGGGGTCAAAAGCATAAATATATTTATCAAACCACAAGTTGTTTTGGAGGGTTTCAAGAATAAAATCGTCTGCTATCATCTAAAAACAAACTCCAGCATATTTGTTTGGAACTTTAGTTCAGACACGACTGGAACTTTAATATACATTTGCACATCACCACATTTTCAATGATTCTCCAACGACTCGTCAGAAGAATAATCAATCTCTCTAAATCCCTCCTTTCCACGAGCTACTCTGCTCTGATTGGCCAGACAGCTCAGTCTGTTGTGATTTACCGCAGTCGAAAAGAAAAACGCCCATTGCCATAACAACGTCAGTTCTTCGTGTCCTGAGGCTTCAGACAATGACGTTGATTTTACCATATTATAATGCGAGCGTGAGTAAACTAAAGACAGTAACGAACAATGACGTTGATTTTACCATATTATAATGCAAGAGCGAGTCCGATGACTGGAAGAACTAGTTATTGAACCCAAACCTCCATCGCAAGGACAACTTTAGCAGGACGTTTACACTACTCAGTTTGAGGCACATTATGAGATGTTGCAACTGTAACTCCTCACCATCAGCATTACCAAGTGCATGTCCATCAACAAACCGATTATTTTACTTGTACTTATTTATTTACAGAGTAGTTTTCTAATTCATTGCAGTGAACATGTGGAAACTGTATCAATAACAGTGCATTCATTAGCCGAGCTCTAGCGTGAATGACTGATGTAACAAAAACGTTGGTAAAACAAATCCTGCTCCATGCTTAATCTTTCCTCAAAGTAGCGAGAACTACAGACAATCTGCATTAATAAACACAATTTTAGGGAATAGAGGTCCACAACTGATTAGCAGAAGTATTTCAGTAAGACAGTAATAATGTGAGATAACCAGTTAGCAGGAGACCAACACAATATAACACTCAAAACGAAGCATTTTGAACAGCATCTTTTAAGAGTAAGCGGTTTGCGAATCCTGCATTGAACTCTGAGATTTAAGAAGCAGTCGTCAGTAAAATAAAGGTAACACATACTACTGTGGAATCGTGGTAAAGTTTTACTTAACTTTGGAAGACAATAACTTAAATACGGTGCACTTTCAGATTTAAAACTTTGCAGGGTGTATTCATTAACTAGCTAGGTTATACACTAATGGAAAGGTCATTTTCAAAAATCCATAATAGGGGCACTTTAAAATCAACACAAAAATGTATCACAGAGCACAAAATGAAACTTCTGCCATGACCATCCCAGTCCCCTGACCTGAACCCTGTAGAAAATGAGTTTGACGAACTGAAGAGGAGTAGCACCAACATGGAACTGGGAATCTGAAGGATCTGGAGAGATTCTGTATGAAGGAATGTTCTCTGATATCCAAATCATCAGGAATTAAAGGGTCATATAATGTAACATGCACTTTTACAAGTTGATTGTACTGAAATGTGTGTTTGCAGTGCCTGTACACAACCATCATATAATGATAAAAATCCATCCAGTGTTTTTGTTTTAATCTCCTTGTATGTTTTCCCCTGCCTCAAATTGAGCCGTTCGTTTTTGTGACGTAGATAAAACGGACGCCCCTCCCACGATTGTTGCTTGACAGCCGCGTTTCAACACAGACCCGCCCTCGCTCGTGAGCGAGCTGTCAATCATAGTGCGCGCAAACCAGTCCGGCGCGGTCATTGTTGATACTGGAGCACTTGTCTATGAACAGAATGGAGTCTAAGCGAAGTGGTGTTCTATTCTTGGGTGTAATAATGAACACAGCAGTCACTTTAATGTTCCTAAATCCGAACCGCTGAAGAGCAGTGGCTGAGTTTGTTTTCGAAGGGAATATTCCCCACGATCAACGTCAATGCTTTCATGTTTGCACAAATCATTTCTCACACCAGACTGCTTTATAAACGAGGGTCAGCTAGTTTTGCTAAGAAGCTGCTCCTGAAAAAAGGATCGGTACCAACTCTTGTGTTCCTGCTGACCTCCAGAAGAACTGAAGTGAGTGTAACATTTTATTAACCTTTATATATTTATATTAATCTTTGCAAATCGCTTGCACGATTCACACGAATGCGGCTAAGATTTACACTCAGGGTACATTACGGCATGTTTTCTATGTACGAAGTTCTCAATATAATTCATAATCCCTAGTTTATAATGAACAACGCGTTATGGTTATTGTGTTATTGTGTTACAAAGGTGTACGCACATAACAGAGGGCGGGGTGAGCAAAGCTCATTATCATTTAAAGGCACATGCACTTAAACGGCATGCTGACAACAGAGCTGTTTTTGACCAGGTAAAATAAGTGTTTTCTTACAATGATAATTTTTAATTAAAGTATATTACAAACTTTTAATTTAGACCCTAAAGAATCATATTAGCTTGTACAAAAATGGCATAATATGACCCCTTTAAGAAGATCAAGAGCTGCATCCTTGGTAAAAGGAAGATACTGAACAAAATGAATAAATTGTGGCCAATGTTTCAAAAGGAGATTCCTCACCCCCAAATGCAACAATGCAGATGTATTTTCACAAACTGCATTGCTCATATATTTACCAAGGGGGCCAATAATTCTGGTCACTATAGTTGGATATACTAATCCTAATGATGCTGAATGTTGCTATAAGAAAACTTTTGTGATCACTCCTTTAAAGGGCTCTGTTGTGCTTTTATGTCCAGACCGTATCAAAGTTCTGTCTTGTGTAGCTAGCTGTGCGAAAATCAGAGCCAATGGAGACAAACGGCCAATGGACACCTGCTTTATGCTGATAAGAAACCACATGATCACCAGAGAAAACCATATCATTATTGAACATAAACAAACGTTATGGTCTGGTCACCTTTGAGACATGGTGATCTACAATTCGACCGCTGCTTTCCGTGGTTATTTAAGACGCACACTGCTGATGCTCCAGAAATGGCTGGTGTTTGCAGTTGCAATTTGAATTTACCTGCATTAAACGTGCTGTGAAAGAGTAAAAGCACAAATTGAAAAAAAGCAGAAATAAGCAAGGATTATAGACTGATTCCTTGCTGCATAAAATATGAAAAGTATCTCTCACTGCCACAGTCAGTTAAGTCCAATAATATTTACTTATTAAAATCAGCATTCGTCATCGCTCTCAGTGTTGCCAGTGTCATGATTTTCCCTGCACAATTGGGCTATTTCGAAAATGCTGTTTCAGGAAAAATGACCAAAAGAGGTTGGGTTTTTTTGGGCTATTTTTATAATGTACCAGCTGCCAAAATATTTATTTGTAGACAAAAAAAATGAAATAAGATGGAGCCTTTTACTTATGTGTGTTGATCACTGGAATGAATATCTGGCTAACTAAGGACCGCTGAAAGAGCAAGTGTGTGAGAGATGGTATATGGGGACACTTGTAGTGTTACACCGCAAACTAGAGGTGACGTGAGTTTCACTCAGAAATTAGAAATGAATTAGGTTAATTGAGTTTGCCATTGTAGATTAAATGCGCATTGATGATTGTGTGTAGAAGAAGAGTGAAGCAAACAGAAAACGATGTAGCATGTAATTAATAATTTATGAGGTATTGCATTTTAAGGCAGAAACTAGAATTTTTTTTGTTAAAATTTTTTTGTCATCGTATTGTGTCTATCGATCTATGCTGTTGGTCCTCCACCTGCTGCCAAAAACAGCACCGACCCAAAGAGGCATGGAGTCGAACACCCATGAAGGTGTCCTGTATCTGGTACTAAGACATTAGCAGCAGATCCTTCAAATCCTGTAGGTTACAAGGTGGAGCTGCCGTGGATCGAACTTGATGCTCAATTAGATTGAGATCTGGGGAATTTGGAGGCGAGGGCAACACCTTGCTGATACTCTGGCTTTTGGCTTGCTTAGTTGCGGTTAGTTAATATTCAACAATATTATTGATCTGCCTGCATTGACACCATTATATAAGAACTGAACTGAGTTGGACGATGACATCACTCTCCAGAGCAGCTATAGATATATATTATACAGTATCTCATGAAAGTGAGTACACCCCTCACATTTCAGAAAACATTTTAGTATATCTTCTCAAGGGACAATACTATAGAAATGAAACTTGGACATATTTTAGAGTAGTCAATGTGCTGCTTGTATAACAGTATTTACCGTCCTCTGAAAATAACTCAACATACAGCCATTATTGTCAAAATAATTGGCAACAAAAGTGAGTACCCCCTAAGTGATAATAGCTGTATGTCGTTTAACCATACAAAGCCACATGTCCTATTCATCATGTTCATGTTTTTGTCTGCTTGACAGGACCATACAAATGTGTCTATCTTGTATTAGAGCAGTTCAAATTTGTGCTTTGAGTACAATTCTCTCATATTGACCACTGGATGTTCAACACGGCACCTCATGGCAAATAACTTTTTTGATTTGAGAATTAGAATTGTTGCTCTCCACAAAGTTGACCTAGGCTAAAGGAAGATTGGTAACACCCTGAAACTGAGTTACAGTACAGGCCAGCGTCATACAGAGGTTTTCCACTTGGAAAAGGCCTCGCAAGGGTCAATCAAAGAAGTTGAGTCCTCGGGCTGTGTGTCAGGTGCAGAAGCTGGCTTCAAAAAACAAACGCATGTGTCCTGCCAGCATTGCTTTAGAGGTTGCAGAAGCGGAAGGTCAGCTTGTCAGTGCTCAGACCATACGTCGCACACTGCAACAAGTCGGTTTGCATGGCTGTCGTCCCAGAAGGAGGCCTCTTCTGAAGCTGGCTCACAAGAAAGCACGCAAACAGTTTGCTGAAAGAAACTTGTCCAAGAGCATGAATTACTGGAACCATGTGCTGTGGCCTAATGAGACTAAGATAAACTTGTTTGGCTCAGATGGTGTCCAGCATGTGTGGCGATGCCCTGGTGAGGAGTACCAAGAAAATTGTGTCTTGCCTTCAGTCGAGCATGGTGGTGGTAGCATGAGGGCTGCATGAGTCCTGCTGGTACTGGGGAGCTGCGCTTCATTTAAGGGAAACATAGATTCCAACACATACTGTGACATTCTGAAGCAGAACATGATGCCCTCCCTTCAGAAACTGGGCTAAACGGCATGATAACGACTCCAAACACACCGCTAAGATGACAACTGCCTTGCTGAGGAAGCTGAAGGTGAAGGTGATGGAGTGGCCAAGAATGTCTCCAGACCTGAACCCTATTGAGCACCTGTGGGGCGTCCTCAAGCGGAAGGTGAAGAAGTGCCATCTGTCTGACATCCAGCAGCTCCATGATGTCATTATGGAGGAGTGGAAGAGGATCCCAGCAACAACCTAGCGGCTCTAGTGAACTCCATGCCTATTAACCTGTTAAGCTTCAACCCCAATTTTGAAAAATCCCCAGAAATGGCATACCCAAACTGAAACAGATACAGTTCATGAACCATTTGTTCTAAAAGCACAAGTATGATCTCATTTGAAAGCTGACACCTGGCAGTTTATTGCAAATGTAGAATTAATTATTGTCATAATGAAAAATAAATGTTATAAATAGCTTCAAAGTTTTGTCAAGTTATTAGAAATTTATTTGTATGAAATATTTTGATGAAAATAAAATTGAAGTTGGCCCTGTAGCAATCTAGAAATGCACTGCAGCTAAAGCCACATGTCTGACCATGTTATATTTAAAATCTGAAGATGATATGTCTAAAACTCTTTATTTAGTTAAATGTTTTTCAAGATCATGTCAAACGACTTTATTTTGATTAGACTCTAAAAAGCAAACTGATGTTTATTGTCATCTTCTAAGCATCTATTCAGTCTGTTGTCTCTATTGTTTATGTGGTATAGACGAGACTCATTCAGTTTCAGTCTCCCCTGCACACATTCACACCTCTCCAGCCTCTGGTTATTGCTCTAAATATGCTTTCTTTTGTCTGCATTATAATTACTAACGACTGGCTATTCACACTGTTTCAACCCCTAATCTCTTTTAGGGAAAGTTCTCAAAGTTCTCACCTTACATTTGAAACTATATAAAATGACCTTCTTGAAAAAAGAAACATTTCAGCAAGCAGTCCTATTTAGAAATATTTATAAATATAACAGCTAGGTAGCAGGTGCACCAAGGGCTAGCTAGCATGTTAGCTTAGCACACCATCAATACACGACAATTTATGAGATTAAAACCATGTTTGTGCTCTAAAACTTACTTTATAGCACAAGTCGAGTGTTTTAAATAACCTTCTGTGCTCTGATTTGGCTTCAGATAAAAAAATCGGACAGAAAATATAGTATTTTATAGTATTCTTCACGATGATAAAGTCTATATCGATTAGCATTACATTATAAATATAATCTATTATTATGAAAATACCTGACATGGCTCGAAGAACACAGGTAAACCAAATATCATTGCAATCATGTTTATTGTCTTCAAAACATCTGTATCTGCATGTTACAGCGATCTCTGTTAGTGTTTACGTCGTGATGGACTTCCTGAAATGTCACATGATATGATTCTTCTTCGTGTTCCATATATGGAGTCCATATGTGCACAGGGCACCCTCAGGCTGCCCGTATGTATTGAAAACACAGTACATCAGAGTCTCCAGCGCTCATAATGATTAAATCGACGCATTTGGGTAGATATTCAATAAATATGATTCCTGTCTATATAAATCTGATGTAAACCTATGAGAATCTATGAATATTTCTCCAAATCTGTACACTTTTGAGCTAAAAGCCCTGATGGACGTTGTTTTGTCAAGCTCTGTCGTGACGATCTCACTGGAGTTCCCTTTCAAGGCTACGGTACTTCGACATTACGGATGTCGTATATGGGAACTCTCTCTCATCCTTCACTTCCGCTGAAATCTTATTGGCTAACGCCAGCAACGCTGGCCAATTGACGCAAATATGCAAATACTGAAACCCCGTTGCAGTATAATGCAAGTGCAGCGTCAATTCCTCCTCAGAATCTCTCTCTTCACGCTCAAATCGTGTGCTAGAAAGCTGATACTACTACTACTTGGATTTTTGCTATCGTTGAAGGTGCACCGGAGATACCTGAACTGTCTCCAGCATCCGATGGCGACCGTCTGCAATTTATGCTCGGGCCCCATAGTGCCCCCGACCTGCACCTGTTCTGCATCGCGTGCATGGGGCTGGCCCACGCAGAGTCGGCCCTCAGGGATGAAGGGTCCTGTGACTTCTGTGCGGACATGCCCCTCCGAGCCCTCAAGGCCAGACGGGACGAAGCTCGCGCTGCTGCGGGGATTGGGCCTGCTGCCGCCACCGAGCCGATGGCAGGCCCCCCCAACCGCGGAGTCGAGGTTCGACCCCCGGTGAGTTTTCCGGACCCTTCGTTCCATCCTCCCCGCGACGTTGCTGACTTCGTGTCCTTCGGGGTGAGTGAGGAGGACGACTCTATGTCCTTGTCGGCCTCCGAGAACGACTACGGTGCGGAGCAGGCCGCCCCTCTGGCACCCACGGAAGAGACCCCCGCGGATCTGCAGGAAGAGCTCTTCCGTATCCTCTCGAAGGCCGTCGAGGAACTGGATTTATCCTGGAAGGCTCCCGACGAGCCCTCAAAGAGCAAGTTGGACGCGTGGTTCCTCCAATCGAGCCGCCGTCAGGCCGCTTCGAAAAGGGGAACCCCGTTCTTCCCTGATGTGCACGAGCACGTGGTGAAGTCGTGGGTGGCCCCGCAATCGGCGCGCACCCTCACTTCGACCCAGGCCATGTTCCCCCCCGTGGACGAGGCGGGGGACCACGGCTACCTCCGCATCCCTCCTGTCGAGGAGACCGTCGCTGCACATCTTTGCCCGTCAGCTCCCGCCCTGGGCTCGGACCGCAGCCTGCCGTCCCGAGCCTGCAGGTTTACGGCTCACCAGGCTAACAAGGCCTACGGCGCCGCGGGGGAGGCGGTTTCTGCACTACACGCTATGGCCGTTCTTCAAGTGCTGCAGGCCAAGCGACTGAAATCTCTGGATGGCGCCGCCTCTGTCGACACTGACCCCATCCGAGACCTCCGTTCTGCAACGGACCTCGTGCTCCTGGCCACGAAGCGCTCGGCCCAGGCGATTGGCCGTTCGATGGGGTATTTGGTGGTCCTCCACAGACACCTGTGGCTCACCCTATCGGACGTGCAGGAGGCGGACAGGAAGACGCTGCTAAACGCACCGATCTCCCCTGATGGCCTGTTCGGAGATGCCGTGGAGAAGGTCACCGAGCGGTACTCCGAGACTCAGAAGAAGGCGAAGGCGATGAGCCATGTGATCCCTCGGCGAGCGCCGCCACCGCCCCCGCCGCAGCGCCCTCGCTCTCGCTCTCGCTCGGCCAGACATCAGCCAGCCTCCCGCCCGGGACCGGATGCCCGTAAAGGCCGACACGGGCAGTGGCAGGGAGCGGGAAACAAGAGACCGGCTCAGAGGAGCCCGCGCAGAAAACCCGCCGCGTCCCCAGCGAGGCCCAAGCAGTCGTCCTGACCGCTCGGGCAAGAGGAGAGAGGAGACCGCACGGATGGCCCCGCTTCCAAGCGGCGCGCTCTAGAGCACGCGGTCCCTCTGCGTTCGGCGAGCGACGCGTGCAGTCATGTTGTGAATGTTGTGTGTTGTTCAATAAAGCAAATTACTTCTTCACAAACAGAGTTTTTTTCTCCTCTTGCACTTCACACTGTGTTACCCGCCCTGTCTTCGAGCAGCGCAGAGTCACGGTCATTAACTATAAAGGCGCCTCGCGGGAAGCGCGAGGTGTCTATCCCCAGCCCTCACATAGCGGCGATGACCGCAGGTCTAGACCGGCCCACACTCAGTCGTTTCCTCACGGCGTGGGAAGCTATTCCGGGCATCTCGCCGTGGGTGCTGAATGTAATTCGACACGGGTACACACTTGTAAGGCCATCTATTGGACCAATAGACCACTGTAAGGCCGTCTATTGGTCCAATGGGGGATTTCCAATAATACGGTGAAGGTATTCTGCGTATTACTTGCCTTTCCTTTCACGCAACACAACAAGATTAAATGCAATATATTTTCTCATGTATTATCTCGTTATTATCTGACTCCATAAATGAAAAGGTTTTTAATGATATCCGTGCATCATTAAACGTTATCGAAGGTTTGTTTATTCTTAAAACTCTGATTATGTTTTATCCGCTCAGATCAGGAATCTATATCACTTCGAGTTCCTCACCAGGTCTCCGGCACAATCTCGTCAGTTTCCGATTATCAAAACAGAGGTAATTGGCTGAATGTCTGGGATTTGCCGTAATTCACACGTACACAATCGAAGACATATACACAGCCCCCTTGAATGCCACCTCAGGAACTAATTCAATAACTTACTTTACCAGCGTGCACTTATCTAAAGTAACATTAAATTAGAACAGAGGTATTTAGACGTACCCAAATCTAGATCAAACAGCATTAGCTGATTCTAGACGGAAACTACCCGTCTCCTCATTCAAGTACACTTGAATCTGATATCAGATATTAGTCGTCACTAAACTCTGACGCAAACTTGTGGAAATATACGAATCCTATAATCTACTCGGGGGAAAACAATTCTCAGAGTCGGTTAGAATAAAATCAAACGTTTACAATTTATTGATCAGGTAATGATGTAATCACTTCAAATCCAATTCAGAGGATAAAATCATCAGTTAAGCATATCAATTCAGAAATCACAGAATTTGTAGAAATTATTACCTGTCAACAAAATTACACACAGCGGTTGTGTGGGCAGTCAACCTACAGACTCCCCGAACATTTCTGCTGCTTTTCCTTATAAACCCAGATAATTAAATTCATACCAAATGTTGGTGTCTGTCATTATAATTAGATTGTGGTTGTCTATTCAGGGGCTCACACTGTGAGGTCTGCCTGATTTTACATACAGGAGGTAGTTTGAATGAGGCTATTATGGGACACATCACTTTTTTCATATTTCATAACTTCTTTTAGCTCTTCATCATAGTTGGGAGAAGGAGACCATGTTACCAGACGCATGTGACACTATAAAAAGACACCAAACATGAGTAGTTACATTTTTTGTACACACATAACATTGCATAAGGTTTCAGTGTATTTCAGGTGAGGAGGAGGGGGATGCAGGGGAGATAGTGTGGGTGAAGTGTGAACTGTACTGTGTGCTGCGTCTCAGATGTTCCTGTTACATATGCAAGAGGGAGTTACATATTCAAGAGATAGTTCAAGTGTTAATTCCCAAGAGGGCCTTTTGTCACATTGAGGGGTCGACCAGACATACTGGCACCATCCTTACACACTTCAGTTCAAACGCAGACCACCCCGCTTCCGCGGCGTAATCCAGTCGTTAACTTTGCCCCAAAATGCTCATGTACTGAGGCAGGAAGTGTGCAGTTTACTCGACAAGGGAGCGATAGAGCCGGTTCCCCCGAGCGAGCGGGGAAGCGGATTCTACAGCCGCTACTTTGTAGTGCCGAAGAAGGGAGGGGGTCTCCGCCCCATACTGGACCTGAGACCCGTCAACAGAGCGCTTCACAAGCGCGCTTTCAGGATGACTACACTGAAACAGATCCTAGCGCAAATTCGCCCCGGGGATTGGTTCGCTTCAGTGGATCTAGAGGATGCTTATTTTCACGTCCAGATAGCGAAGCGCCACAGGCTATTCCTGAGGTTTGCGTTCGAGAATGCGGCGTACCAATACACGGTACTCCCGTTCGGGCTAGCCTCGCCCCCCGCACCTTTTCGAAATGTGTAGACGCGGCACTTTCACCCCTCAGGTCGAGCGGGATGCGCGTCTTGAACTATCTGGACGACTGGCTGATTCTCGCGCAGTCGAGGGAGACATTGGTCGGCCATGTGGAAGCCCTACTTCGCCATTTGAAAACGCTTGGTTTGAGGGTAAACGTCCAAAAAAGTGTGCTCACACCGAGCCAAACTACCACATTCCTGGGAGTATGCTTGGACTCAGTGAGTATGAAAGCGCGTCTCTCCCCCGAACGAGCGGAGGCTCTGACTTCTTCGCTAGGTCTCTTCAGACCGGGCAGACTCGTCCCTCTGAAAGAGTTTCAGAGGCTATTGGGGCGGATGGCAGCCGCTTCGTCAGTGTGTCATCTGGGACTGCTACATATGAGACCGCTTCAGCACTGGCTGAAAGCGCGCGTCAACCCGAGCGCGTGGCACTCCGGCCGCAAGCGCATTATGGTCAACCGTGTGTGCGCCCGTGCCCTGGCCCCGTGGAAGAACCCGGATCTCTACAGTTCAGGTGTCCCTATGGGTATAGTGACGCGACGCGTGGAGGTCCTGACGGACGCTTCGTCCACCGGGTGGGGAGCGGTCTGCCTGGGCAAGCCCGTCTCCGGTCGGTGGTCGGAGAGGCAGATGGAGTGGCACATAAATCGCTTGGAACTGGAAGCGGTCTCTCTAGCCCTAAAAGTTTTCCGGTCTCGACTGGAACAGCGGCATGTGTTGATTCGAACCGACAACACTTCTGTGGTCTCTTACATCAATCGCCAAGGCGGTTTGCATTCCAGGGACCTATTCAAGCAGGCGGAATCTCTCCTGCTGTGGGCGGATCGGTTTTTTCTCTCGGTGAGAGCGACACACATCCCTGGTGTTCTAAATCGGGGGGCGGATATGCTCTCGAGGAACGGGATTCCTCAAGGGGAATGGAGGCTTCACCCCGGGACGGTTCAACTGATATGGGATCGTTTCGGCAGAGCGGAGATCGACCTCTTCGCGACGAGCGAGAACGCGCATTGTCGGATGTTTTTCTCGCTGTCCCGTTCCCCCCGGGAGATGGACGCGCTAACTGCGCGATGGCCGAAAGCCCGTCTCTATGCCTTTCCTCCGGTGAAAATTTTGCCCATGGTGTTGTGCAAAGTCAGGGAGGAAAAGGCGGCGGTGACTCTAGTGGCCCCGTACTGGCCGAATCAGCCCTGGTTCGCGGACTTGGTGGAGTTACTAACGGAGCAACCGTGGGAAATTCCGCTCAGGAAGGACCTACTGTCTCAGGCGAGCGGATCGATTTGGCATCCCAGCCCCGGGCTGTGGAGGCTCCATGTGTGGCCGCTGCAGGGACGCTGAGCGGGATCGATGTGCTTCATTCGCGGGTTCAAAATACCATCGCGGAAGCGCGAGCCCCGTCTACCCGGCGCCTGTACGCTCTGAAGTGGGGTGTTTTCTCTAAATGGTGTCAGGATATCGGTTTAGACCCAGCGAACTGCTCGGTGTCGGATATTCTACGCTTCCTTCAGTACAGAATGGACGAAGGGAGCCTGCCATCCACCCTGAAGGTATACGTAGCTGCTATTGCTGCGTTTCACCCGCCTGTTGATGGACAGTCTATCGGTAGACATGCGTTGGTGACTCGGTTCCTTAAAGGAGCTAAGAGATTATGCCCTGCACGGCCGCCGTCCGTGCCGCCTTGGGATTTGACTTTGGTCTTGGAAGCTTTGTCACAGCCGCCCTTTGAACCCTTAGTGTCGATTGCAGTTAAGGAGCTTTCGATTAAAACGGCGCTGCTTCTCGCTCTCGCTTCGGCGAAGCGGGTTGGGGATTTACAGGCTTTCTCTGTCAGCGAAGATTGTATTCGCTTTGGACCCGGAAACTGTAACGTGACTCTCAGACCGAGGCCGGGTTATGTCCCTAAATCGCTCAATACCCCGTTCAGGGCGCAGATTGTTTCTTTGCCTGCCCTGTCTGTTGAGCCATCGACCTCTCTAGGTTCGGATGCTCAAAGTGCTATCTGCCCAGTCAGAGCGCTCCGGGAGTACATCTCTCGCTCGGCTGCTTTCCGAAGCTCGGACCAGCTATTTGTGTGCTTTGGTGGATGCAATAAGGGACGGGGAGTCTCTAAACAGAGGCTTGCTCACTGGATTGTGGACGCTATTGTTTTGGCTTATGACTGTATGGGACAGGAATGCCCCCTCAATGTTAAGGCCCATTCGACCAGGGCGATCGCCTCTTCGTGGGCCTGGACTAAGGGTATGTCTATTCAGGATTTATGTCTTGCGGCTGGCTGGTCTTCTCAGAATACGTTCGCCAGGTTTTACAAGTTGGATTTACCCTCTGTGGCGTCTCAAGTGCTTTCGGTGAGTTGAATTCTTGCACAGCATTTAGAGCTCTCTGCGCTTTGCTCATGAGTTGTTCTGTGTGCTTATGTGTATTAAGACTGTTGTCACCGCTATGCGTTGGCCTTATTTTACTGTTGTTGTTGCCCTGTTGGTCTACAGTGCAGACTTCCCCCCGGTTATACTGTTCGGGATATGCAAATTCTGGCAGTGTTTTGTGAGTTTGTGATTCGTCCCCTTGGACCTATCAGAGGTTAGAGGCTCGCTATTGGCCAGTCTCGTCCTATCACAATGCTGGCATTCTGGGGGGGCGGTGTCGGGGTTTTGTATTGGGTTCTGTTCTGTGGTTTGCTTGCTTCCACGGCGGGATTCTATACAGTTCCCATATACGACATCTGTAATGTCGAAGTTCCGTAGCCTTGAAAGGGAACGTCTCCGGTTACTTTCGTAACCTCGGTTCCCTGAAAGGCAAGGAACGAGACATTACGCTCGCCGCCGTGTTCGCTATTGATTTGGCGTTCTGTTCGATTCTGAGGAGGAATTGACGCTGCACTTGCATTATACTGCAACGGGGTTTCAGTATTTGCATATTTGCGTCAATTGGCCAGCGTTGCTGGCGTTAGCCAATAAGATTTCAGTGGAAGTGAAGGATGAGAGAGAGTTCCCATATACGACATCCGTAATGTCTCGTTCCTTGCCTTTCAGGGAACCGAGGTTACGAAAGTAACCGGAGACGTTTTTTTCTGAATGGAAGCGGCTGACGCTCATAATTCATATCAAAGGTATCGACTCATTTTTTGATTACATAACTCCAGACACAAATTAAGACATAACTGTCACTATAAGATTCTCAGAATACAATAGTGGTCAAATACTAAACCTTCAGTCTTATATCTTTTTAATGATGTATAGTTTGTCAAGGTAATAACATTGAATCTGATAGTAACTTTGAACGATTTCAAAAAAAAAAACGCTCAGAGCGAGGAAGGTTAACAGGTTAAGGCAGTGCTAGATAATAATGGTGCTCACACAAAATATTGACACTTTGGACACAGTTTTGACATGTTCCCTTAGGGTGTACTCATTTTTGTTGCCAGCTATATTGATAATAATGGCTGTATGTTGAGTTATTAAAGCTATATAAATAAAGGTGACTTGACTTGACCCAGTCACCTTGCTATAACAATTTGGCACTTGTCAAAGTCACTCGGATAGAATTCCTTCCCATTTCCATGTTGATTACGAGAACCGATTGTATAGCATCTACTCAACCCAGACCTCAATAGGTGGCCTTATTAGGAGATGATCAACAATATTCACTTCACCTGTGACTATATAATGTTCACTATATACTTTGCCTGGACGCAGGAAAAAACTCTTCATTCATATCTGCGATATCATTTTAGTTCATCACCCGTAAAGGCCAACTGTGAGTGTCCGTCATTTAATTGGCTCATGTTGAGCTTTAAACGCAACTAGCTTTGTAAAAACTCATATTACTTGATCCATCTTCCTCACAGTTCACCTTTTTAATCATTTTCCAGCGGTACTACGAAATGCCTGACCAGGGTTCTTAGATCATTACTATGTGTATCAATATTGCGCTTCGCAGCTACCTGCATTTTAAACACAAATCTCCTTTGCATACATGTCCTGAAAAACCTTTCTACAAGTAAACATTATTTCATTATGCATGTTCAAGAGCAGTCTATAAAAATGCTGTGCAAGCTGTAGAGCAAACCTCTGAAAACATCATTTCACCTTCTTATAGTGTGTGAACACCACAGTAAAACATACTTTTACCCTGATTTATAACCTGCTGCGACAAAGACAGATCTCTCCCAGGTGAACACTTAATGCAAATTTAAAACCACAGATGCCCAAAGGAGCACAAAAGTTATGGCGGTGCAAAAACAGAGCTGTAAACAGAATCAACAGCCGCATAGTTCATAAATAATGCTGCTAATAACTCAAAACGCCACTTGGTTTCAATTGTCCTGTGGGATGGACTCATATTTTTAGTGTACGTCACACTGTGCTATATAGGCAGACGAGTGAAAAATACAGAGCGAGTCAGAGACATGGATCTTGAATGTATAAAATTGTTAAAATATCTGATCAAAATAGCTTCAGAAGAATTTTGGAGGGACTCAACTCAACAAAATATGTTTATCATCTCAGAAGTATTGTACTGTCTGCAAAAACAGTCATAAATACAATATTTAATCCAGTGATGTCACTAGCACCAATGCATCAAGGTCTAACGTTACATTTGTTTGATATTTTTGTTAATTTTTCTAAACAAAATATATTATACTTTTATATATATATATATTTTTATATACATGTATACAAAATATAAAAACATTAACCATAAGGGGTTACTTTATTTCGATGGTCCACTTTATACATTCTATAAGTGAATTTGCAACTATGTAACTTATTCTACTAACCCTAACCTAAAAGTCTACTAATACCCTTAGGGTTAGTTGACATGTAGTTACAAAGTTACTTATAGTTAGTAGAATGTATAAACTGGACCATCAGAATAAAATGTAACCCAATAAGGTACCATTTGTTAACATTAGTTAACTAGATTATTAGTTAACATGAACTAACAGTGGAATATATTTCTAAAGCATTTAGTAATCCACATTTATTTTAATTCCAACATTTACTAATATTTTATTAAAATTAAAAGTTGTATATGTTATTATTAGTGGCATTATACTGCAACAAATGTATTGCTCATTGTTAGTTAGTGCATTAGCTAACTAACTAACTAACTAACTAACTAATGGGACTGTGTAAAGGGTTACCAAATCATATAGCTTTGCTATTGTGAAGTATCGGATATTCAAATGTTCAAATATGTAATCTTGAGACTTTCAGATTATGTTATTAGACATTACGTAAAGGGTAACTCAACCTCTGGTCAGAGCCTGACTCCACTGGCAATATTTGAAAAAGCCTGGAAAAGTGTAGCCTGGCAAGCCAGACCTACATCACAATGTTAGGTCTGGGAACTCACCATTGGCATACCTCAATCCGAGGTGTGGGATAAATGGTTGTCTTTCAAAATCCCTCTGCACGCAATAGGATAGCGCTACAACCAACCAGAGCAATGAACGGTTGTGGCTGAGTGAGTCCCATGCGTTTTCCCACCAGGGTATCCGGTCGTAAAAACTCTGAACACATCTTCCTTTTTAAAGAATGACTTAAGTGACGTTCTCTTAACTCCAAGTCCTCCAGAGTCGCAGCCAAAGCCGATTTGAAAGGCCGCTGTTCGCCAGCAGCAACGGTATTCTTCTTTGTTTTCAAGTAGCAGGGAAATAACCTATGGAAATCATGCGGAACCATCACATCTCTGGCGTCATTATGTTAAGCCCGCCCACCAACTCAATACACGATGTGATTGGCCTGACTAGAGTTTGGTTTTTCCAGCTCGAAAGCCAACGGGGAGTTGCTAGACTACACTGGCTGGAAAATAATTTTTGCTGCCGCTAGGGTACGTCTAGCGGTGCAGAGCCCAGCACTGTAGGCAAGGGTGTGGTTAGCTGGTGCCTGTTTACATCACGCAGTACCACAACATCCAATAGAAAATTCAACTGCAGTAGCCACTGTTCAACCTGGAGAGGGCAGCACTTTTTTACACCATATATTGTGGAGTTAAAACACTTTATTTATACCCAAATGCCAAAAAATGTACTCGAATCAATGAACAGCATTAATAAAGCCCCAGTCTTAAAGATCATTAACTATAAAAAGTTGTTTTAGGGTTTAGTTACCCTTTTATTTATAGATGAAAATGTAATTTTACAGTTAAAATGTGCAGATCCTTTTCAGTTTGCTTACAGAGCAAACAGGTCTGTGGATGATGCAGTCAACGTGGGACTGCATTATATCCTGCAACATCTCGACAGACCTGGGACTAATGCAAGGATCCTCTTTGTGGACTTCAGTTCGGCCTTCAATACCATCATGCCTGATCTACTCACAGACAAACTGACCCAGCTCTCCATTCCATCCTCGATCTGTCAGTGGATCTCCAGCTTCCTGAAGGACTGGCAGCAGCTCGTGAGACTGGGGAAACACACATCCAGGACTCTCACCACCAGCACTGGCGCCCCCCAAGGGTGCGTTCTCTCCCCACTGCTCTTCTCCCTGTACACTAACGACTGCACTTCTAAAGACCCCACTGTCAAGCTCCTGAAATTTGCAGACGACACCACTGTCATCGGTCTCATCCGAAACGGTGACGAGTCTGCTTACAGACTGGAGGTTGAACAGCTGGCTGTCTGGTGCAGTTATAACAACCTTGAGCTGAACACGCTCAAAACAGTGGAGATGACCGTGGACTTCAGGAGGAACAGCCCAGCACTCCCCCCACTCACCATCATGAACAGCACTGTGGAAGCAGTGGAGTCATTCAGGTTCCTGGGCACTATCATCTCTCAGGACCTGAAGTGGGACAATCACATTGACTCCATTGTGAAAAAGGCCCAGCAGAGACTGTATTTCCTTCGCCAGCTGAGGAAGTTCAACCTGCCACAGGAGCTGCTGATCCAGTTCTACTCAGCCGTCATCGAGTCTGTCCTATGCACTTCCATCACTGTCTGGTTTGGTTCAGCTACCAAATCAGACATCATGAGACTACAGCGGACAGTCCGGACTGCAGAGAGGATCATTGGTGCCCCCCTGCCAACCCTCCAGGACCTGTACTCTTCCAGAGTGAGGAAGAGAGCAGGTAAAATCATCACAGACTCCACTCACCCTGGACACCACCTGTTTGAACTGTTACCGTCAAGACGGAGACTCAGATCACTGGCCACAAGAACATCTCGGCACAGGAACAGTTTCTTCCCACAGGCCATTTCCCTCCTGAACAGTTAACATATCTCCCAAGGCATATGCCTTTAAGTGCAATACCCCCACTGTTTAGTGCAATATCTCCTAAACTCAGGTTATTTATATTTATATTTATTCATACTATTCAAAATACTGTATATATGTTCATAATCCGAAAATGTTTATTCTGACTAAACCCAACCGTGGCCTTATATTTTATATTTTATAGTATTTTCATATTATATATATATATATATATATATATATATATATATATATATATATATAATATATATATATATAATATATATATATATTATATATATATATATATATATATATATTTTTTTTTTTATAATTTTATTTTTAGATTTTGTATTACTGTTTCTTGTTGTATTTGTATCTGTATATGTGCACTGGAAGCTTCAGTACCAAAGAAAATTCCTTGTGTGTGCAAGCACACTTGGCAATAAAGCTCTTTCTGATTCTGATTCTGATTCTGATTCTGAGTAATTACAATAAACACAGAAGGAAGGAGCCATCTGAAAACAAATATCTTTAAAATCATATAAAATGGCAGGTCAGACGCATAGATAATATTCAAAAGAGGGGGAAATAACTCAGAAAGAACTCAGACTTCTCTTTGAAACCGAGAAATTCCATCCATATTCCATTGCAACAGTTTAAATGCTGCTTTTCAACAGTCAATCAACATGAGAGTTATGGAGCACAGAGATCATTCACAGCACAGATTTATGGAACAACCTGTCTTCATCAACCTGATTCCACAGCTGTCAGCCGCAGGGACTGGTGTTAGCTGGCAAATTTGATGCACTGTTGACTTTTCTTATGTTTCTTTTCTCCTCCACTGATCTGAGACAAAGTTCTCAGTCCACATCTCAGACAACAGATTCATCTAAATGCACAACTGCTTTACTACCATGAAAATCTTTCTTTTCTTTTTTTCCCATTTATGAAAGGTGAGTTAAGATTTGAGACTTTGTGGGTGTACTTTTTGTGTTTTGAATATTATCTCAAATTTATCTGAATGATTGTCAGAATAAAATGGTTCTGATAAGAGCTTTCATTCCGGTTTTGACACTTGGCATTATATAACAGCGGTTCTCAACTGGTTTTACTTCAAGTGACCCAGATTTTAACTTCACAGGCTCAACAATATGCAAAATTAGCAACACGCATTGAATGAACAGGAAAACTGACAATCTTCTAAATGCATAAATTTTTTGAAGATTGACGTGTGATTTACCAACCTAACCCAGAATAAACACTAGGACAATTTTAAAAGTAACATTCGAGCCAACATATATACTACAATTATTTATAGTGTTAGGGTTTGGTTAAGGGTTATTTGCATTTGATTATGCATAATTTACTGTTATTACAATACATGTAACAAGGACACCGTGTTACTGATATTTATTATGCAGCTTCAATATTGTGACAACAAACAACTGTTTTCAACTCTTTTCCATTTTAAATTTGTGATTGCGATACAGGAAAAAAAACATACAATATATTGTGTATTATTATATTCATTATATATTTATACACACACACACAATGTAATATATCACATTATAATATTTTAATAATTATAATTAATGTATAGTACTAACATACTACTTTACTACTAACATATACTAAATAATAATAATAATAATAATAATAGTATTAAATATAGTAAGTAATATAAGAATAAGTAATATCGTATTATAACAAGGCATTTTAAAAAGAATGGGAAAAACTTGTTTAAAGATATTTGTTTGTTATTGTTATTATATTTTACTATTACTATTTTGTTATTATTGTTAGCTGCATTCTATTATTTGCATTTGCCATAGTTCTCCCAATCCAAAGCGACTTGTGACTCACATCCACCAGCTGAGAGCCTCTGCTACACTTGTCAGTTCACACTTACTTTCATGTCCCCTAATAAGTCTGCATACCCCGCCAACATGATTCACCGCTCCTTCATAACAATAGCGAAGACTTTTACAGAGTTTCTCAAAGAGTACGCCATCTTAATTACTCCAGGAATTGACAGCCACCTGTCAGACAAGAAAACTGATGTGAACTCTGAGTCAAAGACTATTATTACATATCTTTCATACCTCGCCATTTCCACCCGACCGCGCTAGAGACGTTTAATCGTCTTCTTTTTAGCAGCTAGAGGCAGCCCATCCGAGCGACCGTAGGAATGCTTTAATGAGCTTATCTGAGTCAGGAGGCAGATGGCGTTAAGATGCTTGATGCTTTACGGGAAAAGGCCTCGCTAAAGGATGGTAGTGGCGTGTCTTGCAGGAGATGAGGCAAAAAGGTGAGTCATCAGTACGGTCCCAGCCAGTCAGGTTTTCTGATCCCTGGAGTTTAGATTTACAGATGACGGAGTGAGATGTAAACAGGTTGTCTGGCCTACCGCAGGTTCAGAGGGCTAAAAAAGTAGCGAGGATTCGCATCCGCCGCGTGAACAAGCTATGAGCCCATTAGCTCAGCGGTGCTCAGGTGATGCATCTCACAGGCGGTGAGGTGTACATTAAATATAGCAGAGGTCACAGCTCATTCAACCTCTGAAAGCTGCCGCATCTGTTTGGGGGATTAATAGAGTTCAGACCTGAGGACTGTGGAGAGGTTGTTTGGTACACTGAAAAGAAAGACTTCAGGTGTAAATGAGGCTCCGTGATTAATGACTATATAGAAATCGAACATTATAAAAAGTAATGATCTAGTGCATGTGCTGCAAGTTGCAGTGCTCATACAGGCAATGTGAGTTTGCATTTATTCATCTTGGTTCCTTTGTATCTGTATCCATCATAAAAATGGCAAAAAAAGGCCCAAAACAGGGTACTGTAATGACCATGAGCATGAGCATGAACACTGCACAATGCACAAATGCTTTGTGATACTCCAGCTGATCTGCAGATGACGGCTGCTCTGAAGGACAAACAAGAAGAAAGTGCTGAAGGACATGCTGTCTTAATTGCCTACTGTTCTTGGACAAGAAGATAGAAAGAGGAAAAACAAACAATGATGTGTTTGGTAAGCTCTACATTATGAGGACAAAATGTCCCCACAAAGATGGTGACATCCGAAATCCTTGTCGGGACATGTTTTGGTCCCCATGGAAAGGAGCTATATAGACAGTATAAAAAAATGCATGTTTCTGTGATAGGTGTAGGGTAGGGCTTAGGCTAGATAGAATATATCATTAACCTGATTTTAAAACAATGTGCGTGTGTGCTTGTGTGTGTGCGTGCGTGCCTGCGTGTCAAAGCAACTGGCTCAACTCTGTGTAGCCACCTAGTGCACATAACAGTAAGTGCATCCCTTGCAGAAAAAAGAAAACAGGCAAAACAAATCGCTTGCATATAAATGAGTTTATAGTAACATCACAAAAAAATCTTTACAGAACACCTTAGCAACTGTATATCAAAAAATCCCTGTCAGTACACAATTGTAACCCTGGGAACCAGTCACAACACAAGCATTTTGCATGGTCAAACACCATTCACATTTTTCACTCGCGTTTATGAATAGTGATATGAAAGAAAAGATGCTGGTGACAAAGTTCACCATTGCTCTATGACTCTGTGTGTTTTAATCAAGTCATCTTAGTTTGAATAAGTGAGACTTTAGCCCTTATGCGCAGGCAAAATAAGAAATTATGATCAATTATGCACAATATACAGTCCCTTCAGTGTGTGATATGAATGCCAATGTGACTCAGTTCTTTGCCTCTGTCTCTGAATGCTGATATGTTTGCAGAAGGGTTTAGCCGTCCAGGTCTGCAGCATTTCATGAAAGTGGTTTCATTCAAATGAACAAAAGAGGATGTGTGTGTGTGTGTGTGTGTGTGTGTGTGTGTGTGTGTGTGTGTGTGTGTGTGTGTGTGTGTGTGTGTGTGTGTGTGTGTGTGTGTGTGTGTGTGTGTGTGTGTGTGTGTGTGTGTGTGTGTGTGTGTGTGTGTGTGTGTGTGTGTGTGTGTGTATGTATCAACACTCCCACCAACTGGAGAGCAGATGAAAGTAGTTTGCTCGCATGTCTTGCACACAGATTCCCCTTTATATCGTATGCATGTCCATGAGATTAACTATTCTGCCTGAATCATTATCAAAATAGAATATTTACTGGTTGTATAATGAGAATCCTGTTATATCTTCATATCTTTATATCTGTTATATTTGTTATATCTGTTCAATAGTTATTGGTAAGTGATTTAACATCCGTTAGCTTTCCAGTTCATCTCAAAGACATGTTACCTCTGTTCATACATACTGATAAAAAAAAAAGATACAGTAAAAACTGATAAAAATGATACAGTAAAAACTGATTAGAAATTAGCTAATAAAAAAATTGCACTTTCTATACTGAATAAGTTGAAAATATTAGGCAACGTCTACATGCTTAATTCTGGCATGCAAATTATTTTTTATTTAAAATGAGTTCTCAAGTATCAGTCCCAAAGTAAAAAGTTTTATTCACCGATTTGAATAAGGTTTTACAATCTACTTAAAGGGATACTCCACCCAAAAATGAAAATTCTGTCATCATTTACTCACCCTCAAGTTATTGCAAACCTGTATGAGTTTCTTTCTTTTGCTGAACACAAAGGAAGATATTGTTGTTGTTGTTTGATAGTTGTTTGGCAGCATTGACTTCCATAGTATTTTTTTTCTACTATGGAAGTCAATGGTGCCAAACAACTGTTCCCTTTATCGAAAAAGGGAACTTCGAGATGCGTCGAACGACACGGTGGGAACGCCTCTTGCGTGATTGCGTCTGAAGCATCTATGCCAACTAGTCCAATGGAATGAGAGAATGAGCGTCACGGGCGGGTGACGTCATGAACCAGGAAAGGATAAGAGCACTTCCGCTGCTCGCCGGCATTTAGCTTCTGTTGCCTCAGCAAGCGATCTGTGTCAAACTGTCTCTGTCTATTTATTGTTGTCTGTTACAATATTGTCGGAAACGTTATGGCGAAACAAATGTACAAACAGTGTGTTCCTCCCTGCCCGCGTTTATTTAAACGGGTGGGGACACACACAGCTTTGTGGCATTTTGTTTGAGAGTAAGAGCATGTTGAGTGCTAACATTGTGAAAGTGAAACTACCAGATTAGCATGCTCTGCTCTCGCCTGTCACTCTGTATGATAGTGGCAGGCTCGCGATTCTCACGGGATGACAGGACCCGCGTTTGCCGAGGCGGCGCGGAGAATGCATTCCTGGGGATCGCAAAAGGATCTTTTGGAGGGGTGGGAGAACGGTCCGAGGGCCTTTTCTTCTTCCTTGCCCGGAAGATCCAGCTCTATCTCCCCGGTGTTGGAAGCACGCTCTGCGGTTTCTTCCGCTCGGGGAGAGAGAGCCCTTTTTTCCTTCATTTCTTCCTCCGAGGAGGTTTGTGTTGAGAATATTGAAAGTGAAAGCAAGCACACACACTGTTGAATTAGATTCGCCATCTATTTTTCCAGTATATGATGAACTGGTGGAGGTTTTGTCCCGTGCTGTTAGTAAATTAAATATTTAATGGCCAGCTGAGAAAAAGGAACGCTCGTCCTAAGAAACTTGACGAGCGTTTTCTTATTTCTATCACATTATCTCCACCACGAGGCTTCCATTTTTTCCCTGATTTACACACTGAATATTTAAATTATGGAATAAACCGTATTTATCACTCTTTCAGCCCTCGTGTTAAATGTTTATTCAAGATTAGAGGGTTGAAAGATTACGGTTATGATATGATGCCCCAGGCTGAACAGAAATAAAAATAGGAAAATGCTATTTTTTCACCTGGTCCAGTATCATCATTTAAGTCTCTGCTTTGCTCATAAGCCTATACTAAAGAATCTCGCGTTTGCCGAGGCAGCGTGTAGGTTTAATGTTGTAATCAGAATCTAGCTCGGATCTCGCGTTTGCCGAGGCACCGCAGATTTCGAGTGTATTTTGCAAAAATAAGATTCTGTGGCTGGGATCTCGCGTTTGCCGAGGCAGCGCGTAGGTTTAAGCAGAACTACTTTGGTTTTATGGGTAAAGCTTATACGGCAGCAGGTCAGCTGGAGAATGTTTATAGAAATCTATATTATAATGCTCCAGGCTTATCAGGCCGATCTGCTGGGGTTCTGGATATAGCGAAATTTGAGCCTTCGGGTCTCTTCGGCGACGCATTCCATGCGGTCGTTGTTAGGTGATAAAAGATATATATATATATATAAAAATATATATAATAAGGTTTCTCCCTCGCTGTGTCCAGCCCCCCTGGGGCTGCTGGGCGTGAGCAGCCCCAGCCGTCGAGTTCATCATATTATGTGCACAGAAAGAGAGTGCTGCGTCTCGTGTTCCTCCATGTAGATACTGGAGACAGACGCAACCCTCTCAACCGAAGTCGCCTAAGCCTAAGCCGGATCTGAGGACCGTTCTTCAGGCGAAGAAAGCTTCGGTTCAAAAAAAAAAAAAAAAAAAGGTCCTGATGCTTAGGCATCAGGCCTGTGAGGACAGCCCCGACCGAAGTAGAGTGGTGTACACCTCATTTCACGGTGCCCGTTTCATTTCGGGGTCCTCACGAGACCCTCCTGCCAACCCTGCCACCTCCGGTGCTTCAGGGCGCAGCGGTCTCCAGCGAGTCGCTGATGCTATGCTGCGGTACAGCATTGGTTTCGCGCCCTCTGAGGGGGGCTTTTGAGTAGTCAGGTCAGGTAGTTCCTGCCATTATGTTTCAGGCTCCAGATTTGGCTCTCTCAGTAACACCAGAGACCAGCCTCGAGGGGCTGGTTCCCTTAGTAAATTTTCTGGCAGCGTGGATGCTTCTGCCGAATATTTCTCATTGGGTCCTGCAGTTTGTAGAGAAGGGATACAGAATCCAGTTTGGCTCTCGTCCTCCTCATTACAGCGGGGTGCTGCCCACAGTGGTGCATCCCGAGCAGGCTCTGGTAATGGGACAAGAAGTAAAGGCCCTGTTAGCAAAGAAGCTATAGAACAGGTGTACTCACCCGTCAGAGAGTCGGGTTTTTACAGCCATTATTTCATTGTTCCAAAAAAGGATGGAGGGTTGCGTCCCTTTTAGATCTTCGCCTGTTTATTCGGTCAGTTCAGAAACTAAAGTTAAACAAGTTAGCTGACCCTCAAACAGATCGTGACCCAAATCAGATCCGAGGACTGGTTCGTCACGATAGATCTAAAGGATGCATACTTCCATATCTCCATCCTCCCTCAGCACAGGAAGTTCCTGAGGTTTTCTTTCAGGGGCAAAGAATACCAATATCGGGTTCTTCCTTTCGGCCTAGCTTTGTCACCCCGCACGTTCACGAAATGCATGGATGCAGCTTTAGCCCCTCTCAGGCTTCAGGGCATACGCATTCTGAATTATATCGACTGGCTGATTCTAGCGGAATCAGAGCAGTTGGCGGTTCGGCACTGAGGTGTCGTTCTCGCTCATATAGAGATGTTGGGGTTGAGGCTCAATGCCAAGAAGAGTGTACTTTCTCCAGTACAGAGAACCACTTTCCTTGGTGTGGTATGGGATTTATTATCCTAACAGCCACAGAAGAGCTGAGGCTAGGCCAGTCACGCACTGTAAAACAGTTCGAGAGACTGTTGGGTCTACTGGCAGCAGCGTCCAACGGAATTCCTTTTGGCATGCTGTACATGAGACCTTTACAGTGCTGGCTCAGGACCAGAAGGTTCTCCCCGAGGGGAAACCCACTTTGCATATCAAGGCACGCGGCGATGCTTTCGTGCCTTAGTTATATGTAAATTCTGGTTCTTAACCCAGGGTCCGGTGTTGGGAGCTCTTTGCCATCGAGTAGTGATCTCGACAGATGCTTCTCTCACCGGCTGGGGAGCGGTAATGGAAGGCCGCTCGGTTCAGGGTCTGTGGAAAAGCCATCATCTTTCTTGGCACATAAATTGCCTGGAGATGATGGCCGTCTTCAATGCGTTGAGACATTTCCTTCCGGACCTAAGAGGCCATCATGTGCTCGTTCGAACAGACAACACACCAGTGGTCTCTTATCTGAACCGCCAGGGGGGTCTGCGCTCGCGTCCGCTTTGCAAACTGGCGCACCAGATCCTCCTGTGGTCTCTGGGGAAGGTACTCTCTCTGAGGGCAGTGTATATTCCTGGGGACCAGAATATAGGAGCAGACATCCTGTCGAGGCAGGAGCTGAGGCCAGGGGATTGGAGACTCCACCCCGAGGCGGTGGAGAAAATCTGGGAGGCATATGGTCAGGCAGGCAGGAATAAGCCTACTGCTAGTAGCACCACGCTGGCCAAGTCGGATCTGGTTTGCGGACCTGATCCTTCTGCTAGACGGGCCTCCATTGGAGATCCCTTTGAGGAGGGACCTTCTGTCTCAGGCCGGGGGCACAATATTTCACCCTCGACCAGACATGTGGAATCTTTGGGTTTGGCCTCTGAGGGGGCCCAACTTATAGATAGTGGTCTTTCAGCTGAGGCTGTTGAGACCATCCTAAGCTCCAGAGCTCCAGCTACGAGGAAACTGTATGCGCTTAAATGGAGAGTTTTCTCCTTATGGTGTCACCGACATCAGTGGGATCCGGTTAATTGTTCTGTCAACACAGTAATCGAGTTCCTGCAGGAGCGCTTTGTGTCAGGTCTATGTCCTTCCACACTAAAAGTTTACGTGGCAGCCATTGCGGCTTACCATACCATGGTGGGAGGTATATCTTTGGGTCGAGACCCCCTGATTACACGTTTCCTTCGTGGCACTTTGAGGCTGAGGCCTGCAATTCGCACTAAGGTGCCAGCTTGGGATTTGACTGTAGTTCTAGTAGGCCTGTCTAGGGCTCCATTCGAGCCCTTAGATTCGGTCTCAGAAAAGTTCCTTACTTTCAAGACTTCTTTCTGCTAGCTATTTCGTCCCTAAAGAGAGTTGGTGACCTTCAGGCTCTTTCGGTCTACCCCACCTGCCTTGAATTTGCACCGGGGATGGTCAAGGCGTTCCTATATCCAAAACAGGGATACGTCCCTAAGGTTCCAACCTTGACTCCGAGGCCTATTGTGCTGCAGGCTTTCTGTCCTCCTTTTGCAACTGCGGACCAGGAAAGACTGCACCTCTTGTGTCCAGTGCGAGCATTGGACACGTATGTACGTCGGACATCCTCAATCAGGAAGTCCGACCAATTACTGATTTGCTTTGGATCACCTAAGAAAGGTCTTCCTGCTTCCAAACAGACAGTCAGTAAGTGGATAGTCGAGGCTATTTCACTGGCATACGAGTACTCGGGCCAGCCTTGTCCTTTGGTGGTCCGAGCTCACTCGACCAGGAGTATGGCGGCTTCTAAAGCCATATTGCAGGGGGTATCTCTTCAAGATGTTTGTGATGCGGCGGGCTGGTCCTCTCCGCTCACATTCGTGAGATTTTACAGTTTGGACCTGGATGCTGCCCCAGGTTCTCAGGTGCTGAGTGCTTAGATCAACAGACTGACACTCAGGTACTTGTAATTATGGCGGGTTGGGTATTCTCGTTCCCACCGTGTCGTTCGACGCATCTCGAAGTTCCCTTTTTCGATAAAGGGAACGTCTCAGGTTACTATTGTAACCATAGTTCCCTGAGAAACAGGGAACGAGACGATGCGTCCCCCTGCCATACTTCCTGCGTCCCTGCTATCGGCTTGCTTCGGCAACTGTCGAAGCTAAATGCCGGCGAGCAGCGGAAGTGCTCTTATCCTTTCCTGGTTCATGACGTCACCCGCCCGTGACGCTCATTCTCTCATTCCATTGGACTAGTTGGCATAGATGCTTCAGACGCAATCACGCAAGAGGCGTTCCCACCGTGTCGTTCGACGCATCGTCTCGTTCCCTGTTTCTCAGGGAACTATGGTTACAATAGTAACCTGAGACGTTTGGTTCCAATCGTTCTTCAAAACATCTTGCTTTGTGTTCAGCAGAAGAAAGAAACTCATACAGGTTTGCAACAACTTGAGGGTGAGTAAATGATGACAGAATTTACATTTTTGGGTGGAGTATCCCTTTAACTTTATGATGCAGATGTTTCCAGCATGTACCAGGACATGAATAATTAATAATGTTGCATGGTTTCACAGTTTGACAGTTTTCATTTCACTGTTGTTGATTTTATCATTTCAGTGTCTTGTTGTTTTGTGACGTCTGGAGTTCATCTGCTTCTGCTCAAAAAGGTTTGTGTGTGTGCTTCCTAAACCACAATCTCAAAGATTCGACAACATGCATTCAGTCATTCATAAAACTGGGCTTTTAGAAATGTGCCACAATAACTGTTCAAAAATCATATACATTTTGTTTATTTAAAAAAATACCAAGTTAAGTGCATGAATAGAAATCCTCGTTTCTTGGAAATTTAGAAAACGGAACTGGTTCTCGATACTTAACCCTAGTGTTCTCAAGTCTCGTCTTACAATGAGGAGAGGTTTCTTTATAAGATATGAAATTATTGCCATTAGCAAACATTAACATTAAAAATATATAACATATAGAGACCAGAATATTCAAAAGATGCAAAAGAGACTTCTCAATCCAGAAAAGCTTAAAGCTTAAAAACTCATGATTTTCATTTCTAGGAGCATGCAAATATATTATATTATTTTATATATAATATTTAAAATAATTACAGTTTGCTGGCAAAAAACCTGCACCTCCAATCATCAGTGCTTGAGGCCTGAATCATGACATTCTGCTAAAGGCTGCTGCATTATCTATTAGGATTTCAGCTGTGTTTTCTCGTTACATAGACGTGCTTTGTTGCATTCTGTCCTTGGAGAAACGAACAACAGACACTAGAAGCTGGTAGGTTTCACCGTGTTGTTACAGTAATCATGTTTTTTGCAGATATCGTTGTTTTCGGTCCTTGGGGATGCGAGCATATTCCACTGCCGGCTGAGTGAGCTCCATTTCAAAGTCTTCTGCTTCGCTTCATGTACTTTTGTATGGAAATTGGACAGTATTTTCCCCATCTAAAACCACGGGTCACCGCCTGCCTCCTCACTTATGAGGAGACGTGGCCATGAGAGGAGAGACTGCATGAGAGTTTGTGAAGTATTTCAAAGAACCAACTAGTGCACTATCAAATGGAAATCTGAGATATTTGCAGGACAAAATGAAAATGATTGTTGTTGTTCAGTCAATAATTAAGATCTATAAACATGCCTTTGTGTTGTTTGTTACAAACTAGATGCTATGTCATACGGGTTCAAATTCTTTCCTGTGCTAGTTCCAAGAAAGTCAAGCTTTTTTATTATTTTAAGTACAAACGCTGATATGTTGGCACATCTGCTTTGAAAATGAAGTGGTATTCTAAATAATAAGCCAGGGGATGAGTGTGTAACTAAGCACAGCCTTCAGTCGGAGAACTGTGAGTCAGACACAAAGCTAGTGGGAGCCATCGCCTATATTCCTTATACAAATCATATCAACAATCATATCTTTATTGCCAATCTGAGCTTTGAAACAAACCTTAAGTTGGTTGAAAGTTGATTGAAAAAGTATTCCCAGTATCATAAAACCGTACCCCCACTCTGTTTGCTGACCATCTGATGTTGCACACAATTTTTCAATCGGCCAAGTTAGGATCTGAATGTATGCAACTTCTACCAGTAAAGGCTCAATCACACACCAAGGACGATAACTATAACGATGATGATTCTAAATGTAAAAGAGTCCACAGAGTCCACACCACAGCTATAACGGCACAGAGAATCGTTTGAATCACTTTCAGAACGATTTTTTTTTTCCAGTTGATGAATGATAATCATTGAGAGCCAATTAGAATCCATCCTGCTTTAAAGAGCTTGAGCATTTAAAGCGGCAGACGACAAAACTGCTGCACACTACGAACAGAACAATATTGTGCGTTGGTGTGAATGCTGATATAGTTATCTTTATAGTTATCGTTCTTGGTGTGAACGGGCCTTAAGGGCAGAGGTATTTATTTTCCTCAGACCAAAGGCATTTTTTGCATTATTTCTGATATTGCTTCATTACTTTTATTTTTTTTTAGTTGCAGAACATTTAATCTATTGAGGTCTCGCCAAACATTATAACTGGGAAATATTCCAGAATCACGCATTCCGAGTTTAACGTCTATGTAGTACATTGACAGACAGACAGACAGACAGACAGACAGACAGACAGACAGACAGATAGATAGATAGATAGATAGATAGATAGATAGATAGATAGATAGATAGATAGATAGATAGATAGATAGATAGATAGATAGATAGATAGATAGATAGATAGATAGATAGATAGATAGATAGATAGATAGAAACATTAAGTACTCAGTTTGAAACTTTTCTGATTCTACTTGAAGTCATTATGTTGTAATTTATTTTGATTCATGACTCAGAACTCATTATTAAAGATTAGTTGCCTATGGAGAAAATTAATAAGAAAAATACTTACACAATGGGCTGAAAACTGCTGTCAGTCCAAGTGACTAATTGACCAGACTTTACAAATTCTCACTTTTAAAAAGGAAAATTATTTAAACACAGCATTTAAACTTTGAATTTGGAAATGTTCAAACCCGAGCAGCAGGTCTATAATGTCATGCCAGCTATTCACTTTTAAGTTTATATAAAATGCATCAATGAGTAATTATATCACAATAAACCTGTTCTGCAAATGTCTGATAATCACACGTAGAATACATGCCAGCACTGTCATTTAGTTTCTCAATACAGCCGTCAGACAAGAGGATGCTACATGTTTGAATGTCTCAGATATCAAGTAAGTACCACGTCTGAATTTATGAAACACAACATGCAGTCAAGACTGCCAAAAACACTCTCAGATTAGTTTCAGCTCTACTTAAAATGAACAACAGAACGTGTTTCAGTTTTTGATTACTTCAGAAATCACAGGTGAGGATGAGATATTGGCTATAGAGATACAGTAGTGGCCAAAAGTGATGTCTGGCCTAGGAAAATGTGCATCTTCACCCTCTATTAAACTTTTATTTAAAATTCATTGAAGATTTTGTACACATATTGCATAGTTTTGATTCGACATTCAGACATAACATTTGGCCACTATACAGTGCACATGTTAATACACTAAAAGGACTTGTCCGAAAACCATAGATCCATTAGTGCAATTGCCCTGGTTAAAGGATAATTCCAGTATTTAGCACTTTGTGTCTATTTTCTAGTTTGTTTTGGATGAATTAGAGTGGTGGACACAGAAATTTTGATGATGGGTCCTGTTTTGACTTTTTGACTATTTTAGAATCGCCTCTGAGCGCTTCAGAGTGGCGGTCTATGGGCATGCACAAACATGTCCTTAATCATGCGAATTTACAAAATGCCAAATAAAACACGACAGAAACTGTATTTCGCTACGCTACTTGTTTGGGAACATCAACAAACACCACTAACCACTCGGTGAGTTGCACAGTTTTGAAAACTAACGTTAAGGGTTGTTTTAAGGACATGTTTGTGCATGCTCATAGACAGCCACTCTGAAGCGGTCAGAGGCGATTCCAAAATAGTCAAAAAGTTGAGACAGGACCCATTGTTAAAATGTCTGTGTCCACCACTCTAGTTCATCCAAAACAAACTAGAAAATAGACTCAAAGTGCTAAATACCGGAATTATCCTTTAATGATTGACCTGGTTGTAATCGCAGATTTCCACAGGACATAATCTAGCACAAACAGAACATCATTTAGCACAGTGTCTATTTCTAACTGAAATTTGCACTGGATTTGTCCTTTGCACGTTTCCCAAGAACACCAGGAGACTCTCTTTTGGAGGTCACTGTGGGGTTTCTGAAGCCCATTTCATGGAGGGCTGATGGGGACATAACACATGAGAACTCATGGAACAATTCAAAGCCTCTGTGCATCAAGTTCACTTAGGGTGTATTCACACCAGGAAAGTCCGATAGTTCACTTGCTTTGGTCCGGACCAAATAATTTTTTTTTCTTTTCTTTGGTACGTTTCGCTTTCACACTGCTCTTTTTGCAAGTGAACCAAAATTTGTAAACAAAACCACACGTGTGCTAAGGTCGTCCATTCATTGGACAAGGATTCTCAAGTAGGGAAATCAGGAAGTGCAAAAAAGGCTCAGCATGGAGATATTTCGTACTGCAATATTTGAGGAGCTCTTTTCCAAAACGCGATAAATCCATTTCAATAGTTTTCAGGAAAATTACATTTTTTACCTAGACCCACACATCTTGTGAATATTCAATTTATCTTGTTAATAATGTTTTTTTTCCTCAGTCTGAACATGTTGAACAATGATTATTAAATTAAACAACAATATTGTTGATGATAAATTCAAAGTTAATTTTTTTTCTTCAAAACGCTATAAATCCACACAAAAATGGATGATTTTGCCCACTTAATTAAGTTTTGTTTTGTAGAAAGCCTTTCTTTAAAGTGGATTTCGTTTTGTATAAATTGTATCTTAATTTTAATAATGTTTTCATTAACCAATTGCCTGAATTCAATAAATAAGCAGCAAATAGACAATATAATCATGACATGGAGGCGTCGCCGCCGGCACTTGCATTGCACGCGAGCTGGAGCGCATCTCATCATAAATTAACCGAAATTCAGCGTAGCCTATGCTTCACAGCAGACATGAGAAATTTATCTATATAGAAAGATTGAAATGTCTTTAAACGAAACAATTAAAAACGAAAATAAATAGCCTACTCTCTGATTATGCAATCCATTACACGCATTTCTCTCTATAGGCGCGTACAGAGATGCTGATCGTCAGTTTCATCTTTGCAGACACTGACACACAGAAAACAGTTGATTAATAAAAAATAAAATAAAAAATTCGATTTTCGAACGTATTCGACTTTGCTCTTTGATCGTCGAATGGCAAAATTATAATATAGACAGAAACCTTGGCAGCACATTACCCCATTAGCCACTGGCTATCAAGGCATAATAGTATTACACGTTTAAGCACTCATTTTTGAGGAATGGAATGAACATAAAATCGTTCAGCGCGCGATGTGATTGGATAATCGCTCACTGAAGTCGATTTGTCTATGGATTTATCGCGTTTGGGCAAAATAGTTTGACGCTTAATCGCGGTTTGGAAGAACGCATCGCAGTCATTAACAGGAAATAATATTTATAGCGATTGGCATGAAACATTGATGAGCATGAATATTTCCCAGAACACACGCAGAAACGGATAAGTATAAGTTTTCTCATGAGAGGCTTGTTCACAGATTCAAATAGATTCTAATACTGCTAACGAGTGCTGCACATTGTTGAAACTAGCGATACAGTTTGTCCAGTTTAACGCAGCATCATCTTGTATTGTACTATGCCATTAGAAGCACTGCAAAGCTTGTTTGCATCTAGGGCAGATTAAAATTAAAAGTAACGGACCTTGTTTGAAATGTCCTAAGTGCCACCACTCTCATTCATTCCATACAAATGAACAACGACACACAGAAAGACGCGCAACTTAAATGATGTGGCCAGGTGACACGCGCCGAATGGAATGTTTTAGGCTACAACAGATCTTTCTTGCAATTGGTCGGTTCATGTTCACACGTAAACAGACGTCCATGACGTTTACCGAACCGAGACACCTCTTCAGTGGGTCTCGGTTCGGTTGTTTGTCCGCACCCATTTCGATAGCTGTATCACATGGCCAAAGTCGCACAAGGGGAAACCGAACAAGTTCGATCAATGACCAACAAGGCAGTTGAATTCACCTTACATTCTTCCCAAAGTTTTAGCTTGTTGTTCCAGATGTGCTTTGTGTGCCATGGAAAATTGGCCCTATAAGTTCGGGCTCAATTGTAAATGTCTTTAGAGACATTTGAGCATCCTGTAATCAGACTATAAATCTAAATTAGTTGGTTGGCTGAAAATTACTTGTTATTTCAGGAGACACATGCAGCTATTCAAACCCAACAATGGAAACTGTACTAGTCTTGATTAAGGTTACCCACAAATTTCACCCTAATGCAAAACCTTGAAAAATGCAGCTGGAATCCAGACTTGCCAAATTCTGGTGGTCTGCACATTGTTAGAGAAAATAAATAACTCTTTGTGTTGATGAAACCTCTGTAGAAAGCCATGTTAATGAGTACAAATTAATTTTTAATTTTGGAAGAAAGAACAATCTATTGACCAAAGTTGCAAAATAGAAAAACACACATTCACTGTCTTATGCACGATTCATAAACGCATGTTTTCCAAAGAAAAGATGTGTTCCCATTCTGTAATCTTTTTTGTATTATTTTCAACTGATATCACCAAGGTCATAAAGGCCATCAGTTTATGTTAATGTAAAGAAGGTTACAGCAATAACGGAAATATTACCATTGAGGTCAAAAGCCTGAAAAGTGTGAGCCGGTGAAATACTGAGATACTGATATGACATTTCCACAACATTAACCTCAGCATCAAATGAATGCATTAACTCTTATTAATTTTTTTAGAAGGCATCCATTACCATCGACAGTTGCTGAAAAAAAGGTCTATCGCATTGGCTTTTAGTGAACATCAACATTAAGAATAGCCTGCATGACAAAGCCTATAGGTGAAGACAGCTGAAAAGAAATGGAGCAAGTTTCTTTCTTCGTAGATTCTCAAGTATTTCTGTAAGTTTAAGAAAACAAGCATTTTCAACATGCACTGATGAATCATTCACAATAAAACCAGGACATTCAGAAAGTGCATCAAACTACTGTGAATCGAGTCATTTGTGAGTTAATGTCAACTTTAAGGAAAGTTACTGTGTGAAACTGATTATCTACCTACTTTTCAATTTCTAAAGGATCAAGGACACTGTATTCTTGTTGCAGTAATTACCGGTTTAAAACGCTTCTGTTATTCATTAGGCTGCAATGGGTTTTTCATTCTATATGATGGCTAATGTTAAGATTATGGGCTGCATAATTCCAAATGAGCTTTCCTGTAGACTACATAGTGCGATCCGGTGGATTTATTGGACTATAATATACTCTGATCTCAAGCACACTTGAACAATACGAAATGCGACATCAGCAGTTTTGAAAGCCAGAAGACAAGTCCTTAAATTTTACTTGTGCGAGTCAAAGGGGGTGTATACATATATGGTGTCTTAACTCTTAATTAAGTAATTGTACTCTTAACTTAAGTAAATCAATTTAACCATTTGCTTAAGCCATGCTGTAATTTAGCTTGACCCATAAAACCTGCTTTGCAAAGGCCTTCATTTAATACACTTTTATTCCTACTGAGGGCATCTTCTAGGCTTAATGGAACCTAAACCTAAAAAAAAGTAAAATGTAGTGCTTTTCACAATACACCATTGTTCAAAGAAGCTTCACAGAAAATCATGTTGTTAATGTTTATAACATCGTAACATCAGAGGTACCCAGCTGAAGCTGAAAGCGAAGCGCCCTTGAATTCTTATGAAGCGAATTATGCTGCAAAAGGAGGACACCATCCCTCCTGCAGATAAAGGTATGTCCCGATTATAACTTAAGGCCGAATGACTTATGCAGAGGGAATCCCGGAATCCAGTCATGAAAATGGAATTATAACGCAGATGTCACGTAAAACTCGCAAAATAATGGATGGATGAATACATGGAAAGTAGAACTGTGCAATAAATCCAATCGCGACCTGGTCTGTGAATATTTAAGCACAAAAATACGGCAAATATATAACCATATTTGTTCTGCTGAGCTGCGCCGCTTTGTCTACTACATACTCAAGTACGCGTGGCGTGACGTTCATGGTGTTTTCAGCGTCTCACAAACAATTTGAGGACATGAATACATGAACATTTCCAGAGCTGCTCTGAGAGAACGCCTAATGAGCATTTTCATAATTTTATTTGAGAAAAACCATTGTCAAATACACTTTGAAACACCTTTTTACACTTTTGGTCTTCACAACCCGTCAAAATAAAAGTTCGGTTTTATAGGAGACATTATGACCTAAATATATCACTAGGCATACATTAGAATGTAGCCTACTTCTCAAAATAATAATAATAACAACAATAATAATACATTTTATTTAAACATTATTTAAAGGAATATATTTTTTGTCCATGGTTTGATTTAGTAAATCTGTTTTTGTAGCGCTTCCCCAAAAATAAAAGGACACAAGTTTAAATTTACATTTAATTACCACCGTTTTTGATAATATACATTTGGATTAAATCATAAAAAGAAACATAAATTTTATGAATAAAATACATTTAATAGGACAATATTATTCTAAAACTTTAATTAATGTTAAAAATAAGTTGTTAATCTAATTTATTATCAATTATCGAATTTAATTGATTAGATGTTTTATTGAAATTTTAAGAAACAAAACAAACAAATGGTTTCAAGTTTGTTTTAATTAAAAGCATTTGTTAAACCAAAAAAAACCCTGTTTCATTAATTTAACTGTCATTTTAACTGATGATAATAAGAATAATAAACATAATTTAATAATACAGTGCTGAGACGTTATCATACTGTGAAAATCTCATACCATTACAACCCTACATGGGTACAATCCCCCCCCCCCCCCCTGTTAAAAAAGTAACTCAGTAACTTTTACTCTGAGTAAATTTTAAATGAGCTACTTTTTACTTTTACTTGAGTAGATTTTTAGACCAGTACTTTTACTTGTACTTAAGTAAAATTTCATTGAAGTAGTAGTACTTTTACTTGAGTAGAATATTTTATTACTCTTTCCACCTCTGCGTAACATCTTCAAGCCTTACGGTGTGTTCACGCCGAACGCAAATAGAGCGTCAAATACGCGTCTATCACGTCTAGTTAGACGCCTGAACATTCGCTCCAGTTCAAATGTTTCAACTTGCGGGGAAGACGTTCACGGCAAACGCGTCGCCCAATTCGCGACGCCCGGCGCGAATAATGCATCTATTCGCGTCTTTGCATTGACTTTGTATGTAATCTCGCACAAAAAATTAAATTCGCGTTTGTTGTGAACACAACATTATAGTCGCATTTAGCTGATTAGAGCTGCATGGAAGATAATAGTTTATATTTTGTGACAATGCATGCAATCGTTAAGTTGAGATTTGCTATACTGGCTATAGCACCCTACGCCAGCATACTTTACAGTATGTATTCAAATTTGAACATACTTAATATATAATAACATAATAATTGAAATAATGAGTGACATCTTGCCTGAAAGAAGTGCAGGGATCTTTTAGATCAGTCAGAACAAATATGACACCTCATCCAGAAAAACTGATTCATTTTGGAAGTGATTTCATTGTGGACATCACAAATGAATCTCATTCGCACTTTGACACGGACCAAATGACTTCACTCTTTAAAAAAAAGAAATGAAACCAAAAACAAAGAAGTGAGAAGGCAGAAGAGCCTTATTTCCGGAAGAGGGCCGTGCACAATTATGTAATTCTGAAGCCATTTTCAGCCCAGGATATTCCTCTGGTCCTTGTCTGAACCGCAGGACAAAGGAATTAAATTTGCATTTAAATAACCTCTTTCATCCCCCGTAAGGAGCCAAAAATGACTGAGGTAAACTCAGATCTCTTTCTCAGCTGCTCCCCAAAATGATACGGCTCATAGCAACACCAAATTTAATAACCTTCCCAAATCTACCTTTACAACCCTCGTCCGGTATCATTGCACGTGAATCACTAAATCGTCACCTGGCGCCTTTAATCTGCTTTTTCAGGTTATGGAAGCTCTTCAGAAGTCTGTGTTTATAATATGATGGCTTATTCATGGATAATCCCTGCTCGCTGCTAATCTCAGTTTGCGAAACTAGAAAAAAACGTAATCACCTTATAATGTTACTAACCGGATCACACCCAGAACAGTGTTGATAATGATGGGACTGAACTGCTATAACACAATGATACGTTTTTTTTTTTACGATCTCAATATTATCATTATAAAGGAAACATCATTATATTCTTCAAAGAACAGCACTAATGACCTCAGGTAACTCATAAGGGAGAGATTCATTAACAAGCTCATCTCTGAGGAGAATTCACCAGAGACCTCATTGAACAACTCAGTGGTCAGTTAATCATTGTTATTCTTTTCATCTTTCGGCATACTACAATAATGCTGATACTATTTTGGTAATGAGAAGTATGCACAGTAAGTATGATATGTATAATATACCCACCAATCTCCACACTTTCCAGAATGTGAGCTCCTATTTCTAGTGTAAATGAATGAAGTATCATCTGTCTGCTATCTTTTTCCTGTCTCATTAATTGACTGGACTGTCAAGGGTTACACTTTATTGCAATGGTCCACCTAATACATTTTACTAACTAAACAACTACATGTCACTAGCATTCGAGTATTAGACTGTCTGCTTAATATCTGATAACACTTTATTTTGATGTCCCAACTGACATTCGGTTGACATAATGTCGGTCACTATGTTGCCCCTCCATCTTGAAAGTACATTAGCCAAAGAGGGACATACCCGTTAATTCAAGCTTCACCTTTCGCGTTTTAACACGCGTGGGTTAGCACTCGAACACTCGAACTGGAAGCCATGTTAATCTTGTACTACATTGGCCACCTAGTTAAAATGAAATCGGAATTGAGAGGAACAGAAACTAATATTCACTGGATGGTCATATACCTTTTCACCGCTAGATGGGGGTAAAAATCACACAGTGTAGCTTTAAGAGGAAATGGAACAGCACATATTTGCATATTCATCTAAATTTGCTCTCGGCTGCGTCGGGATGTTCACTAACAGTATATCTCAGCAAAGGATATTTCAAACTTTTTTTAACCCCTAACAAAGAACAAAAAAAATTAACTTTGCTTGAGTATATCAGGGTCTCAATACCCTAATGAGAGTGAGTTAGTTGCAAAGTTACTCATAGTTAGTAGAATATCTAACATGGACCATTGAAATAAAGTGTAAACTTAAGCAATGAAATGAATGAAATGAAATTAAAATGAAATGGGGTTGGCACTGGAAGTTGTCCTGACTCATTAATTGACTGGACTGTCAATGCAATGTAAAGCAAACGTGAGAAACGCAATATTTAAACTTAAATAAATATGATAACTGGATATAACTGGTAAATGAAACAATATGACATAATGTGTAACATCTAGAATCATCACAGCTTCATTGTTTTTTTTTTCTATTAAGTCATACTGTAAATGATTTAATCAGTGACATCAGAGATCATAAAATGGATTCTGATCAACGACTTCATCAGTGACTGCTTTTGTCTATATTTGACATTCATTTTTACAGATGATTGGAACACGTTTTGTAACAGTAATCATGTGGCAGAATGTATTTTCACAGTGAATGCACTTGACTTTGTATAATGCGTAAATGATCATACAGAGCATTTGTAATTCAACTTAACTGCTCAAGTGCTTCTACCTCTTAATACATTTTCTGAGGGATTTTATAAGACGGACCAAACCTGTAATTGAATAAATAATTTAATACATGTTTGTTACTCTATAATTTTGCTATAAGATAATCCCCAATGTCATTATGAATTTAACAATGTATTAATTTTTCAACTGAATTCAAGGACTACCAATCATAAAGAATCCAGAAAACATGTTTTTTATTTTGTTTACCCTGAACCTTTTGTGTTGAACCAGTATAGCCTATATGCCTGAACCCTTCTGTAAGATATTAAGGCCCTGTTAGATGTTTAGAGTGAGCTGTTTTAGACATGTAGTCTAGCATTAATATCACCTCTTTCATAAGAATGTTTTGTTTTGTGTTTCCATTGTAGAATATTTTCATTATAGGACAGCTGAATCATGTACACACACAGTATCTCTCTGTTAGCTGAATAACTTTGAATTGTGCCACTTCTCATGTCTCTGTACCTGCAGGATGTCAATCAAATATCAGGGGGTGTTCTGAGTGAACTTATACTTATTGTTTTAATTGCAGCTTTTGCATATAATCAATTGTAATATCTGCCATGACTAGTTGCTGTTTTAATATTGAGTATTTGGGCTCCAAGCCTCCTGTTGCTTTCACACATGAATGCTGATCTGATGGTGGGCAACTCTTTGCCATAATGAGACATTGATTTTGTGCTGGTCAGAGAAAAATCTATTGGAGACTGCTAATCAGACTTCGCCTCAGAGGATTTGGGACAAAAACATTGCATTGAATGACATCTTCATAAGGAAATCCATTAACATGCTTGCCTGTACAAATTATTTATCAATTAGACATAGGATTCAAAATTTGTCTCCTTCCAATATAATAATAGTTTAAAAATAATACAAAAAAACGTACCATGGTACTTGTAAACACCACAGTAAAATACAACATGGTAATAATTTAAGGCCACCATACTACCATAGTACTTTTTTAGTATAATAATAAGGATAATAATAAAGTTGTTGTTGTTATAAAATCATTCATATTTTTTTTTATTAGGAGTAGTTCCCTTTCAAGGCTACGGAACTTCGACATTACGGATGTCGTATATGGGAACTCTCTCTCATCCTTCACTTCCGCTGAAATCTTATTGGCTAACGCCAGCAACGCTGGCCAATTGACGCAAATATGCAAATACTGAAACCCCGTTGCAGTATAATGCAAGTGCAGCGTCAATTCCTCCTCAGAATCTCTCTCTTCACGCTCAAATCGTGTGCTAGAAAGCTGATACTACCCTACTTGGATTTTTGCTATCGTTGAAGGTGCACCGGAGATACCTGAACTGTCTCCAGCATCCGATGGCGACCGTCTGCAATCTATGCTCGGGCCCCATAGTGCCCCCCGACCTGCACCTGTTCTAAGCATTGCGTGCATGGGGCTGGCCCACGCGGAGTCGGCCCTCAGGGATGAAGGGTCCTGCGACTTCTGTGCGAGTTGGACGCGTGGTTCCTCCAATCGAGCCGCCGTCAGGCCGCTTCGAAAAGGGGAACCCCGTTCTTTCCTGATGTGCACGAGCACGTGGTGAAGTCGTGGGTGGCCCCGCAATCGGCGCGCACCCTCACTTCGACCCAGGCCATGTTCCCCCCCGTGGACGAGGCGGGGGACCACGGCTACCTCCGCATCCCTCCTGTCGAGGAGACCGTCGCTGCACATCTTTGCCCGTCAGCTCCCGCCCTGGGCTCGGACCGCAGCCTGCCGTCCCGAGCTTGCAGGTTTACGGCTCACCAGGCTAACAAGGCCTACGGCGCCGCGGGGGAGGTGGTTTCTGCACTACACGCTATGGCCGTTCTTCAAGTGCTGCAGGCCAAGCGATTGAAATCTCTGGATGGCGCCGCCTCTGTCGACGCTGACGCCATCCGAGACCTCCGTTCGGCAACGGACCTCGCGCTCCTGGCCACGAAGCGCTCGGCCCAGGCGATTGGCCGTTCGATGGGGTATTTGGTGGTCCTCCACAGACACCTGTGGCTCACCCTGTCGGACGTGCAGGAGGTGGACAGGAAGACGCTGCTAAACGCACCGATCTCCCCTGATGGCCTGTTCGGAGATGCCGTGGAGAAGGTCACCGAGCGGTACTCCGAGACTGCGGCCAGACATCAGCCAGCCTCCCGCCCGGGACCGGATGCCCGTAAAGGCCGACACGGGCAGTGGCAAGGAGCGGGAAGCAAGAGGCCGGCTCAGAGGAGCCCGCGCAGAAAACCCGCCGCGTCCCCAGCGAGGCCCAAGCAGTCGTCCTGACCGCTCGGGCAAGAGGAGAGGAGAGCGCCCGGATGGCCCCGCTTCCAAGCGGCGCGCTCTGGAGCACGCGGTCCCTCTGCGTTCGGCGAGCGACGTGTGCAGTCATGTTGTAAATGTTGTGTGTTGTTCAATAAAGCAAATTACTTCTTCACAAACAGAGCTTTTTTCTCCTCTTGCACTTCACACTGTGTTACCCGCCCTGTCTTCGAGCAGCGCAGAGTCACGGTCATTGACTCCGGCCGCAAGCGCATTATGGTCAACCGTGTGTGCGCCCGTGCCCTGGCCCCGTGGAAGAACCCGGATCTCTACAGTTCAGGTGTCCCTATGGGTATAGTGACGCGACGCGTGGAGGTCCTGACGAAAGCTTCGTCCACCGGGTGGGGAGCGGTCTGCCTGGGCAAGCCCGCCTCCGGTCGGTGGTCGGAGAGGCAGATGGAGTGGCACATAAATCGCTTGGAACTGGAAGCGGTCTCTCTAGCCCTAAAAGTTTTCCGGTCTTGACTGGAACAGCGGCATGTGTTGATTCGAACCGACAACACTTCTGTGGTCTCTTACATCAATCGCCAAGGCGGTTTGCATTCCAGGGACCTATTCAAGCAGGCGGAATCTCTCCTGCTGTGGGCGGATCGGTTCTTTCTCTCGGTGAGAGCGACACACATCCCCGGTGTTCTAAATCGGGGGGCGGATATGCTCTCGAGGAACGGGATTCCTCAAGGGGAATGGAGGCTTCACCCCGGGACGGTTCAACTGATATGGGATCGTTTCGGCAGAGCGGAGATCGACCTCTTCGCGATGAGCGAGAACGCGCATTGTCGGATGTTTTTCTCGCTGTCCCGTTCCCCCCGGGAGATGGACGCGCTAACTGCGCGATGGCCGAAAGCCCGTCTCTATGCCTTTCCTCCGGTGAAAATTTTGCCCATGGTGTTGTGCAAAATCAGGGCGGAAAAGGCGGCGGTGACTCTAGTGGCCCCGTACTGGCCGAATCAGCCCTGGTTCGCGGACTTGGTAGAGTTACTAACGGAGCAACCGTGGGAAATTCCGCTCAGGAAGGACCTACTGTCTCAGGCGAGCGGATCGATTTGGCATCCCAGCCCCGGGCTGTGGAGGCTCCATGTGTGGCCGCTGCAGGGACGCTGAGCGGGATCGATGTGCTTCATTCGCGGGTTCAAAATACCATCGCTGAAGCACGAGCCCCGTCTACCCGGCGCCTGTACACTCTGAAGTGGGGTGTTTTCTCTAAATGGTGTCAGGATATCGGTTTAGACCCAGCGAACTGCTCGGTGTCGGATATTCTACGCTTCCTTCAGTACAGAATGGACGAAGGGAGCCTGCCATCCACCCTGAAGGTATACGTAGCTGCTATTGCTGCGTTTCACCCGCCTGTTGATGGACAGTCTATCGGTAGACATGCGTTGGTGACTCGGTTCCTTAAAGGAGCTAGGAGATTATGCCCTGCACGGCCGCCTTCCGTGCCGCCATGGGATTTGACTTTGGTCTTGGAAGCTTTGTCACGGCCGCCCTTTGAACCCTTAGTGTCGATTGCAGTTAAGGAGCTTTCGATTAAAACGGCGCTGCTTCTCGCTCTCGCTTCGGCGAAGCGGGTTGGGGATTTACAGGCTTTCTCTGTCAGCGAAGATTGTATTCGCTTTTGACCCGGAAACTGTAACGTGACTCTCAGACCGAGGCCGGGTTATGTCCCTAAATCGCTCAATACCCCGTTCAGGGCGCAGATTGTTTCTTTGCCTGCCTTGTCTGTTGAGCCATCGACCTCTCTAGGTTCGGATGCTCAAAGTGCTATCTGCCCAGTCAGAGCGCTCCGGGAGTACATCTCTCGCTCGGCTGCTTTCCGAAGCTCGGACCAGCTATTTGTGTGCTTTGGTGGATGCAATAAGGGACGGGGAGTCTCTAAACAGAGGCTTGCTCACTGGATTGTGGACGCTATTGTTTTGGCTTATGACTGTATGGGACAGGAATGCCCCTCAATGTTAAGGCCCATTTGACCAGGGCGATCGCCTCTTCGTGGGCCTGGACTAAGGGTATGTCTATTCAGGATTTATGTCTTGCGGCTGGCTGGTCTTCTCAGAATACGTTCGCCAGGTTTTACAAGTTGGATTTACCCTCTGTGGCGTCTCACGTGCTTTCGGTGAGTTGAATTCTTGCACAGCATTTAGAGCTCTCTGCGCTTTGCTCATGAGTTGTTCTGTGTGCTTATGTGTATTAAGACTGTTGTCACCGCTATGCGTTGGCCTTATTTTACTGTTGTTGTTGCCCTGTTGGTCTACAGTGCAGACTTCCCCCGGTTAAACTGCTCGGGATATGCAAATTCTGGCAGTGTTTTGTGAGTTAGTGATTCGTCCCCTTGGACCTATCAGAGGTTAGAGGCTCGCTATTGGCCAGTCTCGTCCTATCACAATGCTGGCATTCTGGGGGGGGCGGTGTCGGGGTTTTGTATTGGGTTCTGTTCTGTGGTTTGCTTGCTTCCACGGCGGGATTCTATACAGTTCCCATATACGACATCCGTAATGTCGAAGTTCCGTAGCCTTGAAAGGGAACGTCTCCGGTTACTTTCGTAACCTCGGTTCCCTGAAAGGCAAGGAACGAGACATTACGCTCGCCGCCGTGTTCGCTATTGATTTGGCGTTCTGTTCGATTCTGAGGAGGAATTGACGCTGCACTTGCATTATACTGCAACGGGGTTTCAGTATTTGCATATTTGCGTCAATTGGCCAGCGTTGCTGGCGTTAGCCAATAAGATTTCAGCGGAAGTAAAGGATGAGAGAGAGTTCCCATATACGACATCCGTAATGCCTTTCAGGGAACCGAGGTTACGAAAGTAACCGGAGACGTTTTCATCTCCCTATTTTTTTTTTTTTTTATTTACTGATATTTGCAATTTGTAGGCCAATTGCTAAACTCACTACATTGCTGTTTTACCTGTTAAAACAGTATGTATTGGTTAAATATGATTTTAAAAAAATTATATATAGATTTTTTTTCTGATGTGAATGTGATGCATAGATATGACATTACTCCGTTCAAAAGTTTACACACGCCTGATTCTTAATGTGTTGTTCCCTAGATGATTAATGACTATTTTTATGCTTTGTGATCATTGTTCATGAGTCCCTTATTTGTCCTAAACAATTAAACTGAGCACTTTTCTTATGAATCCTCCAGGTCCTGCAAATTACTTGGTTTTCCAGCATCTTTTGCATGTCTAAACCCTTCCCATCAGACTGCAAGATTTTGAGATCTAAGCTTCTCACACTGAGGACAATTAAGCACCAACTATTACTAAAGGTTCAAACATTCACTGATGCTCCGGAAGGAACCATGATGCACTGAGAGCCAGGGGTGAACACTTTTGAACAGGGTGATGATGTGTACATTTTTCTTTTGTTTAAAGATCATATTTTTCATTTAGTACTTCCCTTTAGAAGCTAAGATACTTGTTTCCCAGACAAAGACAAAATAAGTACAAGTTACCCTGACCTTCAAATTCAAAAAGTTTTCATCCCCTTTCTTCCGGAGCATCGGTTAATCTTTTAACGTTTTGTATGTGAGTATACTTCCCTCAATTGTCCTCAGTGTGAAAAGGTGCTTTTTTTATGATACCTCTTATTTTAAAAATTCTGCAAGGTGTATGTTAACTTTCGACCACAACTGTGTATGTGTATCCATATATATATATATATATATATTATATATATATATTATATATATATATATATATATATATATATATATATATATATATATTATCACACTTTAGATTAGTCACACTTTAGATTAGGGTCCAATTCTCACTATTAACTACGACTTTTGCCTCAATCTCCTAATTATTGCTCGTTAATAGTTAGTAAATTAGTTAATAAGTTCAAGTATTGAGAAGGATTAAGGAATGTAGAATATGGCCATGCAGAATAATGCATTAATATGTGCTTTATAAGTACTAATAAACAGCCAATATCCTAGTCCTATAGTATGCATGCAAATAAGCAACTTTAATAGCGAGAATTGGACCCTAAACTAAAGTAAACCATATATCACAAGTTGAATGTCACATAGATCACATGCACATCAGAAAGGGAAAAGTAAATGTTTTCTGTATCTCCCAATGTGTTTTGAAGTGAAGTAAAAAAATATACAAAATAAACTATATAATGTTACAAAAGCTATATACAGTTTAGAATATGCAAAATAATCCATTATAGGGAACAACCACAATTTCCTGCAGAAGTGTATAGGGAAACACTTATAAATATCCAAGTTTTTGTCAATAGTATGCTTCAGAAAGTAACAGTATTGTTCGGCCTAAATTATGATTTCATTGGATACCACAGTTCAATATTATTCTTTCATCTTATTAATAATCCATGCATTTTGAACAAAGTCAACATTCATGAATAACCCATGTTTCCGTTGTCACTTTTCCATTATTTTTTGTGGGTTAAATTATTTATCCATTTTTGAAAGAATGTAATCAGTCCACTATCTTCTCTCAGTAGCTCAAAATGACAGACCCACATTCAGCATTTCATTTCCTATCCAAAAACGCCGTTTCATTTACAAAATCAGATTGGACTCCACAGGTTTCCACAGAGTGCTAAACTATTGCTGTGCCTTTAACATAAGGTCCCTGAACCTTCACAAGTTTGTTTTTTTACATTTAGCCTGGAAATTGAACTTGACCTATAATTATTGTGGCGCCCACTTGATAGATTCAGTCGGCGCATTTTTATTAAACCGTCGTGGAAGAGAACAAAACAACGGGGAAATAAACTCGGGCATGCACCGAATCTTAAATGTACTCAGGCAACACATTTATTTCCTTTGAGTCTGTCAAACTGTGAACATCTATCTTCTGTACAGCGGACGCTCCCAATGCTCTATTTTTGGAGACTGTATCAGTCAGACTCTCAGAACAATGTGGTCGTCATCTAAATGTGAATGAAATCTGAGGCAGAGAATGAAAAAAATATAATTGCAGAAGTGCAATTAAGGTTCAGATATGGGAAATGGCACTCTGTATAAAGTAATGAGAACGTACATCATCTTTAAGGTCCAGGTCACAGAGGAACAAGGTCTCCACTAATCAATACACCAATAATGAGAAAGCCTTTCCTATCTTTCATGTCAGATCACATACATTCTGTTACATTGAAGTGCTCAGTGTGAAATATTACCTTGTGGATTATCTATAGAAAAAGTACTGCTGTAAATACCATGGTATGTGAATATGGCCACCATACTGCATAACAAAATATTAGTGTAGACTTTATGAGCATATAGATTACATAAACTCAGTATTTTTGTCGATAATAAATCAAGAAGCAAAGTTTCTTAAGATACTGAAAAACAATCACAGTTAAGTGAGTTAATGCTTAAACCAAGAATAAATATTTGCCAATGGGGGTCAGAATGTTTTTTCTAACCCCATTTATTTTTTGTTATTGTTGTTGTTGATTTAAGCACAAACTTACATCATTTTGATTTTTTTTTTTCCTCCAGAAAACAAAACTATTTTTGCTTTTCAAGTAAATGTATCTTGATTTAATAATTTTGAAATCTTTGTAATTGTCACGAAGTGCAATGAAACTGAGATGAGGCTGGATCCAAACGCAGTGTCTTTATTAACAAACTAAAACTTTAGCCAGAAACAGGATACAAGAACTAGAAATTGGAAACACCAACATAGACATGAAACATTCATTTAACAACTCACAAGGACAGGGCAGAAACACAGGGCTTAAATCATGAGTACAAATGAGTTAACAGGATAACAAGGGGGCGTGGGAAATGGGAAACACCTGGGATCACTAATAAACAAGACAGGGAACCACTGAACATGACAAAACAAGACAAGACACAAAACCCACATTACGACATAACCCCCCCCTTAAGGGCGGCTCCTGACGCCCAATAACACCAAAAAAGTCCAGGAGGGCGGTCTTGGGGGAGGGATGGGGGGCCAGGCCCATGCAGGGGAACAGGACCTGGACCTAGGCAAGGCGGGCCTGGGCCGTGGAGCGTAGGCGGGCCTGACTGAACAGGTGGCCAGGGCGGAGCAGGACCAGGCAGAGGCCAGGGCGGAGCAGGACCAGGCAGAGGCCAGGGCGGAGCAGGACCAGGCAGAGGCCAGGGCGGAGCAGGACCAGGCAGAGGCCAGGGCGGAGCAGGACCAGGCAGAGGCCAGGGCGGAGCACACTCGAAAGGGAGCCAGGGCGGAGCACACTCGAAAGGGAGCCAGGGCGGAGGAGACTCGGACGAGGTCCATGTCGACGTCGTCTCCATGGCCCTCACAGGGTACCTCCTGCCCCCCCCCAAAAAATACTTGGGGAAATCCACGGGAGGAAGGTGCTTGAAGGGCGCAGGCAGGGCGAGGCGCAGAGGCGGAGGCGAGCGGCAGCGGGCCGGCAGGAGCGCAGAGGCGGGGCCGGCAGGGCGAGGCGCAGAGGCGGGGCCGGCAGGGCGAGGCGCAGAGGCAGGGCCGGCAGGGCGAGGCGCAGAGGCGGGGCGAGGCGCAGAGGCGGGGCCGGCAGGGCGAGGAGTCCGGGAACGCCCTCCGGAGCCTGGCGAGCCAGACGAGTCCTCCCTCTCTTCCTTCTGCGACGGCGCTTCGCTGGGCTTGATTCACTACTGGACGTACTTGACTCAATAGACTCACTTGACTCAGTAGGCTCGCTTGACTCAGTAGGCTCGCTTGACTCAGTAGGCTCGGTAGGCTCGCTTGACTCAGTAGACTCGGTAGGCTCGCTTGACTCAGTAGACTCGGTAGGCTCGCTTGACTCAGTAGACTCGGTAGGCTCGCTTGACTCAGTAGACTCGGTAGGCTCGCTTGACTCAGTAGACTCGGTAGGCTTGCTTGACTCAGTAGACTCGGTAGGCTCGCTTGACTCAGTAGACTCGGTAGACTCACTTGACTCAGTAGACTCGGTAGACTCACTTGACTCAGTAGACTCGGTAGACTCACTTGACTCAGTAGACTCGGTAGACTCACTTGACTCAGTAGACTCGGTAGACTCGGTAGACTCGGTAGACTCACTTGACTCAGTAGACTCACTTGACTCGGTGGCGCTTGACTCACTTGACTCGGCTGGGCTCACGTGGAGCGCCGCGTGAGTCGAGGGCTCGGCGGGGCAGACGAGTAGCGCGGGCTTGTGGAGCGCGGTCTCGGCAGTGCGAATGCGGTGCGGCTTCCTCAGAGCTCGGTTGGAAACTCTCTTACTTGAACTGTGCTTGGAATTACCTTGAACGGTCTTGACGAAATGCCCTGGTCTGGGAACACAGCGGATTTCCTCAGCAAGTCCTACAGTGAGTGACGAACCGCACACCCACAACGCTCGGTCCAGGAACTGCACAAAAGAGAGGTGCTCCGCATCTAACAGAAGCATTGCGCCGAGCGTGTCGTCCATCCCACTCCAGAAATTATACTTGAGTGTTTCCTCACTCAAATTTGTCTCATGATAAAACTCTAGGTAAGCCCCCACGTACTCCTCAAGCGACCGTCCATTCTGGTAGAAAACGTCCTCCATCATCATACCTCTTGCTTTAACGTCGACAGATATTCTCCCAGAGTCCGGTTGCTGACAACTGCTGGATCCTGTCTTGGTGAGTTGTTCTGTCACGAAGTGCAATGAAACTGAGATGAGGCTGGATCCAAACGCAGTGTCTTTATTAACAAACTAAAACTTTAGCCAGAAACAGGATACAAGAACTAGAAATTGGAAACACCAACATAGACATGAAACATTCCTTTAACAACTCACAAGGACAGGGCAGAAACACAGGGCTTAAATCATGAGTACAAATGAGTTAACAGGATAACAAGGGGGCGTGGGAAATGGGAAACACCTGGGATCACTAATAAACAAGACAGGGAACCACTGAACATGACAAAACAAGACAAGACACAAAACCCACATTACGACAGTAATGAAAAACAAGAGAAACATACTTTAATTTTTTGCAGTGATCGTTTAAGTCTTAAGCTCAAGTTTTAATTTGACACAGAATTCAAGACAAGAAAATAACACTACACTGTAAAATTGAATTGTGGGAATGTCGATTTAAGTTTTTTTCACTGTAAATTATACAATGATTTGTTCTTTTTCACTTCCAAAAACTGTAAATTTAACGGTACACGGTATTAAATGTACCATTTAGTTATTTACCGTAGTAAGGAAACTTTCTGTTAACCAATTAACAGTTTTTCACAATAATCACAATATTTTTTACAGTGTAGGTTTTAATGTTTGTAAGTTAGGAATGCTTCCTTGAAGAGCCCCTTATATAGCTAATATAGCTTTAAGGGAGTGAAAACATCCTGCAAAGATTTATATCTGAAAGTGCACCGTATATAAAGTTATTGTCTTTCAAAAGAGTCTATGAAATGAATTGTTTTTGAAACGAGTCATTAGCTGTTTCGTAGTGACGTAGATACGATAATAGAACACATTCAAAAACTTCAGCTGAATAGCATCATGTCGAGAAGACGCTGTGTTCTACAATGCAAAGATAGTTCAGCCACTTTGTTTTCATTGCCCAGGGACGAGCATTTGAAGAATATTTGCAACGATAACACAACAGTATAGCCCGAACCTCGTGCTGTGTTCTCATCATTTTAATGACGAATCATTAAAAAACATAAATGAATTCAAATGTGGATTCGCAAGCCGGTTGTTCCTGAAGAAGGGCTCAGTACCCAGTGTATATGGATCAGCTTCCTCCTCCGAATCACAGCCTGTAAGTATTATTAATAATTGTTGCGTTTATGGGTTTTGTAGCATCAGGGCGCAAGGAGGGAAGGCGCAGTAAGTATGTGTGTGTTGTGTAAGTTACGCTCAGCGCCGCTTCTAGGTCTAGGTCTCCAATGTCAATTTTTTTTAAATATGTGAAATGTTTGTCGCTGTTATTGGAGTTGTCATAAAGAATAGAGCGATACCTTGTAGTAGGCTACTGCAGTGCTTTATTAATATGTTTATGCGTTGGGCTAACAAACAATAACTGACTGGGTCAACTGACCAATCACCGCCGATTAGCGTCACTCAAAGGAGGGGTTTGGAAAAATGAGTCGTTGAACGAATCATTAGGGAGTCGGTGAGCAAATCAGGTAAAAATAAATGCATATTATAAGACAACAAAAGTGTTTTTTGTCATTGTATGCATGTAAAACTTTTGTTGGGGACTCCCAGAACAATATTAGGAACATTTTAAATGCCATAATAGGTGCCCTTTAAGAGAGCATCTGTGTGATTAAAAACAATCTTACAATGACAAAAGCAGAAAGTAATGCTGTATTAAGGGGAAAAAATAACACTGCAGCAACAATGGAGAGAATTATAGACCGTAACATCATGGATGCTTAAAGGTCAAACACACCTCGGCTTGCATCAGAGACGTATAATTATTCATTAGTGCTTTCACATAAAGCAAGGCTCTAATATTCAACCAAACATCACACTGACAAGATTGACTCCTCATGAGCGCTACACAGTAAGATAAGCACTACTGCATGTCCATGGGTTTTAAAGACATGAAACGTTAAAATGGTGATGACCTGTCAAATCATATAACCGATCCTTTTTCAGAGGATTCACTGATTGTTTCAGCGTTATTGAGATGCTAATTGAGCCCCACGGACAGGCTGTCAACTGTAAAACAAGAGAGCTCTCCAAAACACTTCACTGTCAGAGCCAGCGCTGTAAAGAGAAACGCTCTACCAGTGCAAAGCTTGTGAATGCATAGTTCATGGAAATGGTCCTCTTAAAAGACGCTGTCCTTTTTCAATGCTAAAATACTCTATTCTGACTTTTTCAAAACACTGAGCAAACCGTCATGCAAAATTCTGACTCCACCAATGGTGTGATTTTGAGATTAATATTTATGTGAACAATGAACTCTGCCGTTCACAAGTTTGAGGTCTGTAAGATTTCTGCTCACCAAGGCTGCATTTATTTGATCAAAAATACCAAAAATTCAAAAAAGTGGACAGCATTTACGAATTATTGAAATTTGAAAAGGAAATATTTTGCAACATTGTAACATGTCTCTACTTTCACTTTTGATCAATTGAATGCATGCTTAAAGGTACACTATGCAACTTTTCTGTTCAAAACAAACAAACTAATGTGTCAATACATCATCAATCCTACTTCCTACTTCCAATCCTAAGCCTATTATAAGTGATTATATCTTAGACCTGACGGGATGATGTTTGAGCTCTCTAACAGAGTTAATAAAGCATTATCTATTGTGAAGGGTCATTATTCTTTATACACAGCACTTCACCGCTAGGTCAACCTGTAATAAATTTAGAATTTGGAGATTAAATCATTTTACTTTTATGTAATGTGACGAATGTCCTTATTTTCCCGAATAGACGTGTTCCTGTGTCAACATATTTTGTTGCTCCTGGAACTATATTCCTGTCTAAAATTATTTGTCTAAACCTACCCCTAAGCCTACTCGTAAGTTATCCCTAAAATCAGAGGGAAATGTTAGGTGAAAAACACTGATGTAAAGCTCCCAACCCTGGTTGTAAGCCATAAACTGTAAACTTGTTCCTCAAATCTAATTGATTGAATGGAATGTTGTTCTAGGATCAACAAAGATATTGATCCAGGAACATCTTGCACTTGGCGAAATCAGGTCCTCCTAATGTGACATACAGCAAAATGCTAATAGAGCCAGAAAACCTGTGAAGAGATTAATGAATATGGCTGATACAACAGGTCTGATTTTATACAAAAGAGGAATGTTTGTGGCGAAAAGAACAATAATGACTAAATTTGAACACATTTAACAACTGGTTTAACTTGATTGTAGGTGGTTAATGAACATGACGCTGTTTTTATGCTGTAATACTGAAAAGTTGGTCTAATTGACTTTGCATATCAGTATTGGCATAACATCCTTACCTAAAATGTAAGTGTTATTCCACCTTAGCATTTGCTCAGTCTCACAGAAACGCCACAGTAAGTGAATGTGATTACCTGGAACAATTAGTCATCTTCAAAGAAGGCATGTCTCACTTTTCTCGGGCACCGTGTGATAGCTTCAACTAAAAATAATGTTGGGGGAAGATGAAAGGAACTCGATGCTTATTCAGTGGCTTATTTTAAGAGAAGTTTTGATTATCTCCGCTTTCTTTCATGAGCAAGATGTCAGCAGGACAGCAAACAAGTTAATTAAAAGAGTGTGAACGTCCAGGTGTAATTATGCATCTTCAGAACAAGAGCTAAAGAAGAGACAGTATGACAGCGAGAAAAGGAGGAGAGGGGATTGTAGCGTCTATGGAGGATGAATCACAGCCTATTAAATTTAGGCAGATAGTTCTGCTGTTTACTGTCCCTTATCTCTTTCTCGCTGCCAAGCCATGGTGGAATATTCAACAAGAAATGAAAATCTAAGAAATAATTCTGCTCTTAAGTACAGAAGCCACAACAATCATTTGGACTGCTCTCAAAGAACAAAAAACACTGCATCAATATAATCCAGTCAATATCTGGCTGGACCAAAAGAGAGTTTGTCCTCAAGCATGTCCTCATCATGGCTTGTGAAAAACTGAAATGTAACAATTTTAACATATATTCTTAATCTAATTACAGTCTATTTTCAAAAGGACTATGCATTTACATTTTACCTTATAAATATTTTTTTAAGTAAAATTTGCTTTTATTTGCGTCTTGTGAAGTGACTCACAAAACTATTTCTTAGACCTTAAGTAGGTACACTGCAAAAATAGTTTTCTTACTTAGTATATGTGTCTTATTTTCCAGTACAAACCTCTATTTATTTGGTCTTAAAACAAGAAAAATGATCTGCCAATGGGGTCAGAAAAATAAAATGAATTCAAAGGGAAAACAAGATTTTTTTTGTCCCCACTGGCAGACTTTTTAGTTTTAAGCATATATATGCTTATTTTATTTTTTTTTAAATGCAGAAAAGTAAATTTGCTTCTCAAGTAAAGGCATCCTGATCTAAGAAAACTGATTACACTTGAATTTCATTTTTATTTTTATTGTTTTTACCTCTAATATTTTTGTTGTATGAGTTTAAATGTAGGCAATGGTGTATACATGTTAAAACAATATAAAATATGCTATATTGCTGTACTCATTGAAAATGAAGACCGATGATATGTATAGCGTTACCTGTGGTTTTGTGAAGTATTTTACAAAGGTTTACAGGAAATTAAAAGTCAATATTACTGGTAAATAAAAACAATTAATATTACTCATAAATATAGTTTTTTTTAATGTTTTCCTCAATTATTTCTACTGAATTTGTAGCCTACCAAATACAGTTACTCAGCTCTGCTTATTTTTTTGACTTGCATTTACTCAGTTCATATGGTATAATTTAATTGATTCCATTGTGTTAAAATTGAATCAATATTTTTAAGTGTAAACATTTTTCAAGTGTAAATCATAGTAAAAGTTGTCAGAGTATGGACATGTATGTATCACTGTCACAATAATTGTGTTTCCTGGGACAAGTATTCAAGCAATGACAACATGTGGGTGTTTCAATTTGCCTTCAATTTGGGCCGCTCTCACTCGCTGTAATGATCTGACAAAAGTCACAGTGAACCCAAACTGAGACAGATTATACCGTGCTGATGCCAGACAACAAAGATTGTAAAAGCACAAGAGGGTCTTTTCAATCCGGTTATGACACTGGATCTGCCAAGTCATTATCTGACATATGCCCAGAAAGCATTCAAAGCATTCAGCTGCTGAAAGGGGAAAAGAAATGTCATTTGGAATGTTGAATGTTGGAATTATTTCTTAGGCTAAGAACACAACATGTTTGTTATGAATTCCCACCACCTTTAATGGATATAAATTGCACGATGAGGCCAATTTATTCTGCATCAAGGCAATACCAGAGGCTTTGGCATTCAGCGAAGTCACGGGGCAAATCAGATAATGCCAGTTTCGCCTGCAGAAACAACAGCGACAGATTTAGTTTAATGGAGTACTTGAATGAACAGACTTTGCAATAAATGCAACAGAATAACACTTTATTGTTACGGTGAGCGGCTGTAGACAATTACTGCAAGTCTTCTGCAGAATAAAGAGAACTCGAAATGCTCTCACTTGAGTTAGTTAGCTGTGTATATAGAACAAATCTAATTTTAAAGCACACAAACCTGTTTTACCAACAAAAAAAAAAAAAAAAAACATGGGATAGTCCTGTAATCTCCTTAATATCTCAAGTGTTTCTCCTACACAGCAAAGAGATTACATGGACAACAAATGGAGTCTGCTGCAGAGTTTCTAAATACATCTTAAAGAAGATCTATTATGCCCTTTTACAAAGTCTTGAATTTGGGCACTACTAGGTTTTCATGCTGAATGCGCAAAATACACGTTATTTTTCACATATTTGCCATCACTGCAGCACCTTTCTTCCCAGCCTGTCTGTAAGAGTGCGTTTCCCGAAAGCATTATAGTTACGGTCACAAGATAGGTCGTCATCAAAACAAAGTTATGATGTTTTAACGAAAGCTCTCGACCTGTGGACCGAAGCATGTTTTGTGTTTTTATGACATGTGGACTTCATAAGTCGTATCTTCAGCAAAATAAGCAAGCTGACATTCAGGACAATCTATATCTTTTATTTCGGATATGTCTTTTAGCTTGTCATGAGATTTAAAACACCGTTTTTGAAGAGTGCTCATGTGTGTACGTGCTCTAGACCGTAAGACCGAGCCTTTGATTGAATCTGGAAATAAAGCAAAATAATTGAGAAACATTTGAATTAGTCCTCAGATCAGATGCCATGTTGGTAATTTATAGCCAACATGAATCAGCATTAATTCGATCTCAAACAGATTCATTAAAAGTTATTATCCACCAGCTGCGTGACATCATTAACCAACATGGTTGAACAACAAATCTGCAACAATACAGTTTTGGGAAACAGTCATGACCAGCTACTTGATTTCTTCAACGATGCATCGTAATACTGTGGTTAATCAGCGAGTTACGTCACTGTATGAGAAACGCACCCGTTTAGTTCCTGTCTTTATGAAGCCCCTCCTTCTGAAAACCACAATGTGTTCTGATTGGTCGGCTGGATCAGTGTGTTGTGATTGGTCATTGGTTTGAGCATGTTTGGGAAATGTCCCGTCCTTTACCATAGTATATGGTATAACCACAATTTTCACCACACTACTAATCCAGCTCAACCAGGCTTCACACCCTTTTCTTTTGTGTGTGTATGCTGTGGGTGGGAATTATTTAAATAAGGAATATTGTGAAGTGTTCGTTCCCAGAAAAAACCTCAAGACTACAATGGAGGAATTTTAGGCTATCCACATTTTATAGCTTTATACTGTTGGGGATTATTTCATTTATCTCTGATATCATTTTTTCATGGAATTTTCAGATAAACATCTGAGGCCAAGTTGATTTAATAATCATACTTAACTGAAACTCTTTCTAAAAGTTTTTTTTTCATCCAGCTTGAGATGTCATCTTGTTTTTTTATAACTTAAAATCCAAATGAATTAATTTAATCACACATGCTGTGTCTTACCTCTGAGAAAAACAGTTTGCAGAATTAATAATTTATTTCTGATTTGAGGTAAAACATTGCGTACGGAGGTTTAATTCCATTTTCTGTTGATTTGAACACAGAGGAAACATCCCATTTCTGATTGAGACTGAACATTTGTTAAGACCTCTGATAAATCAACATGTTATCTTCTTTCACCCTGATCCCTAAAGCTCATGAAGTCATTTTTTGATATATCTGTGAAACATTTGTGAAAGTTTCATTCATTTGTGTTATTGCAAATGAGATGTCTAATTAACTTGATTAATCCAATTGCAGTTCCTTTCTACAAAACAAATTCCACCAAACAAGAACAAGCTGTTTTTTTTAATTGCAAAAGAGAGTAACTTCAGCAGGTTAGGGTAATTTTGAAAACTAATGTAATTATTATTTTTGTTTTCTAAGCCAAGGATCCATGCCAATTGCTTTGAGAAGACATTTCTTCACACAACAATGGCATGAAAACAGTTCGAGACTTCTGATGCTGTGAGTTTGATCGGAATTTTCTCTTGTGTCTTTTCTCCTCTGGCCAACATTTTCATCAGTTCCAGTTAATGCCTTCGATATACTTGTGGAGCCGGATCAATCTGACCTCCATAAGCCAGCTGGATATGATTCCATTGGCCCTGTCTCTCTGAAAAATTGTGTCTAATGTGGTTTTTGTGGCACTATCTCATTGCTGTAATCTCTTATATGACATGACTGAAGGCCCCGGGGCCCTTTTCTGTTCTACCTTGACAAAGTTGTCTGTCATTTTACTCTTAATTCCAGTTTTTGTGAATTAGTGCAAAGGTGTCTGGGTAAGCGACCCCAATCAAATCCAAGCCTGAACTCAGGCATTTGAATGATATCACTGTGCTACTATATGACCAGATGACACTTGACCCAGGTTTTGGCGTACACTGAGAAATTAACTTGATTTGCATACACCATCAGAAATCCATTTTCATCCACATGAGTTTAAAGTAATACTCCAGGTTCAGTTCATGTGTAGCTCTGTGTGTGACATGCCACAGAAAATAATTAACTTGTTCTTCAGCTTATACAAAAATTCAATAGGCAAGACAAAACATTTTAATTAACATCAATTAGGCTGTAACCACAGAGGTCTCTTGAGAACATCTCTTTACCACTTCCAACTCTCTCATCCCAGTCTCGACAGTCAGCTGAGGTCATTTTAGAAATGGAGAAAGTCTGTCATCTGCTGTTTCATATGAGAAACTGCAGCATTAAAAATGTAATGTTTGAAGTGGAGCATGTTTGCTCTTAATTTAATAATGAAGGTCACTTTATGTAAATCCTCAAATGTATATATAAATGTATATATAAATTCATCATAGAATGATTTCTGAAGGATCATGTGACACTGAAGACTGGAGTAATGATGCTGAAAAATCAGCTTTGATCACATAAATAAATTACATTAAAAATATATATTACGGTTATATTGCATTTGTGATCAAAACTCTCATAATTGAGTGTTTACTTTGTATAGATTCAACCTAGTTTGGTGCATCCGATTATCATCCAATGAACATTGCTGAAAGAGCTCAGAGTTAATAAATAAATGTGTCTTTTTATGTAAAGCATTGTGTTAAAGGTACAATCTGTAATTGTTTCGCAGCCAGAGGTCGAATTTTCGAAACAATAACAAAGATGATGACGCTATGAAGGAGAGTCGAACGATGGGAGATGACGTTTTCTCCATCCATGATGTATAGAATTCACGAATCATATAAAGTATATCAGCTAATAAATTAGTTTTTGTATTAGGCTGTACGTTTGATCACACTATTTTATGTCATCGTAATGAATTATCTGCAAGGAACGTGAAATGTAATGCTATAGGTGAGAGCGGGGCACAACCTAATGCTTTTTGACTTTCTCAGTTTGTGTAAATCTACTTACCATAGGTGGGGTACATTGTAACATGTGAGGGGCACATTGTAACATTATATGACCGCTTAAAATGCTATCTGATCTAATAAAACAAAAATATACAAGACAAACTAAAATATTTTCTTAAAAACAATTATTAACTTTTGTTTATAAAATAAAGGGATTTTTTAATAATTAAAATACTTTTTTTTAAAACGAACACTGGAAAACACAAGGCTATACAACATAGTTCAAAACATAATAATAATGAATAATTTCTGAACATTGACTCTCTTTAGTCACTTTTTTTCTCTATTCATAAAAGAATAGAATGAATAGAATAGAATAGAATAGAATAGAATAGAATAGAATAGAATAGAATAGAATAGAATAGAATAGAATAGAATTTTCTCTAGGCTAGTGTTGATATATGGCAACTAAATAAGTTTCATCATACTAGCTTGTTTAAGTATTCAAAACAAGTGTGTTACAAATAGCCCCGCATTATGTTGTGCCCTGTAACTAATTTGACTATTTGTCAAATGATTTGGTGGGTTAATGCTTCGCAGTTTTACACGTTTTAAACAATCGTACTAAAAGTAGCCTACATTTGAACTACCCCACAGTATTTGCAAGTAGAGCTAATGGCTAAATATTTTTGTGCAACACACAGGTCTGTATTTAATTTCACATAGACTTGGTCAGCAGACTTGATAAAACGTGTTACTGAAGTATAAACAAAGTTCAATATAACTGTATGTGTAGGCTACAATAAATAATATATACTTAGGCCCTACCTGTCTATTAAAACACATTCGAGAGCGGAGTCTCTGTCGACAGATCAAGTTCAAGTTAGTCACAAAACTCTCTCCATCTTCTGCTAGCCTCAGTTGATACACTTTCACGTTTGTTTTGTTTTTTTTTTTGTTTTTTTGATATCCTGTACTCGCCAATCAATAATTGTGCACCACTATGACTGAACGAGAATGACACAACAGCGGCGTGTGAGATGTTGTATCATATGTATCGATCCCTCATTAGCAGCTTACGTATATCGGCCCATTGAAACGGCCGCTAATGAGGAATCTATGTACTATATTTATGGTTTCAACAAGTGGAAAACAAGGATACCACAGAAATTAAGTCATTGATATGCGACAATGACAAAGGACGAGTCATTATTTAAACCTGGAATTTCTCTGGATTTATAAATCTTTGGGAACTTTTGGGATAATGTAAGTGCACAACTGTATGTTACATATTGTACCTTTATTGTAAGTTGAACACAATAGAAATTATTTAGCAAATTATCCGATCTGATCTCATAAAGGGAATAAACTGTAATGGTGGCTGTTGTAAAAAGCAGATAAAAGTATTCTAAATGACTTGTACATTGTGTTCATCATAGTTTTGACATCCCTGTTACAAAAACCCATTTATTTGGTGAAAGAAACTAGATTGTTGACAAACTATACTCCTTTAATACACTGAGAATACTTTGATTTTTAAACAGATTATTGGTGCAGATTTAAAGGTACACTATGTAATTTTTGGCCCTCTTGCTATTAAAAACAAAACCGTGCATTGTGCGGAAGAACATTATTTAATAAACAATATTTACATTTTGTTATTTTGAACAAAAAACATTTCATAGTCATGTACTACATCTATGATCCAGCAGAGTACACTAAACTCCATCATTTAAAAACCTTGTACTCAATCCACAGCAACATTATGCACCGAATATGATGCATTTATATTATTTAGCTTTTTTAATGAATGAAGTGGTAAATATATAATCAAGCTGTTTAGATCCAAGAGAACATCAGTCCCAAGTCATAAACATATTAATCATGCGCATGTTGATTTTCCCAGCACACAGAAAGCCTTTGCAAACAGTATGATTTTTTTATGCCCTTTTAACTCAATAAGGACTGCGGCAATGAGAAAGATCTAATTATTGCTGCACTCATCATTGATTTATTATTATTTTCACATTCAACACAATTATTAAGCAGTACAATCAGAGGCTTTACTTTCACAATTACAAAGCCTATAAAATTTCTCCAAAGTGTCACACAGTAATTAGAGACACAATGCCTCTGTTCAGCATCTCACTCAAAGATGCTTTACAAATGTGAACAAACAAACAACCACCCAGTAGACAACTGTTATTTTCTCTGGACCTAATTTTGATTATGGGTAATTTAGGTATCAATTTAACTACTAATCCAGGTTTAGATTATATATAATCCTTGATTAGCTCTATATTAGTAGGTAAAAGATTGTATCCACAGCGCCGTCTGATCCCCGTGCACAAAAGAACAGTGGGGTTAAAGCACAGGCTGTAACCTGAAACATCCTTTGAGAATGAAAAACTGATTTTATTTTTTCTTTCGTTTTACGAGTTTCACCATCATTTCTGACACATCTCAACCTTTTAACCCTTTCTTTTCACACGCATAGAAAATGCCATATTGGATTTTCGACACCGTCAATGCCAGGATTCTCTTTCTTGCCATCTGTTTTCCCCCCAAGCTTTGATCAATTGTCATCACCTTTCTCGCGGATGAAATAGACAGGGATTTGAAGTTCATGTCGACCGCACTGCTCAGACCGCAATCCTCTTTGTAGTGCATCACTTTAAACTAACAACAGTTTCTACAAACTACTAACCCAACAATCATGTGCCAGCTTAAACCAGCCCCAAACTCCCGTAATGACAGCTGACCGGTACACAAACAACTCCAAACAACCATACATGTCCTACAGAAGCATGAGTGTGTAGCTTCTGTGCATCAAACATCACCAAATGGAATTGCAAAACCCTGTCCAAATCTCATGCTGGCTGATATGCTTAAACTAAAAAATATATAGTTTAAATAAATAAATACATCTAAATAACATGCACTACTGTTCAAAAATATTTTTTACATTTTTTTTAAAGAGTCTCTCACCAAGGCTGAATTATTTGGTCAAAAATATAGCAAAATTATATGTAAAATTAATGCAAAATTATATGATAAATAAGTTATGTCAACAGGTTTTTATATTGCTGTAACTCATCAAAAATAAGTTAGGCAATTTTCAACTGTTTTATAAGTTATACAAGATTCAACTAATTTGTTTAAAGCTGCAGTCTGCGGTTTTTCCTCTTTGTCGCCATCTCTGTTCGAAATCTGTAATTGCAGTCCACTTTTGTTCTGATCAACTAAGGTGGAAAAGGTATTGCAGTAGGCTAAATCGCGCTGATTAAATATAACGATCGCTTATCATATCATGTTAAACCTTTCAAATTATACTTTGTTCTCAAATTGTTAATGTTAACAACATCAGCATTGCGTGACTAACTTACATTTAATGTGTATTATGGCTTCCTGTAGTTCAGTTTCCATTTCTGTGCAGTCTAATTTCTAATTGTCATACCACTTTACTGGTTTTCTTTCAAATAAAAAAAAAAACACGTAGGGCCTATCTGTAATCTGATGCATATTTAAAACTGGAATATAAAGCTATATAATTTCGGAGGAGGCGGTTGGTTTTCTTGGAGTAGAGGTAAATTGCTCCCTCTCATAGCTAGCACAAAATAATTCATATTTACCATAATAGCAAAACGAAAAAATCCACAACAAAGGAAACTCCGTAACTGTGTGAACGCGAACAAGTGTGCTACTGTTACACGAATGAACTATTGATGTCTTACCTGTCCAACAGAAAAAAATCCGTCTCTACGTCCGTTTTGAACCCCTTCAAATCATGGAGCTCAAAAGCCCTGCCGATGTGTATCCTTGGTTTCGTGTGGGCCGGTTGCAGTCTCTTTTTCTCTACCTCCGAAGTCCAAATTCTTTTGGGTTTTACAACTGGACTGGTGAATATCCAGTTGTCACTGGTGATTGTCGTTTGAACCTTTCTGGATCCGCCATAAGTTTAATTATTTAAAGTGCTGTGAGAAAAGGCAAAAAATTTCCACCTCCAACATCCTCACACGCAATATAGTCTACTAGCCGAGACTCTTCTTTATGTGTAACAGATTGACGTAATTGACGCAAAGACATGCTCGAATTTCCGTGGAAATCACCAGTATCACTGGAATTAAAATCATTATTACAAGCTAACCGTTTGAATCGAGCAAAGGCAAGCAGATATTTTTGAACACTGGCTGGTTATGTTTTTTAATTTTATATTTTGGATAATTTTTAACCCAAAAAAGTTACGGACTGGAGCTTTAAGTTAGTTTAATGTAATTTAAGTTGAAATTACTTAAAAATCCAAGTTGACTGTACTTAAAGCAGAACTCGGCAACTTCTAGTCTTCTTCGCTGATTTTCACTTTTGTTGTCGCATGTTTTCCCATTTGTTCCCATGAAATTGCCATTTGTTATTATTGGAGCCGGCCAACTTTACTTGCGGAGCTATGTCTACCGAGGTGGGTAATACATCATACACATTATCATAGAACAATGACATGTACATTGTGTATTCTGTTATCAACCAGTAAAGCAGTTTGTGTTTCTCGCTCGTTCTCGTTCTCATCTCGCTTCTCACGAGACTTACAATTTTCATTTTGCCAGGACGGTAGTCCCCATGTTGCAAGGTTGGTTTTCCGCCTGGGAACGCTGGGGGGAGCTAGGAAAGTCACCAATATCACCAGAACAGGTTGTTTAACCATCCAAATGATTTCTAGACAGCTTTATTAAGTTAAAAAAGTTACCAAGTTCCCCTTTAAAACTTGTTTTATATATTTTAAAATGTAATTTATTCCTGTGATGTAAAGCTGAATAAGCATCATTACTCCAGTCCTCAGTGTCACATGATCATTCAGAAATCATTCTAATATGCTGATTTGCTGCAAGAAAAAATGTCTGATTATTATCAATGTTGAAAACAGTTGTGCTTCACATATCTGCAGAAACCGCATGATTTTGTTCAGGATTCAAAAGAACAGCATTTCAAAGTTAAAAAAAAACAACAACATTTATTTGACATGCACTCAACTGAAAAAAATATTAAAATTATAAATTATAAATATTTCATATGGCTCATTGTATAGCCTTTTTCTACAGAATAAATAAATAAATTATCTTCGTACAGCGTGTGCGACCATTATGATTAATTCAAGTCCTCAAATACTTGAACTGAACATTATCTGATAATATTATCATTATATTTGCCATTCTATGGCTGAAGGACAGAGGCTTATTGGTTGACAGATGAGATTAAGGAGATTTCAGTCCAGATACGAGCTTCATCTGATTGTTATAAATGTATGTAATTATAAACATAGGAAACTGAAGCAACAACTTTGCCCAGAACACCAAAACTGAACACCATCTGTCTCCGATTATAATTACCCTTATCATTTTCCATCTTTCCAAAAACAGAGACGGACAGTGAAGACTTTCAGATTCATGAGGTAAACAGTCTGGATAATGAATGAGAGGTACAGGAAAACAGGTCAATGTGAGAATGTCTAAAAGTATAAGCTTGTTAGGTTTGTAAGGAATTGGGAAAAGGATAAGGAGATGAATGAGTGGGAGCAAGCTGTGGGATTAACATTGAGTGAAAAAAGCTCTACTTTACACAACATCACAGAGCTTTGTCAGGATACCTTCCACAGTTTCACCTACACATTCATTGTCGTTGTAGTTGTTTTCCCACTCACTTCGAAAATTGCCAAAAATTCAAGGTCTAATCAAGGGTTTTCTTGTGACCGGCTGTTGTAAAGTTGTCCTTCTCCCTGGGGTCGGAGGATTGCAACAAACTCTGATTATAGCAGCCAAATCGGCACAAATGTGGATCTATTGGCGCTTTTCCACTGCATGGTACGGTACGGTTCGGTTCGGTACGGCTCACTTGTGGTGCTTTTCCACTGCATGGTACGGTACGGTACGGTGCGCTTCGGAGCGCTTTAATGGTACCTGATCTGTTGAGGTTCCAAGCGTACCGTACCGGTACTAAAATGTGACGTGAAACACTGCAGATCACTGATTGGTCAGACAGACAGAATCGTCACTACCAGCGTCATTGGATTTGCGACACGAGACCGCTATACAGAGTCATATAACCAGTAGACAACAGCCAACACGGTAGCACCTGTGTTTTACTTACTTGAAAAAAAAGAAGAGATCAACACTTCAAAAAGGAAATGGCTGAATCGTGGTCGAGGTGCAGACAATCCTCTCGTTGGTTGCCTAGGAGCGGGTCCAGCGAGAGCTGGATGGGGCAAAACAGAATGAAAAAGTGTTCCAAGAAGTAGCAGCTAGCTCAGCTCTTAGCCGCACACGGCTATCACCGGACCTACAGTACAAACAGTGTAACGATCAGTCCCACCCACTTTGAATGGGTACTAACTGCAGTGGAAAAGCAACCGAGCTAGCGAACCGAACCGTGCCGTACCGAGTCGTACCACGCAGTGGAAAAGCGAAGCCGAACCGAACCGTTCCGCGCCGAATCGAACCGTACCGAAACGAGCGTACCATGCAGTGGAAAAGCGCCATATGTAGCAAGTTCATTGTAAATGTCAAAAAATGCACAAAAATACACTGTTGCAAAGTATAGCCACAAACCACATGCTAATATGAGACTAGTCCAGACAATAAAATGATAATTTAGACACTTACAGCACAGCTCAAATAACACATTTTTATTTTGGAGGAATTAATAATTGCTTTAAACAAAGGGCTGTTGCAAAGTAATTATTTGGAATGTTGCCCTTAGACTTCCATCATAAGTGCATTACCGAAAACATGATTTTTGTTTGTTATTACAAACTAAGGGATTATTCAAAAAATGTTTGCTCTGGTACTTGACAGCTCTCCATTTGAAATGACTCAGCATTTATGAACTTGTGCATTGTTGTACAAGTAATTATGAAGTAGAGACTTCGTTTTTTTATAAGGCTTTGGTGGTATTTAAATGCCATCAGTCTAATTACATACGCAGACGACACAAGTGATGAAGTCAATAACTAAAAGTTCTGTCTTAGGTACCTGTAGAGAACACCTAAACGCTAAAGATAGTGCATGCTCTGCTATTGTGCGTCTTGTGGACAGTCTTCAGACAGATGAGCTTGTGAAAATTTCATTAGCCATTAGAAAAACATGAAAGAATGCTTCTACATTCATGCAATATGCATGCAAATTAGGGATGCACCGATACCACTTTTTCCAGACCGAGTCCGATACCGATACTTTCATTTTTGGTACTCGCCGATACCGATACCGTAACCGATACCTGTATTTTTAATTTTCAATTAATTTTCAATTCATGCATTTGTAATTTTTAAATGTATTGGTAGAGAAACCAAAATAATAGCAATCATATTAGTTGTTTATTAAATTTAAACTTAATTAGTTCAACAAATATATATTTCATGCACTGCATATTCATTACTGTATAAACTAAATATATATGGATCTTTTTGTAAAGTTGATAGAGGTAGCCTATTTAGCCAAGAGCAGAGAGTCATTTATTTGTCCTTTGTTTGATTAACATTAAAACACAGCAGCAGATTTATTAAAGTGCTGCCCCTTTAAGGCCGAACGCACAAACGCACTGACGCCATTTGAATTACTGTCTACGTGCACTTGAGATATATAACAGACTTATACTAGGATACTCGCCAAGACAGGTGTTTTTATAAAGTTTTGTGTGAATTCGTCCGTACGAGCGCAATGCGTGAAAGACTTCCATTCAGTATTCGCGCTGTCTTGTGGTTTCGGGGCGCGCGCTGTGGATGTTTGAAGTTCATGGAAATTCTTGACCTGCAAATGTCCAGTAATAATGTAGGCAACCACTCGTTAAACATAAGTAAGGTAACAGTTCATGTTTTACTTACATATACGATTTAGTTTTAATCCAAATAACACGTGCTGAGTGAATGATCCGCAATCAACAGCATTCAACAGAAGTGCTCTCTCTCTCTCTCTCTCTCTCTCTCTCTCTCTCTCTCTCTCTCTCTCTCTCTCTCTCTCTCTCTCTCTCTCTCTCTCTCGTCAGTTAACATTATTAATAAGCCACATGCCTTGTTTTACTTGATTTGCCATTGACATCCGACTGAACTACAAACTTTCCACTGACGTCTGTGAAAAAGGGATGCGCTCGACCAGCTCGCGTGTCTGTGTCGTAGCGCGCTCAATCCACTGCGCGTTTTTCTCTTATCAGCTTGCGCACCATATAGTTATATAGACGACGTGTTAATATATTCTGTTTAATATTCCACTGATAAGATACATTTATTTCATATACAGCCTTTTTTTTTATCCCCATTATAATTTCTGACACTGTACACATGCTGCCTGGTATCGGTTGTTGGTATCGGGGCATTTTTACGAGTACGAGTACAAGTACATAAGCTCAGTATCGGGCCCGATACCGATACTGGTATCGGTATCGGTGCATCCCTAATGCAAATAATTTCGGAATAAACCACATGATAATTTAGAGTGAGCCACCCTACATTTGGGAACTCGCAACAGCTAATTTAAGTCACAAAAAATTGCTCAAAAGAAAATGCTAACTCGGTTGCACTTTATTTCGATGGTCCACTTTAGACATTTTATTAACTATAAGGAACTTTGCAACAGCATGTCAACTAGCAGTCATTAGAGTAGCCCTTGCAAAGTTATACTTATAGTCTGTGTAATGTCTGTTTGAGGAGCATCAAAATAAACAACGCATTCTCATCCTTTGGCGTCATATAGGTGACGCCATATGACATTTCGTCGAAATCTTACGCACATGGCACCCTTTAGCGTCAATATAACACGCACTGTTATGGGTAGGTTTAGGTCTGGGGCAGCGTTAGGTTATGACGCCTTGGGATCTGCGTCTCATATTGACGCTAAAGGATGCCATGTGCGTCGGATTTAGACGCGCGTCACCTGTATGACGCCTTGGGATCTGCGTCTCATATTGACGCTAAAGGATGCCATGTGCGTAAGATTTCGCCGAAATGTCGTATGACGCCTTGGGATGAGAACGGGCTGAAATAAAGTGTTATCAGATATTAAGCAGACAGTTTACTAATACTCTAATGACTGCTAGTTGACATGTAGTTACAAAGTTACTTATAGTTAGTAAAATGTCTAAAATGGACCATCGGAACAAAGTGTTTCCGGCAACTTTTTTGCACTAATAATCCAAATCCAATACTAACTTCAAGTCTTTTCTTAAGCTCCATCAACTCAGAGACTTTGCTTCTCAAGTAAATGTATCTTAATCAAGAATGTTTAGATGTTTGTACTGGAAAAGACAAAAATACTAAGTAAGAAAATAATTTTTTTGCAGTGTACCTGATTTAACTTGGAACACAATTCTGAGACGTTAAAAGACGTGTCAAAGACGTCAAGCCGCTAACCTTGCAAACTTTGCCAAATCCCAACTAGTTCCCACCCACTTTGTGTTTTTCAATGGTGTTTGCAGGTGAACTGATGCACCCAAACCTCCAAAAGTTGCATCAAGTCAGCAAACTGCATTTTATTTCTTTTTTTGCTAATTCTTGTCAGTTTTGTATGGAATATATCAACAGACCGTGGGTGTACAACCGACAGTATTTGTTTAACTGGGTTATATAATATAACCATTATTTCTGTGCATGTTTATAGTGACGTCACTGTAGGTTACTGAGGCCACTATCACTACACTGATGTTTATATTAGTTGCCTACCTTTTGACACACAGAATCAAATGGATTGTAAGCCAATCAACGCCATCAGTAGTATTGACGCTTCTTTATATGAATGCCTGGCCATGGATACAGAAACTAATTTGTGGTCATATAAAATCTGAGCATACTCTCATAATCCATTTTTGCCTTTTCTTCTGTCTGTACATTGGTGAGTTCTCTGCCAAACACATGTTTCAACATATCTAAAGCAGGTACTTCTCCTCAGTTGGAGAAAGTAAAGGAATATTTTCATCACTGAAATCTGAGCAGGTGATTAATGAGGGTATATGAAGGTATATGAAGAGCGATTTAGAAAATAAAACAATATCTCTCCTATATTCTCAAAAAAATATTAAAACACACATCTATTATTGGAGTAGGAGGGAGAAGTGGGGGGTAACATTCATTATCACAAGGGTAAAGAAAAATCTCAGCTGACAGAATTCAACAACAATCCCAACAGTGCCAACAATCCCCAATATTATCAGAGCACCACAATATTCGGTCTACAATATAAGATGAAGAAAAATGCACAATATGGAGAAAAACACACAATAATTGACACAAGGACTGGTGTTTTTTTCTCGACAAAATTTGTTTATAATAAATCTAAATAATACAACTAAAATTATTATTATAAATAAACAGTGTTTTCTCAGAAAAATCCATTCACTGGAGACAGAATAGGTCTTAATCATCATTCCTCAGGGAAAAGAGAAAACCATTCTGTGAAACCCAGTATGGTGCACTTACTCAAAGTGTGCAATTTATGAGGCTAAAAAAATAATGTCAAAGTTCACCTCTGATGCTGTAGCTGTAAAATCTCACTCACACTTATATTTATAAATTCAAACATGTCACATTAAGGTTTGCAGACCAACCAATGATATCACTGCCATCAAATGCATGATGCATCTTGATGCTCTATATCAGAAAGAGATTTGAGTTAGGGCGGATGGGATTTTCAGCTAATATGACAAATGTTCTGTTCTTCTTTACACATACTGTAGCCAACATATGACTTCAGATTATATACTTATATACTACTTTTATGGTGAATTTTACCCTTTTACTTTCAGCCAGGACATCTTCTGTGTTGCACGACATGCAGAAGCAAAATTGAGTTTGGAATGACGTGAGGATGCACTCTTAAAATAAACCAATAAACATCATCTCGTAGCTGTATCGCTCTCAGATATACAGTACAGCCACATGCCCGCATGTGAAATGGTGGAGAGCACTCTAGTCCTACGCCTCTGATTGTAATGCTGAGATTTCAGAGGTTCTTAAATATGTTCCAGCGCATAGATTGCACTAATTCACATCATTGTGCTTGAATCAGCAGCCGGCTGCGATCGTTCTAGGCCTCTCAACCTCCATTTGCTGTTCCTCTCCTGAAGGCTGTTTCCCTAATGGAACTAATGCAGTCCACTAATACAAAAATCACACCGCACAGAATACCAGATTTTCATTAGAGCTGTAATGGCTGAAATGTGAATACTTTCTGATTGCATGAGACAAATTCTACTTTGAAAAGTTCTGTGTACAAATAGAGTAGATAGAAAGTAGCGTGTTTGACTCGCAAAACAATATAATCTACAACTAATCAAGTGCTGATGTGCTTGATAAAAGTTGACTAGCGTATAATATAATAACTATTCTCCAGATATAGTACAATGCTTTTGCTATATACTATACAGCAATTCATAACAGCCTTAGTTAATTCATTTACTGTGATACAAAGCACACAAAAAACAGCCAAATCAATAGGTCATACCTGATGGCCTTGTACAACATTGAGAACAAAGCCAATTCGGAAACAAAGGCCATTTCAGAGGTCAAACTCAGAACCTGAGAAGTGTTAGCTCAGTGGCATCAAATCTTTGAAAGATGCTCAGTTTAAAACCTTGAATAGCTAGACATATGAACAGAACTGAATACTTATGTTTTTAATGTAAAAATGAACTTTTTATGTTTGGATGAACAGTTTTCGATAACACATTCTATATCGGCTACATGTTTGATGTCTACACAACTGATCGGCCAAGTTACATTTACTCATTTAGCAGGCGCATTTTTTGACTTATAAATGAGTAATATATAACAAGCAATACATCATGAGCCAACATTTACAATACACAATACCAAATTCAAAGATTAAAGGCCTGTTCACATGACGGACTATAAATATAATAGTAAATATATAGAAAAAAAGTGGCATTGAAACAATTTTCAGAAATGGCAAGTTTCTTTTAAATGGCATTGACAAATGCCTAATGACTATATTACTGTTGCTGAAGCATTTCTATCATACAACAGAGGTCGGATACTAACACTAAATACATAGACCTTTCAAAAGATATAGAATGTGTCCAAATTCGCAACATTTGTGGACCGCTGTCCATAAAGTGAACATAAACAAAGTGAGGTCCGGCCCGAGTGCGGGACTCAGGCACACCGACTGGTTAAATGAAATTTTGAAGTAGAAAAACTATAAAAGTATTTTCTTGTAAACCGTCCTTTAATAATCTTTTTTTTTTCTGATTTAAATTCTGTTTTTTATTTGCAACAAAAACATGTTTAGTGTATACTGCATGATACTAATCAAGACTGGCTTAATTCATATATATATATATATATATATATATATATAATATATATATATATACAGAAGATCTGGTGAGTTTCTGAATCCGATCTATTATGGTGTATACGCAGATATTGGCAAATCTAGTATGTCAGCAGGGAATCAAAGATAGCATACTATGTACCATGAACACTGCGCACTGAATTCCCTTTGAACCGTATAGGCTAGAGCTCTATTCAGAGTTTTCTGCTGGAAAAAATCAGAGCGCAGCTATGATGGTGCCATGACAGCAGGTGCAGTTTTCAGATACAGACCGGCTGAGATGGACAAGACCAGCTGGACCGCATGAGTTGGAAGAACACCAGAGCTGCTCGCTAGTATGGTAGTATGACGATGCCATCTTCAGATCTTTGATTATTTACTGGTCATTTGTGGCCTATCTATTGCTCTGGGTGCTGGGAGCCAATGCAATTGTATTGAGGATTTGATGTAAAGCACATTGAATCTGCATCTGACGTGTAATCTGATGTGTCGACTGTCAATTATAATAATAATAATAATAATAATGACTAAAAACTGACAGTGGCTAATGAGTGTATGGAGGGATAATAATCTCATACTGAACATGTTGCCTTGATTAAAAACGTCTATCGTTCCATCTGTCTCTCCATCTAGCAATCTTTCTTTCAATCCATCGTGCATTTAGGAGATGTCTTGGTAGCACTTTCAATGGTCCACTTTGGACATTCTTCTTACTATAAACTATATTATCGCCTAGCTTTAATATTCTAAATAAGGTATGAAGACATTATAAACATTGACATGATTTTCTTCAGAGCTGCTTTGAATCAATTTTGTGAGTAAAAGTTTAATAATTTGGTCAAATTGCAAGACACATCTGGTCATGTGATTTTAAAAACAGCTTCGATATGACTGGAATCTTCACCTCATGTGAACATATTCATTTTGATATGAACAAAATGCTATGAGTGCACCTTTAAATGTGAGGAAACTCAATCATAATTACAAATGCATTTGCAAAGGTGAGTCACATTAAATTGATTGCTAATTAGCAATTAGCATTAGTATCTGTCAGAAATAAAAGAGGTCTGACAATTAGCATTTAGATAAGCAAGATTTTGAGGCAATGTCTTCTACAGAAGTAAAATACCCTGAATAGATGAACATGATTGAATAGCAGATGCAACGTCATGAAAAACACATTATTTTATGGCTCAAGGAGAAGGTCTTCAAAATAATGAGTGCAATCCAATAGGTACAAACAAAGTATTGCAGAAAACAAGATCTGAATCCGTACAGACATAAGACTGTTTCCTATGAAATACAGAAATACATACATGAACCACTTGGTTCTAATACCAAAACATAAATGACATACAACCATTGAGGTGCACAAAACCTGGAGCCCATGGGTAAAAGGATAATGCAATTGAGTCATGCGTCATCCTATTTCCTACCTCCATATGAGTTTAGGTTTTGGAGGAAGCTGTCATCGCAAAATACGCCTGCAAAGTCGATTTTCACCTCCATCTCACAAAGAAACGGAAGCCTTTCTATACTTGAAGGATGGAACAATTACTATAATACTTCTACACACTTTTGAGGACGTGTACGACGTTACTTCAAGGAAGACTGACATTGTTCTAAGGCTAACATCATTCTTACTATAGCTCATAGAAGAGAATGAGGTTTGTTCTAAACCCCTAATGCAGAGTATTACATTTATCCTTCACCGTTTATGCTACTGACGTGAATCATACCTCCCATTATTTGGCTTGTTGAGGAGAGATGTGTCATAACTATCTATTCTAAGATATTAGATTTGTGAGGTAAAAAAAAAGACTACTGAGTACACGACATTGACCAAATCTTAAAGGAATTGGATAATTGTGCTGCCAATCATGCATGACCTTAGAGGACAAAACTACTGTTTGGAAAAGCCTTAATATGCAGTCTTTTTCCCTTCAATCAAAAAAAAAAGTTTCTCACAAAAAGTTAAAACAATATTTTGCTTTTATGTGAATGAGCGAGCAGATGATTCTCACATCATTTTGTTGCGAAAACTGAAATCCAGTTCTCAAAAGTCTTGTGTTAAATAGCTTAGTCTGTGTTTTATAAAAGTTTTTTTTTGTTTTTGTTTTGTTTTTTAAGATTTTAGCCATTAAAATTGTTTAAGAAACATAAAGCACAAAGGTCAGAGCATGTCAAAACATCTCCAAACAACACCTCAGAATCCACACCAGAACCCATGCCTAGTTTAGATTAGAGTTTAGAAATTTGTCATATTGGTCTTTTATTTACTATCCGAATTAATTAAAAGCACGATTCATGCACAATAAGATCAAGAACAAGTAATTCCTAAAGTCAATATTGTGTGCCAATACAACCTTAACCTTAACTTAAGAAAGCATAAAAAGTGTATAATGTTAACTTTATTATAAAGATGTGTGCTCAAACCTCTCAAAAATATTCTCACTTAAGTCATTTTCACATCCTGAGATTGTCCCTTTGTAAGATCCAGCCTGTTTTCATAGTATTTATCTCATACACCTACACGGGGGATTCACAACCTACCATCTGCTACAAACTTTTAGTTACACTGTAAAAAACTTAACTCATTATTTTGAGTTATCTTTTTGCATGGGTTTTTTTTTAGTTTAATGAACTTATTTCGATAAGTTGAGGACAAGAAAAATGTAACATTTCTTGTTGTACAATCTAGTTATCTCTACACAAAATAATAAGTTGAAATAACTAAATTGCTAAAATATTTTTTACAGTGTAGGTTGAAACTTCACCTATTTAGATATAGGGATATCATCAACATATGCTTCCAAGCCATTTCACCACAAAACTAGACTGTACAGTCTGTGAGGATCACTGCACTTAACCAAAACTGTTCCAGGATAAAAGTTTAATTCCAACTCTATGAAGTATATGATCTGGAAAATATAACTTATAGAGTGATCACCAGTTGAGTGGAGAACATAAGTCCCAAAAAATACTTTCAGTGCTCTTTGATTCTGAAGCCTGCAATTTTCAAAAGATTTCAGTTATTGAGATCTATCTTTCATTATTTTACCAAGCCAAAACCTAATGCTTACCACTTACAATACAGTACATATGATCTATATATGAACTTCCTTAGGTAACACAGTATTTCAATTGTCCACTTTAGACATTAGAGATTAGACTGCTAACTATAAGTAACTTTACAATTACATGTCAACTAGCAGTCATTTGAGTATTAGTAGACTGTCTGTTTAATATCTATCTACTAACACTTTATTTTGATGCTCCCCAACAGACATTCTTTCTACTGACTACGAGTAAGTACATGCCACACACCTTATTCTAAACCTAATCTCACAGTCCTCACTACAATCTCACTACTAATATTCCTAATGTGAGTTAGGTTGGCATGTACTTGTAAAGAAAAAAAAGTCTAACCAAGTAAGTTGCTTACAAGTTACTAAATGGGAGTACAGAGGTTGTTTGGGACATAAAACATCATCATGTAAAACTCATCAGGTAAACATTTACTTACTATTCCATTTTTACAGCCTTGTTGTGTTTTTGCTCTTGCAAATTACTCGAACTCCAAATTTCCAACTTGTAGATTTTATAGATTGAAAGAGTTGTTGGTTTTTGTCGTTGATTTTTGTCGTTGTTCTCTGTACTGACAGCACTCCAAATTTAAAAAAAAATTGTTAAAATGACCGGAGTTCTCCTTTAAAAAGTTATTAATTTGTGAAGATTATCTTGATGAAAAAAAATATGTAAGAATCCAAAAGCCAATGAAATAATCCTATTCTTTTTTTTTTTTTTAATTGATTCTGAAGTATAAGTCTGAAGTATAATTCTGAATTGTAAGTCTGAACACTTAGAAAAGTAACAGCACACCTCTCCTCATCAAGCCTTACAATCTGAGGTATCATTCATCTCCACATGCAGCGTAAACGGTGTGCATCAAAGTGTGATACTTAATGGTTAGTATGAGCAAAAGTAAATGATGGTTGCTTTAGCAAGCGTCAAATGAGTGCATAATAAACGTCAACATTTTAGATGCTAAAGGCATTTAACTAATCTATGCTTTGATGCATGACAGATCAGCGTCTCGGGCTCCAAAAACAGAACATATTTCACAATTCAACTGTCAAGAGAAAATTAAATGAGTTTGCTTGCTGTCAGAGTTTCCAATGAGGTTTTGCAAGGCTTATTTGATTATATCCAAGAGTTTATTTTCCAATTCGAGTCTCAGAACTCCTCCAGTTAATGTAAGAATAGTTGTCAGACAGGGCTGCTGAATAAATCATCATGAAAAACTAACACAACCACAACTTTGTTTAACAAGATTCCATATGTTATACTCCATATGCTGCAATACCTTTATGCAGTGTGAGGCACAATACCAGTTTGTGGACCTCTGAACCGAATCTGAATTGACATTGCTGTATTTTTGTATAAGGAAAGGGAAGATTACACTGTATTTATACATTCTACTAGACATTCAACTAAACTACAAGTAACTGCAACTAACTCATTAATTTGCAACTGCATGCCAACTAACTCGCATTAAAGTATTAGTAGACCGTAAGGGTTTAGGGTCAGTAGAATAAGTCGACATGCACATGCAAAGTCACTCATGTAAAATGTCTATTGGAGGACCATCAAAATAAAGTGGTAGCAGATATTAAGCAGATACTCTAATACTCTAACGACTGCTAGTTGACATGTAGTTGCAAAGTTACTTAGAAATGTCTAAAGTGGATTATTGAAATAATGTCACTTCCTTTAACAAGACACATAAAAGATTAAAAAAAAATGTAATCATGAGTGTTGTATTACTAATGTGTTTTATGCCGTAAAATAAAATGAATATATTGATACTTGTTTTAACCACATCTCTTATTTCAGACAATTTCTCCCCCCCCCAAAAAAAAACATTGACTTTGGAAGGATGGACTTTTCAAAAATCATAACTCATTTCCAGGATTTAGGACTTTTTTTCCTGCAGCACACGATGCCTTGGCAACCACCTACATTGTCCAAGCATATTTTTTACAGTTGAAAACACTTCTTTTTTTCAGTAAATTTGAAAATCTACAATAGTTCTCTTCGTTTTTACATTTTTGTTCCTTTAACATAATGTGTCCAATTTGGTGTCGTAATGGTTTAAAAAATCCTTCCAGCCAGTCTGAGGTAAATCATTTATTTTTAGGAAGGATTTTTGAGTTCTGAAAGCCCCACACCTGCAGCAACTCTCCACAGCGATAAGCTGGCCAGTTCAACCCCTCTCAAGCACTCCATCAGAGGACAGAGAGTCGGCTGCCAGCTTCTTCAGATAGCAGGTCAACAGACCTGAAGTCAGTGAACAACACAGCTGTGCTCTCAGCTGTTCACCAAAATCTCCCTGCATAACAGATCTTCAAAGACTGCCGTGTGCCGAAATGTGATTAGTCTTGACAAACACTTCGCTTTCCCAAGTCTCGGTAGAGCAAAAAAAGGAGGTAGGGTTGTATTTGCTGTAATTACTAACTTTATTCATGTCCTGCAAATGTCCCTACAAACAAGTTTAGAGCTTCACACTAATTTACATTGAAGTTTTTTAATTTAGAAAAGCATGATGTTAATTAAACTGAATGATTTCAGATATTACTCTATTCAAATGCTAAATCCTACAGTAAGTCTTTTATGCATTAAGGGCCTTTGAAAAGAACCAATGCATGAGGTTAGAGGTTTAGGTTCAACACTCAAGTGCTTATACATGTAGGCATTTCTCATTAAATTGCTTGCATTCAGAAACTCTTTCAAAACATAAGCCAGTGACCAAAGCATTCCTCTGAATGTTGTATGTATAGCTACTGAAAGTCAAGGTGTGATGAGCCATGCATTTAAATAACTGCAATCCGTTTTATCCTTTTCCTTGACACCTTTGTTTTTGGTTCTTAAGAAGTAGAGGGTTATTTTCCCCAGTTCTATAATACAACCTAGTGGAGAAATCACTGCCGTCAACATTAATTTCCTTCTCATAAAAATGGAACAGCATTGACAGTATCGATTTCAAGCATTGATTGTGGTCTCATGAAGTACCATATATTTATTCCTCGCGCGTAACAAGTAAAAGACCGCCAAATGCAGAAGGAAGGAAGGTGAAGGCTTGCAATCATCGGCCAGATAAATGCCACCGGCTGACACCAGTGAAATATGGGTATCATTACGAGCGCATGGTCAAACGTGATTGGGCAGTGAATGTTTACGGCCACCCGAGATGACTTTCGTACCCTATTATATTTCGACCCTTATACTCACAGCCTTGTAGAACATGGAGTCGCTGATGAGAATGGGTCAGACTTCAGGAAAAAGCCATCAGTCTTGTGGATATGACACAGGTAAGAGGCACGCAGAGAGCGGCGCACGAGAAGCATGAGTCACTCCGCCTCGACACGCCAGCCTGGTGCCGCCCGCTGCTGTGCTGAGCTGAGCTGTCTCGATTGGCACTGCCTCTGCCCCATGTGCTCCGGTGAACACCGCCAGGCAGGCATGTGGAATAATGAACAACAAGCCTGTCACTGTTTCGGGACCTTAAATTAGCATTAGCGGAAAGGGCTTTCTCTTTCTCACACACACAAGCACGCCACGGTTATCTCACCGACTCCAAACTCTTCAGGCTGGTGCTACACCTAATTTACACGACTTGGTGAAATGATGGAACCCCGTTCCTTTTATAAATAACAGTGTGGCACAGTGCAGTCCGCTGTCTTGCGTGCCATCGTGAATCTTGGATTGTAGTGAAAGTGTCTTGGCTGAAATTATTTTTAGGCGTTGAGGAGATGTGCTGAAAACAGATAAACTGACAGCAGGAAGAGTTGCTGGCCTGGTAAATGTAACAGAGATGATGTATTTGTCCTCTAATAGAGTTTCAGGTGTCTATTGTCCTTAATTTGAACATAATAAAAGGACATTAAGATTTTTAGATGTACTAAAGAAATTGTGAAAGTGTTTTTAGCATGTTGCTATGTGTTTGCTGGGGAGTTTTGGGTGGTTGCTATGTTAAAAGAGTCGATTGTCTCTGTGATATTCTGACAGATGGACGGTTGCATAAACATATAACCATCATGCAGAGCTGCATGATTCTGGATTTTTTTTTTCTTCTTCAAATAGAGATTGCAATTATCCCACGATTCTGAACAAACGAATAATCAAAATAACATGTAATTTACTAGAGGTTCTGACCAAATGTTACTTGCAGCAGTCTATTTAATGTTTAATAAATTTAAATGATTTTTTTTTTATCGGGTTGAATGAATGATTCAATGACTCGCTCATAAATACTTAATTTGTTTCATTACTGGATGACTCTGCATTTTTAAACGACTATCTTGAATAAATGATTCTATGACAAATAAATTGTTTAAGTCACTTGTCGCCAACTACTGGTGTAAGATGTAGTCGATATAATTGTTATTTGAAAGGCCAAGTTACTTTCAAAAGATGATTTGTTCTATTTAGATCGCTACCATTAACATCAGTGTTAATATCCAAACTATTAATGTTTTATCCCAGTACTTCTGTGATAATCTGAATACTTGTAACACAGAAATAATAATACTGTGTGGTTAAACAACTGTTTGTGGGCCAAGGGTAATCGGTCTTACTTTTCAGACCACCACATTAGACCAATCTTATGACTTAAAATGTGTGAACGGTCTTAAAGAAAACAATTAGATGACTAAACTGCAAGATTAGTCTAGCTGTTTATGCAACTGTCCACTGCTGGTATCTATGTGACTCGAGTCCGTCTTTCAATGTCATTTTGTAGGATTCTTTCACCTGTAGCATTGTACACACGGTGAAAATAAACTTTCGAGTAACTAAATGAGAAATTAAAAGGATAGTTCACCCAAAAATATATGTTCTTTTTTCCACAGTTTTGGGGTAAACTATCCCTCATACTCTATTAGTGCAGGCCTATTTATCTCATGCATGGTAGCAAGTAATTCTCTCTTTTAACGGATAAGTTATTTAAATGTACAAGCTGGGTATATTGAAAGTGAGAATTATGAAATGAATTATGAATTGTTTGCGAAGATCAGTTGGTGTTTTAAAGCTGCAGTCACGAAGGACAGTATTATGGCTCTATAACAAGCATTTACAGGACATTAAACTCAAGATTTGATGGATTCTCAATGAGTCACAACCTTTTTTTAATCAGTACGTTATTTTTATATTTGCTCTGCAAATGCACCATGAAGCCTTGTAAAGCATTTCAAAGATCCTCTTGGCTTTATAGCTCATACAGTTTCAGCACGCTTGAAAAAACCCTGTAGTTGGGGCAATAAAGCAGCATATCATATAGAGTAACTAAAAAATGTTAATCTGTTTCACCAAGATCCGTACCTGCAGTGTTAAAGAATTTCTAATGTCAATATGCATGTACATCATGCTCTGCTATAGGTGAAATAATTTGTATAAAATTTGGCAAAATTGTAAGATATCATATAAGTTGGTTGATACAAAAGAGATCCAATCCAAAAATTAATTTCTAGGATGTGAAAAGGTGCCATTTTGTGATGATTTTGTGTGTGCTGGTTGATAGGTGGATGAAGTTCTTCGCATGCATAACTGACATAATTCCTGTGGGCGGAAATTTGCTGGCTTGAGTCGAAATTATTGCCGTGGCCATTGAAAGCATGTCATAGACTTGATACATAGACATTAGATTCTGAAATCAAAAGGGAGACTTTTGTCAGATGGCATTTTAAATCAGAACATGTGTTACGAACTGCTCCGAAACACAAGGTTGAGGATCCAAATGTAGTTTTATTGAAAACAGGGAAAGGTCATAAACACCACATAATCAGTCCAAACAATAACAAACACAACAAGGCAGGGAACACAGGAAAAAGAGTAATCTACGGAACAGGCAGGAAATCCAAAAACCAGGAGACATGAAACCAGGGAGAATGCTCGGATTGCAGAAAACCAGGCGCATATGGAATGAGCTAAACAAGATAATGAGACACAGGTGAATGTGATAATGGATGAAGAGTCCGGGCAGTGAGTTATGGGAAATGTAGTTTGTGAGGGCATGACAAGTCTGTTGTGGAGTGTTCTCTGGTGACTTTCAAGGGCATTCCAGCTGGTGACCGTTACAACATGCATGCACTTAATAGTCTCCATCTATACTTGAGTTATATCTTTTTATATATATATATATATATCAAAGTCACAAAATATCTATCTAGTTTGAATAACATTGTGAACTTAAGCTCACGATAAAAGCATGCAAACAATCTCAGCTCCCAGTTCGTCAGAGATCAGAGCCTCACATATTTCTTTTTCCCTATGACAATGAAATAAATTATTCATGTTATTTAAATCTCACGAACAAGCTCAACAAGTAAAACCTTCATATTCGAATATTCCATGTTTGTGTCCGTAAAGATGTTTGACGCAGGCTGAGTCTTGTAATGGGGTTATACATCATTTTTGGCAATGCATTCCAACAGAGCAATCTATCACAAAGAATTACGCTGCTGTATTATTTACAAACACATGATTTAAAAGTCTAAAATCCACCCTGAAGACTGGCATCCCTGTTTGTGCCACATAATTGTCTACAGAAATTTGAAGGGAATTTGCACCACCTTCTTTATGAAATAATTGTCCGAACCTAAAGCATTTTTCTTAAATATTTCTCTTAAAGGGATGCTTTACCTGGAGGAAGGAAACCTCAAAGAAATGGAATGATCAAATTCTGGAAGCCGAGCAAGAGTTTAGCCAGAGGGACAAGCTCATGGTCAAGCTCAAGTCCCATAATCGGAATATTATTCAAGACACAATGATGATCTCTGTGACATGAAATACGAGGAGCCAAGAGGCGAACGTATGAGCTCTAAATCATGAAAGGGGGTTTTCAAAGTAAAGCTTTTGAAACAATGCCTAAAATGCACTGTTCAGATCTGTCTGTTTAATAAAAGGGGGTTGGGGCAAATAGATTCTCATTTACTAATTGTATTAATTATAAACACAATGCTAGATTTGTTAGTTTTCTGAAGAAAATGCGAGTAGTGCAAAACTTTTTTTATCACATGACCAATGCTATTTTCATACGCTGATTCATCATCTAATAAAGGCTTTAAGCTCAGCTAATCGGTGGGTCGCTCTACATCAATTCATTTATTCTCATTAAACACCCACCCAGTGAGTTGGATGGCATCATCCTTCAGTGAAATTCATATGATCTACAGCTGACAACACAAGAGAAGGCGGCTTTTCTCGAGAATCAAATAAATGCATGAATAGACATGCCAGTAAAACCCTACAGACTCACATTGAAGGAAGGACCTGAGCAGAATATCACACAGACTCTTTTGACTTGGGCTAATAAGTAACCTCCTAAGCAAACACATACAGTAGCAACACACTAAAAAGATCTCAGATGCAATCGCGTACAGTAGCATTGCCTCAGCAACCACCCACAGCATCCTAGCATTGCGGTGGTGAGTTTTGCACAGGTAAGCAGCACTCAGATATTCTTCAGAAAATGTGAAAATCTAGTTTCTGAGTTACTGCTGTTAACTCTAACCCCTAGCTCCACTCCAACAACTAAAAACATAACGACACATTAAATATCTGTTGTGCAAAATCAGTTGCTGGAAGCAACATAACCTCTTTTACTCTTAAAAACTCACAGAAAATGTTTATTTAAATAATCCAAGGCACTTCAATAGCTGGAACATTTCTCTGAATGCACTTAAGACTTATTATAGCGATTCAGTTCTGAATGCGTAACACACTCTGGATAGCACAGTTGCCATTTCTACTCTTACGATTTTGGTATTACACAGTGTGCGGTTCAAAAGTTTGGGTCAGTGAGATTTTGTCTAGTAGGCCCTTCTTTTATTCAGCCTGGATGCAATCAATTGATCAAAAGTGAGAGTAAAGACAAATCTTTTGTTACAAAAGATTTCTATTTCAAATAAATACTGTGCTTTTGAACGTTCTATTCATTAAGGAATTAATTGATTCTTATTATCAACATTGATAATGATAAGGAATGTTTCTTGAGCAGTCCGTAAAAATAGGGCCTGATACACTGGTAATATAAAGGAGTTATATAGTTATATGTATATTTACCCTTATTTAGAATTTTTGCAAAATTACCAATACCTTTCTGCTTTTTCTACAGATTTTGATTCATACAGTGTGGATTTACAGCTAGACAGAAATATATTGAATTGTCTGTGAGTTAGTACAGCAAGGTGAGGTATGAGACATTGTGTTGCATTTGAATCACATGCAATTCAAGGTCAAAGCAGGACAAAGTAGAGATGCTATTTTTTTCTTTCTCTCTGTGATTAGACGCCGTTTTTATGCCTGAGGGCCAAAATATCGTCCAGATTATTGTAGATACTTGAAGGTGGATTCTGTTCACCTATTCTAATGCACCTATTCTAAACACTTAGAAACCGCCCTAGAAACCCTATAGCAAAAAAACATCAATCACATGGTTATAGTTAATCTGGATTATTATTTTTTAACATTGACTCCATCTTCCTTCGTACCTCTCAGTGTAGCTTTACTGATTTTGCAAATTTGAGAAAATAAAAGATAGCTACCACAACATATCTGCTTACTTCGATTCATTTAAACCTTAGAACGTTTTTGATCAGAGAGTAAATCGTTCGAGAGCTGCTGTAATGGGTTTTACAGCCATGCACTGAATGTGAAAATACACCCCCTGTGAGAGACTCCGGGTACGAAGAGGAACACAGAGCTTGTTCACATTGGCTAACAAATGCATCTATTCATTACATCAGCATGCAGAAGTGCTCAGATACGGCCCAGATTCTGCTCAGATACACACACACACACACACACACACACACACACACACACACACACACACACACACACACACACACACACACACACACACACACACACACACACAAGAACTGCGTACGCAAAGATGGTGCATCTCCTGCCAGCATGGACTAATTTTGCTGTCCACATTTAATGGAGACTGTTAATGGAGCCATATCAAAAATCAAATGTTCTGATCAAAAGCATTGCAAGTAGCTGCAAAAATGGCATATTTAATGCAATGTTCTGATGTCAGACAGATAAATACATTAAAGGGGCTATTCGTTTAATGCACGACATGACAGTACAGAACAGCTCTTTCGGCTTTATCCTGAACATTGTATAAACATTTGTTTCATGTGTCATTGATCAGAGTTGAGTCTCTCAGGAGAGCGCGTAACCTTCACATCATTTGGATTTTCCCGGCGATACCGGCCCGTGTCCTTCATATAAAAATCAGTCTACAGGCCTTCATAGTAATAGACAACCTAGCAAGTCTGGGAAGGTCTAATTTTTTAGGTTTTGTTACTAGATGTTCACACATTGGCAATAAAAAGTGATTAATACATGAAAATTCTTACATATAGCCCCTTTAACTATTAAAGATAGCAGTTTTTGTCATTGTTGTTGTGGTTTGTATCAGGTGCAATATTTTTGTAATTGTGTTGTCTGAGCTGCATGCGTTAAATGTATCCTGTGATCTCACACCAAGAGAAATTCCTAACACATGAAAATGTATATGGTGAATAAAGTGATAATAACGGACAAATAACCAAACTCAAATAAATGACAGAATAAATCTTATTCAAGAATATACACAATTAAAGCAGTTACATTTAGTGCAGAGAGCAAATTAGAAAACGTCTCAGGTTACAACTGTAACCTATGTTCCCTGAGAACAGGGAACGAGACAATACGTCATCGACGCTATGGGGAAACGCCTCAGGCGTGACAGGTGTCTGAAATCACTATCAAATCACGTCAATCACATTGACCGGCGACAGCCCGTGAATCATTATTGTGAATGATTAGCGTGCGACCTGGAAGCATAAAAGGGCGCCTAGAAAACATGACAAATCACCTTATCGTCTGAAGGGACTGTACGGTAGGCGAGCCCCGAGGCATGGCAGGGAGACGTATTGTCTCGTTCCCTGTTCTCAGGGAACATAGGTTACAGTTGTAACCTGAGACGTTCCCTTTCGAAAGGGAACTCCACAATACGTCATCGACGCTATGGGGAACGAAATACCCAATCCGCCATGCTGAGGGGAGTGCATGCCCAAGGGCAGTGACAACTGTCAGAACTAGCAACTTCAAATGAAACGCTTGAACCACTCACCCTCCGGTCACACTGGGCTGTCAGTGACAGCATTCCCTCCGGTCATAGCCCAAGCTACAGCCTCACAGGCAACACCTCCATAAACATGGTTACCTGGGCCGGCTCCGGGCCTGGAACCACAGCTTCCAATTAGAAGGGGTCCCTTCTAGGGAATGTGGCTAGGGAACCCGAAGGAACCCCAGCCAATCACTGTTCAGGGGAACGTACTCACCCCGAAAAACCACCAGGACGGCCTGACCTGGCGTCGGAACATAGACACTAGTCTGGCCACTTCCTGTCTGTCTGAAGACAGAGCCTCTGGACAATTGCCTTAAGAACGGCATCCAACCCGAGGGACTGCGAAGCTGGCAGTGAACCACTCGGCCCGGATCTCAGAGACGGGATATCCCGGAGAGTATGACTCAGCATAGCGCTTTCCAACCCTTGCTAGCGAGGGGAGTTTCTCTACTCGATCCACGGATCAACCCAGTGTCTGTGTTTCAAAACACTGAGGAGGCCTGTTAAGGCCTAAGGGCTGATCAAACTGGGAGGCCTCACGAGAGGCCTACAACCGTCTGACCAGACTCAGGAGGCCGCATGCTCATAGCGACCCTCGGTGAGGGGAGCACAAGGTCCGCCTGGTAGGCAAACCACGCTGTAGGCAGGAAAGGTTCCGGGAGGGAACCAGTAGCAGAGAATGAACACTTTAGCGAGCCAGGGCGCGAGCTCGCCTTCAGCAGCTGCCAACTAAGGCTAGCTGAGACTGATAGCAAGAGGCCACTAGCTTCATAAACCCAGCAACATAAGGGAACCATTCACAGGGAGGCCTGGAGAGGCCTACAACCTGATAACCACAACCTGCGGGAACTCACCTTCAGGGAGGCCTGGTGAGGCCTACTACCTGAGCGTTCTCATTCAAGGAGGCCTGGAGGGGCCTCCTGAAAATCACAGAATGTGGGAATTCTCCTTCAGGGAGGCCTGTAGAAGCCTTCTACCTGGAAACCACAGTATGCCACAGTATGTGGGAATTCTCCTTCAGGGAGGCCTGGTGAGGCCTACTGCCTGATAACCACAGTGAAAGTGGGAGCTCACCATCAGGGAGGCCTGGTGAGGCCTACTACCTGATAACCACAGGAAATGTGGGAGCTCACCTTCAGGAAGGCCTGGTAAGGCCTTCTACCTGATAACCGCAGTATGTGGGAATTCTACTTCAGGGAGGCCTGTTGAAGCCTTCTACCTGGAAACCACAGTATGAGGGAATTCTCCTTCAGGGAGGCCTGATGAGGCCTACTGCCTGATAACCACAGTGAGAGTGGGAGCTCACCATCAAGGAGGCCTGGTGAGGCCTACTACCTGATAACCACAGGAAATGTGGGAGCTCACCTTCAGGGAGGCCTGGTGAGGCCTTCTACCTGGAAACCACAGTATGCCACAGTATGTGAGAATTCTCCTTCTGGGAGGCCTGGTGAGGCCTACTACCTGATAACCACAGTGAATGTGGGAGCTCACCATCAAGGAGGCCTGTGAGGCCTACTACCTGATAACCACAGTGAATGTGGGAGCTCACCTTCAGGGAGGCCTGGCGAGGCCTTCTACCTGATAACCGCAGTATGTGGGAATTCTCCTTCAGGGAGGCCTGATGAAGCCTTCTACCTGAAAAACCATATTATGTGGGAATTCAACTTCAGGGAGGCCTGGTGAGGCCTACTACCTGATAACCACAGTGAATGTGGGAGCTCACCATCAAGGAGGCCTGTGAGGCCTACTACCTGATAACCACAGGAAATGTGGGAGCTCACCTTCAGGGAGGCCTGGTGAGGCCTTCTACCTGATAACCGCAGTATTCTACTTCAGGGAGGCCTGGTGAGGCCTACTACCTGATAGCAACTGGTCACTGAGACTGGGTGATTGCATTGAGGCGGCCTTACAGGGCCAGCCAGCTGGGGACTCGCCTATCAGGGAGGCCTGGTTGGGCCTACTAGCTGATAGCAAGTACATTCTGCTACAAAGAGACAATGTTGGGAACATACTACACCAACATAAACTATTGGGCCCACACACAGGAGGCCTAATACGGCTAGCTACCTGGTAGCGGCTAAAAGTATGTCCCTACAACATTGAGACTCACCTCCTAAGGCGGCCTGATTAAGGCCTACTACCTGTCGGTGAGTCAACTGCCGAAACACCAAGGCCAACCTCGATTAAGAGTAGGCCAGCCTACAGTGCCCTCACGGGGGCTGCCAGTCAAGGGGGCCTGCTGGGGCCTACTACCTGATGGCACAGCCCTTGTTGGCAGATAAGTTGTTACACAGCGCCTACAGCATTATGGTGCCTAATCACATTACCCATGGCAGTGTACTCAGCAAGAGAGCTAGCACCCTTAAAGCAAGGGGAGTACAACGTACGCCACTCTGCCTCAATGGAGGCCCCAGATAGTGAGGGGCCTACCACCTATGCATGGGCGTCAGCTCAGGGCAATGCTCTGGCTTCAGGGGAGCATACTTCGACCAAAGAAGTTGAAAGCTTTACTTCATACTCAACCCGAGCCATAGTGGTGCGAGGTAGGATGAAACAGAACCGGGAGTGAAGTGCTCAGACCTACCCTGTATCACAGGGGAACACTCACACCTTACCAGGGTGCGGGCCTGCCAGCGGCTCTAGGGGTGACAGAAATGCATCTGTGCTCAACCTAGGGGAGTGGGGCTTGAAAGAAAGCCAACCACCTACAAACCAGCGCTCGAGCAGTGGCTCAGCGAGGTGAATAAAGCCTATACTGGCGGCCTAAAACCGTAGGCCAGTTCTGCACTGCAGGGTCTGGCAGGAGACCCAGTCTTATTCGTTCTTGTTTTGAAACGAAAGACGCCTAACCCTGGCTCAAAAAAGACATATATATACGACGGAGGCCTGTTGAGGCCTACCATGTCCTTATAAACCATCCTCTGCACCACGCTGCATTACTCTAGTCACCCCAGAATGCAGAGAAGGGGGCGGGCCTTGGCCTAACGACTCCCAAGGGAGGAGGCTGTTATACAGGGATGCTAGAAACCTACATTCACAAAGTGAAGGGTAAGAGGAAAAAATGCTAATTTAGCAGAACACCTCTAATATCCCTGGTACAGCCTAGGCCAGCTACAGAGGTGGCCTGGTGAAGGCCAACCTGTAAGCATAGATCTAACTGAGGGCTCGGAGGAGCCACAGCCTAACAGGAAATAAACATTGTATTATTCCATACAAGTGGCTGCAGGATCGCACAGCCTAAGAACACTCAAACAGAGCTCAAGGGGCGAAATACTCAGTGACGTCAAAACGGTCCAATGGGCCGGACATAAGATCTATCTGAAGCTCTAGCGTCAGTCAACACTCTAGGTTTTAACATACTCAAGAGAGAGACCAACTACTCTTACCTTCAGGTGGCTAGTAGCCATAAGGCTAACACAGTTATCACTCTGGCCACCTATCAGGGAACTTCAGGGCCCTAATAACATAATAACGTTCTTACCTTAATTCCTTGACATGACCCCATAGCTCTTATACAGGGAACGAGGTCTGTAAAGAGAAATATGTTATTTTCACAAAAAATACTCTTTGAAAAACCAGTAGTTCACCTGCGGCGTGCAAGGTGAAGACTCGCCAGATAGTTCCTTATGAACCTGGGGTCTGCCACCTTACATACCTGAAAAGGGGCGTTACCATTAACCAAGCCTAGGAGAGCCATCAGAACGTAGTTCTCATCATCAGCCCATCCCCAGGACTGATGTAATGAACGCCTGGGGGTCAGAAGAGAGAGGGCAACTATGACCCTCCGGGGAGGTTATCCATTACCAACGCTGTGAGCGTTTGCTCTGAATAACCTCCCTCAAATCTCTTCTTTTGCGGGAGTTACGCCTCCTCTGCGACCTGCTCCTCGGAGGAGGGGGCGCACGAGAGGCGACACTGGCTCGCTGGCCCTGCTTACGGTCGTCAGACCGTGAAGGGCCAGGCCCTCCCGCCTGCCTGAATGCGGGCGCGGATCTCAGCGGTATACAGGTCTTAAACGCTGCTGAGCGCGCTTTCGCCTCCCTGAATTTCCCTACCACCGCCTCTACGGAGGTGCCAAAGAGTTCAGAAGGCGACACTGGCGAATCGAGAAGAAAGGCCTTCTCTTTCTCCCCGATGTCAGCCAGATTTAACCACAGATGTCTCTCCGTGGCCACCATCGCCGCCATCGACCGACCGATCACGGCAGCGGTTTGTTTGGTAGCCCGGAGAGCCAGATCTGTGGTTAAGCGCAGCTCAGCTACCGCCTCAGGGGACATTCCTGCCCCCTGGTCGAGATCCCTCAGTAAGTCGGCCTGGTAAGCCTGCAATACTGCCATGGTATGGAGTGCAGCACCGGCCTGACCTACTGCCGTGTATGCTCTGCCATTCAAACGAGCCGTTGCTTTGAGTGGTTTGGATGGCAGGGTTGTAGCTTTCAGTGTCGTTGCCCGCCCAGACACGAGATAGTTCGCAAACGTCTCGTCAATCGGCGGCATAGACACGTAACCATGCTCTCCGATCCCCTCAACATCAGCGAAACTGGCCCGCTGATGTTGATGAATACGGGCAGAGTATGGTTTCTTCCATGCCTTCTCGATCTCAGTGTGCAGATCGGGAAGAAATGGAAGGCTCACCCGAGCTGGCGGTGTATGGCCGGGGAGAAACCGATCATCAAGCCTGCCGCGAGCGGTCTCTCCTCTAGCGCGCTGCCAAGGCAACTGCAGCCTGCCAGCAGCGCGCTCCATCACATCCAACAGCTCAGCAAACACGGGGCAGGATGACTGAGAGAGTTCGGGATCATGAACCCCCTCAGGCATCTCCTGCACGTCCTGAAGAGCTGCAACTGCAGGACCAAACGGAGAATAGTCTTCCACATCAACCTGCAGTTCGCCCTCGTCAGCCGTCGAATCATCTGAGAGGTTAACAACCCTCTCGAGGTGATCGACAAGGTCCATCTGAGAACCCCATGATGCTAGCCGCCGCTCAGCCTCGGCTCGAGCGGGACCCGCACCACGAGGACCAGACGCTGAGCCCCCTTCACTCGAGAAGAGGGCTAGACGAGAGCGGAGCGTTTTAAGAGAAAACTGCTCGCAGTTCGCACAGAGGGTTCCCTCGAGAACCTCCCGCGCGTGCTCTTCTCCCAGGCAGAAAACGCACAGCTCGTGTGTGTCTGTCGGTGTCAAAAACCTAGGACACGGGTCGGCACATTTACGAAAACAATCTACCTTAGCCGTGCGTTTCATACTCATACTTGCGTTTCCTTTGAGTAGCGATTCAAACAAACAGTCCCTGAAGACGAAAAGATGATTTGTCATGTTTTCTTGGCGCCCTTTTATGCTTCCAGGTCGCACGCTAATCATTCACAATAATGATTCACGGGCTGTCGCCGGTCAATGTGATTGACGTGATTTGATAGTGATTTCAGACACCTGTCACGCCTGAGGCGTTTCCCCATAGCGTCGATGACGTATTGTGGAGTTCCCTTTCGAAAGGGAACATTTCAGTGCTGATTGTTGTGTTTCATTTCACATGCAAAGACAGCCTTTCTGCATGGCGTTTTCTGCTGCTGTGCCTTTAAGGCATCTATTTAACTCTAAGGGTCAGAGAAAGGGTATAAAAATTGTCATAAACTATAGTACTATGACTGTTTTGGCACTCACACACACACACACAAAACTTTTCTAACAATTCAAGTGAAAAAATGTCTGACATGACCCCTTTAAAAGAGAATGCCACCTCATTAATCTCCTTGACTCTGGCATGATTGGGAATTTCTGGCACGTTGTGCCACCCATAGAAGGCTTAAGCGATGCCACAGGGCACAGCTCCTATTGAGACTCAAAATTAAAACACCGGCCTCCCTCCGCCTGTGGATTTATGAGGAAGATTTCAAAGCTCAATGACTGTGTGCAAATGGCCAAACTCTCAAACTATTCTGCTTTATAGCATCATTTTAGCAGTGCGTGTGTTTTGTGACCGTACAACCAGTCCTGTTCACTCAGCTCAGCTTTATCATTAATTCAGTACCTGACCTTTCACAGGGGTAGTTAGTTGCTCCGGGACGGTTCTAGGTTGCTACACGCTTGAATTTAGGACAATATTTTCATAATGCACAGTATGTCAAGATGCAGAGGAAGTAAATTATGGTGGATCAATCTGTAAAGTACTTTATTTTAAAACTTGAACCACTACCTTATAATATAAAAGAATAAAATAATATAGTAATATGTTACTTCATTTACTTAATTTTATTATGTATACAGTATATATAGTATATATACACACATATATACACACACACACACACACACACACACACACTAATACATTAAATAAACAAAAAAAATCTACAATTTATAAATAATTAATAATAAATAAGATAACAACATAATAAATTATTTAAAAATAAATATTATATAATATATACACTTTCAAAAAGGTTTAAATGCTATGCACAATTAAATGTAAATACTCTTGATCATTATTAATTGTAAACATGTACAGCCTATCTTATAATGCTGTTGGCGCCATTTTTTATAAAAACTACACAAAACTATTGGCCATTTGTTAGTGTATTCTTAGCCACAATGTGAAAACCAATGGAACACATGGCCTTTATGTAGGTTATTGCTTTGTTTTCATCAAGGCTGGCATTAACACTGTAGGTTTACACTGTTACACAGTTCTGACAGTGCAAATCACATTATAATCTGTAGGGTAATGCCATGGTTCAGCATGCTGTCATCTTATGCATTATGAAAAAAGAGCTGTACCTATAGCCATGAGAGACGTGTAACACGTGTCTGAGAGACTCCAGTACAAGATGATTCAGTTTTACTTACACGTTCACTTCATACATAGAGCACCATTGCATGTTAACCTTCTCTTAAAGGTCAAACGACAAAGTATAGATGAAACCGCAAGACCGGTGACGTACACCCTGGAAGAAATGACCAAAGAAAGGCATTACGAGTTTGAGTTCAATTCCCATACCTCCAATTTCAGAAGTTCTTGTGCCATTATTTGCTTTCAGTGGAGATTCTGAGTGAGCTTTTCTGCAGGAGCGAGTGAATGTCTCATATGTGGGTGGGCGGCAGTGAGCCGAAGAGGAGTCGCAAATACAACAGAACTGTGAAAAGCCCTGAGATCTGCACATGCTCTTTCCAAAGACGTTTGACATCTTGCTCCCGATGGTAACCTCAAAGAGGAAAAACAAGAGAATCACATTGGATTCGATCCATAAATTTAATGAAATCATTCGCTGAAGGTGAAGTGTGCAGTTTCTGAAGAAACAACTCTGAAAGAAATTTAAGTGGTGTTTTCCCATGCAAAACTGACAAAGATTCCAGTGTGTTGTATGCGGTTGCAAGGTGAAGCGACTTCCAATCCTCCAGAAAAGTCTAGTCTATTGACATGGCTTCAATACAATGCAAGTCTGTGGCGGTTACAGTGTTTACTCTCGAAACAATAATCAAAAAATGTTTTCCGACTCATACTCAGACCAGGCTTTCTGATTTTATTGACAGCTAGAATTATCTGCCATTCTATATATCCTTGAGCATCACTCATTCCTTATGAAGAACGCTTCAGTTCATCAATTTTAAATAAAAGATGACAAACAGATGAAGAGCGTTTGATAGTCACTATCAGTCATTTCAGCGCAGTCCAGAAATCAGAAAAAAATCATTTCAGCTGCAAGTGTGCTGTTGATGGGTTGAGCTATTGTACCGTTTTCATATTATGAATACAATAGCGAGAGCTGCATGCTAGAACATAACTTATTAATTTGTTTACGCCACACAAACAAACACGCCGGAGTGTTGCTGTACTGTGCGCTCATAAAGGACATGACACATTAAGTGAGGCTGTCATCCACTCGTTTCACAATATCCATGCAATGTTTTCAAAAGGTTCTCCGCTTCCCCGCAGAGACGAGTAGCACCACAACACAAGGGCAATGCTAGAGTCCCTGTGAATGCATTAATGAGCCTGTCGTTCATTTTAAGCATATTGACAGAGACATTCACAGAAAGGTTAGCAAATACTGCGTTGTTCTGATCAAACGGTTTGCCATTTACAACCTCAACAAAATATAGACTTACACAAGCTGTATAAAGATATCCTATTCAAATGATGCTATAGCTTTACAGTACTTCCAGGCTTGCGCTTTGACTTTGAAAAAATTTACAGGTTATAATCAATTAGCATATAAGCTCGTTTCTGCAAACGTTCTTCGTGCAAGTTCTGTGACATTTTCGAATTGGCACTATATAGGAGCCATTCACACGACACCGTTTTCAACTAAAACGTAAAAGTTTTAATGCGTTTTGGCCGCTCATTTACAAGACGATGGCATTTTGGGGGCCTGAAAATGCAAACTTTTGAAAACGGGTTTCAAAGTGCATGTTTTTTAAAATGATTCTGGTGTTGTCACAAAAACGCGAATTTGTGGAAAAAGTGACGTCATGCGCATGCATATAACGTGTGTTCAGTCTATAGGCGTTTTTGTTTGTTTTTTACAAAGTGACATCGCCAACTACTGGCCTGGCATGAATAATGCAGATGCGTGTGAACAGGGATCGTTTAGACATCTGTACATGAAAAACACAAAGGAAAAACTTTTCCGTTTTAAGCACAAAAGATTAATGAATAGATTAAAGCTCTATCGGGTTTAAAAATGATGTACCAACTGCACTAAACCTTACCCTAAACCCAGCGTTATCAAAAGCAAATGAGAGACAAAAACACATATGCTGGAGAAACCATGACATTTTAGCTTGCTTCTTGATGTTTTTGAATTTTTGTATCCCCCTTTTTCCCAATGAGCCGACTGCATTTTAGATTATGGAAGGCATTTCCAGTTTATGGAAGTTCAGTTCAAAAAGACTGAAATAATCATTAAAAGGTTGTGCTATAAATAATCCTTATCCAGTTGACTGAATGAGCTGTAAAAATTCCTTCATGTTCTATTTTCTCACATTAGCTCAATAACGTAACGCTTGGTATTTTAATGTGATGGTATAACCAGAACATCTGTGCCAAGAGCTCTTTTCAGTCGCTCCATTCTTTTCCTAATTATTTTTCTTTTTTTTCTTTGTATTCCTCTGTATGAAAAAATGCAACATATACTCCATATTTGTGGTCTGTTGTCCCAATTTAATTTACGATATATCCCATGAATAATTCACTGGAGTGCACTAAGAATCTCTCGATTTCTCACCAAATCCTCATGTGTCGTTCCAGTATTGTTTTCACACGGATGCTTTGAAATGTAATTGTCTCTCCTTATCACTTCTAATCCTTATTAGCGGTGTTTACTAGAATGTTTCTAAAGCAGGTAAATCTGTCAATATGACTTAAATCACTGAAATATTATCACTCAATGTTCCAGTTAATGAATATTTTGATTGTGTTTTGATTATGCCAGTACAGACATTACTAAAGTAAGTCCGTATTGCTGCGGAAATAAGCAATCTTTTATGGGGTTATTCATGGTATGTTGTAATTTCTTAATTCTTTCGCTGATTGTTCACAGTTTAACAGAATTTACTCCAATAATTCTTGCAAAGCATCATGGGCCGTAGGAAAGAGCTGCTGAACAAGTTTGCTATGTCAGAAAAGCCATACATATGGAGCTGGATATGTGATGCCAGCATCAAAAATGTATTAGCTTACAAATCATGCACTATGGTAAAAGTGTGCAAGGAAATGCATGAAAGTTTTTATTAATCAATAATCTGCATGTAAAAGTTGTTGGGGTTTTACTGTCACAAGTGTCCAATTCAACTGCAATGAACTGTTTGTATGAACAAGTTTGCATCATTGATCATTATTTTCCTTTTTATGAAGCTGCTTTGTTTTGTATAAAGCGCTTTATAAATAAAAGTTACTATACCTGACTTTTGCTATAACCAATAGGCCTAAAAACGTAAATCACACATTGACTCAGCAAAAGAGTTTATTCTACACCCCTAACCTTACTAAATTTAAGCACATAACTCATACCACATCTTTTTTGCTACACATAAATTATTCCTCAAATCATGCAGCTTATAAAGATGTGTGCTATTACTTTTCTAAGCAATCAGAAATGCACCTTGGAGAAAATTAGGGATACGAGTCATATCGAGAGACAGGGCTTAATGCATCATACAATTGATGTCAATGAAATTTATATATATACATAGTTTTGTCAAAAGTGTGGTCAAAAATATAGATTTGTCAATACGTATGGATACTGAAATATCTGAAATGTTTCCGATACAAATTTTTCGCAGAATAGATACATGAAACCAGCTTTTTTTTAAGGCTCCGACCGAGAGTTGACACACAAACCTGCCTCCTCTCACTCACTCGTTTCTTTTTCTCCGGATGAATATTGTTGGTGTTACAGGGCTTGACTTTCAGCTTGGGATTGTGTGTATTGCACATCATTTTCTTGGCGAGTATTCAAGTAAACACAGTCAAGTAGGTTTTAAGTGAGCGTAAACAGTTGAGAAAGAATACACATGTGTAACATAATGGATCCATGCATCAGGTCTTAAAGTGAAAGCAGCCTAATATAGCTGCTGCCAAATTATGAGATAATATTAAAAATGTTGTTAAAAATATCTATATGGCAGATTTCCCCCCATGGTATCGATGTCAAAATTGTGAACAGTGAAAATGCTGAGTGGCTAGTAACTTTTAAAAAACACTAGTCAAGTGGCTGGTGAGTAAAAAAAGTTAATGTCAAGCGCAGTCTAGAGACTACAATAGATACTACTGACCTAGCAACAACCAGAAACCCTAGCAACCGCATAGCAACATGAACACAGGTGTTTGAACTAACATAACCTTATTCTTTCACTCTTTAAAATCTCTCACCTGTCTGAAACCACAGGAGACTGGTCATTTAAGTCACCCAAAACGTCATTACATGTCTCAGCTGAATATTAAAGTTATATCAGAATCAAGAGAGCCTTCTGAGGAGATGTGGAGAGGTCGGTGAGTCAGTACTGAGAGTCGCGGTGTCAGACGGTGAAAGAAAGACTTTGAATCAGGTGCATTTCAAGGTTAAAGAGGGTCTGAGATTAAGAATAAATCCCGAGGGGGAAGAACAATGTCACACTGCTGGTGGACTCAGCAACAATCTCCTCATTTGAGGTACTTGTTTGATGTCTTCCTTTTTAGATGCGTTACAAAACTTTAAACTTGTGCAAAATAGTCGAACGCTCAAGACAAACTTCTGAATAATTTCAAACTCTAAATGTGGACTGGTCAATATTTTTTTTCTTGTCCAACTAACCAATTCTGTACAAAAAAACAGTCGTCGTCAATGCTTAATTTATTCTTTAAATCAAAATTCACAACAAATAACTCTTTCAATACTGGTTCTTTGTGTGAAAGGGCCGCTTTTCAGTTGTTTCTCTTGAGAAAAAGATGCCACCAATAATCTTGCATGTGTCTCCTCTAGAGTTTCAGAAGAGATCTGGGCTGAGTTTCCCGAAACCTTCTTAACGCTACGTCGTTCTTAAGTTACACCTTATGCTGTACCTTATCCTTAATACGTGTTTCCCGAAACGCTCTTAGTTAAGTATACCTTCTGTAAGTCATACTTTCGGAAGGTTGGTCTGGACCACTCTTAGCTTTACCTTATCACTGTTAAAGGTCGATATTAATATAATTCTGAAGTTTTAATACACACAGACAGTGTTCAATTAGGCTAATTCAAGTGTTTTCATGCAAAGAATAAAATTTTCATTACACTGATTGTTGTTAGAATTTTAATTATATTATTATAGGCCTAGGCTATATAATAAAATTTTTATACATTTATTTTAATTAAAGAGCGCTTTTAAAGGCCAGTGAAAGCATAGGCTACTATCAGTTAAGTCCTATTCGGATGCTAATATTGTTTATAATGGGCTCTTACGGTATTTTAAACATTTACAGGGGTAAGTCGGATATTTTAGTGTCGTCCGAATCCATAATATCAGTGTTTTTTCTCACCCAACCCGCGTAAAAATCTCTGTCCAAATTAGTACCTACTGATTTTTGACAAACAGGTCGTGTGGTAATTTAATTGCCGTCTGAATACACATCTCTGAGTTTACAAGAAGAGATTCAAAATTCACTGTTTAAATCCTTTTTGATCACTGCCGAGCACCATAGCTACGTGACGTACACTTTTATTACTGAAATGCTTGAAAGTATTTACAAGAACAATATTTCATCGCAGCTCACCTCAGCGGACAAAAATGGGAAAGAGAAGAAAGCACATAAAAAAATTTAAATTATTATGGCAGCAATATATGATACAATATTAAAATATGTAGGCAAGACTATTATAGGCTGTTATAGTTCGGATTATTTTTTATAATATCCCATGAGTACTAGTAAATGCAATTTCAACTATTTCTGAAGTGCTTATTTTATAAAGAACAGCACTTTCTCACATAAACAGCCCCTGCACGAGTGAATAATTGATTCTCGAGTCATCGATATCAGCAGATTCAGCACCATCGCGACGGACAGCACCCGGTAACATCGCACGTAAGAAGGTATACTTTCTAAGCAGCTTTCTAAGGTATAGTTCGGGGAACACGCCTAGAAATGGTATAACTTCAGTTAAGTTATACCTTAAGAGTCTTCGTAGCGCGCTAAGAGACAACGTTATCGGGAAACTCAGCCCTGGTCTTTTCATGTAAAAACTACAAACATTTACAGTTTAACTATACACTGTAAAAAATATTTTAGCAATTTAGTTATTTCAACTTATTTTTTTAACTAGATTGTCCAGACAACAAGAAATTTTAAGTTCCCTTTCGTTCGTCACTCCGAGTTCCGTCGGATGACGACGAATGGGGTTTCGCTTAGAAAGCCTATCGACTTCGAGTATACAAAACGAGCCAATGGCAAAGAAATGCCATGGGTCTGCGGAATTTGCATGACGTAACTCCGCCCCACCTCGTGGGTATATAAGGAGGAAGTCCTGCAGCAGGCAGATATGTTTTCGCTTCGGAGCCAAGAGTATTTCTTCACTCCACAGTCATTTCTGACTTCACTCTACGAGACGAGCCTTTCTCTCCGGTGTTGGTGTGACGGCGATCTGCGGCGAGTTCACAGTGCCTGCTGTTCTGTGCAGTGATCTGCCAGTGTGTGTGTGTCTCCCCGCCCGCTTCAACATCGCAGAGTTTTCTCTCCTCTCACAAAAGAACTCGCACGCTTTTTAAAGACGGTTCGCCCGTGCATTTCTAAAAATAGGTTGCAGCGGACTGGTATCGGACTCTGATGGGCAGGAGCGCTGTCTAGTGTGTTGGGCTATTGATCATGCTTGAACAGCGCTCGTGGGTGACTCATGTTCTCTCTGGGAACGTGATCATCGCGTCATATAGGTCGAGACTCGGTGAACTCGCAAGAGTGAGAGTCCCCTCTTCCACCCCCCGTCTTTTCGGCTGGTGGCCAGGGTGACCTGAGGGTGTTGGTCTGGAACAAGGACGCCGACTCTGTAAAAAGAGTCCACGACCCCAGCCCCCCTCTTCAATGACGGTGCCCGCTAGTGAACTGATGATTCCACGAGTCTACCCTCGGGTGGCCCGTGCGTTTTCATTTGAAGCTACAGAGGATGATGCTGTGTCTGCAGCAGCATCACTAGGCGGCCATGCTTTCCTGGGACGATTGATTTTGGGAGAGGCCGCCGACCCGCGTCCACGGCAAACCCCAATATCTTTCCTCCCGGACGTGCATGATGAGATCTCGAAGTCCTGGTAGACCCCCTGGTCTTCTCGGGACCGCTCGTTGGTCTCACCCGCCTTTCCTCCCCTCACTGGCAGCTGCCCATGGGTACACTGGGGTCCCCCCGGTTGAACGCTCTGTTGCGATGCTGCTGTGTCCTCAGAGTGCTTCCCGGCGCAATCCTAAGCACCCGTCCGGAGCCTGTAGTTTTTTCGTCTACACTAATCTGTGGCGAAATGCTATAGCGCCATAGGACAGGCAGCCGCCTCACTGCATCCATGACCATTCTGCTGGTCTACGTGACCCAGATGCTCACGGACATGCACGAGGGCGGGACTGACCCGAGGCTCTTCAATGAGCCGCGCGCCGCCACTGACCTTGCTCTCCGAGCGACGAAAGTGGCCGTACGCTCTCGGTGTCAGGTGATGCTTACCTTTGGGGGCTGACCGGCTGATGTACAGGATGTCGGCAGATCCATCTGCCTCGACACCTCTATATCCCAGGTCGGCCTCCTCGGCGGTGCGGTTGAGTGCTTTCGCCCAACAGTTCTCAACCGCCCATGAGCAGACTGACGTTATTCTGCCCGACGGCCCCGCCGTCCGCTCAGATCCCTCAGTTTGCCCACCGCCGAAGGCGCCCTCCCATGGTTCCAACCCCCCCGTTCGCCAGTAATGGGCTGGCTCTGGAAGACCGTAGGGAAGGTGCCACAGCCCTCTCCAGCCCCGCCCCCCGCTAAATGCCAGGTTAAGCGGCGCTTTTGAGATGGGCTGCTCAGAGATTAGTCTCAGTTCTTCCAGGAGTTGGTAGCAGGGCCACTCCTTTCCCCGGTGGAGGGCTGGGGAAGAATCCTCACTCAACAAGAACTGACTACTCGTCTCTGAGCATACAGAGTTCTCGGACGACACAGAGTGCCGCCTACAAGCCACGCTCTCCTCGTCCCCCTCTGTCCCAGAGGCGGTGACACGGCGGGTCATCCACGGACCGCCTCAGCCCTGTCCCCCTCTGTCGCCAGACCCCCGACAGAGCACGCCCCCGTGGAACGCTGGTCCTTCCCTGGCCTCCTCTGACCGGGCGCGGAGCCTAACTGTGCCCCCACACCGGGCCGCTATGCCACCCACGTCCGGGCCAGTTACTCCGCTTCGCTGCCCCTCCGGGGGGACGCCTGTGGTAGAGCTTCCCCGTCTGTCCGCCGGGTCGCCTGCACCATCAGGTTCGGCTATGCGATTCAGTTCGCACGGTCTCCTCCCCGCTTCAGGGGAGTCCGCTCCACTCTGGTCGGTGGCTATGCCCCTATCATGAGAGCCGAGATTGCCGCCCTGCTGGCAAAGGGTGCAATCGAGACTGTCCCTCCAGCCGAGATGAGGTCCGGCTTCTACAGCCCTTACTTCATTGTCCCCAAGAAAACCGGTGGGTTACGACCGATCCTGGACTTGCACGTGCTGAACCGCTCCTTACACAGGATGCCGTTCAAGATGCTCACTGCCAAACGCATTTTCAAATGCGTGCGGCCCCAGGATTGGTTTGCAGCGATCGACCTGAAGGACGCCTACGTTCATGTCTCCATTCTTCCTCGACACAGACCGTTCCTCCGGTTTGATTTCGAGGGGCGGGCATACCAGTACGCGGTTCTCCCTTTCGGGCTAGCCCTGTCTCCTCGCGTCTTCACGAAGGTCGTCGAGGCAGCCCTTGTTCCCCTTCGGGTTCACGGGGTTCGCATCCTGAACTATCTCGACGACTGGCTGATCCTAGCTCACTCTCGAGACCAGGTTTGCGAACACAGGGACCTTGTGCTCCGGCACCTAGCTCGCTTGGGCCTTCAGGTCAACTGGGAAAAGAGCAAACTTTGCCCTGTGCAGAGGATCTCTTTTCTCGGTATGGACATCGACTCGGTCGCCATGTCCGCGCAGCTTACGAGCGAGCGCGCGCAGTCACTGCTGACTTGTCTGAGACAGTTCCAGGACAAGAGTGCGGTTCCACTGAAACTTTTCAGAGGCTCCTGGGGCATATGGCATCTGCAGCCGCGGCAACGCCGCTCGGATTGCTTCATATGAGACCGCTTCAGCTTTGGCTTCGCGACCGAGTCCCGAGGTGGACATGGCTCGCGGCACCTTCGAGTACCAGTTACTCCGGCCTGCCGTCACTACTCAACCCGTGGGCGAACCTCAGTTTCTACGGGCCCAAGTGCCCCTAGAACGAGCTTCCCGGCATCTTGTTGTCTCAACAGATGCCACCACGGGCTGGGGCGCCATGTGCAATGGACATGCTGTCACACTCTCATGTTGAGCAGAAATGCTCCTGAAAAATTCAGTGAGATTTATCACACTCAGGTGTTGAGCAGAAATGCCCCTGAAGGTTCAGTGAATTTCTTCACACTTAGGTGTTGAGCAAGCTTGCTCCTGAAGCCCGGTGATACTCGCATGTAATGTTGCAGTATGGCATGTCATTGCCTCGAGTTGCTGGCCGTACGCCTTGCTCTGCACCGCTTTCGAGCGCTGCTCAGGGGTCAACACGTCACAGTAGCGTACATCAACCATCAAGGTGGTCTATGCTCGCGCCGTATGTCGCAACTCGCTCGCCACCTCCTCTTATGGAGTCAGAAGCATCTGAGGTCCCTTCGTGCTATTTACATTCCCGGAGCCCTGAACTGTGCAGCCGACGAGCTGTCACGGTTTCAGCCCCTCCCTGGCAAATGGCGACTCCATCCCCAGACGGTTCAGCTGATTTGGGACCAGTTCGGCGACGCACAGATAGATCTGTTTGCCTCCCACGACTCGACCCACTGCGCCCTGTATTATTCCCTGACCGAGGGCACGCTCGGCACGGATGCACTGGCGCACAGCTGGCCGCGGGGCCGCAAGTATGCGTTTCCCCCAGTGAGCCTTCTTGCGCATTTCTTGCGCAAGGTCAAGGAGGACGAGGAGCAGGTCCTTCTGGTTGCGCCCTACTGGCCCACCCGGACCTCGTTCTCCGAACTCATACTCCTCGCGACAGCACCTCCTTGGCCCATACCTCTGAGGAAGAACCTTCTTTCTCAGGGACGGGGCACCCTATGGCACCCTCGTCCCGACCTGTGGAGCCTCCGCGTGTGGCCCCTGGACAGGACCAGGTAGGTTTGAGTACCCTACCACCTCCGGTGGTGGCTACCATCACTTCCGCTAGAGCGTCGTCCACGAGACACCTCTATGCGTTGAAGTGGAACCTCTTCGTCAGCTGGTGCTCTTCTCACCGAGAAGACCCCCGGAAATGCCCGATCAGCGTCGTGCTTTCCTTCCTTCAAGATGATCCTCCTCGCCCTCCTCTCGTTCCCTCTTGGGACCTCGCAGTGGTTCTAACTGCCCTGCAGCATGCTCCCTTTGAGCCTTTGCAAACAGTGGAGCTCAAGCTCCTGTCAATGAAGACAGTGCTCCTGGTTGCATTGGCCTCTATTAAGAGGGCAGGGGACCTGCACGCATTCTCCGTTGACGAAGCGTGCCTGGAATTCGGGCCGGCTTACTCTCACGTGATCCTGAGACCCCGGCCTGGATATGTGCCCAAGGTTCCTACCACTCCCTTTTGGGACCAGGTGGTGAACCTGCAAGCGCTGCCCCCGGAGGAGGCAGACCCAGCCTTGGCACTGCTCTGTCCAGTACGTGCTCTCCGCACCTATGTAGACAGGACGCAGTGTTTCAGGACCTCAGACCAGCTCTTTGTCTGTTATGGAAGCTGAAGGGAAGAGCTCTCTCCAAGCAGAGGTTGTCTCACTGGATAGTGGACACCATTGCTTTGGCATACCAGCAGCAAGGCCGACCGTGCCCCCTTGGTGTGACGGCCCACTCCACCCGGAGTGGGGCATCCTCTTGGGCGTTAGCGCATGGCGCCTCGCTAAAAGACATCTGCAGAGCTGCAGGCTGGGCGACACCCAACACATTCGCCAGATTCTATAATCTCCGAGTGGAGCCTGTGTCCTCTCGTGTACTCGCTTCAACCAGCCGGTACTAGGACCCGCTCAGGTGTCTTCGCTTGCTCGCCATTCCACTCCACGGACTGGATACGTGCGATATTTTCCTCAGGTGAGCTTCTCCGAAAGCCCTGAGTTCCTCCTGCACTCCTGACGTCGACCCAGTGTCTTTGTACCTGTGCGTCGGCTAGGTGCCTCCCGTGTGCATGGTCCCTCTACGGAGCTACCCCCACATGTGTATTCCCACTGTAAGCCTCTCTGAGCATGTGTCTTCCCTTGGCAAGCCACCTTGCCACTCCCTGGGGTTTAAAACTTTTCCACCTGCGGCTGGATACCCCAGTGTATTCTCCATATGCTCCTTCGGGTCATATGTGTATTCTAAATCCCCCCCCCCCCCCACCCCCCCCCTCCCCCCCCCCGTTGGGCTGGGTATATCCTGCATACTCCTCTATATCTTGGGATATGCTCCCCAGTGTACCTTGGTATTCCTGTGTTAAATAGGAGTCCCACTTGTCCAGTATGACAGGGATCTCAGATTTACGCAGGGCACTGGAAGACAGCTGTGAAGGTGGCGTGATTAGACTGGTAACCCCATTCGTCGTCATCCGACGGAACTCGGAGTGACGAACGAAAGGGAACGTCTCGGTTACGTATGTAACCCTCGTTCCCTGAGTGAGGGAACGGAGACGTTCCGTCTTCTTGCCACTTCCGCTGTATACCGCGGGGATCGCCTGAGTTCAGTCTCGGCTCCTCAGCGAAGAAACATATCTGCTTGCTGCAGGACTTCCTCCTTATATACCCACGAGGTGGGGCGGAGTTACGTCATGCAAATTCCGCAGACCCATGGCATTTCTTTGCCATTGGCTCGTTTTGTATACTCGAAGTCGATAGGCTTTCTAAGCGAAACCCCATTCGTCGTCATCCGACGGAACGTCTCCGTTCCCTCACTCAGGGAACGAGGGTTACATACGTAACCGAGATGTTTTCTTGTCCTCAACTTATTGAAATAAGTTAGTTAAACTAAAAAAAAACATGCAAAAAGATAACTCAAAATAATGAGTTAACTTTTTTTACAGTGTATGCTCAAATATTCCAATATGCCAAAGTCTGCAATAGAAATTCAGATATCAATATGAACGTACATATTTCTCAGTTAATTTTACAGCACTACTCTCTGTATGTCAACAACGGTCTGTTTTGAGACTCAAGAAAAAACATTTTACATGAAGCTGAGAACGTCTCCTGAGTTATGCAAGAGCAATCTCCAAGCAATAAAATGTTCCTTTTGGTTAAATGGTTTGTACGTCTTCCACTTTGATATGATTTTTTTTTTTTCTGAGAGGACGGCGGAACAAATTATTTATTTTCAGTGACAGCACAATATGCTTAAGGTGTCACAATAAACTAAGCAATATGTCTTTTCTTTGGGACTGAGCCCAGAGCGCTGTCTAAAGTGAGAAATATGACGCTTTCCTCTCATTTCCATAGTTCAGCATTTCAGAGTTTATTCAATTGAAATGCAATTGTAATTGTATTCATTTACAGGGATTTATTCTACATCAATGCCATATATAACATGGCTGTGTGGTCATAATGCAGAACAACATCACGAACATTGGCATAAAAGTTCTCCAATTTGGAGTGAATGAATCAACTGTAGAGTGAAGTTTCAATAATAAGAACATATTTATCAGACCATAAAAACATGTTATTCCAAGTAGCCTGAACAACTTGGCAACTCAATGGCAGTTGATTTACCATGCCATTTTGAGACAAAAGCCGACTTATTTCAGAATAGCTCTGCTCGTTGTGCAGTCAGAGAGCGGTTTTGCTGATAAATTGCATCTTGTCATTTTCTGAGCAGTATTCCCCATTCAATGAGATTGAAAGAGAGTATCGATTAGGTAAATGTTTTAAGGGTTTCATGATGTGAACCACAAACTAGAACAAAAGCAAGGGCGTCTCTCATTTCTGTCTTTTTAGAACAAACCAAGAGAGTAAAAAACTTGCTAAACGCTCACAAGTGCCACATGAGGTCTTCAATCGATCCACAAGACTCCGTTCTACGTCTGCCAGGAACTAAAAGCTTTCTCATCTCACACTCGTTCCAGACTCGTGGCCCTCTTCTCCCCTCTATTCCTGCGGCAGTATCAGCAGCTCGCCTGTCTTCTGAACCATTTCTTAATTACTTTCAGATGAGACCTGACAGAGAGCGCTCCTTCTGATTAACTGGACGCAGCCAAAGCTTATACCTCCAGCATTCAGTATTCAGAAAGTTCATGAGGGGAGTTTTGGAGCATCGCTATGATACTTTTTTCCATTTTGCATTGCTTTCCACAGTCTTGAACAATGTTCGCTCTCGTTGGGCTCCCAGTGGTTCATTTTATGGCAAGTATGAGTCAGTTTAAGTACTCACAGTGGGTGAAATTAAAAAAACACCAGCAGTCTATGCTGGAAGAGACTTTCAGAATGTGCATTAACACTATGGAAAACAGCTTCCATTCGGTTCATGCAGTGATTAAGTCTGTTCTTAAAATACAGCCAAGAAAAGTCTTCAGACAACTGTTGCACCCAGATATTGTGGCACAAGTTACCCCAAAAAGAAATAGTTCATCCAAAACTGAAAACTCTGTCATTTACTCATTTACCCTATTGTCGTTAAGATAAGATTATATTTTGAAAAATGTCTTAGACATTATTTCAATAATCCACTTAGACATTCTACTAACTACAAGCAACTTCACAACTGTCTAACAGTCATTAGAGTGTTAGTAGACTGTTTGGTTAAAGTTTGGGTTAGTAGAATAAGTTGACATGGAGTTGCAAAGTTACTTAGTCAGTAGAATGTCTGTTGGGGAGCATCAGAATAAAGTGTTATTATTCAGTAGACAGTCCACTAATACTGAGAATATAAGACAGAGAGTTAGTTGACATGTAGTTACAAATCACTGTGTTTTTATTTATTTTATTGTCCATATAATGAGTCAATGGGCTCCAATGTTGTTTGCAGCCCAAGAATCTTCAATATATCTTTGTATGTGCGCGTGCGCGTGCGTGTGTGTTCCACAGAAAGCCATACCGGTTTAGAACAACATGGGTTTTTAGGGTAAACTATCCATTTAATGCATTATCATGAAATAACAATGATCAATATTTTCATAGAATTGAGTAATCTAGATGTTAATCATCTAATGTTAATAACAGTGCACCAGTGCATTTCAAATTGCAAGTGGATGAAAAAAGAATGCAATGAAAATGTCTTTTTACAGCTGATGAGCCAAGAAGAGTCTTCAAGCAAATACTAAAATACATGTTCATTACTTTAATAATTATCACACAGTAGCACTTCAGCCGACCTAAATTTGATTCCCAAATCTATGTCCTTTTCTGATCCTGTCCTATAAATGCATGTCTTTACTCAATTGTCCTTTCAAATTAAAAGCCAGACGCAAAAAAGGGCATAACCAACAACAGATAGAAATGGATAGGCTATTGAACATACAAAAATGCACTTCTCCGGCATAAGAGAACTTTTGTGTTACGGACATTTTGTGTTACAACTGACCCTGACCTCTCCTATTTAACGGTTTGAGGTTTCATTATGGTTGTATAACATCATACATTTTAAATGCTATGCATTCTGTCAGCCTCAGTAATCTTATGGAGCTGAGGTGGCGTTTACAATACTGGTTTTGACATTAAAAGGTCAATACACAAACACTACACAACACAAACACAAAACACACACAAAACCTTAGAGTATAACATGAAGACGCTTGATAAAGCAGAATAAAGTATGTATAAATGTCATGTCTTTCTCCAAGGATACCTTATTCCTGAATGAAAGAGATTTTTAAGGGGCCACAGATTATTAATTCATGCTCACTCTATAGAGACACACTGAAAAATGTTTAAGAGGCTTATTGAACGGGGGAAATAAACAGTAAATTGTGTTAACACTCCAGTAAATACCAAAGGTGCATGAATAAAGTCCATGAGTCTGTCGCCACAGGTAATAAGAACTAAATGCTTTTAGAATCAATTCTCAATGTCAGTCATTGTCAAGAAAAAAAAAAAAAACGTATAACCATAAAACCCGAATAAATCATGCACTGACAGCAGTAATTATGCAAGTGAACAGTTTTTTTAGTGGTTTTACTGGCACATAGCTCATTTAAGTAATTACCCAGAGGTCAAAGCAGACAGTCTTGCATAAGCCAGGGTGAGTCGTTTTTTGAGATGTGGTCTTGTATTTTCCAGCGCTAATGTGATCAGAAGCGTCAGGATAAAAGTTATGGCTTATGGTCTGCACAGCTGTCGGACTGCATTCTTTCAGATTACAATATCAGTTTAACGTGTTAAAGGATTAGTTCACTTTTAAAAAAACTTTTGCTGATAATTTACTCACCCCATGTCATCCAAGATGTCCATGTCTTTCTTTCTTCAGTCGAAAAGAAATTAAGGTTTTTGATGAAAACATTCCAGGATTTTTCTCCATATAATGGACTTCAATGGGACCCAAACGGTTCAAGGTCCAAATGACAGTTTCAGTGCAGCTTCAAAGGGCTTTAAACGATACCAGACGATGAATAAGGGTCTTATCTAGTGAAACCATCGGTCATTTCAAAAATAAATAAAAAAGTTTAAGTTTTATAAGCACAAATGCTCACCTTGCTCTGTTCTGTGATGACTCTGTTCTAGTGATGGGTCATTAATGAACCATTGAAGTTCATTGCGTCTGTCACGTGACAAATGAACTAAAGACTCGGAAGGTAAATTAATTATGTTCCCTGTAAATAATTTTTGACTGCATTATAATTATTTCTTTATTCAGAATATGATCAAGATTGCATAGGTGGATGTGTTCGGGGAATTTGGCGATTAGAAGTATAATGTTTAAAGCCACTTGAATGAATGAAATGACTCGAAAAAAGATTTGTTCATTTTGATGAACAAGTTTGAAAAGGAGAGTCTCAATGTAATTGCGTATTACGTGACGTCACGAACGCGCATCACAGAACAGAGCAAGGCGAGCATTTGTGCTTATAAAACTTTCGCTAGATAAGACCCTTATTCATCATCTGGTATCGTTTAAAGCCCTTTGAAGCTGCACTGAAACTGTCATTTGGACCTTAAACCGTTTGGGTCCCATTGAAGTCCATTATATGGAGAAAAATCCTGGAATGTTTTCATCAAAAACCTTAATTTCTTTTCGACTGAAGAAAGAAAGACATGGACATCTTGGATGACATGGGGGTGAGTAAATTATCAGCAAAAGTTTTTTTAAAAGTGAAATAATCCTTTAAAGGTAGAGCTCATCTCTGCCTTTTCTTCATGCTCAAAAAAGAGTGGACATAAAGATGAAAAATGGCATGAAAAGTAGCTTAGATGTTTAATCGGTGCTGGACTCTTTAAAAAACTTCACTGAAAAGTAATTGATACTGCTTCAAAATGTCATGCTTCATATACAACCAGATAAATCCGTAAAACTCTTTAAATGTTTTCAGTGACTCGGTAGGAAAATAAACTTATTTTAGATGTTTCTGACTATATTCCAACTATTGATGCTGTTTTCCTTTTTGAAACTCAGGAAGTGTTGTTGTGCTTGGAAACTTTGACTTTCCCCTCCAAAGAATCCTCCGGGAGCATATAGCGCTACACACAGACTGCTGTGTACTTCAGCTGTTGATATGAGATGAATTTTTCACACAACCTGACATTTAAAAAATTGATTCTTTGGAGATTCAGTATACCAAGACATTCTGTCCTGTTAATTTTGTGATTCACACATATACATGCCTTTAATGTGAGGTTAGGACAAAAACAAAACAAAAATTACAGACTAAAGCCGAAAATCAGCCATGCAGTTTTACATTATTCATTGTATATATATATTTTACATATATATTTACTTCTAATTGAAGCTACTTGAACTAAATGAAATTCAAAGGCATTTCAAATTACCCTGACCAAAAGTAAAGTATTAAGTAACTTGCCACACACTACACATTTAGTAAATGATCGCTCAAATCATGCTGAGAGGTTTGTTATTACTTTTGTAAACGACTGGACTAAAATGGCAGGGAAACATCTTACATTGGAGGAAGCATCTGAGTAACAGCATGCAGAGACATGATCAACTCAACCACAGTAACATGAAGGGGGAAAAAAACATAAAAAAACAAACATTGCAAGCTCTGTAGCGGTCAATAAAAAAAACAGAATTTAGGAAATTGCTCCCCTTGCATTTAAAAAAAATAAATTGGCCACACACTTTTTTCTGATTAGACAATTATTTCTTCAAATGGCATTGAATAAGACTTTAAGAGATTTTGTGCTGGCTGTTTGATAATCATGTTTTTGCTTTGGCAAAATTTATAGAAAAAGCCTGTGTTTACGGCAAAGTATTCTGTATCCCGTATGATATCCCGTATGTCATCTCTATTTGTATGTGTATTTATCTTTGTGGTTTAGTTATACTATGTTGGAGATTCTGTCTTATATCACGTGGCTATTTTGGTGATATGTGTGAAGCTGTTGTGTCTAATAAGCCCATGAGGGCTGGGCACCATAAAAGGTGTTTGACACTTAAATAAACACATAACTAACTAACATAACTTAAGTATGCCAAATATCCACAATGTTTTCAGATATAACTAACTTCATAACCATGAAAGTTAAATTAGTACAAATAAGTATTTTAAGTATATACACACATACACACACTGTATATATGACATACACACACATTCATATATAAATGGGGGAAAAATTGTGAACTCTTCCTTTCTTTTATTTGCGTTGTTCGAGTTCTGAAAACATGGCATCTTTTTTGTTACTTTGGCCCGTTGTCACTTTCTTCAAATAAATGCTCTGAAATTACAATGTTTTTACTTCAAATGTTGTGCGAATTTAAAGGATAATTCCGGTATTTAACACTTTAAGTCTATTTTCTAGTTTGTTTTGGATGAACTAGAGTGGTGGACTTAGAAATTTTGACGATGGGTCCTGTCTTGACTTTTTGACTATTTTAGGATCGTCTCTGGGTGCTTCAGAGTGGCTGTCTACGAGCATACTGAAACATGTCCTTAAAACAACCCTTAACGTTAGCTCTCAAAACTGTGCAACTCACCGAGTGATTAGTGGTGTTCATTGATGATTAAAAACAAATATATCGGCGCAATGTGTGCTTTCAATCAGTGTTATTTACTATAATGGAACTATATTTTCAGATACCTCACAACCGCGTATAAACTTCCGCTCGATATTTGAGTCTGAAGCGTTAGCACACTCCCGACCACTTGATGGCGACAACCACTTTGCCGCAGTTGCTCTGCTCACGCTAGCCTTCTGAGAGACGGAGAACCGAGCGAAAAGCAAAAAGACTACAACCAAATGTAAACAGACCCGTTTCGGTATCCGGGAGCGCAGTGATATCAACGAGCTCTGAGGCTCCAACAGACATAAATGGAATTTAAAAAAATGGCAAATAAAACACGACAGAAACTGTATTTCGCTACGCTACTTGTTTTGGATCATCAACGAACACCACTAACCACTCGGTGAGTTGCACAGTTTTGAGAGCTAATGTTAAGGGTTGTTTTAAGGACAGGTTTCAGTATGCTCGTAGACAGCCGGTCCGTGTACGTTGCGTTCATTCGTTTTTCGATTTAATATTGAAAATAGAAAAATGAGAAAACGGCTCATTTATTCATTTTTCGTTTTCCAAAAAAATAAAAAAAATGAGAATTCGGCTCGATTTTTATATTTTTATGTTCAGGGATAGAAAATGGAAAAATGGCTTGAATATTCGATTTCCACGTGTGGGCGTGCATGAAACGCCCCTTTCCGCTGATTGGTCAATCAAAGATCAACGCTTTCGGTTCTTCCACAGTCCTCCGCTGCTGGACGGATTCTTAAAGTGTTTATTACAAATAAACTCTCTCTCATCCAACAACTGGACTAATGCTAGACACAAATCGCGCTGGGCAGGGCCTAGAAAGGGTTTTCTTCTCGATAGGCATGGATTCGACAATCTACACTAGAGAAATATTAGCTGATTATTTCAGAAATATTATGTAGCCTAGATTATCTCGCATCTGCACCCACATCATGACCCATCATTAGCCTACTTGGTGACCCACTGACAGCGCGCAGACCAGTATCCATTTAAGTGTAAACATGCAGGAGTCATAACTATTATTTTAGACGGCACATTGAGTTTTGGACAAGGGATGAAGCTGAAATATGATAGATATGAAAAGATATAAATTGCATTATTTAGTGTCCATGTCACAGCACATCTATTTTGGTTGTTATTCTATTCGTTTTGTTGTTGTTTGTTTGTTTGTTTTTCATAGCTTACAGCTTTCATAGCGTATAATCATGTTTACCTATATTCTAATCTCTTTTAAATATAGGCTATTTGTCATCTTTTATAAAAAATTATATGGAAATTTAATCGACTAAATTCAATTCGAATAATAAGACAATAAGCTGTTACCAATCAATTTAAATTAGTATCTTTTTTTACAGTCTATGGTATCAACCAAAGAGGCTGCATCTGAATTCTGAACTGGCATGTAGACCTATTAGCCTACTATTACCTGTTTAAAGCTGCTCAGAGGATTTACACAGTAATTACAATTAGATAGTATTATGATATTAATATTTTAAATATAATATTTTGAATATCCTTTTAAATATGAAATTAATGACAAAATGAAACAATACTTAAATGAGAGTAAAACCCCCAGTAGGTGGCAGCACGTAACTGTCTTAATAGTCAGTCAGTGAGTTATTCATTCAACCGATTCGTTCAAAACGCTGATTTATTTCATGAACCATATATGGAACATTGAATCATTCACTCAACAGATTTGTTCAAAGAATCGAGTTCGAGTGAGTCAGCAGAGTATTTTTTTGGCACGTAGAGAAGAAAACCCTTTCTAGTCACTGCCCAACGCGATTTGTGTCAAAAAATCCGTCCAGCAGCGGATGACTGTTATTCTGTGGAAACTGTTAAACTGTGGAAGAACTGAGTGAATGATTCAATGTCCCATATACAGCCAATTGGTTCATGAATGAATCAGCGTTTTGAACGAATCGGTTGAATGAATAACTCACTGACTGACTATTAAGACAGTTACGTGCTGCCACCTACTGGGGGTTTTACTCTCATTTAAGTATTGTTTCATTTTGTCATTAATTTCATATTTAAAAGGATATTCAAAATATTACATTTAAAATATTAATATCATAATACTATGTAATTGTAATTACTGTGTAAATCCTCTGAGCAGCTTTAAACAGGTAATAGTAGGCTAATAGGTCTACATGCCAGTTCAGAATTCAGATGCAGCCTCTTTGGTTGATACCATAGACTGTAAAAAAAGATACTAATTTAAATTGATTGGTAACAGCTTATTGTCTTATTATTCGAATTAAATTTAGTCGATTAAATTTCCATATTTTTTTTTTATAAAAGATGACAAATAGCCTATATTTAAAAAAGATTAGAATATAGGTAAACATGATTATAAGCTATGAAAGCTGTAAGCTTAAGCTTAAGAATAGAATAACAACCAAAAAAGATGTGCAGTGACATGGACACTAAATAATGCAATTTATATCTTTTCATATCTATCATATTTCAGCTTCATCCCTTGTCCAAAACTCAATGTGCCGTCTAAAATAATAGTTATGACTCCTGCATGTTTACACTTAAATGGATACTGGTCTGCGCGCTGTCAGTGGGTCACCAAGTAGGCTAATGATGGGTCATGATGTGGGTGCAGATGCGAGATAATCTACATAATATTTCTGAAATAATCAGCTAATATTTCTCTAGTGTAGATTGTCGAATCCATGCCTATCGAGAAGAAAACCCTTCTAGGCCCTGCCCAGCACGATTTGTGTCTAGCATTAGTCCAGTTGTTGGATGAGAGAGAGTTTATTTGTAATAAACACTTTAAGAATCCGTCCAGCAGCGGAGGACTGTGGAAGAACCGAAAGCGTTGATCTTTGATTGACCAATCAGCGGAAAGGGGCGTTTCATGCACGCCCACACGTGGAAATCGAATATTCAAGCCATTTTTCCACTTTCTATCCCTGAACATAAAAATATAAAAATCGAGCCGAATTCTCATTTTTTTATTTTTTTTGGGAAAACGAAAAATGAATAAATGAGCCGTTTTCTTATTTTTCTATTTTCAATATTAAATCGAAAAACGAATGAACGCAACGTACACGGACCACAGCCACTCTGAAGCGCTCAGAGGCGATCCTAAAATAGTCAAAAAGTTGAGACAGGACCCATTGTCAAAATTTCTAAGTCCACCACTCTAGTTCATCCAAAACAAACTAGAAAATAGACTCAAAGTGTTAAATACCGGAATTATCCTTTAATTACATTTATTAAATAATATATTATTTATTGATATGTTTGTACATGCCCTTTTCTGGCATTGCAATTCAAAATAGTGTGTAGTGCATCAATATAAACATTTTAATTGCAAGGGAGTCATTTCCTAAATGCAACATTTTGTCCACATCGACATGAGCATTGTGAACGCATACACACATACAACAATTAGTTACTATTCTTGTATCTGATTGGACGAGAGCCCTTCCAAGCACTTGGACTTTTCACGGTTTGTATAACTCTGCGTTAATTCTATTTCTGTTTCAAATCAGTATTGTTCACAACCATATTCAAATTTTGGAAGTAAAAAGGAATGTAAAAAGACATTTAATAAATGTTCATTTACAAGGGAATTCAATTCTGATTCAAAAAATCATATATATGCACTTATAATGTTTAAGGGAGTACGGTATACTGGTCTTCAAGAATAAAAGACATTGTGCATCTGTGTTTTCAGCATATGCAAGAAACTGAGGGGAAATGAACAAATAATGCACTAATGATAATGACCACATAATGTAATCTTCTCTAACTGAACTTTACAGAACTCTCTCATGGTCAATTAGAAATCAAGCAAGCATTTAAATCTAACAGCTCAGATAATACTGTAAACCTACAGGTTACTGAACCATCATTTGATCACATACATCTATTATTATCTCTGCGACTGCACAGAGGTAATTCAATGTTTAATGAAGAAGCGCAGGGGGTTGAGAATAAGTGTTCTTGATTAAATATACAACACGCATGTTGGGCCGGGACAAAGACATCACAGATCGTAATCGTGTGAGTCATGCTAATATGACCTTTAAAAGTCCTTATAAGCACATATAGCTCTGTATCAGAGCTGATCCCGATCCAGACCGATGGAGCTGCTAATCTGTGTTTAGCTGGTGAGTCAACAGTAACTCCTGACTTTGGCTGATGATGAGAGAATTACAACATAATTACATTTGACTTTAATTGGAGATCACGAGAGCATCGCCTACTGTCTGCCAACAACTTTAATTTATTCAAAGGTTGATTTTTCAATGAAGCATTAAATAGTCAAAAAAGCCCTCAAGGCACACCAAATCATTCAAAACTATCTCACTTTTGCATCGATGAATGATGGTTTCTTTCCTAAACATCTGCAGGGCAAACTTTAAAATCATAAAACTTCTGATATTTATAGTGGCCTCCATTGAATCAATGAGATATAGGGGCTTATTGTGCACAGACTGATTTCGTTGGAGGTAAGATCTGTCATCATTTACTCACCCTCGTTCCAAACCCGCATTACTTTTTTTTTGTTTGGTGGAAAACAAAAAGAGATGACTCTTTTCCATAAAACGTGAATAGGGATGAACTCCATCAAGCTTTAAAATGGCAAAAGCACCATGAAGGTATCATCAAAACGGTCCATGCAACCATTCAGCTTCAGTAAAATATCATAAAAGACCTGATGCAAATATATAGCTGATATATAGAAAGATCTGATGCAGATATATAGCTCATTTTGTGAATATCATCTTTTAATATAAAACCTGAATAGTGTCCTTCTTGCCTGCTTTACAGATGGCACTGGAAGAGTAGTATCAATGAGCCAATGGTCAAATCATGGTTTGCTAGTTGGTGGCAGGTGGACATTATAAAACCAATCAAAAAATTGCATTTTATTTAGTTGGACAAATTTGTAAAAAAATATTATTTTTTTGTAGAAATATCAGGAATATATTATATATAGATTCTGCAAGGGGTATGTAAACTCATTAACAGACTTTAGTTGCTTTTGACTCAAGTGATAAATCTACTGTATGTATCTGCTAAATGTGTTTTAGAGTAAGAGAATAAAAATAAAGGGGAAAAACACAAACAATTGAAACCACAATACAACACAGATAAAAAATCTAATCCATCTAATCGTGCCTTGGTACATCATAATTACTGCATTAAAAGTCAAAATTTTGACATACTAAGTCATATTTATGAGATGAACATTCAGAATTATGATATTCAAAAAAGTTATATTTTTAGATGAAAAGTAGAAATTATGACTTAAAACTGAATTAGCCTATGACATGTCAAAATAACATGAAACAGATGAAATTATGATATACTTATGCTAAACCATAATTATGGGATTAAAAAGTAAACTATGACTTTTTAACCCATGATATTGACTTCAAAGTAAATTTCTACCCTGCCATAATTATGACTTTTAAGCCAATTTAAATTTTCATGTCATATGATTATATTTACAAAAGCATGATTTTTTTATTTTTATTTTACTTATAGCAAAAATGGGCTTCCGTATATAAATGTGCTGTTGTCGAACTGGATTTTACAGAAGACTAACAGGATGGAAAGTGATATGTCCACAGGGAAAATATGTAACTATCAAATCAACCTAAAAATTCTCAAGAAGAGAAAGAGGAAAAGGAAGAAACATTTAGAATATTTATTAATAAGTTGGCAGATTTTCTCATGCGTGCCAGTGGCATGTTCAAAATCAACATCAAATCTAAGTTGTGACATCAAGTGAAATGAACCTCTATGTTAAAATACAAATGTTGTATATATTTTATATAATTTTTTTTTTTTTTTTAAGAATTATATTTCACCCGGTTATAACACAACATGGGATAAGACTGACACATGAAAACGTGCATGTACAGATCCTTTAAAGTGCCTGCAAGTAAAGAGATTGATGAATCAACACTTGTTTGAGTTGAGTTGAGAACCTGCAGCCTATCAGCTAGCAGCACAGATCCTCAATCACTGAACCAGTAAACCACAGCCACCCCCAGACGTGTGACGTGTGATCACTGCTGTCCATCCGCGACGCTCCTGAATCGCTCGCAGCGCAACAACCGGTGGATGCAACACGTCCCTCGGACTCACTGGTGCTGAAGCTGCGCGCACTCGGAAGATTCCAGCATCCCGCAACCCTTCACACCGACAGGATGGATCGTGATGCCTTTTATCGCCTGATCAAACTTCCCTTCGTTTTGTTTTTTTCGCTTTAACGTTCACGTTCGTGATTTTGGGCAATTTAATGTTCGTGGGAATCAGTAACCTGAGCTATTAACTCGTTTTTTGGTAGTTATGAGTGTCAATTTGACTCGCGCGCAACTGCGCTCAATGAACTGACGCTTTCATTTAGTTGCACTTCAGCTTCAACCAAAAAGCGAGAGATTTCTGGAGTGAATCGCCTTATAAACGCGCAACTGGAGCAGAACCAGTGCCATGGGTAAGAACATAAAGCAAAGAAACATTTCTGTTGGTTTGCTAAATGATCGTGCTCTCGCATTTAAGTGCGTAATGACAAACAGCCTTTCATATTCGAGGCGCATGCAAATCATTGAACTTGAATCATCTGGTGCAAATTAGATAATTGTGCGTTTTAGACGCGTTTATTGATTATGGATTTGTGCGTGTGTTTTGCCTGCATTTTGATGGGCAATCAATTTCTCCATTCCCGATTTCAGTCATGTTCTTTTCCACCTTCCTGGTCATTCATCACTAGACCACATACATTAACGCAAACGCCTAGTAATTTATAGTGAATTATGGAGCTAAAATGTAAAAGGGAGAATGCTTCTGGACTTTTACATATGAGACTTTGTACAGAGCGAGATTTATCATGCGAAATTTTATGAACAAATGCATCTCTTTTTCTTGTTTCTTAATAATAATAATATTTTTTCTAATTATTAATGAATATTGATCAACAGAAAACAAATACTTTATTTTCTTTACTGAGAACTGTGTTGCCCACAGTAACGTGTGCGGCAGTAGATGTTGCAGTTGCTACATTTAGTTTATCAACATTGTTGAAAAATGTCTCCTTTTTGCTATCACTTTTTTTTTTTATGAACATAAGCATTTGTCACACTGCAGAACCATTTAAACTTATCTGGAGGAAGAAAGGTGACATGCTTTATTATATATTCATATACATTGTAACCTAAAAAAATGATAATTATCCAAATAGTTTTACAGTTATTTTAAAACTGCAAGCTTAATAATAAATAAATAAAATGACCACAACGTTGCTTTTGGCACACCCTATTAAAAGCTTAGAAATGCTTTATGATAGGTCTGAGTCAAGTGGAAAGGAAGCTTTTTACAGTGTTGTAATTGGTCTCTTGCTGGCAGTCCAGTGGAACATGATAGACCTTGCCTTTGTAATTTGCATTCTGGGCTGCACTCAGCAGTTGCTAGGCTTCATAATGGTAAATTTCCTTGTGCTTTACACTGAAATCCACAATTACCTCAATCATCATTTGAATCAGTGGCCATGTTACAATCAATTAAGGATGTGCATTAGAGAGCGCCTCCATCTGAACACTGCTGATTCTTTACTGAATAAAGTAAAGGAGCACATCCTCAGACACACTGAAAAAAGGTTTTCAAGCAGTACTTCATTCAATTAATAATTTTTCTTTCAATTCAGTTTACTATTATTTGTTTTATTTTTAAGTTATATTTTATTAGTTCAAAACATTGTTAAATATAAATATTTTTCATTAAGATCTTAAATAAAAAAAAATTGTTTCGACGAAGTTACAATTTCAAGGTTATACACAGGCCAGCGCATGCGCATTAAACACAAATCTCGACACAGTCACCAGACCGCTCTTCAAGTCAGCGCCTCGGCGGTCGCTCCGTGGATGGATCACAATACTTTACTTTTCTGCACCAGACCAGACTCAAGTTACATCGCAGAAAAACTCTGGTAAGTGAAACAAACAACCATTTAAATGTGCTGTTGTATGTTAATTTTATGCCAGACATGGCGCACTGACTGACTTTATCTGGTAACGTTAGATAAGTAGCAGGCCTATGTACGTTCATTTGAAAATGTTAACTTGGTGTTAGCTAGCTGAGTTTACACAATATGTCGACGTTAATTAATTCCTGACCGATTTCAAAAGGGAACATATGTTAAAAGAAAACCTGTGCCTTTTTGGTAACGTTAATTAACTTGAACGTTTAAGCATCGAACCGAACGTTATCTCGAGTCAGCCATAAGAATGACGTTAAAACCGTTAAAACAGTTAACCTGATCAACTAACACAGTTAACTTAAGTGAATAAGCTAACGTTACATGTTAAGGGACTGGCTTAATGTATGGCTAACGCAGTTATGACTGACGAAATACAACATTTATTTGTGTCTAATATTGCTCCATTGGCAAACTTTTTTTATATTTTAAATTCGGGCGGGCGATGTCGGTTGGTTTAAAAAAAAAGTCAGAGGACACAGGGGGCAGTAAAGCCACGACGCAGCAGTCAGTCATTAATACGTTTTTTCAAGGTTAGTAAAATACTTCCGAATTCAGTTGATAATTAATATAAATGCTTAATATTTTAACTTTGTCTGTTAATGTAGATTACTTGTACTTAAGTGTCAAAACCCTACGTTAGGCTGAGATTTTAAAAAATGTACCGTTATGGCCCTATGGCCTTGTAATGGCGCTTGGAGACACGTCTAATGGCGGACAATTTACCCATAGTTTAGAATAAGAATAAGCCGTCACCCAACATCACTTAGAGCACATTTAACAAACCATGATCGACTTAACCAATTTCATTTGATATTTTTTACTATCTTGATGCAGGATACCGACATTGCTGTAAAGAGGGAGATTGCACTAAAAAGACTTATTTTCTACATTGGAGAAGCAGTGGAGGACCTCATCAAGGATTTCCTGGTAAGACAAGATTCATTTAGCGATGCGAAAATTCTAGCTAAGGCTGTCAACTTCAAAATTAGCCATCAGACTATGTTCATATATATGTCTGAAAACAGTCTGTAAGCAAAGTTCAAATAGAGATACAATACCTTTCCACTAGAACCAGAGTCCCATGCGTTGGTAAGTTTATGATTGTAATGACTGTTATATTTCTATTTCAAAAACGAATTGGAGCAAAAACATAATTTTATAATTAGTTAGAAGTAGATGCTAATTATACAATGTTGTGCATTTGTGTTTGCATTCAATTTGGTTTAAGTTATTTTTTGTTATCCAAATAAAAAGTACCATCTGAATGTCGTCTAATAGTTGGGCTCTGTTGTTAACCTTTAATCTGCGGGAAACCCAACCTGTATCGATTCCTTATTCTTTCTTTCTTCCTAAATTCTTTTCCAGGTATCAGAAAAGAAAGAGGATGAACAATTTCTTCAGCAAGAAGCCATTGCAATCTTTATCATCAGATATGCACAAGGTGTACCTACAAACATTGGCATCATTCTAATCTAGAGGGACAAGAGGTTCTGAGCGGCTTGCCCTCTGTCGCAAATGCTGTCGCCATTCTCCTGAGCCTTCTTTATGCCTTCATTCAATCTGGAATATCCCAAGACATTGAAACTGACATTTGAATATATCCAGAAATTCACGGTGTATATAGCAACAACTCTGTACTTCCATTCCAATGTCTGACTTTTCAACAATGTGTTGTTGTTTTTTTTAGTTGGATATCATTTGTAGCAGAGATAGTGAAATACTTATCACAGCTGCATTTACCTGCATTTGGTAGTGTTGAGAAATTCTTGCATTTCCCTAATTCACTGCATAGTTCTCGGTTAAGTTTGCCAGCCCTTGAAGTTAAAATATGACACTTGAGCACTGAAATTGTGAATGTGTGGAAATAAGTTAATAAATCTTTATGCAATGTAAATTATTTGTCTTTTTTTATTTATTAGATTTTGGATCAGATCAAATATTAAGCAATGTTCCTGGATGGGAAACATGTTTTATTAAATCCATATCTTTTTGTTTGTTTAAAATTAATAATTTCTATTAACCTTTATTTTTAAAAATTATACATAATTATTTAATTAAATCTATATATATTTGATTGGAGAAAACAAATAATTTCTAATACATATTTCTTAAATGAGAAGTTTTGTTTTGATTAAATCTATATATTTTTGTTTAGATCAAAAAAGGAATTTAAATTAATTGACTTTCTTCAACATGAAAAATTTACTTTGTACCAAGTTATATAAAATAGTTTTCATAGACATAGAAAATATTGGTTAGGGTAAGTTATTTATTTTTCATTGGATCAAGTAATAAAATATAGATGTGAACCATTACCCTAAAATTTTTTAATTGGTTGAATGAAAATATTTTTTTCAGTGCATAGATCTTACTAAACTATACGTTCTGCTCGTCTCCAGATGCATTGATGCCTCACTCAACACTCTAACATACGAAATTTATATTAGTTCCACAAATTATTCGAAGTATATGTAATGGGGGCAGCTTGTTATAGAGCTGTGTGAGTAAACCTCACTCCCCTGGCCTCAAGAGGCGCACTAGCGAATAGAGTTGGGGTACTCGAACTCGGACTCGAGACTGAACTCGGACTTGTCACGCACTCGGGTGAATTTGTACTCGGACTTGACACGGACTTGGACATTTGAGAAAAAAAAAATCCGAGTACATTCGAGTCTGGGCACTGGAGGACACAATATATTATTATTCAAAAACGAAACTACCGGTACTTGCATTGTGTTGTTTCAGCGTTGAGCATTGTAGCCAATCACAGACATGAATATGTCAAGCGCATGAACGCAGTGGCCAATCAGAGGCGTTTTAGAGTCACCATGCGGAGCATTCGGTCAAAATGTATGTTCAGAATCAGCACAAGCTTTACACTTTTGCAAATCCCCTCATATAAACAACAAAGTCTAGACGCGATGTAAATAAGAAATTCACTGTGCAGATGCGGACAGCTTCAGTGTTTATGAAGAGAGTTTTAGTGAGAGTGCAGAACGCGGTAAGTAAGATAGCTTAAAGGGAGCGCTATTGATCTAAATAATAGTTTTGTTTTTCATGCTTCTAGATGACCAGTTGTTACAGTCACACTAAAGTCTAAGGAGTGATAACTGCATTTAAATGTGGGAGTGAATCCGCTAAAATTATAGTCCGGTGAGTCATGAAATTGCATGATTGACATAGTAACCATAGCAACATGAGAACGTGATAACCATAGCAACATTTTGGCGTCTAATAATCTTATGATTTTTGTTACATTTACACTTTGGTCATATGTTTAGTTTACGTACACCTTGCAGAACCGCCAAAATGTTATTTTAATTTTTTTATTAATTAGAAGGATTGTGTTTATTTAGTACTGCCCTAAAAAAGCTTTTTCACATAACAGATGTTTAAGTATAGCCTAGTCCACAAGACAAATAAAATACACTTGATTTTTAATATTTTGTGTCATTACCTGAATGAACCACAACTTTTTTTTTTTTTAATGGTTATTAATGAGTCCCTTGTTTGTCATCTTCTGCAAAATTGACTCCTTTCTAGCAGTGATTGTATGATTTTGAGATAAATATTTACACACTGAGGGACTCATACACAACTATTCCAAACATTCAGTGATGCTCAAGGAGGAAACATCCATTAAGAGCCAGGGCGTGTAAACTTTTGAACTGGATGAATGGTGTAAAATGTCATTAGTTTAGTACTGCCTTTCAGAGGCTAAATAAGACATTAACTTGTAAAAGAAAATAAGATCAATTGAAACATCATCGTCCGGCTCAAAAGTTCCCCCTGGCTCTTAATGCATCGTTTTGCATTCTTGAGCATTACCGTGCAGATTCTGAAAGATGTACAGCAGGTAAACGTATGACTGCAACTATATACATTGCAATCCTTTTGTAAAGGTAAAATATTAATTTAAGAGCCGGAGTTTGAGTGATAGGCTATCTGACCGATCATAATGCAGTTATCCGCCATTTTTGTCTGACAAACAAACCAAACCAGTCATGGATTTGAACTTGAAAAATGGTGTGTATTGATAACTTTTTGCAGTTCTGATGTCATCCATGTTTAATTGGTGCTATAACTAGAAGAGATGATCAGTTCACATGCTGCTTGAACTGAAGCACTACACATTAAAGCACCAGAAAATGGTATTATTGTTTGAATTTCACAAAAAGTACAAAATTGGAAAGCTGAGACTTTATTTCATACCAAAGTAACCTGTTCTGTCTTGTCTGTTGGTGCATTGTCAGTGTCCTCTTTGCTCTGCTATATATTTTCGGAATGGCTTGTATGACGTAGCAACAGTAACTAAGAGGGGCGGGTCTTTGTGAAAGGTCAATTTCAAATCATTTAAATCTTTGTGGACTTGGCCGGACTCGACTCGAACTCGGATGTTAAGGACTGGGACTCAAGTCCGACTCGGCCCCCTTTTTGGACTCGGACTTGTTTGGTAAGACTTGGACTCGACTCGGACCCAACACTACTAGCGACTGACGCTAAAGACCACAGCTTTTGTTAGAGTGCCCACGTCCAATGCCGGAAATGCCGGTTTAAATCCTGCTCAAAGCGGAGCGAGATGAACCGAAGGGTTACATATGGGAATTTTTAATAAGGTTTTGAACTTTATATGACATTCTTTAATAATTTGGAACGAAATGCATAAAGAACTCCTAAGAGGAGCATGTGAAGTTCACCTAAAGAAACTACACCTGAAAACCAGAGAATCCCCTACTTGTCATAATGTGTGGAACTGAAGATCAACCTAATGAAGAAATTACTTGACAAAAACTCATTACCACTGGGACCATTTCAAATCTCAGAGCTATACAGTGTTAAATGAAGTATGTTGACATGAATAATGCATTTTCTAACCACAAATATGTTAATTTGAGTAAACACTTAATGTATGCCAGAATAAGTATGAGAAAACACCAGCTGATAACTGCATGCTCTATCAAGATTAATCTAATTTTATATTATTAACAGAATGCATTATCTTAAGAACTCCAGGGCAAAGTGGGGCTTTGTCCATATGGCACAAGTCCAAGCACATTAGGATAATTCTGAAATTCCAGTCATGCACACCAAACTACCTTTAATATAGTAGTAAAATAGCCACGACTGCTTATTTTTGCCTGACTGTATGCAGCCACAATACACTTATAACATGATTATTTAATACTTTCCTGTTTGTATTATAATTAATTTCATGGAGTATTCCTCCATGATTAGGGTTAGGCTTTTTGGCTTAGATTTAGAATGTCAAATTGTTAAGCATACATTAGATTTAAGTTTCTGTTTTAGGTAATGCTGTCTATTAACAATGAAAGCAAATGTGATGGATGCTCTGTAGAGTAAACTTGACCTCCACGCCTTCACATTCCAGTCCTCTAAAGCCTCCTCAAAAGTGAGTGTTTCGGGAGGGGAGTAGTCCTCCACATCCCACTGCAAACTCCATTCAGCTATGAAACGCCCACTTTAAACCATCAAATCAATTCTGATGGATAAAATCAAGACCCATTTTTTAGTGGCATTGGATATCCTTTTCACTAAATATTTCACTAAATCATTTTTGTTTAAATACACACACACTGACTACGGAAACAAATGTCTTGTCGACAAGGTTTCATGTTGGGGGAAAAAAGTAATTTACCTTACATTTGACATATACTGCATGTTCTACTTGGGATTTAAACCCTTAACCTTGCTAGCACCAATTGAGCTAGGAACTGCACAGAGAACAGATGAGGTTGAATGCTTGTTAATTTCAGCCTAGCCACTGACAAAAATAATGAAGTTCCCAGACCCACATTATGTTTTCACCTTTTCCTCTGGCAAGGTTTAGTTCTCCCCTATGGCTCTTGACAAGGCTTGTATTCCAATCAGATTATGATCGCATGACACAAAATAGACTCAAATTAGGATTAGCTACTCCCTTGAACATTAAACTGAGGACAAAGAGGAAAAACATTATAAAAAGCACTGCAAACTCATTGCAGGGGCAGTCTATTGGGAAAGGCAGTCCCTGTAGACTGAGAGTCTGAAAAAAGGGACCTCAATTGGAAAGTGTTGGTGGCTCATTCTGTGCAATGGGAATTGAAGCTTGAGTGAAAGTTAATCTACAACAAAGCATGACATCAAGCAATATCCTTCAAAGTTTAAACCGGGGCTGTCAATTTATTAATTAATGTTAATTGAATTAATTGCATTATACACCGTTTAATGAATAATTTTCAAGTTGATTGCATCAACATAAGCTGAGGAAATTTCCTAAATGATAATGCATTAATTCAAGTTAAATTCATTAAATACAGTTAATTGACCTAATTCAATTGACAGCCATAGTTTAAACACAACACGTACTATAGAGTAACTCTTGCCCTTTCTCTATCTGCTGCATTTCCGACGGTGTTGGTGGTTGTTTTGCTCTTTGGATAAAAAGATGGCAGTCTCTACTAGCACCAAAGATGTGTACTTTAGTGTACCTGGATAAATGGATAAATGTGGCTTGTTTGACACATTTGCTTTATTTGTTTTGTTACCCTGCTACATTATCTTCTCAAACCCTCACTGCATTCATCTTGCTTCTTAATCATCTCCTGCTGAGTCTGGCCCGTGTATTACTCTCCATGTCAGGGTAATGGAACAGTGCAGGATTCATTTGAAATATCTACTTGTCTTTTTGCCAAAGGAGATGGCAGCTCTCGTTCTCTCACCCTCTCTCCCGTCCTGATGTCGAAATCCCTGTTAATGGCCTTCTGAACCATAGAATCATGAACATGAGTGTCCTTGAATGTCAATTAGTTTTCCTTGGGCTCCCAAAAAAGGGGTCTGTTAAAAAGTGATGGCGACACATGTGAAAAGTTCACAGTTCTACATTAAATTATTCATGTCATCTTGTGCATCCATCATATTAGAACTATGGCCTCCATAGTGATACATTAAGTGAAGGTAAGAGACAGGGAGCAACAAGAAGAGACAAGCTGAAACACGAGCTGCGTGCTTAAAGACGAGCTTATAACACAATTTTACCAAAAGTAATGTGATGAATTTCAGAATGAAACAGGAAGCCGTAAGCTAAAATGAAGCAGAGCTATTTACATTGATAAAATTTACAACACAGACTTTTTTAAGGAATCATCTCGTTAAAGGAATAGATCACCGAAAATCATTCAGTCACTTCAAACTGAGTATATTATTTTTTTCTTGCAACCAAAAGAAATTTTGAAGATGTCATACCAAACAGTTGATGGGCACCATGCTTCTGTGGTTTTTTGGTCTTTTTTTTTCCTTCTCCATACTATAGACATCAGTGGCTCATCAACTGTTTGGTTGCCGAAATTCTTCAAAATATCTTCTTTTGTGTTCAGCAGAAGAAAGAAATTCATACAGGTTTGGAACAACTTGAGGGTGAGTAAATTATTATATAATTTTCATTTTTGGGTAAACTATACCTTTACAACCAGGATTGTGTATTAAGGGAAGTAAACAGATCAATTTATAAGAAAATCTAAAAAACTAATAATGTAGCATGTGGACAGTTAGGAACACACACTACAGCTTCGATAAAGCATTGGGTGGCTATGCTTTTAAAAACAGCATTATCTGCTCTTGATTTTAAACAGTTAAGTGAGAGGAAAACATTAAGCGAATCAGCTCTGCAAATCTTTAGCCTCTAATGACTCTCAAAGGTTTAATTTGCTCATTGATTTCTTTAACAGCCAGACCTGGAGATTGATTGCAGAGGTTCACATTCAGTCTTTTTTTTTAGTTGAACATTTTTCCTGTTGTACCAATTTAATAACAAGCAAGAGAAAATGTTTCAAATCCACTGAGTTGCTCATGAAATACCCTCGAGAAAAACCTATCCATATCTCAGTGAGAGTGCAGCTCTCATTGGATATTTTGCCCCCAATTAAGAGAATGCGCAGTATTAATGGGTCATATAATTATTTTAAAAATGTTGTCTTCTGAGGCAGCTATAAGCCAGCCTACTTGGTTGCGTGGTCTCATGTTGGAAGAATTACCACATTCTTATGGGGTCTTTATCCATTAAGACCATGTCGCTAATGATCTCTGCTGCTAAGGGAAGTGATGTGCTCTCAATACCATATCTCTGTTCCAGTAACTAGTCAGCAGGAGATGGGTGACTGGCCTTTAGCCACAGAACGAAACATATTTACTGCCCCAATAGGACACTATTATATGAAATTGATTACTGTGTAAACCGTTTGGTATGCCCCATTACTGTTGCACATCTCTTCTTGTTAAAGCATCAGCGCAGAGCAGCAGAACAGCAGGAATTATTGCATGTTCCTTGCTAATGATACAAACAAACTTTGAGACAGATGACCCTGGTGTTGCCTTTCTCTCACTCTTAATTTAGCATGGCGCCTAAGATGCATTCAGTGTTTTGCTGCTTTGAGCTACATAGATTGTGAAGGCATGCTATTTTTTAATCTGCAACATTAGTTAAATCTTTTGAGGGGGTGTACAAGCAACGACGGACTGCTCTGTGCATATGTTAGACGTATGCTGATTAGCTCCGCTCTGATAAGTGAAGCTCATTGATTTCCATTCATTTAAAAAACTCTCTTCGCTTCCCACTCGCTTCCATTTTGTCTGAAACCAGGGTACATTAAAAGGTGTAGCGCTAAATGATGGATAAATCCACTCGAATCCTCGTATTCAATTAGAGGGTCCCCAGTGCGTTTTTTAGATGTCATGCATTATGTCTTAATAGCTTGAAAACACTCGCCACACTCTGCAGGATGTTCCCCATCCATCACAGTCATGAATCGTTTTCCTTGATGATAAAGGTGAGGCTGTGCATAATGGATGTGCTGCGCACACATGTACTCAGTCACCTGCAAACCTGTGCTCTCTAGGGTAAATACTAAAACTGACCTCAAATGTTGTCTGTCTGTGTTCTGTCTGTGTCTCTCTGCAGGGCCCTTACTCTGGGAAGGGCGCCTGTCATGTTTTCTCCTCCATGCTTCTGTTCTCCTGCTGCTCAGCAAGGGGGAGCGGATGTGCCCTGTGAGTTGCCGCTGCGAAGGCAAGATTGTTTACTGCGAGTCTGGCGCCTTTCAAGACGTCCCGGAGAACATCTCTCTAGGGTGCCAGGGTCTATCCCTGCGGTACAACAGCCTCCTGTTGTTGCTACCTCACCAGTTTGTTCACCTCAACCAGCTGGTCTGGCTCTATCTGGACCACAATTCCATCAGCGTAGTGGATAGACTGGCCTTCCAGGGACTTCGTCGGCTAAAGGAACTAATCTTAAGCTCTAACAAGATTGTGCAGTTGCAAAATGGCACCTTTGAGACTGTCCCAAACCTGCGCAACCTTGACCTGTCCTACAATCAGCTGCAGGACTTGATACCAGGGCATTTCCATGGACTTCGCAAGCTTCAGAATCTTCACCTGCGATCAAACAACATCAAAAGCATCCCTGTCCGTACGTTTATGGAATGTCGGAGCCTGGAGTTTCTAGATTTGGGTTACAATCGCCTACGGACTATCACTCGTACAACCTTCCTGGGACTGCTCAGGCTGACAGAACTTCACCTTGAACACAATCAGTTTTCCAGGATTAACTTTTTCCTATTTCCACGCCTCTTAAATCTACAGGCTCTTTATCTGCAATGGAATCGCATACGGACTGTCGTCCAAGGTTCGGCTTGGACTTGGCACACTTTACAAAAATTGGATCTATCAGGCAACGAGATTCAAATTTTGGATCCTGCTATTTTTCGGTGTTTGCCCAATTTGCATACTCTCAATCTGGAGTCTAACAAGATCAGTAATGTGTCCCAGGAAGTGGTTTCATCATGGATCTCCATTAGCACTATCAACCTGGCAGGAAACATATGGGACTGTAGCTCTAGTATCTGCCCTCTGGTGTCTTGGCTGAGAAACTTCAGGGGGACTAGAGATGCCAGCATTATTTGCAGCACTCCCAAATCTCTTCAGGGAGAAAGAGTCATGGAGGCAGTGAGGAACAACTCGGTGTGCGAGGAGATATTTACTGTGGAAACGACCACGGAATTAACACTTCTTTTGACTACTACTATGACAACTCTTTATGTGACAAAGCCACCCACAACCACCGCTATAACCCCACGCACCACAACTAGACAGCTATCCCAAGTTACTCACATACAAAGACTCACCCCAAAAGCTTTATTCCCTGTTCAGTCTGACAAAGAATTCCTACCACCTCTAACAGTGATGCCTAGCACCCTACCCTTCACCTCCGAACCTGAGTTTGAGCACATGACCTTCCACAAGATCATCGCTGGCAGCGTTGCCCTATTTCTCTCTGTCTCATTAATCCTATTAGTGATTTACGTGTCGTGGCGACGATACCCTAACAGCATGAGGCAACTCCAGCAGCACTCCATCCGACGCAAGCGCAGGAAAAAGACTCGTGAGCCTGAACATAACATCAACTCTCAACTGCAAGAGTATTATCTAAGCTACAACCATGCCAATGCAGAGACGATGGACTCTTTGGTGAACGGGGCGTGCACCTGCACCATCTCGGGCTCCAGAGAGTGCGAGGTATGACCTACCATTAAAAAAACGCATTCTCTGCACCGGGGAGTCAGAGGTAAACTTTTTTAAGAGCATGACTGCCCGTATAATTCTTTCTTCTCTTTGCCCTGTCGTTACTTTGAAATGCTCACATATATTTGCACGAGTAGTGGAATAGTTCACCTAAAAACAAAGATTATTTATTCACCAGGTCATTTCAAACATGCATGTTGTTATTGTTTTTCCCCAAATAAGAATCTTAATTCAAAGATTTTTTTCATACATGAATAGCCTGTCAAGCTGTAAAAAGTACAACTTCCCTTCTCTTCATGAAATTAGCATAAATGCAGTCCATCTGACTCGTGCACTATATTCAAAATATTCTTAAGCTTTAGTCATATGAAGACCTTTTTTTGGTTTTGCTATTTTTGGAGCTTGACAGACATTGCCACTATGACTGTTAACTATGTTTTAACTCTTTCCCTGCCCGGATTTTTTTTAAAGGTTGCCAGCCACCGCCAGCAATTATGATAATTTTCACAAAAGTTTCATGGCCCCCAAAATAGGATTTTCTTGTATGAATATCTGAATATTCCATATATCAAAAGAAAGAACAGGCCCACGTGCTTTGGAACAAATAAAAAAAAAACGTTTTTTCTTTCCTTTTGCATTCCTTTTTTATCAACACTTGATTGTGGTATAATAAAAAAGCAACATTTTAAGCAAAAAGCTGAGAAAATCGCATTTGTCATCCAGATCGGATTCAGAACGATGATCAAAACATAGATGGAGTAGATCAAGTCCATTAACACCCCCTAAGATTGCATAGTCCTATACCTCGTCCTGGCTCGGCATTTCATTCGGTAACATTAGGCAGTTTTGATTTATATGCTGTTGGTGATGGTGTTATTTTACACATGCATCTGCGTACATATGATTGTTTCTTCTTCTTCGCATGTGGTTTGACCAGAAGATTCAGTTCTCTTTCAGAAGATACCTTATAGCACCCCATACCACATAACAGTGAAAACACGGAAAGCTAAAAAATTTCTGTCGATGGCAGGGAAGCGTTGTCTCACAAATTACAAAGATTTCTTGTCTGAGGCGGGAAAGAGTAAAAAAAAAAAGGACTTCAAAATATTCCCCTTGCATGTTCTACAGAAAAAAATAACAGCATTCATGTTTAGAAAGAGTAAATAATGGCAACATTTAGCATTTTCGGTAGTGCTAGAATTGATGGGGGGGGGACTTTTACGATAAACAACAGGATTCAATCACATGACCTCTACCTTCATTTGGAAATTCATACTATTATAATAAATACATATATAACTAAGACTCACTGGTTTTAAGTGAACTAACTATTCCTTCATGCTGGAGTGGTTAGAGCCGTGGCACAGTGACTAGTAGTGCATCTGCTCATAGGACAATCTGTTCTGCTACCTTGTTTCATACATTGACAATTGAAAACTTGTAAACAAGTGCATCCTTTGACCACCATATTCGTTCAATTTTACAACCCTTGAGTGCTTTTAAATTGGCTCTATAATTTTCTCTTGATGGTCTCCCTCAATTAAACCTAATTCATAGCTAACAATCCCAGCAGAGTTCTGTCATCTTTAGTTGCCTTACAGAAACTAAGCCTTTTGACACGAAACAACACTCACAATGCCATTCTTGTGAGTCACTATTATCAGCCCTGTGTTTACCATGGAACGAGAAGGAACTGAAATAGTGTTCAGTAATTATGTACTTAAATTATGGAGCTTTATTTTACAAAGCGTTCTTTTTTTCTAGATGCATTATGCTGCATGACTACATTCTTTGCCCTTTACCAGTACCAGCTGTTGGAAATCAATGTACATATTCATGTTTTCCATCACCTTCAATTATTGCCTAGTCTTTCAACTCCTGCTTGGGGCTGCTACATCATTTATTTGATCACTTCTTTGGAGCTTTTTGTTGTAACGCGGGTCATCACGTATTTAGTTTTGACATTTAATGAGCGGGAGTACTCATTTATGTGTGTTATTATTTATCCTTTTTTTTCCCTGTGTTTTGTCAAATTGACCTGGCTCTAGTTTAATCTCTCATCATTTTGGAAAGCTTTTAAAAACCTAACCAAAAACTGCATGACATTTTTGATTGGGGAAGATATCTGGCCTACTTTTACCTTGTAGTTGTAATTTGACACAAAGCACAGCAATCGTAGATCACACTGGCTGGCTCTATTAAATCCTCACAGTACTGTATCTCTACGGTTGATACACTTTTTTGCTGTGCACCACAGTGGTTCTCAACTGATGATCTGTATGGATAGGGTGACAGAAAGGGAGTACAAAAGATAAAAATAGGCTTATCAATTTAACATGTTCATTTAGTGTAATTAATAAGTAATGCAATTTATTATGCCTCCTAATAGGCTACTATATGAATTCTGTAGTAAGGGATTTTCCTTGCCATGGAAATTCAAGCCTGAAGTATCTCAGTCTAGCTTTTGCGAGTCTGCAATCAGACCAGACCCATATGCTCTATCATGTCCTACATAAATAGCCGCTATAGACATTATTGCTGAGGACTTTAGGTCAGGGTTGCACTTCATTTCGTCTAAAGGTTGTCACCTTTAGACAACAACTTTGCAACTACATGTCAACTAACTCTCATTAGAGTATTAGTAGACTAGTAGGGTTAGGGTTAGGTGTTAGAGTTCGGGTTAGTAGAATAAGTTGACGTAACCCTATTAAAATGTATTTTGGGGGGTCGTCACAAAGTGTTAGCCGATATTAACCCAGTCTACTGGGCAGGGCAATAGATAGGTTTATTAAAAGGAAGGAGAAAAGGTTTATTAAAGTAACACCAAGTAAATTTTCCTCTTCGGTCGCCCTACTGGTTGGAAACGAAATTGTCCATTGCCGCTGTCGTAAATAATTTAGCCTACCGTCGCACGCACGCTCTCTGTTTATCCAGCACCGGCTTTAGAATGAACGATGTCCACAGACAAGGTAGAGTATGTTACATGATTTCATGAAAGGATGATGTATTGCGACATCAGAAACGAAGAAAAACAAAATAATGACTATTGTAGCGTTTGACGTAAAGCAGTCGAGTTTGTAGTTCTTTTTGTGCACGGGTTCCTACCCGAAACCCGAAGTTACATAGTGCCAGTAAAAGCGATACAGACCACGTCTGGCTATGGCAGACGTGTCATTTAACTTATTTTAAGTCAATGTACCATCACAAGGGTCTTGGAAATATATTATGAAGGTTGAAAAGTGTTACTTAGTGTTACTTTAAAAGGAAGGAGAAAACACTTCCCATTCTATCAAAATTATATTTCTGTGCCATTTCATCTGTGTATTGCAATCTAGGCAAATTACACAGATGTCAATATGAGCAGATGCATGAAATGCCTTCATCCATGAAAACCACAAATACACTAAAATTACGCATTACAAGGTAAATATCTGCAGAGAGCATAAATCCATTGCAATTCAGAAGACATTTAGAAACCAAAAACTGAACGTTGTCCTATTCCTATCCCATTCTTGACGCCCAATGCAGCAAAACCAGCTGAGGACCATTGCCTTAACTTGTCACCATAATGATGAAAGTGATGCTATACTGGCTTGTCTCCAAAGTGCTGATGTGTGACATTCAGAGAATGTCACATTTCACTGTGCTTGATATTTCCATAAAGATGTCAATCATTTTCCCACCAGTCTTGAAAGCTCCCAAATGATAGAAATATACAGTGTGGCATATGTTCATATGAAGGCATTTAGAGCTTATACCTCTCAGGGATCAGTGAACTGCATCATTCATCTCTCCGTTCACCCATACAAAAATTGTGTATGGTTTTTAGGAGGCTGGAGTATTTTAGGATCTGTACTGTAATTGTTAAATGTAACACCATGGGCAGAATAAATTTTGCGTTTGGGTAAACATCATATTCACATGCTAATTTTTCAGATCTCCCGTACGGTTGACGGTTCCCAATTCAAAACCAGCTGTCGGTCCTTTATGTTTTGATTCATTAAGACAACCTGGTGGAACAGGCATCTTGAATTTCAAAAGCAATTGTCTTGGCATTACCACTGTACATAATCTGTACTTCAGTACTGTGAATAACTTCTCCAATCTTCTAGTGACCCCTATAATCGAGATTGTTTTCCTAGTCTTTCAATGACACTTCCACCTTGGCTTCACTCTTCTAATCTCAGCATGAAATTGCTCATTTTTGCATCCCTGCTGAAGGTTCCTAAGTGGATACTTGCTTGCTTGTTTCTGCTGCAGATAAGGATGCTTTGCCTCCAGAACCATGAAGTGAAGTGAACTTGGGAGTTGTTTTTTTAGACTGACATACGCAGCAGGTCACCAGGGGCCTCATTTATAAAACTTTGCGTAGGATTTGCGTCAGAAGTGGCGTACGGATGAAACATAGGACGTGCGTACGCACAGAATTATTCGGATTTATAAAACCGTGCGCACGCACATCCTACGCAGTTTTCCCTTAATAAATCACAATCAATTCTAAATGTAGCGCAGATTTTGCGGCTTCATGTCACGCCCATAGTTGCCCATAAATAGTCTGTGAAATGCCCACAATTTAATATTCATCGATTGCGAAATCATGGCAAATACAGAGAGGAAAAGCAAGAAACGTAACTTCACTCAATGTCAAGTAGAAATTATCGTTGGCGAGGTGGAAAAGAGGAGTAAAATGTTGTTTGGAGGGCACATTGTGGGCATTACTAATGCCAAAAAGGCACTTAAGTGGCAAAAGGTTGCAGACGCCGTTAATGCTGCAGACTCACAACCTCGGGGCTCGGACCGTGGCCGAAATAAAAAAGAAATGGTCGGACATCAAAGTTCATAAAGCAGTTGGTTATTGTTTTTTTTTCTGTTTCTTTTGATGTGCATAAATAGCGACAGACATTACAAGATTTTTTCTTCTTTCTGTTCCTTTTTATTCGTTCATGGAAACAAAAACAAAAATGTTGTAAAACGGCATGAACGAATGAATAAAGATAAACAAATATAAAAACATCAAAGTCGATGCAAAAAAGCGTCTATCTAGACCTCCATTGTGATGGCATCATGGAATTTTATTACCATCCGTTTGATTGCATCTGACTAGTAGCTACAGATGTGTTATGAGGATGAATTGCTGTCACAGTTCTGTCACCATTGTCTGGGTTTTCTGTGACACTCCCGGTTTGTCATGTGTTTGTGTTAGTCTGGTCTGTTGTGAGCACATGGCTGTCATGTTATTTCCTTGTGCCATGTGCTCTCCTGTCAATTGTCAAACCCCGCCCATCTTGTTATCTCGTTATTGTTTAATGTCCCTCACCTGCCTGCCTCGTTACCTTCTTTTGTTTGTTCCCTATTTAGTCTCCCTGTGTTTGCAGTCCTGTGCTGGTTCGTTGTCCATGTTGTCCATGTTCCCAGTGTTTCCAGGTCTTGCTTGTTATCGTTGTCGTTTTCCCCCACGAGGGAGTTTTGTTTGTAGTTTGTGTTTGTTTGTTGTTAATAAATTACTACTCATTGTTATGCACTTGAGTCCTCGCACCTTTATCTACCTATTCCGTGACAGAACGAACCAGCCTACTGAGGACTCAGCTAACAATGGGGATCTTCCTTTTCCCATTTCCCTGCCCCTCCGCTTATTCGATGGTGGAGAAACTGGACAAGATCATTTCTCTTCGGCAAGGAGAGAGCAGTGTGAAGGAGCTTGCCTACCAGTTCCTGTATTTCGCGGAGGGACTCAACATCGGTGACACAGTGCTCAAGGAAAGATTTAACATCAGCCTCAATAAGCCTGTGCCTGCCTGGGAGATGGGAATGCTGGGGATATTATCTTTCTGGCAGTTTGTGGGGTACGTTTACAGTCGCGGGTCCAATGCAGACTTGGAGGGTGGTCTTCCGCCTCTTGGCCCACCTCCCTCTGACTTCACAAACTGCCATGTCTCCAGTCCTCCGATGACCCCTTCGGGAAGAGGGAGGAGGAAGAAGGGGTGCGACCTATCAGCCTCCAATCCAGTGGAGGTTGAAGGAGTTGCAGCACCCCCAGAGGCAGTTACTCCCACACCGCCTCACCAGCGCAGAAGGAGGAGGAGGGCTCCTGTCGCCCCCCTTCGGCCGGTGGTCCAGGAGGACCTGACTTCGGCGGTGTCAAGGCCAGTAGTCCAGAAGAACCCGTCTTCGGTGGTCCCAAGCCCGGTGGTCCAGAAGAATTCGACATCGGTGGTCCCAAGCCCGGTGGTCCAGAAGGATTCGACATCGGTGGTCCCAGAGCTGTCCTCTCTCCCTGCAGTGCTCTCAGAGGTGGCAGAGGAGCTTGTAGCACCGACTCGCTCACGTAGACGGAGGAGGAGAGCTTCCGGCCAACCACAGGACCCGAAGGTGGTTCCGAAGCCTGCAGCCGAACCACCGATGCTTCCAGTGAAACCTGCAGCCGAACCCCCGAAGCCTCCAGTGAGGCCTGCAGCCGTACCCAAGCGCCTCGCCCTGACGGCGCCACCCAAGCGCCTCGCCCTGACGGCGCCACCCAAGCGCCTCGCCCTGACGGCGCCACCCAAGCGCCTCGCTCTGACGGCGCCACCCAAGCGCCTCGCCCTGACGGCGCCACCCAAGCGCCTCGCCCTGACGGCGCCACCCAAGCGCCTCGCCCTGACGGCGCCACCCAAGCGCCTCGCCCTGACGGCGCCACCCAAGCGCCTCGCCCTGACGGCGCCACCCAAGCGCCTCGCCCTGACGGCGCCACCCAAGCGCCTCGCCCTGACGCCGCCACCCAAGCGTCTCGCCTTGACTGCTCCGCTCGAGCTGCTCGCCAGCGCTCTCCCAGAGCCTTCGCCGCCCTGGCCGCCCGAGGGGTCTTCGCCGCCCTGGCCGCCCGAGGGGTCTTCACCGCCATGGCCGCCCAAAGGGTCGTCTCCGCCCTGGTTGTCTCCGCCATGGCCGCCCGAAGGGTTCTCTCCGCCATGGCTGCCTGAATGGGTTTCACCGCCATGGCCGTCCGAACGGGCTTCACCGCCCTGGCCGCCTGCTCCGCTCTGGTCACCTGCACAGCCAGATCCGCCCTGGCCACCCGATGGACTGTCTGATCTACCCTGGTCTTCAGCCAGGAGTCCGGACCCGCCCTTCCCCCCCTGGCTCAACCCTCCCGTCCCTCCTCCTCTCTGTATATGTATTCTGATCTGCTTGTCTTGTCTGCTCTTTGGTCTTGCACGTTTGATGTTCTTGTCTTGTTTTTGGTGTCCCTCCTTGGGAACGCCAGGTGGCGTTCCTTTGAGGGGGGGTAGTGTCACAGTTCTGTCACCATTGTCTGGGTTTTCTGTGACACTCCCGGTTTGTCATGTGTTTGTGTTAGTCTGGTCTGTTGTGAGCACATGGCTGTCATGTTATTTCCTTGTGCCATGTGCTCTCCTGTCAATTGTCAAACCCCGCCCATCTTGTTATCTCGTTATTGTTTAATGTCCCTCACCTGCCTGCCTCGTTACCTTCTTTTGTTTGTTCCCTATTTAGTCTCCCTGTGTTTGCAGTCCTGTGCTGGTTCGTTGTCCATGTTGTCCATGTTCCCAGTGTTTCCAGGTCTTGCTTGTTATCGTTGTCGTTTTCCCCCACGAGGGAGTTTTGTTTGTAGTTTGTGTTTGTTTGTTGTTAATAAATTACTACTCATTGTTATGCACTTGAGTCCTCGCACCTTTATCTACCTATTCCGTGACAATTGCATAACATGCCAATATTATTGCAGAACATATTTAACTTTTCTTTTTGCAAATATGTGTTAATTTGCATTTCTGTTGTAATCTTCGTTTGTATTTGTTTGTTTTACACTGCAGATCAATGAAACGGGTGTTCGTGTAGTAGGCTGTTAATTGTAATACTTGCTTTGTGAAGTCTTCATTTTATTTATGAGAGGCAGTATTGCCATTTCTTTAACACAACGGTAGTTTCACACACTTTCACGTGTTTCTTCCATCTGCCGACGGTGTCGCCATTTCTCATTTCACCCGTTTTTGTGCGTATGCCTGGGTCAGAGCTTGCGTGAAGGACCGCACATTTTCCCGTCAAGTTTGCTTTTTATAAATACCAATTATTGCATAGAGAGCGGCGTACGCCTTCTTTTGTGCGTACGCAACGTTTATAAATGAGGCCCCAGGACTTTTATAGAACAAAACAGGGTTTTAAAGTACATGAGTAGGTGATTAGAGGTCAGATAAAGTCCCTGTGTGAATCTTGTGAAGCCAATCAAAAACATGCCTGAGTTATAAAAAATATATATTTTGCATAAATATATCTAAGCATATTTGCACATTTCTTCACAACATTCTGATTACCATAATGTATTCTTAAGTTTTAATTTAGATTTATTTTAATATTTCCATTATTCCTACTGTAATTTATTGTGTTAAATTAAATTTTAATCAGCTCAAATTAAAGACAATTAAATAAATATGTATGTGAATATCTTATAACATACAGTGCTTTTTTATTACCACAATGAGAATATGAGTGGAAAAAAATGGTCTGGATGATTAAAAAAAGGCATTATTTTCTTCATGCAAAACGTCATTTATAATCAGTGTCAGGTAAGTTACTCTAAAAAAAGTAATTAGCCTAATTACTAGCTACTAATTACATATTCAACAGTGTATTTATATTACTGTACTAATTATTGTCTAGTATTGCATCCCCAGGGCCGGCTCTAGCCCTTTGGTTGCCCCAGGCGAGATTGATTTTTGCGCCCCCATATATAAACTTCAACCAGCAATTTATAACTTAATCTGTATTAAATTGTTTATACAAATGCTACAAAGAACGCTCAAGGATAATTCAATCATTCTACATAGTTGCATTGTACAAATATATTTCATCTGACCATGTAACTTGTAGTAGATAAATGACAATTACTACGACTATTATTACTAATCTATTAGGCTGCTACAAGGCTAGGGGGGTTCGGGGGCATGCTCCCCCGCAAGAAAATTTTGTGCATTTTAATGTTAAATTCATCAATTTGGTGCACTTTGAGTGTTAAAAATTAAAAGCTCAAACCCATATTCAGTGTTCAAATTAAACAAAGAAAAATTCAAACCTCTTTTAGTTAGTGTCTGTCTACATTACATAATAATAGTTATAATATTACTCCCATGATAATACTCATATATTGTAAAACAATGCACTGAAAAATAAAGGAAACTTTCATAAGTTTTGTACTATACTTCACATTAAAGATGTGATTGGGCCAGCCCAGTGTCAATCAAGAAAACAACCAATGGGCCGCTGATCTACGCGTTTCATGCGGTGTCAGGAAAAAAGCTAACGCTGACTTTTTTTTTGACCAATGCATTACACCAGCACTAACCCAGCGCCGCCGATTAAGCAAAACAAAACGAATGGGCTATTTCTATTTTAGCCCCCGGCCGCTTTTTTGCTTTATCCATATTTTTCGACGACAACTCACTACTCGTGCCTGATCGCTCAGCGCTCTCGGCGCCCCCGCCCGCTCGCGATATTATTGGAGGGGGGTCCCCTGTCAAAATTCTATGATGAAATCTTATGAGGGCGCCTACCCCGCTACACATACCGGTATTTTTGCGCCACTGGCAGGCTTATGTGCCGGCCTGGGGCTGAACCCCGGAGAGCCCCGGCCCAATTTAACCACTGGCTGTGACTGTGAGCTTGATGATATAGATACCTCTGCTTTGGGCACGTTTTTCTTCCTCCTCCTTCCTTCGTTTTCGGAATGCCGATCCCGATGGCTTGGATGTTCTTTTCATAATAAAGCTTATATAATATATGTTCATTTATAGCCTACAACCGCCAACGGGCGTTTAAAGCGCATTTAAAGCGCTAAAACCAGCGGTCAGATGTTTTCGCGCAACTCCAGGTGGCTGAGCAACGCGCGTGAGTTTGACAGCTGCTGCCTGTCAGTCAGAGTGACTCAGTCGTTTTTTAGGATTGTATAATCTAGTAAAAGAAATGAACAAATACAAGCAGCGTGTGGACAGTGCACAGTAAAAGTGTACAGCGTGTGCGCAGCTTTCATAACATTTAACTTTTTTTTTTTTTTTAATTCTGCAATTTTGCGCCCCGTCCAGCAGTTGGCGCCCCAGGCGGCCGCCTGTGTCGCCTGTCGGCAAAGCCGGCCCTGGCATCTCCAATTACTTCCTTATCAACCTCAACCAGTTGAACAATACAAGGATAGGCATGAAGATGTTCTTTAAATTCTGTCAAATAAATAATATAAAATTGCATAAATTATTGAACTGACCAAATTATTTAAAGGGAGAAGGTTACATTAAAAACATCAGACATTAAATCTTGATATTGATATAATACACTATTGTTTCATATAGAATTACATTACAGACAGATAAAAAGCAATTCCTTACTTTACTCCATTACAGTAATGAATTGCTTAATGTATTACACCCAACGCTGTTTGTATTTTAAAATAATTATTTTAAAATCTTAGCAATATTGATCACAACTGGGAAGCTGTATGAACAGGCATATGATAGTGTTGTTGCCTAAATGATCAGCATGAGCCACAATCAGTAAACTGATAACTCCATCACTTCCTGCAACAAAACAGGCCTAATAATAATAATAATAATTGCTCGAAATTTGCACTCCGCTCTTCCCGTGAATATGAACCAACGATGTTTACACAGACATCACGTTTATTAGCAATCTTAAAACAACAGGCTAAACGGATGAGATAAAAGACAAAGTGTATTAATAGACTGCAGTTGGCAGATTTCTCTGAGCCTGCAGCGTTTTCCGAGGGAGAATGCAGTGCTTGTTTTGTGTCAGGAGCAGATCGGAGGGAAGATACTAATATTATGCATATGTGCATTACATGGGAAATGGATTGTGCAGCTGGGTGAAGAGGGATTTGTTTCATGAGCTGTGAATAATCAAATCATAAAGATCAATGTGAATTAAAAAAAGGGTTTCTGTATCAAGATTTCATATTAAAAAGTAATACTGTAAAATCTGCATTGGGGTTTGGTGACTCATAACTGTAAACTGTCCAATAAAATGTGTTGAATTCTGAGGAATATTAAGTGGCTTCACATAAAAATATCAACCTGCGTTGTCATTCAGAATATTGCGTATTATGTGTGTAAGGAGAGAAAACATTACAGATAATCCAACAATGCTCTTCAATCCTCTCTCCTGAGACTCACACTCTTTGCATAAGATGCACAACCCTTGTTTTTTTAGATCAAAAGCAATGTTTAAGTCAACATGATATCCAAACTGACTCTATTTACTTTCTTACATTATAAAATCTAAAATCGATAATAAAAATGATTTGTTTTCAGTGCAAATAATTGCAAAGAAAAAAAAGTATTTACACTATACCGTTCAGAAGTTTGGGGTTGGTAAGACTTTTTAATGTTTTAAGTCTCTTCTGCTCACCAAGGGTGCATTTATTTAATCAAAAATACAGTAAAAACAGTAACATTGTGATATGTTACTACAATTTAAAATAACTGTTTTCTATTAGAATATATTTTATGTGATCAAAGTTGAATTTTCAGCATCATTACTCCATCTTCAGTGTCACATCATGATCCTTCTGATTTGCTGCTCAAGAAACATAATATCAATGTCAAGACACTTTTATTTAAATAGCGCTGTTTACAATACAGATCGTTTCAAAGCAGCTTTACAGAGATAATAGGAAAATAATGTTGTAATAATATTGTTAAATATAAAATTAAATCTCCCCAACTAACCAAGCCAAAAGCCAACGGCGACAAAGGCGAAGAAAGGTACTGTCAGTTTCGATAAGTGAATCATTTATGATGTTCATTTTTCTCACTGGTATTGTACATTTTCCATTATAAAAAGCAACTATGTCATCAAGCCCTCTTATTTTTCAACCCCTCCTCAATCTGTCATATAGAGACCATCAAAAGGTCAGCAGCAAAGTCAATAAAGTGAGATTAGATACATAAAGTATATTTGCATTATATTTAACTATAGCAGGTGTGCATAATATTCTGCCCATGTAGAAGGAAGAGACTGACCATAAAGATGACAAACAACCACCGTTCTTTTTGTTTATATGTTCTAATTAGGGGTGTTTTATCTGAAATAGCTCATATCACAATAAAACAATCATTTAAACACTGTAATTTCACAGCAGTGCTGGTCCGTGAGAGCTTATACAGAAAACACGAAAGAAATCTACAGAAATGTGTGCAGGCATAATCTGGATGTTTTGGTAACGCTTCCTTTTACAGTACAGTACTTACAGTGTACTTACCTAGAAAGTACTGGCTAATATAAGGTAAGTACATGGAACAGGGGTAGGTTTAGGGGTAGGATCAGGGTTAGTACTAGTTATTACCCAGTAATTGTAGTTACTAAAATAAGTACATAGTATTTACATGGGTAACTGGACTGTAAAAGGAAGCGTTACCGATTTTTTTTAGTAGTAAGTAGTGATTATTTCACAGAAATAAGCAGTTCTTCTCATTGATATCTAGTATACTTTCCAACAAATGTCTCAAACAATACACAGGAGTATCTTTCAAATGTTTGATGCACTAATCTGGAAATCTTTTGCCAATGCACTCATTGTATCAATGCTGAGTCGTCATCGTTTCTGTACTTGCTGTAGCTCTCGCTTCTCCTGACCTACTGACATAATGCAACCATTTCTGTTTCTCCTCCATTAGTTAAAGATGGCATATGCACATACAGTGTGCCTGTGTGAACACACACACACACACAGTGCGACAGCAGAGGTGCAGAGCTTGAGGGACGGTTGAGCTAAGAGGTTAGAGGAGGTCCTCCCTTATTAGAGAAATCCATTGGCACAATCGCTTCATTACTGCCCTTATGGTCTCCTCTCTCTCTCTACACTCTTTAAGGAGTGAGAGAGGAAATTAAAGTGAGCAGAGAAGCATGGAGCAGAATCCATCTTGGATTAAAGGTGCAGATTAAAAACAAACTGTGCGGCAGGTTGTGAAGGCTATTTATATCACACTGCGCTGAGACTTTATCAGAGAAAGGGAGAATTTGCCTGAACCCACGACCCAGTGGCTAATTAAACAGAAGGATAATTCTCAGATTTGCAGTTCCTTCTGCGTTTTCTCTTTTAGTTTTCTTTCTTCCATGGAACACAATTTTCTTTTTTTTTCCCTGAATGACTGGTATGTTTCCATTCAATAAAAGAGAATGTTGTACAACATAATAATGTGCGGTTGCTTTATATTCTCAGGGCTTTTATTTGAGCTTATTTCTGTGTATGTGCTGCGTGAGTGTGTATTATAGAGAAATTTTCACATTGTTGAACTGCATCTTGATAAGTAAAGATACTTTTCTTTGCCTATCCATTCGTCATTCAACAGATGCTATTAAGCTCAAAAAATGGTAAAAATACATTACATTTCCATATACAGTACTACATTTGAAGTTGTTTGAAGTCAAATGAAAGCTTGGTGCTCATACTGTCATTTTTAAGTTCAACAGGCCTCGTCCTCATTTACTTTAATTGCATGAAAAGAGCAGCTAGGACAAAGTGCCTTTGTGTTTCACTGAAGAAATAAGGATGTTATGACAAAAAAAAATTGGGTGAACTACAGTACTACTGTAGAGTTAAAACACACATTACCCGGTTAAAGCCTGATATACTCATGGCAAAGTTCTGTTTTGTTCTATGCTTTGGGGTGAACAGAAGTTGGAAATACGTGACCAGCAATATACTGTTAGCGAACATCCCGACACCGCCCACGCTCTGAAGCGACGTTAAGATGAATCTGTAAATATGTGTCGTGCACTATCCTTTCAACAACAAAAAAGATGCAGTTAAGAAAGTAACTGATCATAGTGATGTGGACATGTTTGCCTGAGCTTCGCAATTCGACAGTCCAGTAATGTCATATCACGTTTAGTTATATAGCATGTTATACAATAGATTGTTGCAAAGCATGCAGCTTCACAGCATCAAACATAAAAAACAGCGTCAGTGTCTATTTCAATTAGAATTACAACTTCAGTTTCTACTATAAAGTGACTCTCCACCAGTGGATAAATGTTTTTACTTGCTGACGCCTGACCTCGATTTTCACGTCAAAGAAGGCGGAGCCTCAGAGCCACACCTATCTATTACATCATCGCCACGGACCAATGGTAGTTCGATTGCGTTTACCAGCCAGAGCAAACTTTTCGGCTTTTTCACTTTGGCAACATGTTTTGAACTCTCTTTCTAAATGACATCACACCAGTTCGTTTGTTTGAAGTATGTCGGGGCTCTTAAACTACAACAAAACTTACCAAAATGTGAAGTATTAAAGCACACCACGTTGAAGACTGTAGCTGTGAAAAGATCAGAAGTTGAAATACTCAAACTTGAGGCAACTGAGAACAAGTTGTTCTGTGCTTTCATCAAACATAAGAAATTCTATAAACTTAATAATAACAATAAATATTCTTTACTAGTGGATACAAATTCAAAATGCTTGCATTTTTAGTTTAAGATATTATCAGTACATAGTGATGTTGAACATTGTTTGTCTAACCTAATAAATGTGGTATCGAATATTGATATTTTTTATTTTTTAAGGTATTGCATTGAAGTTTCAGTAGCGTGCCAACACTACAGCACAGTATGCGAGTATTCCCTTTCAAACATAGCCAGCTTCCAAAATCCAAACAGCATTGAAGAAATCAAATTGCAGTCTAATCAGCAAGTAAAAAGAGTCTTTCCTGCAGAGAGCTTTAAAAGGTCAAAATTCTCTCTCAGTTATCAATACGCCTGCAATTGTAGAACTTATTTAACTTGATTCGGTTATTCACAGCTAACAAGCTGTTCCACATGTTGCCCTCTTTCATAAGGGGGGACTTAAAAGTGCAGTTAAAAGTTTCTTGAAATTTCCCCTCTGAGAATGTCACAGTATTGTGAAGATATCACCATCTCTCCCAGCAGATGCTTGTCTATTTTTTTTTTTCAGCAATTACCAACATTTGACATATAAAAGTCATTCTCCTGCTAGTAATAGAGACAATTATACAGATCCAAACCCTTTACGACCCCTCTGGGTGTGCATTTGCATACTGCCATCACAGTCGTCAAAAAGGAAATTGTTGCATGACCTACATGCTCATTTCACTCCGCAGGTTTTTCCCATTTCCATGTTACCTGATAGGAGTATGAGTGAATATTGTGGGTGGGGGTGTAAACGCCTTGTCCACATACATGCAATCACCTCTGGGATCTGATTCAAATTGGTATAAATGTAAAACAATAAACTAGTTACAAATTAGGTATGATTGCACATGCATTCTTCTTCCCAGACACTTTTATTGTAAATCCTCTCCCGTTCATTCCCAGAGGAAAGTAAAAAAACTTTCTTACACATCTTTTTTTCTACATGTCTCATGCTGTATGTATAATACCTTAAAAGAACATAGAAGTAGTCTGTGTGACTTCAAGTCTTCATCAAGTCTTCATATCAAGTCTTCTGAAACAAAACAACGCTTCGCTGTATCTGGGCCTACACTATGTTGCTCTCTATGCATGGACAATCAAAGCATGCATGAAAGCACATTTTAATGTTTTCCTAAGGAATTGAAACGTGTGATGCATGCCGACAGATAAAATGACTAACAATTACATACATAAAAATTCTATAAGACTCTTGAGCAATGAAAGATAAGCCTCCACCTTTCTTTTTCTTTTCTTTTTTTGTCTCTCTACTGTTCGATTCACTTCATCCATCTGCCATATAATATGAAATGTGTTCAAACCTAGCCAAGTGTTGATGTTGACATTTTTATTTGTCATCATAAGAATTTATGTGGCCCATCAGTTAATTTGCTTCACCGCATGACTCATGATTCTATTGTACAGGCGGAGGTAGAGTGGCCATCAAGATTTATATGTGCACACGTTTATGTGTCACAGTGTTTGGCTCGCTTCTCTTGGAGCTGCTGTCCTCTGTTCACAAGGGCTGATAAATCAAGGGCAAGTTTGCATACAAACACATGCACATGTTAACACGCATGAATGCAGATGTGTGTGGAAAGGGCAGTTAGGCTACAGAGGTGCATTTATAACAATTCAGAGCTGGCATTATGATAATAATTGCTATTTTGTATAGAAACGAGTACCTCTGATGGACAGGCTCATTTAGAGTCTCTGAGGAAGACTAATCAATGATAAGGTGAGCGCTATCCATTCTCCGTCTGGAAACCTCTATTGCAGGACTGATGAGGTGCAAATTAAAAAGCCATTAGTGAAGCATCTCCCACCACGGTGAACAGAGTCCCTGGATAAGTCGTTATCTCTGAGGTCTGAGTGATTTATATCAATCAAAGGAATCTCAAAACTCAAGATAAGCAGTAAACACACATATCCTGACACTCCAGTGGTGCTTATATGAGCAATAAGAGTTTGCATTTGTCTCACAACAATTATACTCCTCCTCACATCATGTCCTTTGATTAGATAGATAGATAGATAGATAGATAGATAGATAGATAGATAGATAGATAGATAGATAGATAGATAGATAGATAGATAGATAGATAGATAGATAGATAGATAGATAGATAGATAGATAGATAGATAGATAGATAGATAGATAGATAGATAGATAGATAGATAGATAGATAGAAATTATTTGCATCTAACCAATAAAACTCTCTAGTCACTTTGTAGAATATTGCTGAATTATCCTTAAAGCCTTGAACAAAACCATGAAATGTAATAAAAATACCCAATACGACATCAGATAGAAGTAAACATGGTCTATTCTAATAATTTTTTTGCTAATACAGCCATTATAATAGTTCTCTCTAAATAAATCAGTCAGACTCACCGTAACACTAACTGGATGTTCATTTGACAATGCCAGTTATGAAGAGAGTTTTGATGTAAAATGTTTTTTTAAAAATTTCACCATAAAATGTGAACTTTTGACTTTCCTAAGTTGTTTTGATCATGTCAACGTATTATGCATGAATGTTTCCTGCACATAACTGTGTTTTAATTTGCCTTTTTTTTCAATATAATAACACTAGAAACAAAGGCATGCTCTTGCTTGCTATATCACCATGTTCAGCTCAGGATAAACATGGATACTTAATCCCACTCGCTCAACTTTGTGAGACATGAAAGATGATTTATTCATAAGCTCAATAATTACAACTCTGTGGAGCCCTGCGATTGAAAGATTAGACCCCTACTGTTTTTGTATCTTCACACAGAATGAATATCATATATTCAACTGCAAAATATAAGCAGCATGTAAACTCCTCTATTTGGCACATGATCACACAAAAAGATTGTTGGCTGAATGAAGGGACTTTGTAGGGAACAAACTGCACTTTTCTGAGTAGACGTGGAACCACTGTAAATGATCTGTATGCATGCGGTAACTCACACTTAGTGCAACATGACCAAGCATGCATGGCTTATTCACCAGAAGGGATCATTTTAATGCTTAATTATTATTTTAGACATGAAGAGCTGTTCGCCACACGGCATAGGTTACTCTCCATTTGAAGATGAGCGGATGTGAAACATGTTTATTTGAATTAAGTGAACCGTTCAGCTCGCGAACACGCCATTTAGAAGTTAATTGGAAAAAGGCATGCTTTTTAAAAATGTTCCTGACTGCATGAAGAAAGATACCAAATATATAGTTGTGACAGTTAATTGATTCCTCAACGAGAGTCTAAGACTGCATAGCTCGATTAAAAGCAAAGGATTGTTTGCACAAGAAACATCGTCTTGGGAACGCTATCAAATTAAACACATTTGAAAGCTAATTTGTCAGGCTGCATTGAGTCTGGGTGTAAACAACATGCTTAGTGCATTCCAATTGTGCTGGAAAAGTGCCCATTACAATGCTATATTTGTTGTGTAAACCTAATTCCGTCTTGCTTGTTTTCACAGAATGCATACACGTATCCCAGACCGCTACCGGGGACCTGGATGGGAGACATCCCCACAATTCACTGAGGGGGCCCTTGAGAAAATTCACCACTGCCCATTATGATTTGCAGTGGCTCAGATAAAGCCTTTCCTGGATTTTGCTTCAGCGCTGAGAATTTTCCAACACAAAAGGAGCGGAATCTGAAAAGAATTAGGCTGGATGGGAGGCACACATCCTCAAACGCTCATTTGGGGCCCTTTCAAAAGTAGAGCAAGTGGATACGCCATCAATTTGACACCCCGTCCTCGAGTCAAACCGGTTTGGTAGTCACTTTGACGAACAATAAACGTCCCCCACAATGGGGCTGGCAAGCACGCAAGGCAAATCTATCCGTAATGAACCAGCAAAATGTTTCTCGACGCTGCCATTGTTGCTGTATGATAGCTACTGCCTGCTCTCCCCACGGACTCGACACCTTCCGTCCGACTTCCTCCAAACTCCCGTCCTGTTCATCCCTTTGTGTTGTGTAGTGACGTATTCACGCCGATCCATTGGAAACATCTCTCATGATCAGTGGACGGTAATTGCTCAATTGAGCACAACCCACGAGAACAACAAAACAGAAGATGATGTTGACTGCTGTGAAAACATAATGAAAAAAGCCTGTTTGTAAGGACTGTAACCTCACCGCGAGTTCCCACTGTGATTTGATTTCATCCCTGGCTGAACGTGGACTCACCACAAGAGAGTTGAATTGTGGGTATAGTTTGTGTGTTGTGGATGTGCTTTGTTTTCTTTTTCTGTTCTTTTTAAATCTGGAATTTCCTTGCTTTACCTGGATTTTTGTTTAGGAGTCCTTTTTCTTTGTTCAGACCGAAAAGTTAGCCGACTATTTTTGTATGAGCATTATTTCATCCTTACGCAAATAATCAAAGAGAGATCGACTTTAAAAACTCTGCGATACCTTCACATTTTTTAAACACTTGCATCTGGATGCCTTCTTGTCGCCCAAAATCTAAAGCCACTGATCAACCCATCAACAAACTGGACATTTTCTACAACAAGTACTGTCATTATTTTGTGCTGCAAACTTGGCATAGCATAAAACTGGTTCTAAACTGATGGGACGCAGATCTGTTCTGATCAGGGTCGTAGACAATAATTAATAAAATGCAGCTAACAATATAATCATGCATAGTCAAGAGAGCAAAATAAATGTGTGCACAGTATTTTGGCACAAATGCATCTACTAGACAAAATATGAAGCCAAAATGGAGAGGGTACATGAAAAACCACAACACTACTGAACATAAAGTAAAATGTGACCTAGGCTTTGTTAAATACGGGTTCACAGGGTTTGCAATGTGTTTTATATGATGAATTATTTGTCTGGCGACAGCATCATACTTTAGAAATCAAAATTGTTAGCTTTTGTCATGGTAATAATTTAGCATACTGTCAGGCCTTAGCATTTCTTGGAAATATTACTACATTTTAAAGTTTGAATTGAAGGACATTTTTTACTTTTTGTACGATAAACAATTTAGATATCACTTCGGGTCACCACTTTATTTTCAATCCGGGTCCTGTTGAGAACCACTGACACAAATCCACACTACGACCATCTACATTCATCACATTAATATTTCCCTTCTCTGCACTATGAGGAGATGTACAGGACCAATTCAGAATGATTTCTGAAGGATCATGTGACAATTTTTGACGACCCCAAACTATTAAATGCTAGTGTATTAGCTGAAAAAAGCCACATGTAACAAGCGTGTCTGTGCAACAGGAGGGAAAAAAACACATATATTAAATGTAGCTAAGTGTAACCAGTACATCAATGAACAAATGGAAATGGACAGAAAGCCACTGGAAGGATTATGCACATATGCACATCCATCTGTCCCCTAAATTGTTGTATAATCATTATAATTACATGCATCATAACTGGTTAACATATATGCAGCTGTGTCTTTAGCAAATAACTAAATGAGAATCAAACCTGCCAAAGCAAAACAAACGGTTATTGTTATCGGTCAAGGTTATTGGCTAAAGAGAGCTGGATTCGAGTTCGAGAAAATGTGATGCTTGCACATGCAAAACTGCCCAGCAAAGGCATTGCTATGCAGTTGCTAAGGTGGACTAAAAGGTTAAGTGCATTCCTTTGGTGTTCTGGGTTATTGCACTGTCATAAAAGGCCCACATGCAAGTCTCTATGATTTTCTGATCTCTAGATTGAAGCCTTGGGTCTTTCTATTTCTGTGGGAATGTTTTGCCAGACAGAAACCATAAGTCAGATCACTCCGAAAAGTAATAGAACATCTCTCCTCAACAAGCTGCATGATTTGTGGTATCGCATCCGAAGCACAAATGCTGCGGATGAATAGATGAGTCACGCACGAAAACGGCTCTTAATTCTGAGCAATAATGATAGGTATGTTTGCCTATGCAAACTCCACTGAGAAAATATGTAAAGCAAACCAATAAAAGGTGTGCTATCATGTGTCCTTTAGTGAGAAATGCCCACCCTAAAAGTCTTGTGTTATCAGATCCTCTTAGGGAGAAGTGCGTCTGCCAAGAAAACACAATCTATCAATGTCACTGGCAGGATGGTCTGACGGTGGGGGTTTCTGTGCAATTTACTTAGTAATTCCACATCCTCTTGAAGAACAAGCCAAATCATTTAAAGATCTCAGAAAAGGAGAATGGCTCACCCCTGATTTATTGATTCTTCAGAAATCCAAGTCAGTAATAAAAAAAAAAACAGGTGCTTAAATCATGCATCTCGATCTAAAGCGCGATATAGTGTCTTCATACCTCCCATGAAAGAACTGGTCTTTTTGGTCAGATTAAATATCTTTCAGGTCTCTGAGACCTGAGGCTTTTCACTTGTTGATTGCTCAATACGAATGCATATTTCTGCTACCCATCCACTTCTCAGAAAGAACAATGACCTTAGGTTTAGGTTTAAAGCAAAACTGGGCAGTTAATGCAATTTGGTTCTCTAAGAGTTGTCTTTTAGATGAACATGTTCAAGGTTCTGTACCATTATGACTGATTTGAAGACAGACAGTGAGGATTTGTATTTAGAGCTCATGTGTGGACAGGGTCATGGAATTGCCCAGCTTTGCTCTCTCAAGTAACCCTCACATTTTATTGATTTAAGGACATGTGTTTTGTGTGAAAATGATTTTCAAAGCATTGTTATTGTTTAGGTTCTTTTTTAAACAGAACCGCTGTGATGTTATATTCTATGGATTTGTCTTTATATACTGTTATTCGAAATCCGAAATCCAACGTCATCAGAAAACTCCATTTGTTGATGTTTTGAATTTCAATGTAGCCTATATGTAAGTGACTCTTAACCCAAAATTTTACCTTTTGCTAATATATTCGGAGGTCCAAAAGTACACAATGAAAAGCTGGGATTATTTTCCCCATTAAAACCTGGAAAAAAGAGAGAGAAGCTCTTCAGTACGTCCCATCCTAATTTCTTGTTTCAATAGGAATCAAGTCACAGGAAACAAAACTCGTCCATTACTTTCAACAGGTCATTAATGCAAGACAATGACATTGACCTTAAATCCATGTTAATATCACTATATGTCAGCAATTGTTCATGCTGATAATGTCATTTGCAATGAAAAACATTTACCAAATTATGTTAGATTTTGGATCCCAATGAAAAGTAAGCCAGTACCAGCCAGTATGGACATTAAAACCAGGAGACATTGGGTTGGTTGAAGGTTAACTGCACTGACAATCTGAATCTGTGCTTGTGCGAAGGATAAACTGCTCCTCCTGTACTGTAATACCAGAAACATCATGCATGAGTTCAAGGAAAACAGTCACCCATATCATATGCAACACTCACAGGATCACGTTGAAAGAAGAGACATTTGAGAGCGAGTTCAAGGAATGTTTCCGGGTTCAAGACAAGTTAAGGTCTATCGATAGCTTCTGTGACATGATCTGAACCACAGATAAACACTGATTTGTACAAATGATTCAATTTCACCAGATCAAACCTGTAGGATATCGAGCTGGATCATTCAAATAGGAACTGCTGCTCCAAAATCTGATTTGTGCATTTGTATTCAAGTTCCTCTGATGCTTTAGGATGGTGCATTATCGTCGTGGCTTCAGAGAGGACTTTTGAATGTTGGGATATTGCACACATACCAGTCTATACCTCGTATGGATTGACTTTGTATTCGTTTTCCTTCAGTTTTCATTTTTGGAGCTCAACAGCACCAGTTCTCATTCGCTCGTGGGAAAATTAAAAACTAAATTTAAAAATGTCCTTTTATGTTCCAAAGGAAGATTAAACAGGTTTATGAAAAACTACTTCCGAGGTTCTTCTTTAGTAAGTCGTCTTAGAGACGTCTTTCCACTTTCGTCCAATGTTTTCTTTCATAACATATTCTTGGAAAGCAAAATAGCTAAAACAGAATGAATTTTGCTCCCTGGAAATGTGTAATTTGTGTATAGGGAGCATCAGTATTGACCTTGGTTAACAACATGAGACCAGTTTAATGGTTTACATTGATGCACTTACAGTGGAAGTCATTTAGAAAGTTTGAGGAGTTTTATATTGGATATGACTGTGTACAGAAAAGGTCAGAACGTGTTTTTAATCACCCTATCTCTCATTAACACAACATACATACAGTGGGTAGGTGGGTAACACATTATGTTTAAGTCTTGTCATCTTGCTTTTAAAAAATGGTGTACTTTAAAGTTGATCCTTGTTCAGTGTCCAGTGTAAGTGCATTGAGGTAAATGCACCTTGTGCTTGTTTTTACAAACTGAAGGTTTGAAGTTGAAAAGATTTTCTCTGGTAATCAACAGCATGTCACAGATGTTATCCATATAACTTTACTTATTGGACCTAGAACATTCCTTCATTAAGAACCCAATTTAAAGATACATCGAGCACACTGTGACAAACTCTGCTTTTGTACGTTCACCATTCTCTGTGATCTTAGTCCGCACCTGGCTGTGCCTTGCTGTGTGCATTTCATACAAATATCACCAAAAAAAACAACATAATGCTTGCCATGTTCATGTGTACAGACTTAACTCCTGGACCAGAGGTAAAAGATATGTTGATATTTGTATTTTTATCTGTATCATCGGTATGTATGTTGCTCTCTTTCTTTAGAAAAATAAAAGTAATACTTTTCCTGAAAGACTGCGATTTGTCAATGTTAAAAATATGAGCTGCTGACTTAAATGTTGCATGTTTGAATCCTCCAGGTCAATAACATTTGACTTATTTAAAATTATACTTAAATCAAACAATAATTTAAATTGTGTCATTCCAAAATTCCATTTTTTCATGAAATTTATCATGACCATATGTTTTAGCTATTGTCATCCAATTTTTGCTCTCCAGGTGTCTTAATAAAATGCACATATTCTGTTTGTAGATCTGGGGAATGAAGTGTTCTTACACACACAAAATTGGAATGTATGTAATTAAATGAAAAAGATATGATTAATAATAATTATTTAAAGGCCACCTATTATGGCGTTTAAAATGTTCCTAATATTATTCTGGGAGTCCCCAACAACAGTTTTTACATGCATGCAATGACAAAAAAACACTTTTTTTGAACTCATTTTTCAAACCCCGCCTTTGCGTGACGCTAATCTGCGGTGATTGGTCAGACGACCCAGTCAGTTATTTTTCGCGTTAACCCTCCGTGTTAACCCGCGTTAAGCTTAAACATATTGATAAAGCAGTGCAGTACTACAATACACTCTATTCTTTATGACAACTCCAATAACAACGACAAACATTTTACATATTTCAAAAAAAAAAAAATTACATTGGAGACCTAAGCTGCGCTGAGCGTAACTGACACACACACACACACACACACACACACACACACACACACACACACACACACACACACACACACACACACACACACACACACATAGGCCTACTTATTGAGCAAGCTACAAAACCCATAATTATTTAAACAAAACCCAGCAACAATTATTAATAGTACTTACAGGTTGTGATTCGGAGGAGGAAGCTGATCCAAATAAACTTGGTACTGAACCCTCCTTCAGTATTAACCAGCTCGCGAATCCACACTTGAAAGCCTTTATGTTTGTAAAGGAATCGTCATTAAAATGACGTGAACACAGCACAAGGTTGGGCTATACTTGTGTGGTAGAGTTGTAAATATAAACTCTAGTTACTGATTCTTCACATGCTCGTCCCTGGGCAGTGAAAAAAAGTTCGCTTTTGATTAGCACTTCAGAACACAGCATCTTGTTGTCGACATGATGTTTTCAAGTTTCACTGGCGTCTACGGCGCGCGCAATGAGTGGGCGTATCTTATTCAAATAACTTGTCAAGTTGATGTCATCTAGACAGAGAAAAAGCATCGTTCGTCTATCGATTCATATCAGCGACTCAGAGTCGACTCTTACTTTTGAGAGACAATTACTTTGTATATGGAGAAGTTTCATATTTAAAACTTTGCAGGATGTTTTCGTTCACTTAGATCTATGTTACACACTACATAAAAGGTAGGAAGGAAGGAAGGAAGGAAGGAAGGAAGAGGAAGGAAGGAAGGAAGGAAGGAAGGAAGGAAGGAAGGATGGATGGATGGATGGATGGATGGATGGAGTGGATGGATGGATGGATGGATGGATGGATGGATGGATGTGATGGATGGATGGATGGATGGATGGATGTATATGGAGAAGTTTCATATTTAAAACTTTGCAGGATGTTTTCGTTCACTTAGATCTATGTTCATATAAAAGTAGGAGAAGGAAGGAAGGAAGGAAGGAAGGAAGGAAGGAAGGAAGGAAGGAAGGAAGGAAGGAAGGAAGGAAGGAAGGAAGGAAGGAAGGAAGGAGGAAGGAATGGATGGATGGATGGATGGATGGATGGATGGATGGATGGATGGATGGATGGATGGATGGATGGATGGATGGATGGATGGATGGATGGATGGATGGATGGATGGATGGATGGATGGATGGATGGATGGTGTGAATGGATGGATGGGTGGATGGTGTGTGGGTGGGTGGTGATGGATGGATTGGATGGATGGTGGATGGGTGGATGGGATGGATGGATGGATGGATGGATGGATGGATGGTGGGTGGATGGATGGATGGATGGATGGATGGATGGATGGATGGATGGATGGATGGATGTGTGGGTGGGTCGGTGAATGGATGGATTTGGTGGTGGGAATGAGTGGATGGGTGGATGGTGGATGGGTGGATGGATGGATGGATGGATGGATGGATGGATGGATGGATGGATGGATGGATTTGGGGTTGAATGGATGGATGTATGGATGGATGGATGGATGGATGGATGGATGGTGATGGATGGATGGATGGGTGGGTCGGTGAATGGATGGATTTGGGTGGGTGGGTGGATGGATGGATGGATGGATGGATGGGTGGGTCGGTGAATGGATGGATTTGGGTGGGTGGGTGGGTGGATGGATGGATGGATGGATGGGTGGGTGGGTGGATGGATGGATGGATGGATGGAGGATGGATGGATGGATGGATGGATGGATGGATGGATGGATGGATGGATGGATGGATGGATGGGTCGGTGAATGGATGGATTTGGGTGGGTGGATGGATGGATGGATGGATGGATGGATTGATGGATGGATGGATTGATTTGGGGTTGGATGGATGGATGGATGGATGGATGGATGGATGGATGGATGGATGGATGGATGGATGGAACTTTAAAAAAAGTCTGTTTAATGACTACAGCATAAAGGAATTGGGAATTGGTAATTGGTAATTGATGGGTGGGTGGGTGGGTGGTGGGTGGGTGGGTGGGTCTCAGTGAATGGATGGATTTGGGTGGATGGATGGATGATGGATGGATGGATGGATGGATGGATGGATGGATGGATGGATGGATGGATGGATGGATGGATGGATGGATGGATGGATGGATGGATGGATGGATGGATGGATGGATGGATGGAACTTTAAAAAAGTCTGTTTAATGACTACAAGGAATTGGGAATTGGTAATCAAGGCACTGTCCCTGAAATGCTGTATTTATATGTAGGCTTAATATAAAAGTTTAATCAGAATGACTGGCAGTGGCATCCAATCAGTCCCATTCTGTATTTCATAATAGCATAGGAAAGAAGAAATTGTTTCTTCCTACTCCCTTTGAAGGGGTGAGATCTGTCTGTCTCTCTCTCTCTCTCTCTCTCTCTCTCTCTCTCTCTCTCTCTGTCTGCTGTGATCCCGTCAGTTCCTCCTCTGACGGTGAGGCTGGAGTTACGGGTGCAATGGTGTGTGAATAATGGATTGCCAAGCTGTCGTTGTCACTGGCTCGCATCCTTAAGAGAGGACACTAATGCGCTTTTAATTACAAGTGTCATTATAGAGACATATGAGTGACACGGTTGCAGTCATTCCAAAATCTTCCTCATAATCTGCAGGGCTTGCGCTTTAGTTTCTTAGTGGATTACGCAGTAATGAAGTCGTGCACTGCTTTCTGCTGCATGTGAATGTTCTTGCAACATGCACTTAAAGGAACCTAAAGGATGTAATGGTTTTGTGATAGAGGACATGGTGACCTTTTTTATATCACAAAATATCACAATTGGTCAGGTGGTTACCAGTGCAGATCACTACGCCACATCCCACCAATACTGATCAAATGGAATAATAGTTTGGAATGATTCAGATTTTGAAACGTTTAAGTCTCTTATGCTCTCCAATGATGCATTCCTTTGATAACAGTAATATAATTACAATTTATTGAATATATTTTAAAATATATTTGTGATGATAAACCTTCAGCATCATTACTCCAGTCTGTCACGTGATATTAGAAAGATTTCTGAAGGATCGTGTTGAACATTCAGCTTTGCAGAGAATTAAACATCACAAGAAATTACATTGACATATTCAAATAAAAGTTTTTTGAAATTATATAATATTTCACACTATTGATGTTTTTACTGTATTTTTTTATCAAATAAATGCAGCCTTGGAGTGCACAAAAGACTTCTTTCAAAAACGAATCTTAATTATTCCAAACTTTTGACCGGTAATGTACAGTACATTATATTAAAACGACATAATAATGTCTTTGCTGAAACAGCAACAAAAGAATAAACAGAACAGACAGGAATCACCTTTCCTTTAGGTTGTTACAGCAAGAATGTAATTATTCGGCTCACGCAAATGATTTGCCAGTGCATGATTTTGCTGTGCAGACAAATCGTTTTTACAGTGCGCATCGGAAGTGAAGGGGGGAATTAAACCGTCGTGTATTAGTTAAATACCTCCCACGCTTCATCTAAGATGATGGGCCCTGCTCTGCTGAGTCATTTCATTTTGTTGCAGAAAGATTTCATTTGTACAAGCACCTCACATGAAGTGTCACTCATTTAATCCTGCTCTTGCAGTTATGGTCAGAAGAGACCTAATGCAGGGTAAATACAATGTGAAACTCAAGTCATAATGAACATTTTTATTATGTAAACGAAGTTAAATATGGTTCTTTTTTTGGGGACAGCGACAATGAAAGTGGTCTTTGTTTGCAAGTAAAATGCACCTAAAGAATGTATTTTACTAGTGGTTATGTAAATTCTTTTCCATTTGCATGTGCAGTTCAGAAGTTCCTCTCAAGCCTAACATGTTTTTCCTGGAAAACGCATCTTTTGGCCTTCCACACTGAGACAGCGTTTTTGTCCTGTGAAAATGGAGGCATGTTTAGTCATGTGACGTGTGACATGTTGAACCGATAGATACGCATGTTTATACCACTATTGTGCCTGTTATGTGCTATTCACTGTTGCTAAAGATGTTACTTTGTACACTCTTCATATCACAGTCCTGCAAAGATGACAGAAAATTGACTCACAATTGCTATATCCTGCGGCATCATGAGCAGTTCTGTTTTAGACCAAACATATAATGGTGAGTGAGTGTGACCTGGACGCATCAGTGAATGGGGAGATATTTTGCTAAAAAAAAAGATAAAATACTGACTACTTGCTGTATTTGAAAAAGAGATGGTGTGGTGCATTGTCAAAGGGCCTTGTTAAAGGATAATTCCGGTATTTAGCACTTTGAGTCTATTTTCTAGTTTGTATTGGATGAACTAGAGTGGTGGACACCGAAATTTTGACGATGGGTCCTGTCTCGACTTTTTGACTATTTTAGAATCGCCTCTGAACGCTTCAGAGTGGCTGTCTATGGGCATGCACAAACATGTCCTTAAAACAACCCTTAACATTCGTTTTCAAAACGGTGCAACTCACAGAGTGGTTAGTGGTGTTCGTTGATGTTCTAAAACAAGTAGCGTAGCGAAAGTTCTGTCATGTTTTATTTGCCATTTTGTAAAGACGATTCTAAAATAGTCAAAAAGTCGAGACAGGACCCATTGTCAAATTTTCTGTGTCCACCAGTCTAGTTCATCCAAAACAAACTAGAAAATAAACTCAAAGTGCTAAATACCGGAATTATACTTTAAGTTGCATGTGTTCATTAGTAAAAATATTTAAATCCAATTTTGTGTAAAAATGTCTGATCAAATAAGCAGACAAGAAGAATTCGGCTGAAATGACTTCCTATGCATTTGTTAAATGGAATGTCGCATTGAACATTGTCAGATTTGATGGGGTTCGATATTAGAAAACCCTTTATGCCAAAAAGGTTCTGTATAAGGATAAAAGGCCTTAAATTTAAGCGTATTCATGAAAGTATTATGCAATGATTTCTTGATAAGAGCTGATTGATTCATAAAATGTAATCAAATTAAAAAAATGAATTAAATCAAAATGGATTAATCAAAGCTAAACCCATAAAATGATTGGAACCCTTAAGGTTCTATATACGGTATGTCTGACGGGACCCTTTCCATATAGAACCATTTATGTGTATTGTGGGATATGGCATGCTGTGCAGCGTTCTTCTGTTTTGCACATTTTGCAAAAGTAATACAAACTGCAGAAATAGTATGAGTAGTGTTGTAGTAAGCTTTCGAACATCACCAGATTTTCCCAATCCGTTCGGTTTCAGGCGTTTTGACAAAAAGAAGATAAATAGCAGCTTTGAAAAAAGAATTAAGTATATCAGCATGCAAACGCTGTGCACCCACTCTTCATGCACCCAAGCATGCAGTTTCCAATTACACTTATCAAATCCATTGTGTTCATGAAGTACAGTCTTATAACTAAAAGGCATGACTGCACAATAGTTTTGTGGCCAAATCAAATGTAGCATTTCTGCCGGAACGCATTGTGGCTAATATAAATCAGTGCTCATTTATCATACCGTTATCTGATATCCGGTTTAATAGAGGCTAGAACTCGCTGAATCCACATCACAATGCAATTATCCGCCTCCCAAACTCTCGTCTGACAGCTTTCCCTCCTTCATTTGAAAAGGAGAGAAAATCTGCGCAGAAAACAGTTTTGGTGTCCTAAAGGGAAACTCGGGTAATTGCAGCGCAGCTTTTAAACTGATGTTTATTGTGTCCTCTCGTGGATTTTTCTCCCCTGCACAGAAAGATTTTGGGAAATATCTCAATCTATAATGAATTTATGTCATAAGTATTGTTTTGCAAATGGTTAAAGGGTTTAACATCACTGTTCCTTTGGTCAATGTACAACACTAATCACAATGGCCCTCATTTATCAAAAGTGCGTACACCAAATTTCGAGCGTACACCTGGCGTACACCCAAAACCACGGTGACTTTGAGATTTATCAATATGGAAGTTGGCGTACGGCACGCTCAAATCCCACGCCAGCTCAGGAGGTGGTGTACGCACGTTTGAGTTAGTGCGGAAATGCGCAGAAACACAATTCCTAAAACCACAAAATGCGCTGACAAACTAAAACATATGACAAAAAAACAACAACAACAACAACATAGGCTAATTATAAACTTCACTGTAAAAATCTGTCACAAAGAACCGGCAAAAGTAATGATTATGAATATGTAAAATATAGGAAGGAGATATTTTAATTGTTTATTAATAAAGAAGTGTTTTCTTTGTGTCGGCTGCAAAGATGAAGTTGAGATGCTGACTCGCGATCTTCGCAGTAGTGAACGCGCCAGAGAAATGCACATTTCAGATTACATAAGCAGAGAGCAGTCTGCAGTCTGTTTTCTTTCGTTTTGAATTGTTCTGTTTAAAAGTAGACATGTCTGAGGCAAGTAGGGTATCTTATACGCCGAGTTTCGGTTCATTTATGAGATGAGCTCAGTTCACGCGTCCTCCGTTTCATGATTATCTATCATCTGCTATTTACTTTCCTATTTGTTAAATCCAGGTAGGCCTAATTGGTTGACGAAACATTGATTAAAATTAAGATACAATTAATACAAAACGAAATTCAGTTTAAAGAAAGGTTTTGTGCTTTATGTTTGATGTCTCTGTGAAAGTTTTAAAATATATTTTAGTGCCGCTTTTAGAGCGCTCATGTCCGTATCATTGTTTTTTCCTCATAAATGCGAACACGAATAATAATAAGAATAAGAATATTACAAATGGACAATTATTAATGTGAATGAATGGTAGGCTACTCCACATCACATCATCATCACTATTGTACCCCTTACAGAAAAAACACATGAATTTCACATGTTATCACATGTTTTCCACATGTGCCCACATGTGACCACATGTGCCCACATGTGACCACATATGAACAACATGTCATCACATGTGAACAACATTTCACCACATGTGAACAATATTTCACCACATGTGAACAGCATGTCACCACATGTGAGTAATGTTCGACCACATGTGAACAACATCATCACATGTGAACAACATGTCACCACATGTGAACTTAATGGAACACGTGGCACATGTGGAAAACATGTTATAGGTAATAATGTGGAGCTCATGTGAAATATATTTGCACGTTGTAATAGGTTTTAAGATGTGAATTATTTTACCATGTCACAAATACTGTACATTTTTAGCTTCAATAGACTTATTCACACAAAATGCATAGACCACAAAGCTTATAATGCATGTGTAGGCCTAGGCCCACATTTGCCTACTAATGTGAAAATATTCATGAAAATATTTTAATGATAATGTAGCGTATAGTTTTTAATCAAATGAGTTTTTGCAGTACTTTTATTTCAACACTATTTACCATTTCTAAAGCTATATTATAAATATATTTTACATAATCAGTATACTATTTGATATAATCAATAGACTGCTTTCATATTCTATTTACAAAGCACTTTTCAGGACATCTTTATATATATATATATATATATATATATATATATATATATATATATATATATATATATATATATATATATATATATAATATATATATAAAGATGTCCTGAAAAGTGCTTTGTAAATATATATATATATATATATATAAAGATGTCCTGAAAAGTGCTTTGTATATATATATATATATAATATATATATAAAGATGTCCTGAAAAGTGCTTTGTATATATATATATATATATATATATATATATATATATATATATATATATATATATATATATATATATATAAAGATGTCCTGAAAAGTGCTTTGTAAATAGAATATGAAAGCAGTAGCTTATGTGTGTGTAGCCTACCATTGAAAGATAATCTGAAAGCACTATAAAGACTGGCTTTATTTATATTAAAAATAAAATCAAAAGCAAAGTGATGTTATACAAATTTTGCAAGCACGTTTTCAAATAAAATAAAGTGGATATTAAACTTTTCATTTTAAGTGCTGCATGATTTTGACGTGGTTTAATCAATGCCGAGCGCGTGAACTTTCGAGTCTCTCAAACACTGCAGGCCAGCGCGCAGAGTTGCCATGGAAACGGCGCGGGACAACTGCTACTGGTAATCAACAAAACTCCCTCTCTTGGTGTTGTTTCAACTTTTCACGGCTTTTTTCAGATGAGATTAGTCTCTAAAATCACACGAATAATGCTCACAACTGTTTTTGACATTTCTCTTTCTTGTAATTGACACGGTTTGGTTAAAAATTTATTTTATAGACATGGTGTAGTGTCTTAGGAAAAAGTCCGTTAGGATCGTTAGGATCTCAACCGTTTTCAGAAGAGGTAACGTTAGCTAATGTTAGGCTAAGGTAACGTTAACTCGGTTGAACTTTTATTTATTAAACTTTGGGCTTTTAATCACCTCTTATGTGTAGATGAGATGTTTTGTAAAGGTTTTAACTTACTTGGAAGTGAGCTAATTTATTTAAAACAAACGTAAACATAACTTATCGGGGATGTTACTCAGGAGCAAGAAAATTGGCTGAAACTAACGTTAACTTAGCTCAGTGCTAACGTTAAACACAATTTTGACTAACGTTAGCTAAAAAATTTTCTGTGATTTCAGTAGTAACAAAATAACCCATAACAGAGAGAAAGCTCCACGACTTCAACATTTCTGAAGAAAGCTGCTGCCGGAGAAGTAACGTTAGGACACAGGTGAGCCGAGGAAGCTCATTAAATAAGCTCATTTTATTTCTCAATTTTTTTTTAAATTGTTTATTTTAAGAAGGTTTTGACATCTAAACGAAGTTACACTGTATGAGCAAAATTAAATGAATAATAAACCCAAAAACAAATTCTGTTATCCTAGTTAAGAAATTATATTCTGTATATTCTTTAAATTCTTTCTCTTTTCTGCATTTCACCTCTGCTGTAGCTTCTTTCCTTTTAATAAACCTGGCATTGCATTGTTGGCTCAGTGACAAATGGCTTGTTGTGTTCCTAGATCCTTCAGTGCTGATGCCCTGCACCGTAGCAGAGTAGAGCTGATCATCATCTCTAAAGCACTATTGATGAACCATATGATTAGTAAGTCAAACGCCAAACATACAGTAATGTCAAACATACACTAATTGTCTTGGTACAAATGTTTATGTCTCTTATGCCCCCCCCCCCCCCCCCCCCACAAAAAAAAAAACATTAAAAACTATACAATTGTGAAATAATATAAATAAATAAAAAACTGTTTTCTATGTGAATATATTGTAAAATGCAATTAATTCCTGTGATCAAAGCTGAATTTTCAGCATCACAGCTTCACATCATCCTTCATAAATTATTCTAATATGACGATTTGATGCTCAAAAAACATTTGATTATTATCAGTGTTGAAAACAGTTGTGCTGCTTCATATTTTTGTGTTTTTCAGGATTATTTGATGAATAGAAAGGTTAAAATAACAGCATTTATTTGAAACAGAAATCCTTACTCTCTCTTTTGGTCAATTTAATGCATCCTTGCTGAGTAAAAATATGAATTTCGTATTATTTTTTTTATTTTTTTTTAAATCTATCATTGACCCCAAATGTTTGAACATTAGTGTAAACTACTCTTCATATGCTTGTGGTCTATTTAACAATAAATCCTGGAGGGGGGAAAAATTGTTTAAACTGTTACAATGGTTTACACAAACACATTAATCAGCACAACTGTTTTCAACATTGATAATAATCAGAAATGTTTTCGATGTTTACATGGTAAGAATGTATAGTATTCAAATATAAAAAAACACTGACTCGTTAGGTCATGTTTTCTCATTAAAGTCAGATGATTTCCTATTAATTCAATAGAATATGGTGACTTCAATTTACATGACGTCATGAGCAAACAAATAATTAAATAGTTCAGTGAGTAGTGCCCAGCATATCTAAGTCCACTAAAGGAGATTTCTCGCATTTTACCCCAAAACTCTGGAATAACTATGAAGGTAAAAGAGTAACAAGACTCGAGCATGAACAATAAATACTTGTATGCTAAAATTTACACTCACAGCTCCAACGTGAAAACCTCACCTAATACGCAATAACGTTGAAAAGATCACGGTTTCTGTCCTGACGAATTTTTTTCTTTTTTTTTCTTTGCAGAACAAGTCTGTGACTGACTTAATGAACCCAGTTGCTTTGGATCATGCTCAAAGATGTAAGGGTTACAAAAAGTTAACCAGAACTCTTATGGACTCCATCTTCTCTTTTGAAGAGATGGCAGCATGAACGGTTGTTGGTGAAAAAAGAGCCTTGACCTACAAAAGGTGCAGCTAATAATTGGTAAGCATGTCTGAATATCTTTTATCAATAGTTATTATATATGACAAGCGCTGAGCAGCCATAGCACAGTTTGAATCTGGCAGTTATTTCACGTCATGTCAAACTTGTTTTCAAATTTTAATGTAATCAATCTCATTTCTTACAGACCATGTCAAAAAGAGGCACCCAGGCATCGGAGGCACTGAGAGCAAGGTCTGCATGGCACAAAAGTTAAAAGATCTGAGGAGACGAGCAGAAAGGTAATATTCAGACGATCCAACATCCAAGTGTGGTCTGTTCACATTTGCGAATCCGACATGCGCGAGGACTGATGACTCAGTTTATTTCTCAGTCTACATTGTGATCTATTCACAAACTGTCAATAGTTTTTTTTATAAATGAGACGCACCACTCGTCTTATACAGTTGTTTTAAGCAAGATGTAAACGGCATTGCTGTTCGTCAGCATTTTTTGTTTCCATAGCATATTTACGTAAAACGTTTAATGACATAATAACATTACAAATGAATAATAATTAATTATTAAGCCCCATCCACTTTAGGCTTCAAAAATGCTTTTTAGAAACCTACGGGGTGACGTCACGGACACTACGTCCATATTTTTTTTTTTACAGTCTATGGTTTGCACTGCCCTAATCTTTGATCTGTTTCTATCCCAAAACAGGATGCCTGCTGCAGGAGACACAAAGGACTGAGACAACACACTTTCACAAATGCACACCACACACACACACATGCGCGTATACCTGCGTTTTTTGCAGCTTTTTATGTATTTATGTATAATTTTAATTTGGTTTGTTTGTTTTAAACATTCAATTTGTATTGCATATTTTGAAATGAAATAAAAAGTTTCACCTGGATTTCTATTGTTTTTACATGGGTTTCACATGCAATCCCATGGGTTTCACATGGGTATTTCTACATCAGAATTTACTCAAGTTTCACATGTAATCCCATGGATTTCACATGAAATCACATGGGTTTCACATGGGTATTTGTACATCACAATTTACACAAGTTTCACATGTAATCCCATGGATTTCACATGCAATCACATGGGTTTCACATGCAATCCCATGGATTTCACATGTAATCACATGGGTTTCACATGCAATCACATGGGTTTCACATGGGTTTTTTTACATCACAATTTACACAAGTTTCACATGTAATCACATGGGTTTCACATGTAATCACATGGGTTTCACAGGTAATCACATGGGTTTCACATGCAATCACATGGGTTTCACATGGGAATATACATGGGGTTCACACATTACACCATGAAAATGTTCCAAAACCACATGTTTCCCATGTGCAAATTACCTTTAACATGTGCAAAGCACATGTGTTCCACACATTTCACATGTGAAATTTAACATGTGCAAAATCACATGTCCATGTTGTCACATGGGATAACATGTGTTTTCACACATGTGAAATACATGTGGTTTTTTCTGTAAGGGACATGATACGATATTAAATGCTAATTGTTTCAAAACACGTGCTGTAAAATAATGCATTGTCATAGGTCATTTGATCTCCACGTCGGAGAAGTTTCTCTTCTTTGCCGTCTTACGTGTGTCCATGGCGTAAAATGAGGGCGTGGGGGAAGCGGAGACTTGAATATTTAGAGGCGTGTTATTCTAATGACGATCGTTTTCAGACGCGGCATTTATCAAGGGCAGGTATTGCGTACACCAGGATTTCAAAGGTACGCACAGCTTCATAAATCAGGCGGTGAGAGGAGTGCAAGCATAATCTTACGCCAACATATACGCCCGTTTCTACGCAAGAATGATAAATGAGGGCCAATGTGTTTACAACGTCTCGGTTACGTATGTAACCCTCGTTTCCTGAGTACAGGGAACAGAGACGTGTCGTCGGGGGAGTTACCTGACGAATGGGATCACGCTAGGGAGACCAATCGACTTTGAGTGAACTAAAACGAGCCAATAATATTGGCATGCAAGATTTGCATTCCGCGACCCGCCTGCCAGTGCGGGTATAAAGGGCGGAAGCAAACGCATACACAATGCTTTTTCGCTGAGGAGCCGAACAGAGTCCAGTCCTCCGCGAAGGTACAGCAACATGGCGAAGGGACGACACGTCTCCGTTCCCTGTACTCAGGGAACGAGGGTTACATACGTAACCGAAACGTTCCCTTTCGTCCTGGGAACTCCGACGTGTCGTCGGGGGAGTTCCCTGACGAATTGGGATCCCTAATAAAACGCCATGATGCTGGCCCCTTCCAGCGGCCCAGCTTAGCTTCCCGCTAGAACAGTTTCTTACGTTATAAGGCGGGAGCTAGCTAGGAAGAATCACACTGCTGTTCCGCAAGACCCGCTCAGTGGATTATTGGATAACACTGGGAAAGCGTGCCCAACCCGTAGGAGGGAACGCTGCGGAGCGCCTGCCCACCCGAAGGGGGGCACTGGAATACACGTATGTACTAACCCGTGGGGTAGTGAACATACGGGAGTCCTTGAGGTAGTCCCAACCCGAAGGGTGGGAGCGTACTCAGCAAGGACGACAGAATGGATCTGTCGAGGGAAAGACACGGGGCTAACCCGGAGGGTAGCTGGAACGTGGAGAAATGGGTCGCCGAAGGGACCACTGTTAAGGCCACCCAGTCTAATAGCAACTCCTACGAGAGGTAATAGACCTGACACCGGGCGATCCGCCTCGCCTGATGCCGAAGGGGTGATGGAGGAACTCACGAGGTTAGCCGTATGCTGGGGAACCAACGGAGTAGAAAGACGCACTTATCCTGCCCACGGGGCGGGAATGGCGTAGCAAGCCGACATAACCTAATTCCTCGCGCTACTGGCCGTAGCGAGTACATGGGAGGAAACAGGCTCAACACGAAGGCTATAAAACCTAGCGAACGTGTTAGGTGTCGCCCAGCCCGCAGCTCTACAGATGTCTGTCAGCGAGGCGCCTTGCGTCAAAGCCCAGGAGAGGCAACACTCCTAGTAGAGTGTGCCGTCAACCTAGGTGGGCAAGGCACGCCCTGGGACTCATAAGCCCGGGCGATAGCATCCACTAACCAGTGGTACAACCTCTGCTTGGAGACAGCCTTTCCCTTCTGCTGGCCTTCGTAACAAACAAAGAGCTGATCTGAGGTCCTGAAGCTTTGCGTTCTGTCCACGTAACAACGCAGAGCGCGGACGGGACAGAGAAAAGCTAGGGCTGGATCTGCCTCCTCCAGGGGCAGCGCTTGCAGGTTCACTACCTGATCTACAAACGGAGTGGTAGGAACCTTGGGCACATATCCGAGCCAGGGTCTCAAGACAGCGTGAGAAAGCCCGGCCCGAACTCTAGGCACGATTCGTCGACCGAAAATGCCTGCAGATCCCCTACCCTCTTAAAAGAAGCCAAAGCCAACAGGAGAGCTGTCTTATAGACAAGATATTTAACTCGACCGAAGGCAAGGGTTCAAAAGGGGGCCTCTGGAGTGCACTAAGCACTAGAGTAAAGTCCCAAGAGGGTAAGGGGTGCACATTACGAGGTGGATTCAGCCTCCTGGCACCCTTAAGGAATCTGATGACCAGGTCGTGCTTTCCCAATGACTTACCTTCTACTGCATCGTGATGAGCGGCTATTGCGGCAACATACACTTTGAGGGTGGAGGGAGACAGCCTTCGCTCGAACCCACCTTGCAGGAAGGAAAGCACGACTCCGATCGGGCAAGTTCGGGGGTCTTCCCGGTGGGAAGATCACCAGTCGACGAACAGGTTCCACTTCAACGCATAGAGGCGCCTCGTAGAGGGGGCTCTAGCGGAAGTGATGGTGTCTACCACCCCCTGTGGTAGGCCACCTAGAACCTCCGCGTCCCGTCCAGGGACCAGACATGGAGTCTCCAGTCTGGACGCAGGTGCCACAAGGTGCCCCGTCTCTGGGAAAGGAGGTCCTTCCTCAGAGGAATCGCCCAAGGAGGGGCTGTCGCGAGGAGCCTGATTTCTGCGAACCAAGTCCGGTTGGGCCAACACGGCGCAACGAGCAGAACTTGCTCCTCGTCCTCCCTGACCTTGCACAATGTCTGTGCAAGAAGGCTCACTGGGGAAACGCATACCTGCGAAGACCCTGGGGCCAGCTGTGCGCCAGTGCTCGGTCAGAGAATAAAACAACCGGCAATGGGTCGTGTCCGGAGAGGCAAACAGATCTATCTGAGCGGCTCCGAAAATTCCCCATATCAGCTGGACAACCTGGGGGTGGAGTCGCCATTCTCCCGGAAGAGGTGGCTGCCGTGAAGCTCGAAGGCTGTACGGTTGAGCACACCAGGGATGTGAATGGCTCGAAGCGAACTCAGATGCTTCTGACTCCACAGGAGGAGATGGCGGGCGAGTCGCGACATACGACGGGAACATAGACCACTCTGGCGGTTGATGTACGCAACGGTCGCAGTGCTGTCCGAACGGACCAGTACATGCTTGTGCAAAAGCTGCCCCTTGAGGCGAGACAAGGCTAAGCGTACTGCTTGCAACTCTAGGCAATTGATGTGCCAATGCAGTTGAGGCCCCTTCCACAGACCTGAGACTGCATGCCCGTTGTACGTGGCCCCCCATTCGTTGGCAGAGGCATCTGTGAAAGCCACAGCATGCCTGGAGACCTGGACTAGGGGCACTCCGGCCCGTAGAAACGCAGGGTCTGACCAAGGACTGAAGGTTTGGCGACAGTGCGGGGTAATGTTGACCCGACACGTGCCGCTCTGCCACGCCCATCTCGGGACTCGATCGTGAAGCCAGCGCTGAAGCGGTCTCACATGAAGCAGACCAAGCGGCGTTACCGCGGCTGCGGCTGCCATATGCCCCAGGAGCCTCTGAAACTGTTTCAGTTGGACCGCTGACCTGCATTGAAAGGACTTGAGGCAGTTGAGCACTGCCTGGACACGCTCCTCGGTGAAGCGCGCAGTCCGAGCGACCGAGTCCAACTCCATACCGAGATAAGAGATCCTCTGCATTGGGCAGAGTTTGCTCTTGTCCCAGTTGACCTGAAAACCCAAACGGCTGAGGTGCTGGAGCACCAGGTCCCTGTGTTCGCACAAAAGATCTCGCGAGTGAGCCATTATGAGCCAGTCGTCGAGTTCTCTCATGAGTTCTCTCATGGGAACCATGAGTTCTCTCATGGGAACAATGGCTGCCTCCGCGACTTTCGTGAAGACACGGGGCGACAGGGCCAGGCCGAAGGGTAGGACTTGTACTGATATGCTCGACCTTCGAACGCAAACCGAAGAAAGGGTCGTGTCGAAGGAGAATCGAGACATGAAAGTACGCGTCCTACAGGTCGATCGCTGCAAACCAATCCTGGGGACGGATGCACTCGAAGATGCGATTCTACGTGAGCATTTTGAACGGGAGCTTGTGCAGGGCCCGATTCAAAACTCGCAGGTCCAGGATTGGAACTTTAGAACCCCCCGCCCTTCTTGGGTACAATGAAGTAAAACCCAGGCTGTAAAACCCAGACCTCATCTCGGCAGGAGGGACCGGCTCGATCGCGTCCTTCGCCAGCAGGACGTCAATCTCTTTCCTCAGGACAGGGGCATCGACACTCCACACCCGAGTGAAGTGGACGCCTCTGTACCTGGGAGGCCGGCGGGCAAACTGAATTGCATAGCCGAGCCGGATAGTACGGGTGAGCCAGTGGGACGGCTCGGAAGCGCTAGCCAGGCTTCGAGAGACCGTACCAACGAACCCACCCGGACCACCGGCGTACCCACGGAGGGGCAGCGAGGTGGAAGGCAGGGACCAGACTCCGGAGGCATTACTGCGGCCGAGAGAGAGGTCTGGGTGTGCGGGGCAACACCTACCTGCTTCCACCGGGGAACAGACGGCAGGGAAGGCTCGGAGGCATTCGGCTGCGGGCTGTCCCGAGGTGAAGAAAGGAGGGGAAACGAGGAGCGAGGCCCGAGGGCGTCGAGTCCAGGTTTTCGCACCTCCTTGCCCAGCGGGAGATGAGAGTGACGAGGCCGTGGCGGCGTCACTGACATCTAAGAAATTGAAGAGGGGGAAAGGAGTGGCAAGGCATGGGAGCGTTGCTCACTGCAGTCCGCACCCTCGTGACCCAGAGATGGAAGAAACTGCTCTAGAAAATGAGGGTACCACTGGACTCCGGGGAGCTAGCGGCGGAACAGAATGAAAAGATACTCCACCCCGTCCTCCTCCGGGGGAGGGAGAGGTGCGTGCACCGTCTCCGAGAGAGCAATTTCTTACAATGCTGGGTCACCTGTCTCAGGGCTGCCGAGACAGGTGGCGCCGTCTTCCTGCGAAGCTAGACGTCACAGTAGAGCTAGCTGTGACAGTTTCCACAGGGGACTGACACCCTTGGCGACAAACAGACTGAGGAGGAGCATGAGTGACTCGGAAGCACATTGAGTCAAGCTCGTAGTTTCCTCAGCCTGCTTCTGAACTGTGGAGAGCCGCTGGGCACAGTCTCCAACAGTGTCACCGAAACAGGGCAAACCTTGAGAAATAGGAGCATCGAGAAAGAAAACTTTGGCGATGTCTCGTACGTCTACAAGGTTAGCCCTGGGTTTGTCTTTCAAGACAAACAACGTGCCGACGTGGTCATGCTCTCTTAAGAGAGCATAAACCACCCACGAACACAGTTTCAGCATGTTTGCGATGCGCTAGACGAGTGAGGGGTACCCTCACTGTAATCCTCAGATCACCAATGCTAGTAGCCAAAGTAGGCCTCTTCTGGTGCAGAAGAGGAACTAGATCGGGGAATATGCAAAGGGACTCCACCTCGTTTGAGGCACTTGAGTCTCGACCGCGCACCTAGAGCGCCGAATGACGCGCGCTGGGTTGCCGTGACAACCCGCGCTGTCAGCCGGCGGCCCGACGGCACACGGCACGCTGAACGGCTCAACCCCTTACGAGAAAGGGGAGACGAACAACACGCCGATGTGGTCATGTTCTCATGAGAGAACATGAACCACCCACGAACGCAGTCTCAACACGCTTAAGCCCAGGCATGTGAAACAGTGATCATGGCCGTCAAATGAGGACAGGAAACGACCGCATCCAAAAACACACAGGTGAAACGTCATCCTGAAAAGGACGCGATCTTCACCCGTGTTGCTCTTTCAGAGAAAAATACTCTCTAGTTGTGCTGAAGCACACAGGGATCAACGCGGCAACACAGCGGGGAAACTGCAAGCCCTCTGCGTGCACTCAACCGTATACCAGCTGTTAAAACAGCTCTTTGTAAACACAGCGCGTGTAGTAACAGACAGCAGACGGGAGATCGCGAAGACCGCTGAAGCGCCGTCACACCAGCACAGAGAGACTCTCAGGAAACAGCAGACTCGCAGTCTACAAGCTCATTCCACTCAGAGGACACAACTGGTCGGCTCCGAAGCAAAAAGCAGTGTGTATGCGTTTGCTTCCGCCCTTTATACCCGCACTGGCAGGCGGGTCGCGGAATGCAAATCTTGCATGCCAATATTATTGGCTCGTTTTAGTTCACTCGAAGTCGATTGGTCTCCCTAGCGTGATCCCGATTTGTCAGGGAACTCCCCCGACGACACGTCGGAGTTCCCAGGACGAAAGGGAACTCACTTACATCTCACTGTCTCGCTGTTTGCACTCTTAAAAATAAAGGTTCTTAATTGCCATTGATGCATGGAACCTTTACATTATGCAAAAGGTTCTTTATCATGGAAAAATATTATTAAAATATTTGGTACCACTTTATATTATACTATGTACTTACATCGACAAATAAGTACAATGTACTTATTGTGTTCATGTTGTATTGTAAAACACTTTAGCTGCCATTGAGATGTGATACTGGTAAGGTTAGGGTCAGGTGTGTGTGGTATGGTTCGGTTTAAGGTTGGGTTAAGGTGTAAGGGAAGGGTCAACTGTGTAATTACAAATGTAATTACATGCAGTTTTTTTCAAAATATAAGTACAATGTTAAAACATGTTTGTACACAATAAGTCCATTGTATCAAATTATTAATTTCAATGTAAGTACATAGTACTTAAAGCCACTTAATATAAAGTGGAACCAAATATTTATTGTATTTAAAAAAAAGGTTTCTTTCAAGAACTGTTTACTGAAAGGTTCTGAAAAATGGTTCTTCCATGGCATCGCTATGAAAACCTCCCTTTGGAACATTTATGATGATATCTTCAGTATTTTGCACACATAAATCGCAACATCCTCACTGCTGTTTTTTTCTGGTGCTCCTGTCATGGTGGCGTCGCCTGTAATGCCCTTTTCCAAAAGCTTTTTACGTGTCAAAGATTGTGCTGTGACACACTGCCGTTTACCAGACATTACAACTGACATCAGCCCTGACATTTAAGTAACTTTTCCAGGCTTATCCTACAACGTGTATCATGTGCTTTCGGTCCTGAGCTGTATAAAGGTCTTGTACAGTTTATTTTTAGAAACAGACCAACCACAAACCTACAGGATCCTGTATATGTTTGCTTTATTCCTATATCATGTACACTCATTTCCCTTTATCCTCTTATTATTCTACAAATCTAGTTAGGGTGGCTAATGTTACCATGTTAAATGGGCAATAACACCTATTTTAGATTCTTCTCCAAAAAAGTTTACAAACGGGCAAATTATGTACTCAATAATTGCACTTAAAACATAAGTTTGTGCTGCAAGTGATTTCAGTCAATGGCAGCAACATACAGTACGTATTCCATTTTCCATGTTCCAAATCTGCTATCAATAAATTTTCAATAAATAAATTTAAAGAAAATAAAAGTTTAGCATTGGTAATATTTTTTTTAATGTTTTTTGAAAGACATCTCTTATGCTCATCAAGGCTGCATTTATTTTATCGAAAATACTGTTGTGAAATGAAACGAAAAATGTTTATGAATACATTGATCACAGGAAAAAATAATTACATTTTACAAAGCTGAATTTTCAGCATCATCATGTCATTCTTCAGTGTCACATGATCCTTCAGAAATCATTCTAATATGCTGATCTGATGCTCAAGAAACATTTATGATTATTATCAATGTTAAAAACAGTTGTGCTGCTTCATATTTTTGTGGAAAACGTGATGCATCTTTTCAGGATTCTTTAATGAATAGAATTTTTTTCATAAATGCCTTTACTGTAAATTTTTATCAATGTAATGCTTCCTAGCTGAATAAAAGTTTAAATGTTTATGAGTTTTTTTTTACTGAGCCCAAACTTTTGAATGGTAATGTATAAAGGCCAATATCATCATGCATCATCATGTATTTTTTACAATATTTTCTATAGTAACTATTGTTGGTAATAATTGCTCTAAAACCAAAATATATATAATAGGTTTCACAGATTCCCCTCAACAACCCCTTCTGCATTTCTTGATAAATGGATGTGTTTGTTTGAGGTACAGCATTACATTGTTTCACTGCATACAGTACAATATTTGCACTGGAAAACAAGACAAAAAGTAAGTTTCTTTTTTTTTACAGTGTACTGTCATCACTAAATGGTCAGTAGCATCCCAAACCTTCCATAGGCTTGTATAGGTAAAGTTCTGGATCGTTTCCCTTGCTATCCTTACAGTTTGTGACAATTACAATGAGGCCCTAAGGAGCTCTCTCAGTGGGAAACTGTGCTGACGACAACCTGCCCACAGAAGCCTCACAGCCGAACGAGAGAGAAAAAAACACTCAAATTAGTCTGACTCTAGAATTAGCTGAATTTGACCTTTTTTCCTGGCGAAGCAGACAGGTTTCACGGATGCCCAGCCAATGAGCTCCCTAGGGACAAGCAAAAGATCGCTTTGTGTCTGAAACGGCCAAATAGTTTTCCTGCGGTTTTCAGCCAAAACCTGTCAATTTGTGAAGGTGTGCATGTCTGCTTTAGAGGAAGAAAAAAGAGTGACAAGGGAACATGGAATTGTGCTCCAGTGTTACAATCTGCCTCAGCTGGCAGCTTTCGCATGGGAATCATCATGCATTGTAAACCAGTCGTGATATGTATAATCTGATGAAACACTAACTCAAACAAACATCCATTTAACAAGGTGAACAACGTGTGATCAACAATGACACATCTCACAACTGTTGCCTTAACATCAACATGACTTGGCATTCATGAGACAACTTTAGACAACACTATCATGGCTGTTTAAATTAAAGGTACAATATGCAGGATTTTTGCAGTAAAATATGCAAACACCACTAGACCAATGTTATATATTTTGTTTAGTTGATTACTTACAATATCCCAAATGTTTCCAAATATTTGTAAATCGTGAGAAAATTGTGATTTTAACCAAGGAAACGGGGCGTGTGAGCAGCGGTGAGGAGTCACCAGTCAATGCGTCATATCCGCGTTAGCCTCGGTTACCGCCAGGTTTGACCTCGTACTGCAATAGTAACCATGGCGACAGACGTTGACAACTGGGTTATGCCGGTAAAGGACGCTCACGCTGTTGTTGTTTTGTTCAAACATTATGGACCATGGACCAAAAAGAGGACTAAAATGAAGATCAACATCTTTTCGAGATGCCGAGAACTCCACGTCCGCGACTAACTTCCACGTGACAGAGACGCGAGTGTTGCATGTTACTTTAGACAGATGAGCAAATGTACATAAAACTAATCAATGTAATGTAGTTCAACATGATGAAATGTTAGAATATGATCTGTACAACCCAAGTAACAACATTCAACACACTCAAATGGCGTTTAGTGTGATAGTGTAACTGTTAGAGCAAGTGAAACAGCGCTGTGTTACCTGAAGTTTCATTCGTCTAATAAACTGACCTGTGTGAGTATTAATTCAGCACTTATGTGTAGTTCAGTAGAATGAAATGTCTTTATTCCTTTATATCCATGGTACTCGCGTTGTGTGTGGCGCTGGTTTACGTCTAGCAATCGCGGTGCGCTTCATACCACAGTCATGTTAAAAACATCAATGTATTCACTCATCCATAAAAGATCCATCAGCTTGACGTCAAGATCCATAATTACGCTTAACGCGGAATATACGTCATCAATATACACCTTTGTTATTGCAAGAGCACTCAAAAAAATAGTTTTGTGGCACTGTTCTTTTTACCCAAATATGTTTTGTTAAAGTAACACACATATATTTCTTTTACCACCGAAACACTATTGTATTGCGTTTAATTAACTTAACCTGTATAATTTTCAACTATACTTAATTATCATTTGTTAAACTAATGTAAAGAGTTTAATTTCGCGATTCAAAAAAACCTGGATTTGACTATTTCCAACATATTGGATGAAGATGCCGTGTGAAGAAAGTGGAAAGGTGCATGGCCTCAGAGAAAATATCAAGTTAATCTAAGGGCAAAGTCTTTCATTTCTGTGAGTATTTCGGAAAGTCTGTCCTGGAATGCTTTAAATATATTGCAATAAAAAAAAATACTTTGGCTGCTTGTTCAAATTGCTTCAAATGAGCTTAAGCAACACAATTGCTACATTTTGTCCTTAATTTTGTCCTTCAATCAAACTTAATTTGATTGTGTTCAATCTGCTTAAATATGTAAAATTAAAGTTTACTTAATCCGTTTGTGTTGGATTACATGAATAATTTGTGTTGCATTAACTTAAACTGGGCGGTGCTTGTTAGTTCCAAGCATTCTTTGCATATAGCTGAATTAAGAGAGAATAAATGTTGAAATTAAGTGTTATTTTATGTGTTTTTGAGAAAATGAGGAAAGGGGAAGACTTTATAGTGTGTAATTGTGTTTAATGTTCAATTACATTGCAATTATTAGAACCATTTAAATTACAGTGTGGAGAAGAGTGGAGCATTTGGTTAGGATGTGGACTGATTAATAAAATGTAACTCATGTTGCTAAAAGAGCATATACATCTTAGCATTTAATATGTTAATAAGTGCTATTATAAGCTAATAGCAAGTTATAGTATAGAGTTTCAGTTGAGAAATTATGTAAATCCGACATACTTTTATCTGTCAGTGAAGATTCAAATAAACTAAAGCATTTTCACTAAACTTAACTGGTTCAAGTTACAGGGAAGCAATTCCATTGATTTGTTTGGACTCATTCAGTTGTGTTGTCACAACACAAGTAGCTTACATAGATTTAAAAAATCCCATTAATGTTAATAAAACACAATTTGCTTGTGTGGAACCACTGTCCATAATTAAATTAAGTAAGTTTAAAGAGTCATTATTTTGAGTGAGGTTAGCGACCCCTGATGGCGAAAATTCCTGCATATTGTACCTTTATATATACACTTCCATGCAAAAGTTTAGAGTCACATTTTGTTTCATTTTTTGAAAGAAAGTAATACTTTTTTCAGCAAGAATGCATTAATTTGATCAAAAGTGACATTTAAGATTTTTACAAAAAAAATTCAGCAGCACAACTGTTTTCAACATTGATAATAATAAGAAATGTTTCTTGAGCAGCAAATCAAGATATTAGGATCATGTGACACTGAAGATTTGAGTTAATGATGCTGAAAATTTGCTTTGCATCACAGAAATAAAGATTTTTTTTTAAAATGTATTCAAATAGAAAACAGTTATTTGATATTGTAATAATATTTCACAAAATAACAAATAAATGCAGCCTTGGTGAGCATAAAAGACTTTTTCAAAAACATGAATTATTACAGACCCCAAACTCTTGAACAGCAGTACTTTGTAATACATTGTTCAGTCAATGAAAGCATTAGAAAAACTTTAAATGGCTCTCTGATTGCAGTTTTAATAAGATGTTTATTTAAAGATGTTGTATAAATGAACTATTTGTATCTGCAGGCAAAACCACATTGAAAGAATATTTATGGATTAACTATGCCTTGCTTACAGACATATTGCATTTTTCCCTCGCAGATGAAAGATGATTGTAATTGCAGTGTTGTGAATTACAGGTTTCCTGAGTCTAGAAGCAAATGTTTTATTTTTATATTTACATATTTTTTTACAGACTCTTCTCTCTCTCCCCTCTCTCTCTCTCTCTCTCTCTCTCTCTCTCTCTCTCTCTCTCTCTCTCTCTCTCTCTCTCTCTCTCTCTCTCCTCTCTCTCTCTCCTCTCTCTCCTCTCTCTCTCTCCTCTCTCTCTCTCTCTCCTCCTCTCTCTCCTCTCTCTCTCTCTCTCCCTTTTAAAAGTGTGTAATTTCTGTGCTACTTACGACACAAAACGGGACTGCAAAACAAACTGTTTATAACATTTAAAAAAAAAAAAATGAGCAATGCAAAAATCACCACCACTATGCTCAGATATGTGCTGAGGTATCTGAGTGTCATTTATCATGTTGCTATGGAGTTGCTAGGGTGTCAAGCCTCTATGTTATTCTTATCTCTAGTTATGCCTTGGGTCTCTCTATCAATGCAAATCATGTGCAAACTTGTTAACCATGAGAAATAATAGGCCAATAATGATGGCTGGCTTAGCTGCACTAATGAACCGTCTAACAAACAAGAGCAATGTGTCAGTCACTCAAACAAACAGAGAGAGTCACAGAACAACAGTGTTAAACTCTTCATAAAGTCAAAATACCACTGGATAATATACAGTAGTTGACTGAACAATAAAGTTTAAGTAGTAAAAAAATTACACAGCACCTTGCTAATATGCATTTGTCATACTGATAATAATCATCGATAGATTGAAATAGTCTAAGACTGCGTATGAATAATACTCATTAGCAGAATTCAAATGTTTTTGACTCATTAGTCTCACAACTCATACTTTCTTCGTGCTCTCCAGGGTTTTGGTCCTCTGTGCATTTCATAAGTGAACTGTATGGATTACAGTAATATTACAGTGAGCGATGCAGGATCTCTTCAGCTTTCCGTCTCACAGTGAATCCTCAAATGCAGACTTGATGACTCACTTGCATTGTCTGGGTCTCTAGACATCAGCCTTTTAGCCAACTTTGTGGGACAGTCAGGAGTGATGACTGCAATTTAAAAAAAAATTATTCCCTGATCTCGCACCCTTCCCTGCAATCTAAACCACAAAGGCTTGCACTGTCAACTGCTTTTGATTTTTCACAGAAATCTGGCACAGACTGGCTCGTGTTGGATGTGTATAAACAACATTTAATTATATTTATATTTATATATATATCATTATATATAAAATTTATATACAGTATATCATAATATATATACTATATTTTATTCTCTTAAATTTATATAAATACAATCTTTAAAAATATAATAGACTGCCATCAAACGTTTGGAAGCATTAAGATCAATTCTTATTATTAATGCTAAAAATTTTTATGTTTTTGGGGACTAATATGTTTGTGGAAAACTTTTAGGTTTTTTAGGGTTAAGTAAAATTTAAATAAAAAAATAATAAAACTTGTATTAGGCAAAGATGCATTAAATGGATTAAAAGTGACAGTAAAGACATTTACAGTATAATGTTATATAAAATGTTTATATAATAAGATTTATATTTCAAATAAATGCTGCTCTTTTGAACTTCCAATTCATCAAAGAACCTAGGAAATTCCCACTAGTAAAAAAAATATAAAAAATGATATCTGGTGTCTGAATATTTTTTGGTTTGACTGTAACTGGTGTTCGCTTCCGTGATTCAACAACAACTGGCTTAATTCCAAGTCTACATACTGTACAAGCTGTACAAGCAGCCCAAAAGAAGCCAAGACACCCATTTAGAAACACCCTGATGCCGTATATTCGATGTGAACGTTTCAAAGTGACCCTCATATTCTCCAGCTGAGCATAAAACAGCCCATCTATCGGTGTGCCGCAGCTTTGAGCCGGCAGCTCCTCCTGGGTTTGGATTCTCCCTGGTCTGGCAGGACGTGTGTGATGAGCTCTGACACAGTCCAGGAGTGAGCAGCGTGAAGATATTCATATTACAGGACAACCACTGCAAATTCACAAGAGCAGAAAGACTTTGAAGATGGACAGCTGTTCACAGTCAAATAGGAAAGAAAGACGGATTAGTCTGTGCATTTCATCTCTTCTCATATCCCTCTCAGAGTGACTTATGGCAGAGAGTGGGGGAATGTAGCAAGTACTACCTGAGATACTTAAGCCATTAAACATTAGGAGTCTCTTGATGCACTTCTTCCACACAGTGGAGACTTGCAGTGCCTGATCTCATTATGAGAGAAATATAGCCACTGAGAGAGAGAATACTAGTGCTGGCGTTATCATTTATTTAATTTCTATTCAATTGAAACTTTCTATTATATTTCAATAGACATGAGACGTATTCCAAATGGTATTTTTGCACCCTTTAAGAGCTCTGCGAGAGGACGACGTTATACTGTACGTAGGGCTGTGAGAATCTAGACACCTTTACTAAAAATATACAATAGTCACGCCAAGGAAGCAGTTTGCAATCACATGGCCGTAGGCATGTCTTCCACTACTTATGTTAAAAGCTAATTTATTTAAAATGTTATCTGAGATGGTAAAACCCACAAGGACTGAATAAATATGAGCATGAATTAGTCCTTAAATATGTTCATGTTTGTTTATCAAACACAACATGAAGAACCAATAAAGTTGAAAAAGTTTGAATTAGACACACAAAAAGGCAATACTTGACAGACGTTGGGGCTTCTTCAATAATTGCTTGTTTTTTTCTGTATTTTAATGCACAGGAGAACTTTGCATGAAAAAAAATCCAAATGCATATCGATTTGTTCTTAACCTTAATGAATTTTGAGTAATGGGAGACTGTGCACAGGAATAATTTATTAAAAATTAATAGTTATATTAAATTGTACTAATATTTTACAATATTTCTGTTTTTACAGTATCTTATTCAAATAAATGCAGACTCAGTGAGCATAAGAGACTGGTAGTATAAATCAGACACCAATGTTCTAGCACTCAGCTCACGTGTTTTGATCAATTGACTTTCTATCATGTAGGTATACATATTGTACTTAAACTTAGTCACATCATCTGGTCAAAATAAATATACATCTTACAATTCCCATGCTGAATGCTAATTTAACACTATTTCCATAATGATACAGGAAAGCACATTTTGGTAACGCTTTATTTTGACGGTCCCTTTCGAACATTCTGTTGACTATAAATAACTTTGCAACTACATGTCAACTCTCATTAGAGTATTAGTAGACTGTCTGCTTGATATCTGATAACACTTTATTTTGATGCTCCATAAACACACATTCTACTGACTATACAGTAAGTAGCTTTGTAATTACATGTCAACCTATTCTATTAACCCTAACCCTGCAGTCGAATACTCTACTAACACTCTAAAGAGAGCTTGTAGACATGTAGATGTGATGTTACTTATAGTCAACAGAATGTGTCAAAGGGACCATCAAAATAAAGTGAAACAAAATTGTTCTGTTAAACGCTTTCTGGCTAAGTATATGCGTCTTAAAACACCTCCAAGAGATCGGAAATCCCTATACGTCTCAAATCTGTCTTAGAAGGTAATTTCACATGGTCTTTTCATGATCTGATAGCTATCCGATCGATCAAAAAAACGAACGAGTGACCGAGTGTAAGACCCCCTTATTTCCCAACCTTTACTGACAGGCTCATTTCACGACCAGTTGTGTTCTCTACGGTCACAACTGAAAGTAACCGCACCCTTTGTCTGAGTGAAACCCTGTTCTAGACTAAACTTTGGAGGTTGAGCTTACGCTGTATTCTGGGGTTTGGACTAAACAGAAATGGTGTTTTTTTGTTATACTTTATTTGATAGTCTACTCTAGACACTCTAACTAAAAGTAATTGTCAACTACATTCAACTAACTCTATTTAGTAGGGTTAGGGTTAGTGGAATAAGTTGACGTACTTAGTCAGTTTTAGTCAGTGGAATGTCTGTTTGTGGAGCATCAAAGTGTTAGCAGATCTTAAGCAGACTGTCAACTAATACTCTAATGACTGCTGAATTGTAGTTGCAAAGTTAAAGTGCAATGTCTACCAAAATAAAGTGTTTATTTATTTATTTTTGCAGATGGATCACAGCAGTTATAACAGGGTCCACAAAAAGAGTATCATTATTTGAGTGTGGGACCTGAAACATCTAGGTGACATGGTAACCCTCGTTCCCTGAAGGAGGATTCGTCCAGACCGACGAATAGGAATCTATAGCTAGAGGGGCCAATCTACAGTAGGCCAATGCTCAATGGTGTGCAATCATTTGCATCAGATGTTTAGCCCCACAGCGCGGGTATATAATGAGCAGCAGGTGCGATTCCACATTAGTTTTTCCGCTGAGGAGCAGAGCCGATAAACTGGCCGCCCCAGCGGTCTGCAGCTGATGTGGCGACGGGACGTGGCGTCTCCGTTCCCTCCTTCAGGGAACAAGGGTTACCGTATGTAACTGAGCGAAGTTCTCGACCGCTTCGCTGAAGAGGCCGGTCTGTGACATGGGGGAGTTAAGGAACCTGACTTTGTCAGACACAGACACGGCGTTCCGGGACCACCGTGGTGGACATCGCACAACCCACCGACTGCACGGTCACCTTCGTCGCACGAAGCGCGAGGTCCGTCACGACACAAAGTTCTTGGAGAACTTGGGGATCATGACCAAACTCGTGCAGGTCCTTCAGTGCCTTAGCCTGACTGACCTGCAACAACGCCATGGCGTGTATGGAAGAGGCGGCTTCCCCACAGGCCTTGTAAGCCTTGCCGGTTAAGTCCGACGAGTACTTACAAGCCCGGGAAGGAAGAGACAGTTCTCCGTGCCAAGTGGAGTTAGAGCACAGTTGCATAGCAACGGACCGATCCACTGTTTAACCCTTAGCCGCCCCGCCATCAAGAGTGTTGAGGGAGGAGAGCCACCGGGACGGTTTCTGGCTGTGAAAGGGGCCGTCCACGCCCCAGTGATTTACTCATGCACCCCCAGAAAGAAAGGCACCAGGCTGGGTTGTTGAGAACCAGACACTGTTCAATGCCCAGGCAAGCGATACAGTGCCCGTGATCCCAAGTAATGACCGCATCCAGAAACACACAGGTAGAGTGACATCTTTAAAAAGACGCACTCTACCCGTATAAGCTCTTTTAGGGACTGCTCTCCTTGGTGTTGAAGCACGCAGGGGAACGGCTGCAGCATACATGGACAGGAATGTGCACCTGTCGTGCGCTGTCTCTCTCGCTGGCGATCTTACCATCCGTAAGAACAGCCTTTCAGCGCTCTCACGGCGCACCTTACCAGCTGTAAAAACAGCTTTTTTGTTTTGCTCAATTACAAAACAAAAAAGATTTCGAGCTCGTTGTCGTAACACTCATTACTTATGTTACGTTGACGTAACATTCTTAATAGAGTACACAACATCGAAGTGCTCGGCTCCAAAGCAAAAAGCTGAAGTGTCATCGCACCTGCTGCTCATTATATACCATTGCTGAGAGGATGAACAGCTGATGCAAATGATTGCACGCCAATGTGCATTGGCTTGTTTAGGCTACGTCTACATTAATCCGGATAAATTTGAAAACGGAGTTTTCGTTTAAAAACGCTCTCCGTCCACACTAGCGTTTTCAGGCGTTTTCAGACGTTTCAGTGTGGATGAGAAACTTATAAATTCACCTTACTGCGCATGCGTGAAACCTCACAAAAGCTCACTGAGATGATACAGATGGAAAAATAAATAATAAAGGTATCGCGCAATTCTTATAACATGGTAATTTTATTTAGCCAAATATCTCACCATTCACTGATGCGTCCAGATCGCACTCAGTCACCATATGTTTGGTCTAAAACGCGACTGCTCTCCTGTATTGACGCAGGACAGCAAATGTGAGTACATTTTCTGTCATCTTTGCAGTAGGTTACTGTGATATGAAGAGTGTGGAAAGTAACATATTTTAGCAACATTGTAAAAGTGAATCGCTCATAATTACAGACATCCCAAATCTCCCGGAAGTTCCGGGAGTCTCCCGCATATTGATAGCGTCTCCCTGATGCCCGCAAATTAGTTCAAATCTCCCGGAATCTATAACGCGCGTGCGAGACAGAACATACTGCGCGCATAACAAACATAGAGCGCGCGCGCACACGCACGACAGAAAGGGAAACACACCTTGCCAGTGTCTCTCGCGCTCTCCTGTGCGCTCGCTATGTATGCGCGCAGTATAGTCTACCAATCCCCCCCCCCCCCCCCCCGTCAACAATCCAGTCAACACCCCCACCCCCCCCCCCCCCCCCCCCCCCCCCCCCCCCCCCCCCCGTCAACAATCGGGTCACCAAGATACCTCCCTGAAATTACTTCTTGCAGGTTGGGATGTCTGTAATTAACAGGCACAATACTGGTAAACATGAATATCTATTGGTGCAACATGGATCACATGACTAAACTTACGTTATCGTTTTCAAATACCTCCGGCTTCACAGTCCACACTACAACGCGAAAACGGCGTTTTCAAATTTATCCACTTTGGAGAGCGTTTTCCAAAAGCTACGTTTTCGTTGACTTAAAACGCCGTTTCAGTGTGGACGAAAGGCCAAAACGGAGAGAAAAATATACGTTGCAATAAGGAAGTTTTCAATGCAAGTCGGAGGCAGAGTAACATGAGGGATAGCAAGCAAAGAGTTTGTGTGTGTGTGTGTGTGTGTGTGTGTGTGTGTGTGTGTGTGTGTGTGTGTGTGTGTGTGTGTGTGTGTGTGTGTGTGTGTGTGTGTGTGTGTGTGTGTGTGTGTGTGTGTGTGTGTGTGTGTGTGTGTGTGTGTGTGTGTGTGTGTGTGTGTGTAAGCAGAAAGAAACCGATTCCTTGTCAAAATTGAATTAGTTAAAGTATTATTTATTTTTTAAGGGCAATAAATAAAATGCCCACCACGATCAACAGTACAAGGAGTGTGAGCGTGAACAGTTCTTTAGTTTTGTGCACATGGAGTAAAGTACCTTTTATATTTACACTCACCAGTACTTTTCATCAATTAATCTTAGTGAGTGAGTCACACAAACACTTGGAACAAATCAGCAAAGCAGAAGCGACCATAAATATGCAGCAAAATAATCATCATAAATCCCCTACACTGAAGCTTGCCGGATTTTAATATTACTTGTCTTTTGGCCTGAAACTAAACCAGGCCATTGAAGTGAAAAGTAATCCATTTGGAGGAAAATCTTGCGTTGTGGGTCTTTAAATTGCTTTACCAACAAATTGTCCTTTCCAGCACATCTAAGTGAGTTGCACTCTTCGCCCTTATAAATTACGTTTTCAGTTGGCTTACTTAAAAACAGGATTAAGACTGACACACATTCTTCTGGGTTAAGCTTGCTGTAATCTCTGCTGATTAGATAGAAAAGACTGCCATGTCCAAACTTCTTGAATATCTCGTGAGAAAAACCAATTCACTGGCGTTCTGCTCGTGCCACTGCACAGCTCGAGTTAGACTTATTACACAGCCCATTTCCTCTACTGTACGCTTCAAACTACCCAATATGGACTCAATAGATATTCTGAATGTCCTATTTAATAATTAAAGGATGTGGCACAAAAGACGAACTGAAATAAATACAGTAATAAATGAATGGAGTGAATATCTAATTAGTCTCATCTTGAAAAAACTAATAAAAGCATAATAAATTATTGAAATAAATAATTTAGCATTTTCGTTTAAGCAAATGCAGGACTAAATGTTTTAAACCTTAAAAAGATAATGATCATAAATAAATAAATAAACATGAAACAATTAAATGCAACATAAATATGAAATAAATATGGAATACAATAAATAAGCTTATAAACAAAACCTTAATGCAAGAATAAATACAGCAATTTAGCATTTAAAAAAACATCTAATTTTCCTAAACTTAAAAAGATAATGATCGGACCATTTATAAATAAATACAGAATAAATAAGAATGAAATGATTAAATACAAAATAAATTAATACAGAATAAAAAAACACAGACTAATTACATTTTTAAAAAATCCTATGGGTATTTTACTAATTTTTCCAGGTTTGGACCTTCCTTCCACTCCAAGGTGAATTAAGCTGAAGCTTCATTCATACTAACAATGATCTCAACAGTTGAATACTGTTGGATACTGGATGCCTGGATATTATGTTACTATGTGTCCCAAATCAAAGTCCCTTCAAAGTCAGCGAATGTCAGAATAAGCGTTGTTAAATGGGATGGTCTAGCCTACAGAGGATTGCTCTTGTTGCCTAGCAACTGTGACAGCTGCCGTTGACGAGCGTAGTAACGTTTTTATATTCAACTACCTAAAAACTAAACAGGGTTTTCAACTTGCCTTAAAATGTTAACCCTGGTCCATTTATGTACATAATAAATAGTATAACTCGCATCTTAGTAAGATATAAGTCAACATTTAAACCGCTTTAAAGTTTATTTTTTGTTTGTTTTTTTGTATCAATGGATATTCGAGTAATGACTGGAGTGCTAAGCAGACTAAGAGACTGCAAGGAACGCACATTGCTCAACCGAGCGCGGACCAGCCAAGCGGCAACATTATAATCTGAAGTCTTTATGAAAAATGAAGCCTACCCGGAAGTGCGAAAACTGCAATACATCGAAAATCCGCTAGGGCAGGTCCCAAAAGGGAGCAAATGTCCATAGACCCCATGTTAAAATGTCCGTTTTCACAGCATAAATTCATGTTTTTACGGGTTGCTCCCATGGACTTTTATTGTATTTTTCGATAGGTTCCGAGTGCCTGACAATGTGACGAGGGTGAATTTTTTTCTAACTTGTTAGTTTAGATCGTATTTAGATATAAAATGTATGACACATAAGGGCGTGGTTAACTTTGATTGACAGCTGATAACGGGCTGCGCCGAGTGAAATTTGACGTCTCGGCCATGATCTGACACAACACATCACACAACCTCTGTATCCTTTCTGAACATTTGTATTGAAATATCGTACATAAAATGGGTTGCTCTGATATAAACTGCACTAACCGACACTGTAGGAGTAGCCTACTTTGCTTCATTTTTTCCGGTAAGTGACATTCCACTACTATTTCACGTAGTTAGCACTATTTAGCATTAATGTTTGTGGGCAGTGCACTGCAACAGTTAGCATTAAATCGCCTCAGATAAGTTAGCGTCTGAGGTACTTTACCTATAGTTATAACCGGTTATAACTGACATTTTAAACACTGTAAATGCGTCTGCCAAATGAATAAATGTAACATAAGAATAGACTGATATGTCCCACATTGGATAATACATTTTTATCATTTTTAATATATCATTTTGAGCATTAACAGATGGGTTGTACTCTTCAGCAGCTTTGCAGTGAATGTAGTAGCCATAGACTGTAAAAAGTACCCTAGTCTGCCAGTCGATCTTGTAACGTTACAGATAGCTGAGGCTGCTTGGCTGAAGAGGCGCGTCCACCGGCCGACTCAGTCTCACACAAAGCCCACCCTTTTACCCATATATGGATTGGTCAGAAGGTTTGGCGGGGTTAGTATTTCCCAAGATTTTCAAAGATGGCGCCGCCCATACCCCCTTTAACGGCCTCAAAACTGTTATTCATAAAGTCTATGGGTGACGTCACAGACGCTTTGTCCATTTTTTTTACAGTCTATGGGACCAGCACGAGAACAAGGACTTTGGACTTTGTATGCAAGAGCGCGGAGTACGTGACCACGTTGTTTTTGTTTGTTTCCTAATTGATTTAATAAAAAAAACCCTCGATCTCCTAAGCCGACCCTGTCTTCTTTCTTCCTGGAAATTGTAACTCTATACCACAGTCATGTTTCGATCCGTTTTCCTGTTGTATTCTCCTGGCAGGAGAATTGACTCATTTTTATAATTTTATTTTGTCATCAGTCGGGGGCCTGATCAGCCTGTTGGGTTTGTATTCGCTATAACAACCGCCTCGCTCTACATTATCCCGCTTATTACATGGCTACCAAATAAATCAATAATTTGACACAAAATATTGATTTAAAAAGGAGTTTGATCTAAAATTGCTCCAGAGTAAACAGAACTGTGTCCATGGCAACGGTGTGTTATACTTAGCAGCGGTCTGTTATCAAGAAATAACAGATCGCATTCTACATTAGAATTCAACCATGTAATAATTAGTTTTAAGGAGGAAAATTATATTTATACACCTTAGTTTTCATGACAATATAATTCTATCACATTCTTTTGGCAGTGCATGGTTTGGGCGGGTTTTTGAGAGCTTTTGGGCAAGAAATCGTCGACCTGATCTGGCAACACTGTTGTATCCTTCATTGCTCGGGAAACGAAGGACACATTTCAGGGCCACAGGGATAGCCTTCATTGCGCCGCTTTGACACAATTGGCCTTCAATTGCGGCCTTCAAAGGACTTTTCTCAGCATTGCTGGACATCGCTGATTAAACTCAGTTAAAAGCGGTTTGCATTAGCTTTCTTTGTCAAGTCATACTGTACCAAGCACTTATCACAACCTTAAAGCTACATTTGCTTTTAGATGTAGCAATGTAGAATCCCCAAGGCAGGATCTTGAGGCTTTTCATTAGTGGCCTTCAAACAACACAAAAGCATTCAACACTTGCTATGAGCCATGTGATATTTGAGGAGCTAATCTTGTCACTAGTTTCCATGGAGTTTCCTCTTGTCGAAAAGCAATCTGCTTTATATGAGCTGAAACGTTCTCCAGAAAACAATAGTTGTGCAAGTTGGAATTATATTTGGGAAAGCAGTAATCATTCTAAAGAAAGAACCCTTGATTATTTGGCCGTTTCAAAAACTTGTGGGACAAATCATTTTTAAAAACCAAAGGATTTGCTCAAAAGATTTCCCAAAACAAGTGCTGCTGGAATGCATTTCTGAGACGCTAACTCATTTTAGAGAAGCAAATCTTAAAATAATCGCTTTCAGAAGGAAACCAGTCACTAGGAAAAGAAAGTTGTGACTGAAGTGCTTTTAGCCGTTGTATTAAAATGATGTGCAGTGCGGCTTCTGTTCACCCCATCAGTCCTTGAACGCTATAGATGATTCAGCCTCAGCAATGACAGAAGCTCTTCAACTTAATCAATAGCTCTATTTGGACGGAGAATGCTGGGTAGAAATGCGTTTCACCGACATACTTTGTGATTGTAATGCTGTCCGAATGAAAAAAAAACATGCCTGTGTTTATCTCGTTCGGACAGGATTGTCTGTTGGATATGACTGTAGTATTTTTATTGTTTTTCACAGGGCTTCTCATTTTGACCATTAATAACCAAGTTCAACTAAAGCTATAATTTTTTTATTTAAAACTGTAGAACTATCAGACTAATAAAGAAAATAATGAGTTGTGTGTGTTATATATAATGAGTTGTGTTTATATATATATGTGTTTATATTATATATAATTATATATATAGACATACAAACATATACATATTATATATACACTTTTTTGAAAGCAATTGATACTTTTATTCACACATTCAATTGAAAACAAAAGTGACAGTAAAGAAATTGATAAGGTTACAAAAGTAACTGCTGTTCTTTTGAACGTTATACTCAAAGAATCCTAGAAAAAAATGTAGGTTATGTTTTCAACAGAAATTTTAAGCAGCACAATTGTTTTAAACATTGGCGATGATGATGATAATAATAAGAAGAAATGTTTCTTGAGCATCAAATCAGCATATTAGACTAATTTCTATAGTATCATGTGTGACACTGAAGATGCTGAAATGATAATGTATTCAGTAATGATGCTGAAAATTCATTAAATAAATTACATTTTGAAATATATTCAAATTGAAAATACCCGTTTTAATTTAATATTTCACAATATTGCAGTTTTTTCTATATTTCTTAATAATTAAATGCAGCCATGGGGGACTAAAAATCTCACTAACCTCAAACTTTTGAATGGTGCATGTATGTATGTATGTATATATGTATATATATATATATATATATATATATATATATATATATATGTAACCCCTTCACCCAGGTCCTACTCGCCCCGCGATGCGCGGGCCTCGAACCCGGGATTCTGGCGTGAGAGTCAGGCGCTCTAAACAAGGAGGCTAAAGACTATATATATACGATACATATGTATCATGAGCTGTGTGTGAATGCCAATAGAGAACTTGTCTGGGAATTACAGTCACTGTGAATCAACACAGAGATGAAATCAGCGGTCTACGCTGTTGGTCTGATTATGCAGATGAGAAGCAGGAATCTCCTCAGTATTCAAAAACCTCATCGGCAGGTCACCAGCGAGCTGTCACCACTCCCATACTGGGCCGTCAGTAGAGCGTTCCCTTGAAATGTTTTCAAACAGACTGTCAAACAGTACAGCTATTCTCATCAATCTAGACAGCCAAGCACAACAGACGAAAATGCTTGTCACCGAGGAAGTGTGGAGGGGGGACGTTATACCATCGTCAAGGAAAATTTGTAAAAGGAAAGACGGGGGAATTAGTGATGCTCATGAATTTTGATCTGTGAAGAAATTAGAACAGCACGTTATGGTGTCTGTTTGGACAAATCGTCCGAATTCATACGAATTAGCCATATTTTACCCACTTGTACGAATACGTACGAGTTGGTCGTAAGATAGCGTTGGATGTTTTCACACATACAGCCATTGACGTGTTAAGAGTGTTTTTCTGTTTAGATGTCATGTATCAACAGGACCCATTGACGAAATGTCATCAAACCAGGTTAGAAGACTTTAGAAGATGCATTTCTGGAAAGGTTTTAAAGCTGTAAGGTTAACCCTATAGCTGACTGTATTATATGTGATACATACATTTCTCCATGTACATGTACATTTCTCCAAACAATTAACATGATCCAAACTTTGCTGAAAAAACTTTTGTACACAAACTACTATGACTTCTGTCTTCTGATAGATAGTTTGTACATATCCTGTCAAATGCCTTTCAGTATAACTGAAAACACATTCAAATTCTTCAGCATTCATGCGTTTTTTTTTTTGCTGAGGATATTTATCAAGTAAATATAAAAATGACTTGTTAGTAATATATAAAGGTGATATATCTTGACATATCACAATGTTATCTTACAACTCAGGTTCACTTCATTACCCATACACTAATATATTATATATTTTTTTTAAATCATGTTAAAATGTGAGTATCAAATATGATCCATTAGGCTTTTGATGAAGTTCCCCTTCGAGGGAACTCGCACTGCATCGTCGTCGGACGACACTAAGGGGAATGCCCCCAGCGTAGCGCATCTGAAGCAAGAATGAAATCTGTCCAATCCTGATTGGTGCTGCGTCATGACGTAGTAGATGACGGTATAACCGGAAGATACAAAGGGACGCCCAGCACACACACACATCAGCTTTTTTGCTCTTCAGCTAAAGCGCTCTGTGTGAACAGTTTGTCTAGCGAGTTTACAGTGTGTGCATCCGTGTCCGCGCTATATTACGTGCACGGACACACACCAGCTGTGTGTGCGTTGTCTGGACGTGCAGCACGCTAGAGCGGCTCTCGAGGGAGCCGCTTAGCGAGTGTGATGTCTGCGCTCGTGGCTGGCCATGTTTGATGAGTCAAGCGGCCAAGCTCGCGAGCCTCACGGTTCTGGGCCCGCGGTTGCCGAGGCAGCACGACGCCGCAGATCGTGGGGCTCACAGATGGATCTTTCAGCGGGACACGGGACTGTTTCGGCATCTTCATGATCCTCGGCTGAAGATTCAGATGTTCTCCCGCCCCGTATGGAAGCCCGCGATGCGGTTTCTTCCCGCAAGGTGGATGAACAGATGCTTCATTTATCTGGTTCTGAGGAATCAGAGGTGTTAAGCATCGGGGTGGATGATGTGGAGCTTAATTCACCGCTTCACACACCCGCTCAAGAGGAGCTGGTGGAGGTTTTGACCCGCGCTGTGGCCAAATTAAAATTAGACTGGCCACAAGAAGAACCAGAAATTCAGCCGCCTAGTAAGCTGGATGAACGGTTTTATAGGCGCCGGTCTCAACCTCCACGCCGGGGCCTTCCGGAAAAACATTTTCAGCCAGGCTCTTCGGCGGTGCTTCGGCAGCAGTGCTCAATTCTCTAATGTGCTGGAGGCGGCTGAGCGTGGCTATGGGAAAATGCCTCGGGTGGAGGAGGCTCTCGCGAGCTATCTTTCCCCCGAGGCTGCATCTTCCCTTAAGGCCCCGGTACTACCCACCAAGCCATGCCACGATACATCTTCGCTGGTGGGCAGAGCTTATAGGGCGGCTGGGAGGGCTGGTAGCTGCCTGCACACTATGGCGGTCTTGCAGGCCTATCAAGCTAACCTCCTTAAGGAGCTGGATGAGGGCGAGGGTCCCTCTCCTAATGATATCTTGGAGCTGAGGAAAGCCACCAACCTGTCTCTCCGCATCACCAAGGAGACGGCCCGTGCCATCGGCCGCTCCATGGCTGGTATGGTGTGTGTGGAGAGACACCTCTGGTTAAATTTGTCGGGGATGAGGGAGTAAGAGAAGCATTTTCTTCTCGACTCCCCGATTGCGCCTTCTGGCCTCTTCGGCGGTGCTGTTGGTTCAGTAGTTGAGAGGTTTCAGGAGGTGAAAAAGCAGTCGGAGGCTTTCCGTCAGTACCTCCCTCGCCGCTCTGGCTCCTCGGGGAAGGCTGCCTCAAAAGGGCAGCCTCAGCTGCCTGCCAGCTCCTCGTACAGTCAGGTGCAAAGACAGAGTGTCGCCGTCCGCGCCCCTCCTGAGGGAGCCTGGCAACGGAGGCGGTGCTCTCGAGGTAAGCCTTCTGGGCCCAAGGTCGATCTGAAAACCGTCCTTCAGGCAAAGAAGGCTTCCTCCAAGCGGTCCTAGTCACGGCCGGACCGCTGAGAGCTGCAACCCCCCCCGGGGTGGAGTGATCGAGGTCGCCTCCATCCCGGAGCTCTCGGGAAATCAGTGCTGTGTTCCCGCCGTCCAGTATGCTTCGGCCTCAATGTTTTCCCGCGTACGCGCGCCGCTCCAGCCACCTCTAGTAAGACCTGTGGCTGGGCAGCGAACACGTTCGAACACCGAAAATCATTCTCGACTGCTCCCTGCCGGTCAGCCGCTTCAGGGGGTCGGGAACGAGTCTCGGTTAACCCCGAGGCCAGCCTCGAGAGGCTGGTTCCCTTAGTAGATTATCTCGGCGCATGGTCATGCCTTCCGAATATATCAGCGTGGGCCCTGCGTACTGTAGAGCTGGGTTACAGACTACAGTTCAGTTCCCCTCCCCCGAAGGGGTGGTCTGGACTGTGGTCGGCCCAGAGCAGGTTCGGGTTATGGAACAGGAAGTTCAATCCCTGTTGGTCAAGGAGGCCAAAGAATCTGTGCCTCTGCCAGACAGGGATTCCGGGTTCTACAGCCTGTACCTCTTAGTTCCCAAGAAGGATGGGGGGTTGCGTCCAATAATAGATCTCAGACTCAACGACGATGCGGGCACAGATGTCTCCTGCACGTGTGGAGTCCATACTGGCAATGGTCTCCGGAGTGAAGCTAGGCCACAACCTCACTTTGAAGCGGTTTCAGAGACTGCTGGGGCTCATGGCAGCAGCGTCCAACATCATACCTTTTGGCCTGCTACACATGAGATCCCTACAGTGGTGGTTGAGAGCCAAGGGGTTTTCCCAGAGGGGAAATCCGTTCCGTATGATCAGGGTAACGCGCAGATGCCTTTGTTCTCTTGTCATATGGTGGAAACCTTGGTTCCTGTCCCAGGAAGCGGTGCTGGGAGCATCGTGTTGCCGGAAAACCATTTCAACAGATGCCTCCCTTACTGGTTGGGGCGCGGTCATAAATGTGCCTGGTCTTCCAGTTTCACACTAGGGCGGGCGTGATTACGGTGTGGCATAGTGGGCATTTTGTTCCCCTTAGTGTCATCCGACGACGACACAGTACGAGTTCCCTCGAAGGGGAACGTCTCGGGTTACGACTGTAACCCTTGTTCCCCGAGAAGGGAACAAGACACTGCGTCTCGTCGCCACACCTATCACGGTCAGATAGCTTGCTTCATCGCAAAAGAGCTGATGTGTGTGTGTGCTGGGTGTCCCTTTGTATCTTCCGGTTATACCGTCATCTACTACGCTGGGGGCATTCCCCTTAGTGTCGTCCGACGACGACGCAGTGTCTCGTTCCCTTCTCAGGGAACAAGGGTTACAGTCGTAATCCGAGACGTTTTATTTGTTCATCTATAGAGCATAATTGAATTGCATTGTATTATATGTTTTAAAACTACAGAGTCTTGATCATAAAACTAAGCATTTAAATATAATTTTTCTAAGACATTATTGTCAGATATAGTGACAATAGATTTTATGCAAGTACTCTGATTTACTTTTATAAAGATCTCATTGATTTACATTACAAGATATCAGAATTCCATCTTCTGACAACTTTTTTTAGACTTTCTTTTTGTCTAAAGGTTCAATAAACAGTTCAATTTTTACTATTATGTCAGGCATTTCTGGGTTAATGGTTTGTTCTTCAATCACTTACATCAAACAATATTTGGTAATTTTGACGGATGTTTATTATTTGCTAAATAATTTCTCATAAAATTCATTAAATACACAATGGGCCCTATTTTAAGGATCTAAGTACATGGTCTAAAGCACACGGCACAAGCGCACTCAGGGAGAGTCCAAATCCACTTTTGCTAGTTTAACGACAGGAAAAATGGTCGGCGCACCCGGCGCATGATCTAAAATGGTTGTCTCTATTCTCTTAATGAGTAATGGGTGTGTTTGGGGGTTTGTGCAATAAACCAATCAGAGTCTCATCTTCCATTCCCTTTAAAAGCCAGTTGCGCTCGCGCCATGGCGGATTCACAATTTACATGACTGAATTTGCAAGTGGAAAGACTGAACACTTCTCTAGCGAGATGGATCTGCTCGTGTGCGAGGTTAAAGCCAGATTATACAATATCTTTATGTACACAATAAAAATATTTTACATAGTAATCCTTTTATTTTTAATATTTGGCATGTTTGTGTGCTGCTGCGCGTCCCTGTGTGTGTAATAAGCATTGTGGACCCGCCTATCCACCTTATTCCTACGCCCCATGATGCTTTGCGCAAATTATGTGTGTAACTTCCATTAAGCTGCAAATAATCAGTGAAAGGCTTGCTCTATGAACGCAATACGTTAAAAAAGTGTCACAATGAGATGACGTTAATCTACTCACCCTCGAACATTAAAAGGACATTTAAAAGTGTAAAAGCATCAACAAGGTACTTTCAACAGACCAAATAAGCCCAAAAGCATGAGTCTTTGGTTAAATATCACTGTAATAGGCTAATATCTGTATTATGTAACTTATGTTGCTTTAATCCAAAATATTAATTAACTTCAGCATTAGCCTATGTGATACTATTTCAAAGAGATTTCCGTCATTTTGACAGATTATAAATTGCATTTACCTGTGAAAGCAAACCTGGAAAGAGACGTGAGGATTTGAGGAGAATAACGAGAGATTCTTTGTGCATTCCAGTGAATTATTAATGGAATAAATAGTATCGTAATCGTAAATCGTTGCAAAGGGAAAAAATAAAATAATGAGGAAAAGAACTGAACTGAAAAGAGCTTGTTATATACTTGTTATAACATGTAGCATTTAAATACCAAGTTGTTCTCATGATGTCTAAAAATAAATCATGAAGGAAAATTGACAGCTCATCCAGTCAAACTGACGGATCAGCTTTATTTGTAGGCCAACCATCAACCGTCAACCTTCGTTTCAGCCTTTTTGAATGGAAGTTCCCCAAACCGGAAGTGCCACCTATAATTCAAAACGCAGTAAGGTCATCAGGAATAAGGTGGATAGGCTCAAATTACAAACGCGATCTTTAAATAACATTGACTTTAGACCAGGTTTTGTTGGTCAATGGCGCAGTCTATTTCAGTTGCCTCAAAATAGCAACACGCCAACATCGCGCCTTAACACACCTCATTTTCAGACCCGCACACCCATGGGTGAACAAATGGGCGCAAATGCATTTGTCATTTAAACAACGTGGCACAGGACGTTCAAATGATAACTGGGTTAAGCTGAAACTAGCAATAAACACTTGCGTCGCACACGACGCTGCATTATGCCAGGTGTATGATAGGACCCAAAGACTTTAAATCAGACACCCTGCTCTTCACTAAAAACATTTTTTCTCTATTACTCCATTTGTTCTCCCTCATAATGATTCACGTTCATAGAAGACTCTTGATAAATTGATATCCCCAATTATAATCACCAATATTAAAAGGCTAAACAGAGGCCAAAGCGACATAATCCAAAACAGCTGCAGGCTGTTAGAGCTACTTTTCTGCAAAGCTCAATTCCTCGGAGCTGGTCCAGAACCAGTAAATCAGCTTTATGAAACAGGCACCTGTGCTGGACAAATATGATAAGTGCGGCGCCGGCCGTGGACATTGGCTGAACGGCACTGTGGGGATTAAAACTGTTCACAGGAGAACCTTCAGGGGAGCCAAACACAAGTGGCTGTTTTTTGACAATGAACCCTCTTCAAAAGCAGGAGAAGACTAATGATTCTCTTCTGAAGTGTCTTTTAAAAATATGCCTGCTTATGTTCTAGTGCTATTCTAATTCTGTGAATTACGTCCTTGAGAAAATGGCATTTGCAATTTCAAATTACAATGTCATCACCAGCCAAGATGTGTTGAACGATCTCTGCAAAACGAGAATTGAATTGAGCTTATATAGAAAACCTCAAAAGTCAAGATCTTTTAAAGTTTTCGAATTGTGCAAGTTATTATCTCCATTTTCTGTACATTTGTCTTATGCATCTCTCTCACTAACTATTCAGCCTGGAGAAGTTCCTTAACTTTTGATACAAAAAAAAGTCTCTTTTATAAAATTCGAAGAAACCTTTTTTCTTTCATTCTTAATTTGAAGAGAAACATCCAGGAAAAGCAACAAAAATGTCTCAGAATGATTTATTCAGTACTTCAAATATACAAGTTACTGAGATTCTGTCCCATTTTAAATATTACTTTATATTATATTATATATTATATTATATTATGAGAAGAAATTGTGTCCATTAATAAATATAAATGTATTATATTATTAACAATATAGCGTATTAATTGACCCTTCGCGTGGAGCTTGATTGACAGGTGTTCTAACCAATCATACTTCGCCATCCGCCATTTTGTCCGAAAAAGCAGCCAGTAGAGTTAGGAGGATTTTAACTTGGTAAAATGAATATACTGACGCCTTTCCGCGGTTAAATCAACATTACTTCTTATGTTCGTTCATGTTTATTTGATGCTATAAATGAACTAGAAGGAAGAGATGATCGGATCACGAGCAGCTTTAACTGATGCTCTACAGCGATCTGTCACGGCACATTAAAGAGCCCCAAAACGGTATTTATTGTTTAAATTTCTTTCAAAAAATGACCACATTTGAAAGCTGAGACTTTGTTTAATATGTTTAATATCAAAAGTAACCGAAAAGTAACCTGGTCTGTCCTGTCTGTCCGCGTGTTGTCAGTCTCCTCTCTGCTCCGCGATGTATTTTTCACTGCGTGAGAACATGGTTAGAGCATGAGAGCAGCATAGCTTGTCGGAACATAGTGACAGTAAACTAAGGAGGGCGGGTCTTTGCGAAGGGTCAATTGTACAATACATTATAATTTACTAAATATAATATAAATATAATATAACATAATAAGAGAAGAAATTGTGCCAACCCTTGATATGCATTTTATTAACAAGATTACATACTAATTGTATAAAATATATTTACATAGCATAACATAACATAATATATAAAGGTAGGCACAATCTGAATTCTCAAATACAGTAGGTGAACATATACACTCATCTAAAGGATTATTAGGAACACCATACTAATACTGTGTTTAACCCCCTTTCGCCTTTAGAACTGCCTTAATTCTACGTGGCATTCATTTAACAAGGTGCTGAAAGCATTCTTTAGAAATGTTAGCCCATATTGATAGAATAGCATCTTGCAGTTGATGGAGATTTGTGGGATGCACATCCAGGGCACGAAGCTCCCGTTCCACCACATACCGAAGATGCTCTATGGGTTGAGGGCCATTTTAGTACAGTGAACTCATTGTCATGTTCAAGAAACCAATTTGAAATGATTCGAGCTTTGTGACATGGTGCATTATCCTGCTGGAAGTAGCCATCAGAGGATGGGCACATGGTGGCCATAAAGGGATGGACATGGTCAGAAACAATGCTCAGGTAGGCCGTGGCATTTAAACGATGCCCAATTGGCACTAAGGGGCCGAAAGTGTGCCAAGAAAACATCCCCCACACCATTACACCACCACCACCAGCCTGCACAGTGGTAACAAGGCATGATGGATCCATGTTCTCATTCTGTTTACACCAAATTCTGACTCTACCATCTGAATGTATCAACAGAAATCAAGACTCCTCAGACCAGGCAACATTTTTCCAGTCATCAACTGTCCAGTTTTGGTGAGCTCTTACAACTTGTAGCCTCTTTTTCCTATTTGTAGTGGAGATGAGTGGTACCCGGTGGGGTCTTCTGCTGTTGTAGCCCATCCGCCTCAAGGTTGTGCGTGTTGTGGCTTCACAAATGATTTGCTGCATACTTCGGTTGTAACGAGTGGTTATTTCAGTCAAAGTTGCTCTTCTATCAGCTTGAATCAGTCGGCCCATTCTCCTCTGACCTCTAGCATCAACAAGGCATTTTCACCCACAGGACTGCCACATACTGGATGTTTTTCCCTTTTCACACCATTCTTTGTAAACCCTAGACATGGTTGTGTGTGAAAATCCCAGTAACTGAGCAGATTGTGAAATACTCAGACCGGCCCGCCTGGCACCAACAACCATGCCACGCTCAAAATTACTAATAATGTGCTAACAGTTTTTTGCTTTTGTTTTGTTGTGTTTACATCGTCACCATCAGCCTTCAGAAATCATTCTGATATAATTTTTTTTTTTTTTTAAATCAATGTTGGAAACAGTTGTGCTGCTTAATTTTTTTTACCTGTGATAGTTTTTTTAGGATTCTTTGAATGCACTTTTTTTTTATAAAAAAAATAAACAAGTTTGGTCTTTTTATGTTTTTTTTTTTTAAAGGATGTGTTAAGTGATATGAATGACTTTAAGTCTTTATGTTCTTATTTTGAATAAATGTTCTTTTGTTGAATAAATGTTCTTTGAATAAATGTTATTTTGTTATTGTCACAAATCAGAAGGACACAGACGGGTGAGTGTAAACCAGGTTTAATGAAACAATGGATAGCAGGATAACAGTCTGATAATGTCTCTTTTATCTGAGCAGGCGCGGTCGTAGGATCCGCGGGCAGATGAGGAGAGGGAGTCGGAAGGAGACCGGAGATTGGAGCTGGAGACGAGTCGAGGAGAACTGGAACAACAGCAGGTAAGTAGCGAAGGTTTTGAGTAGCTCTCAAGCGGGAGTCTGTAGACGTAGTAGTTAACGAGACCAGACAGTGAGTGACTGTGAGAGGTGAGTCTTCATAGTGAGGGTGATTGGTACGGGGATTGATGACAACAGGTGATGATGATTAGTATTCAGGGGAGCCGGAACGAATGGGTGGAGTGATGGTGTCTGGTGCTGACGTCGGTGGATCCGTGACAGTACCCCCTCCCCCATGGCCAGCTCCAGCTGGCGGACGGGACCGACGACGGGGACGACCACGGCCTCTGGGTGCAGGACGATCTGGATGAGAAGTATGGAAACCCTGGAGAAACGAGGGATCCAGAATGTCTTCCCGGTGGACCCAGCTTCTTTCCTCCGGACCGTATCCCTCCCAGTCGACGAGGTACTCCAAATGGCTGCCCCGTCGTCGGGAGTCGAGGATTTCATGGACTCGATAAATGTTGTCGTCCTCCGGATCCGCTGGAGGAGGGGGCACCTCCGTAACACCAGACCCTGGGGGCGAAGGAGTGAGAGGGTTAGTGTACGGTTTGAGCAAGGAGACATGGAAGGTCGGTGCAATGTGGTAATGAGCGGGGAGTGATAGCCGATAGGTGACCGGGTTGATCTGCCTCAGTATCGCGAAAGGACCTATGTATCTGGGACTCAGCTTACGACAGGGCTGTCGGAGACGGATGTCCCGGGTGGATAGCCAGACCAATTGTCCAGGAAGGTATTGGGGTGTATCGGCCCGTCGAGTGTCGGCCTGGCGTTGATGTCTCCGAACAGCCCGCTGGAGGTGGATATGAGCTGAGTCCCAGACTCTCTCGCTCGTCTGGAACCAGTGATGAACTGCTGGAACGTCAGATGGTTCACCCGACCAGGGGAATAGTGGCGGTTGGTAACCGAGTATACACTGGAACGGAGTGAGACCGGTGGTGGATTGTCGGAGGGAGTTTTGTGCATACTCGGCCCAGGGTAGGTAACGACTCCAGCCGTCCTGGTGGTCGTGGCAGTATGACCGCAGATATCTCCCTATTTCCTGGATCTTCCGCTCAGTCTGGCCGTTGGACTGGGGATGGTATCCTGAAGTAAGGCCGACGGTCACACCCAGAAGGTTGAAGAATGCCCTCCACACTCGAGATATGAATTGCGGACCACGGTCGGAGACAATATCCTCGGGGATACCGAAGTTCCGGAACACATGTTGAAACAGGGCTTCAGCGGTTTCAAAGGCTGTAGGCAGACCAGGAAGCGGGATCAGTTTACATGCTTTAGAAAAACGATCGACCACTACTAGAATGCAGGTGTGGTTATCGGACATGGGAAGGTCGGTGACGAAATCCACCCCGAGATGGGACCAAGGACGAGAAGGTATGGGCAGAGGAACCAGTTTGCCTTCAGGGAGGTGTCGAGGAACTTTGGCCATGGCGCAGACTGAGCATCCTTTGACGAACCGGGAGATATACTGGGCCATACCCGGCCACCAATAGCGTTGTTGGACGAGCGAGAGAGTAGATTGGCTGCCTGGGTGTCCAGAGCCCGGGGAGGTGTGCACTGAGTCCATGAGGGACAGACGGAGGCGGGTTGGTACATAAACCCGTCCCTCAGGACCTCCCGGCGGAGCAGGTTCGACACGTGTGGCGTCGGCGATATGGTCATCTAAGCTCCACTGTATGGGGCTTACGAGCACGGCTGGAGGGAGAATGGTTTCGGGGTTCGGAGGAGGTACATCTGGCTGAAATTGTCGGGACAGTGCGTCTGCTTTTATGTTCTTGTGACCTGGACGATAGGTTACGGAGAAATTGAAGCGGGTAAAGAACAGGGCCCAACGAGCTTGGCGGGAATTGAGTCTTTTAGCCTCTCGGAGATATTCAAGGTTTCGGTGATCGGTGATAACAGTGAATGGGTGTTGAGCTCCCTCCAGCCAGTGTCTCCATTCCTCCAATGCTAGTTTGATGGCTAGTAACTCTCGATTGCCGATGCCATAATTCTGCTCCGCCGGGGACAGTTTCTTGGAGTAGAAGGCGCATGGATGGAGTTGAGGTGGATTCCCCTGCCGCTGTGATAGAACGGCTCCTACCCCAGCGGTAGAGGCGTCCACCTCCACGATGAAGGGTAGAGTTGGATTTGGGAGTGAAAGGGTAGGAGCGGAACTGAAGGCGGTCTTCAAATCGTGGAATGCTCGGGTAGCAGAGATGTCCCAGGACGGAGACTTGGCCCCATTCTTGAGCAGGTCAGTGAGTGATGAACTGATAGGACTGAAGTTCGGGATGAACCGGCGGTAGAAATTGGCAAACCCCAGGAACGTTGAAGTTCTTTGCGAGTGGTGGGTTGTGGCCAGTTGATAACAGCTTCCACCTTCCTCTGGTCCATGGTGATACCTTGGGGGGAGATGATGTAACCGAGGAACTGGATAGTGCTCTGATGGAATTCACACTTTTCCAATTTGAGATAAAGCTGGTGGTCTCTGAGTCGTTGAAGAACCGTTTGTACATGGCGGATGTGGGTCGGCAGATCAGGGGAGTAAATGAGGATATCGTCTATGTAGATGACAACAAACTGGTTTAGGAGATCATGGAATATTTCATTCATGAAACCTTGGAAGATGGAAGGTGAGTTGGACAATCCGAAGGGCATAACAAGGTATTCGTAGTGCCCCGCGGGGGTGATGAAGGCGGTCTTCCATTCATCTCCATCCCGGACGCGGATGAGATTGTAGGCACTACGGAGATCGAGTTTGGTGTAGACGGTTGCCCCTCGGAGTTGTTCCAGAGCGGCTGGGACCAGAGGAAGGGGATAACGGAATTTGACGGTTGCTTGATTGAGAGTACGATAATCGATGCAGGGGCGCAAGCCTCCATCCTTCTTGCCCACGAAGAAGAAACTTGAAGCGGCAGGGGAAGTGGATGGTCGGATGCATCCTTGGGTAAGCGCCTACTGGATGTACTCCTCCATGGCCTTCTGCTCCGGTATGGACAGAGGGTAGATCTTACCTCGCGGTAGAACGCCCCAGGCAGCAGGTCGATCGCGCAGTCCCATGGCCGGTGGGGGGGTAGAGTGGTAGCCCGTTGTTTGTCGAAAACACCCTGGAACGCCCGGTATGGAGTGGGGATTTCCGGTGGAAGGTCGACAGGAGGATTCTCCACGGTGGTGGTGGTCAGCAGGACCTTCTCGACCGGAGGGGGGAGTTGACGGATGGTCTTTGGCATGGATGGCAGACAACGATGGAAACAGTCGTTACCCCACTGTAAGATTTCTCCAGTGGACCATTGGATGTGTGGTGAATGGGTTTCTAACCAAGGGCGCCCCAGGATGATCTCGGCCGTTGAGCCCTCCAGCACCAGAAAGGAAATTTCCTCTTTATGGAGCCATCCGATCTCTAGTTTCAGGTCGGGGCTTCGATGACCAACCCGACCGCGTCCCAACGGTTGACCCAGAATGGACTGGACTTGTAGTTTATGAGGAATAGTACGCTGCTTGGTTTGTAGTCGGTGAAGGGTGGAGAGTGAGATGAAGTTGGCCGCTGAGCCGGAGTCGATCAGTGTTTGAACTGGAATGGAACGGTTCATATAAGTGATAGTGGCTGGAGTATATTTGAAGACGGAAATTGATAGTGGCAAATGTACAGTACTCACTGCAGGTCGCGGCGGACGAGTGGGACAGGATGCGATCAGGTGACCGGCGGCTCCACAATACAAACACAAGCCGTTGGTGATTCTGCGATTTCTCTCGGCTGTAGGAAGGCGGGTGGTACCGATTTCCATCGGTTCTGGCGCTGGAGGGCTGTAGTTAGATGATGGGCGAGGAGGCGGAGGTGCAGGGCTGTCCAGCTGGCAGGCAGTGTGGCGTTGATCGATGCGGATGGATCGCTGAATGAGGCTTTCAAGTCCGATGTTGTCATCGTAGATCGCCAGCTGAAGACGGATGTCCGGATTCAACCCGTGGCGGTAAGCAGGAATAAGGGCTGATTCATTCCAGCCCAGAGACGCAGCGAGGGTTCGGAATTGAAGTGCATATGTAGCCACAGACAATCTTCCTTGCTTCAGACGAAACAATTGATCCTGCATCGAGATGGAATGCGATGACTGAGAAAATACCTCGATGAAGTGACCGGAGAAATCGGTGAAAGTCTGGGTGACAGGGCCTCGATCTTTCCATAGAGCATGAGCCCAATTGAGCGCTCGACCTCGAACTAGGGAAATGAAGAATGCAACCTTCGATCGCTCGGTGGGGAAAGAAGAGGGATTCATTTCCATGTAGAGCTCGCACTGTAAAAAGGAAGCCGCTGCACTCCTCCTCCTTGCCAGAGAAGGGCGCTGGTTGGGCCATGGGACTGGCTGAGGCAGACGCGGAAGAAGCGGTCACGATGTGGGTGCGCTGGTCCGGGGAATGGACGGTGATGGTGGATTCGCTGAAGCGCTGGTGCTGGCAGCGGGTTGCTGCATAGTGATGTTGGTCTGGTCTTCTGTCACAAATCAGAAGGACACAGACGGGTGAGTGTAAACCAGGTTTAATGAAACAATGGATAGCAGGATAACAGTCTGATAATGTCTCTTTTATCTGAGCAGACGCGGTCGTAGGATCCGCGGGCAGATGAGAGAGGGAGTCGGAAGGAGACCGGAGATTGGAGCTGGAGAAGAGTCGAGGAGAACTGGAACAACAGCAGGTAAGTAGCGAAGGTTTTGAGTAGCTCTCAAGCGGGAGTCTGTAGACGTAGTAGTTAACGAGACCAGACAGTGAGTGACTGTGAGAGGTGAGTCTTTATAGTGAGGGTGATTGGTACGGGATTGATGACAACAGGTGATGATGATTAGTATTCAGGGGAGCCGGAACGAGTGGGTGGAGTGATGGTGTCTGGTGCTGACGTCGGTGGATCCGTGACAGTTATGTTCTATTTTGAATAAATGCTGTTCTTTTTAACTTTTTATTCATCAGTGAATCATTCTTAGTTCAGGCTGCCTCACAGCACCTTAATGGTGCCATTAGCCAATGGGGAGTGTCTTTAGTCTTCCCAGGTGTAAATCACATTAATATTCATGGCCATTCACACATACCCCGCATACAGCACTGCTGACCCAAAAACTGATGTAAGAAATTCAAATCGTTATATGGATGTTTGTGAAAGAGTGGTCAGAATGATTTTCACTTCATTTTGAAGTAAAAATTCTAGCCTACAAGAATAGTAACTCAAAAGTATTGTGGACAACTATTCAGTATGTGTTAAATGGCCTTATTGCGGTGACATTTTTTTTCCCCAAAACGTACTAACCACGCATATTATTTTTTTTCTATAAAATGCAAACATGTACTTCCATTTTACTCACATATTATTGTAGCAGAGTTTGTGCTGAATACAGCAAATTTATATGTTGGCAAATGGTATGTTTTAAGTAACTGAAATAAGCACAAATGTCAGGGCATGTCAAAACACCTCAAGAGTCCCAAAACAGCTCAGACCCCAGAGGGTTAAATTACCTTTCTTTCCCATTCTGACATTCAGTTTGGAGTTCAGGAGATTGCCTTGACCAGGACTACACCCCTAAATGCATTGAAGCAACTGCCATGTGATTGATTGATTAGATAATTGCATTAATGAGAAATTAAACAGGTGTTTCTAATAATGCTTTAGGTGAGTGTATATTTCTGGTTTCACAGACAGGGCTAAGATTAAGCCAGGCTTTAATTCAGTTTGGACATTTAAATAGCTTTTATAAACGTGCCTTAGAACAACAACAATACTGGTGTGTATCTTGAGGCAAAACAATGAAGTATTTTAAAGGTCCCATATTGTCAAAACTGAAATTTCCTGGCTTTTTTCATGATAACAGAGATCTAGGGTCTAGGAAACTACCATATAAGTTTCAAAACAGTGGATCCACAGAAAAATGCACACAGCCTGCATAAAGTATAGCTGTGCCTTTTCGCGAGCCGTTGTGACTTCCTTATATTTGTGATGTCACAACTACTCAGTCACCAATGGTGGGTCACTCAGAAGAGAGGCTCTTGAATATTAAGTAGTAGACAGGACAAAATTGAGCTGTTCTTGGCAGAACTCCTGAGAAAGGAGTTGCAAAAATATATTGAGATGGTTTTTGGTACTTATACCACAAATATATATTCTTAAGGGCATCAAAACCTAAAATAAAACCTCAGAAAGTTGCACAATGTGGGACCTGTAAGATATGCCAGTGCAATTTTTTTTTTTTTTTTTTTTTTTGCAGGCAAGTCATTAAGAACAAGATCTTATTTACAATGGCGGCCTGACCAGTGGAATAATCACTTAGGGAAAAGGAAATAGGGTTCAATGCAATGTACTGTCAGTTGCTTTCTGTTAAAACAGCTCAAACATACATTTTAGTCTGGGACTAGGCTAATGCCTCATCTGTGAAACCCAGAGATAGTATAATTTCTGCACGGTGTCAAACAAAAAGTGATTTTATATACTGAACTGAACACCCCTCAGGTGTATGGCCCATCTCCATCGGCTCATTGATGTCGACATCCTTCCCTTACAAGACAAATATGAACCTGTATTCATCGTTTCGGCAAACCTCAACATCCTTTCCTGGCGAGTCTTGAGACGCTTTCAACCTCCCTGCAGACTGGAACCGATCATTTATTTCTTTTCACCCCTGTTCTGTTGTTTACCAGTAATTTGGACATCTGTCAAGGTGGTGGGTTTGCCACCGCTCTGGTGTCATTTGTGAGCCTTTTGTTGCCAAATCAACTAAGATAGATGGGGTTATCAGTCGAGCCCTGGATGCAGATCAAATCCCGTCCTGTTTGGCAGCTGTTCCTCCTTTTGCAAGCGAAAACAATTACTATACGATGAAGGACACCAGCACATCTTCGAGCAGATCTAGAATAGTATAGTACAAAGTTAATCTGAAGTCGTTGAAGAAGTCTCTTGTGTATGTGCAAACAGATGAAAGTACAATATTTCCCTAAAATCTCTCAGACATCTTAAATGTTTCCATGTGAAAAAGAAAGCCTCAGGCTAAAATGATGAAATTTGAACCAGAGCATCAAAAATCTTTTGGTTACATTTATCATAGTCATGCAGATCCCATCAACACATATTAAGACCCTAAACAGTGTTCAATTACTCAGTTCAGTGTTCAAAAACAGTTTATGTGCATTGTGCAATAGTTCCCATTGCGAGATTTTAATCGACCACTGCCTAGAAAAGTGCCTTTCTAATTTGTGACTGTTTTTTTTACTCACTATTGATTTTAATACAACCAAGCATGTTGAGCTTGTTGCAATGCATTCTGGGATTGCACACTCTGGGAATGATAAAAAGGCTACCTTAGAGTTTGGCAAGGCATCTTAGAGGAGCATAATTAATTTTAAAATTATCTTTTGGAGCAGGCTTGTGGCAGGAGCATCTGCGAGGTCTTAAAATGGCGCCTGTGGAGGAAACTCACTAGGTTTTTGGAACAAAAATGCTGGTCAAAAGACAGTTTCTATATACTAATGATTTCTGTGTGTCCTCGTTATAAGAAGCCATGCATGGACCAGTTAGATTTTTTTTTTAAATGCAACTTTCATCATTTGTTTCAAAATTATAATTATTTATATATGCTGAAAATTCAGCTTTACCATCTCAGCAATAAATTACATTTTAGAATATTCAAAGAGAAAACTGGTTTTAAATTGTAATAATGTTTCTGTTTTTAACTTTCTCACTTGTTTCTCATTGTTTTTCTGTAAGTTTCTCACTTGTTGCAAAGCATATTTGCATTTTATCTGTTTAAAGGGAAGTTTTAATTTTTTCAGACTGTAAGAATGCCAAGAACATTAACATTAAAAACAAAAACATTAAAATCGCAATGAAAACCCTGAGAGTTAGAGAATAAAGCTAGAGAAAGAGAGAAAGTGTAGCATCAGCGAAGCCACATGGAATAAAGAGCCAATGGCCCAGAACGGACAGAACAATGTCATTGAAAACTTGAGTCTTTAACCCAGTTGGCCAGGAAGGAAGGCTTAGGTAAAGAGGAGTTGAATTCAAGTGCAAAACTGAGTACTGTTACAATGTTTTTTCATGCTTTCCATGAACGTGTGACTAAACTGAACTAGCAGCCCGATCTCACGACCAATTCGTACGAATTTGTACGAGTGGCTAATTCGTAACAATTCATACGACCTGGCTCGTACGAATTTGTACGAATTTGTAGGATTTTTGCTAAATCGTACATATTTTACGAATTCCAAATTCGTATGAATTCATACGAATGACCTCCTGACCCCGCCCCTAAACCTACCCATCACGTGGGTTTAGACAAATCGTACGAATCTGTACGAGCCAGGTCATATGAATTGTTACGAATTAGCCACCTTTTAATCATTCGTACAAATTCGTACGAATTGGTCGTGAGATAGCGTTGGAACTAGAGACATTCCAGCTGACCAATCAGCACACTGCAGCTGCCTCCACAGAACTAAGGTTGCAAGCATAAACCCAAGATGATAGGTTTTAAAGGCCAATTCGCACTGCATGACAGACGCCTTCTGATGAGACAATCACCAGATTAATCTACGACTCAACAAACATGTTTAGTCTGTGAAAACAAGCGCCAACCAGTGACAATTGGAAGTTCTGGCAGGTCAAAGTTCCATCTTACATAACTTGGGAAGACCCATTGACCGGCTATAACTTGAAACCAAGCTGCCCATGGTCTCCAGACTTCTAGAAAACAGAATGGCTTGGTTCTGGAGTTACAGCTGGTCAATTTAACTATATAGCCAAGCCACAATGGGGCTTGAGACTCTGTGGATAGGAAGGATCCACTCAGGAGCCTTAGGAGCCTTGGGAACCTCTCAGACCCTGGAGTCTGGAGTCCCAGCCAGTCAAAGCTCCACAGGAATTGGCCATATCCCAGACAGGGGGGCTCAGGACTTTGGGGCACACTTATCTGACAAAACCTGGTGGAAGTGAAGTGTGAATTGGCCTTAAAGTGATAGTTCACCCAAAAATGAATATTTTGTCATCATTTACTCACTCTTAAGTTGTTTCAAACCTTTCATGCTGTTCTTAACAGCTGTTCTTAACAGCATGAAAACACATGTCTTTGTTCAAATGTGCATGCATCTTTTTTGCTCTACTATTCAAAACACTTCAGTCGTTGAAATGGGGTTGATTAAAAAGTTTTTTAATTAAATCCGCCTCAGTTCACAAGACCTTAAATTTAGACTAGGCTTTAAATTAAGCACTGATCATTGTTTAAAAGGTTATCTTAATTTGGATTCATGGTCCTCCTTTTACAGTCTAGTTGTTTATTAAAGGGATAGTTCACCCAAAAATGAAAATTAAGTCATTAATTACTCACCCTCATGCTGTACCAACCCCGTAAGACCTTCGTTCATCTTCGGAACACAAATGAAGATATTTTTGATTAAATCTGAGAGGTGGATCACTCCCCCATAGGCTTCCTAAGAGATTGAAACTTGACGGCCCAGAAAGTCATTGAAGAAAATGTTTAAATAGTTCATGTGCCTACAGTGGCTAGATCTTAAGTTTATCAAGAGAGTTCAAGAGATTTCCAGGACGCATGCGCGAGAACTGAGATGAGGACGTTCTTCTTCTACTACTTCTACTACGTCCTCATCTCAGTTCTCGCGCATGCGTCCTGGAAATCTCTTGAACTCTCGTCTCAGGCCCACAAGGAAGTAATGGAATAGTCGAATAAAGTCGTTATTTTTGCGTTTTTTTCAGCACAAAAAGTATTCTCGTCGCTTGATAAACTTATAGTGGAGCCACTGTAGGCACATGAAATATTTAAATTTTCTTCAATGACTTTCTGGGCCGTCAAGTTTCAATCCCTTAGGAAGCCTATGGGGGACTGATCCACCTCTCAGATTTAATCAAAAATATCTTCATTTGTGTTCCTAAGATGAACGAAGGTCTTACGGGGTTGGTACAGCATGAGGGTGAGTAATTAATGACTTTATTTTCATTTTTGGGTGAACTATCCCTTCTATCAATTTTCAAAACTATAAAACAGTTGATGGTAGCCATTGACTTCCATAGTAGGAAGAAAATATTACGGAAGTCAAAAACTACCGCCAAGTGTCTGGTTACCAACATTCTTTAAAATATCTTCTTTTTGTGTACAACAGAACAAGAAACTCATAAATGTTTGGAACAACATGAGGGTGAGTAAATGATTTTAGAGAATATTTTTGAGTGAACTACCCCTTTAACTCTGCAAGCTCTGGCTATGACCGGCCTGGCTAGTTTCAGACCTTGAGATCAACAACACTTGTTTGCGAGAGACTCTGTGTGACATAAGCTCCTAAACAAACAACTAGACTGTAAAAGAAGGACCATGAATCCAAATTAAGATAACCTTTTAAACAATGATCAGTGCTTAATTAAAAGCCTAGTCTAAATTTAAGGTCTTGTGAACTGAGGCGGATTTAATTAAAAAACTTTTAATCAACCCCATTTCAACGACTGAAGTGTTTTGAATAGTAGAGCAAAAAAAGATGCATGCACATTTGACATGCGTTTTCATGCCATTAAGAACATCTCGACATGCACATACTGTATATGCACATCGAACATACACTCGTGCACTGCATGCAGCTCTCCACAAGCATACACTGCAACATTCGCACAAATCCAGGTGTGTTCTGTGAGGCGTCACTTCTTCATTAGCCTTCTTCACTTTAATGAATGCCAATGGGCTTTTTTTTTACTATTCTGACTCAGACTTTCAGAGACCCCAAAGGCTGAATTACCATCGTACAGTCACAGCATGATCAAGCGTATTCCCTGCCGATCGATGCAGCATAATTACGTGTCATCTCTCATTCTACAGAATTAGCTCTGTCGGCTGATGTCCCCTCTTCCTGTCTGCCTCTTTCTCATCACACATTGTTCTGCAGAAGAAGAACATCAAGGTTTGATCAGGTCCGATGTGGGTGCATCAGCGCTACAGCAAACCTACTAATAGGCATCCCGCCAGGCTGTCATTGCATCCAGATAAATTACTCTGTGTAAGAAACTCACACTGCAGACAAAAATAAAATGGAGCAGTTACAATTCCATAAGGCTTCTCACTGCTCAAAGGTAACATCAAACGGAGCAGATACAATTCTAATGGTCAAATCATGTGGACTGTACTGGCAAAGCACACCTAAGGTGACTGCGCCATTGCCAAAGTCTTTGTTTCCACTTCTCGTTTTAAAAGTCCAATTCAAGATTTCATTACTCAGAAGAGTGCCGACCAGCCGGGGAATTTCAGAAGGAAACCACCGAGCAACCGTTTCCGCTTCAGTACCAAAGGTGCAAATAAACAAAAGCACAGCCACTCCGTGAAATCAATCAGGGGAGCCAACAGGTGGCGGCGATCCAATCCAAAATTTGCATTCAATGGCACAATGAGGAACATAACCTCGGCTTCGCTTTCTAAAGACTCCATTAGCATTTGAGTGAAAGCAGTCATGGGACGACAAGCGCAGCATTTCCCCATGTGTTTTCCTTACGTGACCTCAATAACTCAAGTTTAAACACTTTCACGCTGACGCAATCACACTCAGATGGAGGCGGTAGCAAATTTAAATGTCTTTTATCAATGTTTTACTTCAAAAGATTTAGAAAAAAAACGTTCCATGAACAAATGTTTTGGAAATATTAGAATAATAGACGACAGGCCATTGAATTATTATAAAGCACACCTGCTTAGTGTAGTGGCCACATTGACAATTTACAATGCTGTTCAGCCAATAAGAATCAATAACATTATATTAGTTACTGCAAGAATGTTAGCCAAATGTAACAGAAAACCTAGAACATTAGCCAAAGTTTTGATAAAGTTCCCTGTTTGCTGTGGTATTGCAGGGAAGTCGGGTACATAATATATTTTAATATTTTTAATTTATTATATTTACGAGTATATTTATGAGTGTGGCGTGATCACAAGGTCTGAAGTAAAGTCTAGTGAAGTAAATACCATGCTGAGGTCACATGACTGGCTACTCCAGATTACACCCCTATAATCATACGCTATCATCTGAAGAATCAATTAAATCACAGGAGGTTATATGCCTCTGAATGCATTGATAACCATAAATATTTACACTGCATACACACCAGTAGGTGTCAGCAGGGTCCAAAATGAACACTTATCAAAGCACCAAATGCAAGTAAAAACTGCCTTTGACCAGAAAAAAAACTGTTAGTGTGAAACTGCAACACATTGCATTATTCATCAAATTGAAATGCTTGCCTGACCCTCACTAAATGTTAAACCAAACTAGAACTGTCATGACCCATGCGTCTTCCCCCATCATACGTTTATCGAAGACATCATTTCTTTCCTCTAGAACTCCATTTGGCGGCACATTGAGTATTTCTCACATTAAACCACTAAAACAAAAAGAAACAAAACAAAATGTCCTCACATTGTTTATGGCAGGTGCAGCTTTATCAAAAGATGGAGACCGTCTCATTTTAAATACGATGCTGCAAAAGACATTATCCTACACTCCATACCTCAAACACACGACAAACGGCTTGAAATAATCATATTGTCACAAGGAAAAATATTTTCTACTGAAGATAATGATACAAAATATGGCCAGTAAGCATTATTTATTGTATAGTTTCTCCATTCACTCTCCAAGTCGCTATTGTATGGTATAAAATAAATGATATAAATCCCAACACCACTGTCAAAGAAAATGTATCTTGCATCATATAGAGCTCTATAAAATAATCCAACAAATCGTTTTCAGATAATAAATATTGACATTATAAATAGGGGTAAATTTGTTGTTTATATGAAAATATATTTTGGAGTCAAACTGGGACAAGTGTCTCCAGATGACTCATGAACTGAAGATTTTCTGAGATTTTCCAGTCACCACTGTTCCAATCAGAAATGACTGAAAATACTGCACCGTTTTTAAAGGAACGGCTTGACGTACGGTTGCTCTTTAAAGTCAGATGTTAGATCAAGTCATTCATTGATCGTGTGCACAATTTCAAAGTTATTTTCAAAGCATCGCACCATATAGAAAACAGCAAAGTACGGTCACGTCCTTTAATCTGGTGTCAATGTTTTCTCACTGCTAATGGACTGAGTTCACTGGATGAACTGCTTCATTGAAAACCACAACAAGATGCTTTCTTTATTCTTGATAAGAAGAGATAAGGATTTTTAAAGCTCATATCTCAAGGTCTTCAGGGAAAACTACATTGAATGGTCTTAATTTCCTAATCGGTACCAATTATCAGCGGCTGTTATCTCAACGATTAGATGTAGCGGCTGTCGGCCTTGAAGCAAAGCCTACGAGAAAGAAATCAACGAGAAGAACATTGCTTTTGTGTTAGCAAAGAGTCAGACTGAACCTCAAACACAGAACTTTGGTCAAATTCATCAGGCTAAATCCTTTATATTATTGTATGTATTAATCATTTCATTGCATTTAAAGGGGCTATTGTTATTAGCGATGGCCATTAAGTGAACTGCAGTCCGCAACATAAGAGACTGAACGTGATTCAAGGCCTGATATACTCACGGTGAAGTTCTTTTTAGTTTTTTCGCTTAGAAGTAAACAGAAGTTAGAAACACCTTTGCAGTGATACTGCTAACAAACATCCAGACGCCATCCACACAACAAATATAACAGCGGTGAAAAAACGACAGATAAGAAAACATCCTATTCCAGTGAAGTGGATATGTTTGCACCAGCGAATTCATCTGCATTTTGTCGATAGATGAGGTCATTTAAATTACACTAACAACATGCTAATTCCCACAGGGGGACATTTGCCATTATATTTTTAAAACAATAATATCTTAGTAAAAACCTCAAGTAATATTGACAAACTATATATAATTTGAAAGCTTACAATCTCTAGTTTCCATATTTGGAGACTGATTTTCAAAATAAATTACAGAGGAGCCGTAATTTATCAATTTGCAATAAGAATATTTTCATACTCCTAAGGCGTGTTCAGACCTTTATTTTGAAATAGCAGTGAACATGAAAAATCATGAAAAAATGATAGAAACCTCAGTTTGTTTTTATGCCAAGAGTTCAAAAGATAGCATCCAATCAATTATTTTTGAAAAAAAGGTCTTTAAATATAAAGAAATTATGAATTCACCATTTGTGATGTGGCTGCGAGCTAATGCACATTATGTTCTTTGTATGCGTTTCTTAGAGGTTGAATTCATATCAGAATCTGCCAAACTTCCCATACTACTTCTGAATAGGATGTCTATTTCATAAATTGTATGAAATTTTTGGAAATAATGGCTCAGATCATTCAAAACACAAATGAAGCGCCCTTATATGGGCAGTAATGGAGTCTGGTTGTGACCTAGTGAAAAAGCTTGGTACTGCACCCAAACAAAATCTTACTGAAAGCTCATTTTTTGAGATATCAACCTAAAATTTGAAACACAACTTGTTCAGATTTTTGGCTTTGATTTTTCTGCAGTTTTAGAGTAGCCCAGGTTTTGAAAATATAGATTTTATATAAAATATGAATAATTCATATTTTACATTGTACATTTCCATAAACTCAAACTTCTACAACTGTTTTTTCTGTTTCAATTTCTTAATTTATTTCTGCCAAATATCTTCTTTAAAACAATACCAATCTTATGTCTATATTCCAAAGCATTCTTGAATTACAACCATTTAAGTTTGAAATGTGCATTTTCATGTCTATTAAAAAAGGGGGGGTGACACTTAAGAGGTTAACAACATGCTGAAACGCTAGCAACATGCTAATTCATGCTAAAATGTTAAATCATGCTAGCAACGTGCTAAAATCTATCTATCATTTTTCTCTGTCAATCTATCTTTCTATCTATCTAATATTTATATATAATATATATATATATATATATATATATATATATATATATATATATATATATATATATATATATATATATATATATATATATATATATATATATATATATATATATGTCTATCTTATATTTCTATCCATCTATCCATCCATCCATCCATCCATCTATCCACCCATCTATCTATCTGGCCTTTAAACTTACTCAACTAAAACTGAAAACCTTTGAAAAGCTTTTAAAACTATACTTCAAACTTCCTGGCTATAGGCTTTTTCAAGCCAACTTTAAGTTTGTCAACAAACTTTTTTATCTAGTTTGAATGAATCCCTTCTTTGAATGAAACATTGATTTTAATGTGCAGAACAGCTCTTTTGCATTGATTGTTACACAAAGAAAAATCTTGTTAAACAGAGACAAAATTCCTGTAAGAAAGATAATTCAATTCGAATTCATATTCATGAACGAGACCCGCTTCCTCAATTCTGAATTGTACACACACACACACACACACACACACCCATTGTGTTTCTGTCCTCAGAGGCTCAGCGATGTTGCAAGGGTGATCATATCAGCATTTCCACGGCTCTGTGTGTGTGTGTGTGTGTGTGTGTGCGTGCGTGCGTGCGTGTCTGCGTGTGTGTGTGTGTGTGTGAGTTTGAGGTGGCATTGATGATCAAAAGAGCTCTTGACTGACAGAAGACTTCATCTGAGACCGTGTACGCACATCCATCGCCTACAGTGACAGCAAAGATTGATTCTCCTTGTATTGTACATGTTTTGTAGTGATAATTATTAGCTGAGTAATGCGAGCAAACAAGCCGATTCCCCAGTGAAATATAGGTTTTTACATCAGTTTAAATTTCCAAAACAAACACTAACCAACACATTGGCCTTTTGGGCTTAATATAAAAAAAATGTGAATAAAATGTATTTTTTTAAAAATCATTTTGACACAAAAAAGCTCATATTTGTCATGCAATATGCAATATAAGACAAACTTCAGTGCAGTGGTTCTCACTCGGTTTGCATTTTATATTAGGACAGTGCCAACACCGTGTCAAAAACCGTTTATCAAATGCAAAGAAAAATGATAATAAAACCAAAACTGGAATGCATTAATATTCCCCTAAATTGCATAGGCCAAACAAAATGCTAAATGACTCACATGGCCAGGCTGACCTACAGTTTTAAAAACCCATAAACAACAAGTGTCATGTATCAACCTAACACACAGAACAAGCACTAATATTGAATTAGTATTAGTCATATTTACCCAAAAAAAAACAGGTGTATTTTCAAAAAAAAAAAAAATGTGTGAAGGATTTCACCTTCAACACTAACAAATATGGACATCTTATGTATATGTTGATATTCTAACTACGGATGACTTTATGGCTAGGTATTTTGTATAGCATTGTTTTCAATATCCAAATGTGAACACTGTGTTTGGATCATGCAATCCTCTCAAGTCTCTGATTAAAAACAGCTGATTTAATCCACTTACTTTACTGTGATTCTTTGAACACATTTCACATTAGATAATCCAAGGGGAATATTTGACTGGAATGAAGCTCGACTGCCTACACAGAGGCCATGAATCACAGATCAAACATGTCAGGTGTAAATAGGCGGGTCAGCAGCGGGTTTCACTGAGCTGGTGATTCTCTCTGATTGGTGGAATGCTGTGAGGGGCGGAGCTTGAGCAGAAACACCTGTTTGCCTGCTTCAGGTGAGAGTGTGAGTTGAGGAAACCACAAATAAAACTACGGATAGAACTGCAGTCTGTTGGATTATACTGAAAGTGGTTGCTCCGTTGAGAGGTAATTTATATTTTTTCACAGAATTCTCTTATTGACTTTACATAAGATTTATAAGAAGAAGAAAACAACAGAATTGATTGTGATAGGAAGAACTGTAGCTTGGACTTTGCTCTTTAAAAGATCCTTGCCTGCTCTGACCTCCATTAATTCGTTTTTCTGGCGTATTTAATTTCTTATGAGACTGAAATGATTATTACAGACTGTCAGTAAGCAAGTGCTCAGAGAAGCCTCGTCGAATCAAAGCATTCTGTATATATTTAAGCTGTATTCAGTTGTGAAAGAACTCTCTTCCTCAAAGTTTACTTTCTGTGTGTTTTATTGGCAGCAACACACACGATTTGTTCCTTAAATGATTTATAGACGCACTGATAACAATCACAGTTTCAGTGCTTTGAGATTTTAACAAGCAACCCAATTCCCTTTTTATTGACCCTCTTCTTTTTTTTCTTTTTTTGATAACTCCACCTGGTGTTTCAAACATTATAATGCTGTAGGCTCTAGAGTGATTTGCAGGATATGAAAATAGCGATAGGTGAAAATATGTTGATAAATCAGGCAGTGTTTGAGATTTTTGAATTTGTCTGATGGTCAAAAATATCCAAACACACTTTTTATTTGTAGTGCACAATTTCTGTTTTGAGATGTTTGTATTAAATTTAGTATTGTGTATGAAAAAAAAGATTCAAATTATTTATTCAATTATAAATAGTGTTATTATTAAAATTTTATTTTACATTATATATTTTTTTTGTTTTTGTTTTTCTTTGATTTGGATAGTGTATCAATTGGGCAAATATACCACTGCAACACTTTTAACCAATAACTAATTAAAGAGACAACAAAATACATTATTTATTTAAGTGAATTATAAAAAAAATTATTTCAATTTATTTATTATAAATAATCTTATTTATCTATTGTTTATTTGTTTGTATATACAGCACCATTATAAATTGGGTTCAGTATTGGCTTTTAAAAATAGGCTATATCTGTCAGATACAAGTCTATAGTTCCTGATTTAATTTTTCTGTGCCATATTTATTTTGTTGACATTTCTCCTTTACTACTTGAGAGTGATTAATGTTGTTTTTTTACACCTTTGAATCGAAACTCGAGACTTTCTCATTCCAGTTGCGTTAAAATGACATTTGAATTTGCCATAACTGAGACCCTTATCAGAATCAAATGACTCACACTTGCAAATGAGCCGTCCAGTCAGCGAGCGACAATGACAGTCTGTTCTTTTCCCCCCCAGGTTTTCAGTAAGAAGTTGACATTTGGCTATGAACAAGTTTTGGATCAACTTCCCCTTACCGCTGGCTGCGTTATACATCATTGCAGCGTGTCTAAATCATGCAGGTGTGTGGAATATATTTATTTATTTATTTCTTTAACAGTCTCTTTGAGGGTTTTCTGTGTTAAAGGTCACTTTTCTCTTCACTTTGTGTGGGCTGTATTGAGTTTCCACGGCAGTGTGACCATGTTATGCATAAATTAACCCTGCATATTAAGAAGTTGCACTGGCCTCCCACTCTGCTTTATGCAAATTCTAGCTTTGAATGTTACTGGTTCTGAGATTCAGTTCTATGCACTTGCATGTGCATTTTAGACTTTTAAAAAAGCAGCAGATGTAGCGTGAACAAAACAATAGTTCATTATGTGTGAGCGCGATTTGCATCGTATTGAGTGCACTGAAATTATAGAGCATGAAAATGCATAATTTTTGACCATACATCAACAGTCTTACATGGGTTTAGCCCAGCGGTGTTCCTCAACACATTCATGCTTGGACTGTTTTTATTCCAGCTGAGAGAGGACATCCGTAAATCACAGACACTCCCTGCATTTTGTGTGAAAGTGCAATGCTAATAGGAATGACATGACATGTTGTGTTGGTGGTGCCAAAAACAAGACAAACCAGACAATCATTTCCAGAAAAAAAACACACTAAAAATCATATGCCCCAAGCAAAGATTGCTCATCTGTAATCAAAGCAGTTGTTTGTGAATTTGAGACACAAAGATAGTACATCAGCTCACATTGCATGATCACCTAACTGTTGTTTCAGGCTTCAAGTCTTATCATTCAGTTTCTGATGACAGTAAAGTGTTGTTGTTTGGTAACATTTCTGTGACCTTCACAGCAGTGGCCTTTGTCGGAGCTTTAACAAGCACTAAATGTTATAAATTAGCATTGTGCCATGAGGATTCATTTTGTTTCCAGCATAAACATGCCTCTTTTCACTCTTAAAAAATAAAGGTTTTTATTGACATTTAGGGTTCCATGAACAACCTTTAATATTCATGGACCCTTTCCATACACAAAAGGTTCTTAAGATTTTTTTTCCACACTAAGAAAAAATGGTTATTTTAAGAATTGTTCACTAAAAGGTTTTTTTTTTTTTTTTGGGAGAACCAAAAATAGTTTTTCTGTTGTGCTTTTGGAACCTTTATTTTTCAGATATTCTGCTTGGTGCAGTTAACGCTATGCTATTCCATCCGTAAAAAACATTTTCTAGTGATCATGGCTCAGGTAATTCATCAAATATGGGAGCAGAAAGTTATTACCGTCCAGATATCCAGAAGCACCATGCAAGTGCACTTTCAGCATTTTAAAGAGCCGATGGATGGAGTCTGGATGTGTGGAGTGATGCTGTACAGTCTGTGTCATCCTCCACACAACCAACCCGCAGGATTGAAGCACTGAAATTGCACCTAGCAGATTTTCTAGCACAGACAGAATGTGCAAATAAATAGCATTATTAGCAACCGTGATTCATTATAGCAAATCCATCTCTTGATCCCTTTTTAAAAGTGCATATCATACAAAACAGGATCATTTGTGCTCTTTAGAAATAAATGGTGGCATGTCACTTCTTCCTCAGACCAGTCATTGAAATGAAGCTGCAAAAATGATTTCATCAGAAATAGCCACAGTTATGAAGTCACAACTATGACACATGAGCACATATCAAAGGGCTAATTGGTATTCAGCAAATTGGAGATGTCATTGACATGCAAAGAGGTTAGCCAATCATAACAGAGCTCATTTACATATATAATGTGCAGGTGAAAAACTGTGAAAAGCCTGTTTAATTTGCATTATAAACAAAACAGCGGCTGGTTTTTGTGCAGGAAACCTTGACTGAGTTTCGGGGAGAAAATGCAACACAAAAGTGTTCTTTAATTAATAAATGTGCAAAAACCGATGGTCGTGGCCCAAACACAGGGACGTGCAGAGAGTTCCTCAGTGGCTCAAATGCAAAAAAGGACATATAAAAGGGGTATATATATATAGATAGATAGACTGGTCAAAAGTTTGGAAACATTACTATTTTTAATGTTTTTGAAAGAAGTCTCTTGACTTCTGTGCTCATCAAGGCTGCTTTTTTTAATAAAAAATATTATTTTATTATAAGTATATATTAATATACTTTTTTCTGGATTCTGAGTTTAAAAAGTTACAAAAAGAACAGCATTTATTTCCAATAGAAATCTTTTGTACCAATATCCACTATTCTGTTTTATTCAGCAAGGATGTGTTAAATAAATGATAAAAAAGTGATAGTAAAGACTTATAAATTATAAATTTCTATTTTAATTAAATGCTGTTCTTTAAACTTTTTATTCATCAATGAATCCTGAAAAAAGTATCACAGGTTCCAAAAAAAAAAAAAACATTAAGCAGCAACTGTTTCCAACATTGATAATAAATCATCATATTAGAATGATTTCTGAAGGATCATGTGACACTGAAGACTGGAGTAATGATAAAAGTATATGATGCAAAGTTAATGATGTAACTTTGCATCATAGAAATAAATTATATTTTAAAGTAGGCCTATATTAAAATAGAAAACCATTATTTTAAATTGTAATAATTGTTTTCTGTATTCTAATCAAATAAAAGCAGGCTTAAGAGACTTCTTTAAAAAATGTAATGTGTCCACATTTTTGACCGGTACTGTACTATTATAGGCCTATATATACTATTACTGCATAATTATCAAAAATGTTCATATAACAAAGTCCTTTCACATCACCATTTTGCGTGTTGTTGTCAGCCTACACTTCACTAATAGGCCTGTAGGCGATAGTTTGATGATATGATAGTTTTCAAATGGTAAACGGTGTATCAATATGCATAGGCTAAATAAAAGTGACTTGAATACTACTTACGATTAAAGCGAAATTTGGTGCTGGTTTTGTATTGGTTTTGTTTTGTAACAATGGATGCTATCTGACTACAAAGCACTACACAAAACGTAGTACCCCAGAGTGCAGTCTGGACGATGGGGCGGGGCGGCACTTTTAGGCGGGGCGACACGTGTCGCTCCGCCCACCCCCAATTTAATTGGTTTATAATACCGCAATCTTATTGGTGTAGACGATTCAAGTCTGAGCATGCGCATTCTTTTATGTACGATTTTGTGAATGATTTGGCCGTAAAGACATATAAAATGCTAACTTTAATCGTATCTTATTATCGGTTTGCCATGGTACTTTTTGTTATGATCTATTGGCTAATACTTTATTATAGGCCTACTTAAGGCACAGAATAGATGAAGTTATTGTTTAAAAACGAACGCTTGGTGACGGCACCTGTAACTTCAGGGAGATGTTTTACATTAGCACGTCATTCACTGGCTTCTTCATATTTCTATCAGGATCGGTGGATCAGCACAAACTCTGGATTTTACGCAAATTATGATTATTCACTGTAAGAAGAATGTAAGCAGCTGATTTTAAATTCTAAAGCACAACCATTGTTTGTTGTCATTTTAAACGACATTTGTTGTCCGATGCTTGCATTATTTGGTACAAAGTGTAAATAAAATTTTTAATGGCAAACATGTTTCCTGGTTGTTTACCTGTTCATAAAATATGAGGGCCTATTGGTTCTGTATGTTATAGTTTTCATGTTTCAGAAAACAAGATTCATGTTTTCTAATAAGTGTCAACCGGTTAACGTAAAGGGATACGACTGTCTATCTGGCTGACATCAGATATTAAAAATCGAATTGTTTATGTATCCACCATAGCATTGCGTGTTCATGTTTTAATCATCGTATAGTAGGCTACGGGATAAAAATGGTTTTAAATATTACTCGCATAGCTACAATAACCATAAAAACCCCACTGCTGTAAATCTGTGCAATTATAATATAATAAAATAAATAAAATACCCAGCAGAGAAGTGATATGAACATGTACTAGGCCTATTGCTTATAGTTATACGCTCTTGAGCACATTATAATATTTGCTATAGATCGACCTAATAACATCTGTTTTAGTAAAAAAAAAAAAAAAAACATTGCAGCGCTGCACGGATTTTATTTCCATTGTACGCACAAAACCCAATGGCCAGGGCTTGTGCTATTTGGTAGCCTATTATTCTCTTATTTGTCACCGTGGTTTTGCCTAAAATAAAATAAATGTATCCGATGTTACTGAAATACAGGGAATTATCATCATTTGTGTAAAATCCCGAGTTTGTGTTTATTCACGGATCCTAATGAAAAAACGAAGAAGCAAACGAATGATGTAAAACTACGGAGCCCTGCATTACATGCGGAAAATTATTGTCTAAATCAGCCTATAAAGAAACTATCTCTCCTTTGATATGCCAGTCATTTCAGTCATGCTGATTATCCACCAAAAGTGGCACTGACTTGTCTGCAGGGTAAATTAATACAGTATAGCTTGGCTAAATCTCAAACAGTGTATCATTTATCAGCAACATATTTTGTGATATCGCCGACGCCATCCATACAACTGCTCGCTTACAATAAGACTTTTTGTAAAGCTGCTTTGAAACGAAGTGAATTGAGCGCTATACAAATACATTTTGACAGTAACTTCATCTAACTTGATTCGTAAGTTCATCAAAACATTATCCAATTGATCGTTATTGAAATCGCAATGGTTATTTATCACTTAATATAGTATATGGCCAAACAGCATCGTAGATCATTCATAAACTCGTACCATTCGTACATAAAAGAATGCGCATGCTCAGACTTGAATCGTCTACACACCAATAAGATTGCGGTATTATAAACCAATCAAATTGAGGGTGGGCGGAGCGACACGTGTCGCCCCACCTAAAAGTGTCGCCCCGCCCCATCGTCCAGACTGCACTCTGGGGCTACTCGAGAAAACCAGCACTGGTTTAATGACAGGATTATAATTTTTGGGTGATCGAACCCTTTAAACAAACTAGTTGAGAACCAAACTAAACGAAATTGGACAAAAAGGTGTTTGTAAAATAAATGGTCATTAATTGATTATTCTGTATCTCTCTCTGTGAACCTTTAGCTCTTACGTGGGCTATACGGGTGACTTCCACAGGACCACAGACCATCAAGAAAGCCCAGGGGGAGAGTCTTACTCTGGACTGCATGTACAGCGTGGACGCCGCAGATGTCGGAGACCTGGACATCGAGTGGACACTCGTCAGTCCAGACATGACCCAGAAAGATGAGCTGGTGAGAGGGCACTGAGTCTCTAACACAGTCTCATCCCAAAAAGTCATATATTGACGTCTTGGGACGTCTTTTGACCATACGTCAATATCCGCCTTTTTAGGGTACCTTTAAACGTCGGTTATATGACAATCCTGGGACGTCATACAACTGACGCTTTACCTTTAACGTCAGTTAGGTGACGGGGTAGGTTTAGGTCTGGGGTAGAGTTAGGATCCGATAACGTCATCTAACCGACGTTTAAGGGTACCCTAAAAAGGCGGATATTGACGTATGGTCAAAAGACGTCCCAAGACGTCAATATATGACTTCTTGGGATGACATGGATATTTGTATTGAATATGTTCCTTGAGGTTCACTTATAGTGTTCATAAAGTATTTTGCACAAAAAAAAAATTCTGAAATGATCAAATTTTCAAGATGTGTCAGTAAACAGCCATTGTTATGATTGGCTAACTTCATTGCATGAGAAGTATCATCACCCACTCGCTATAGCACACGAGTAAGAGCATGTTTACACGACAATGATGTGCTAAAAGTGGAAACGTTTTTAGTCTTTTTTGTACAGGTGACGCCATTGTCAAAACAATCCCTGTTCACACAGATCCGTGAAAATGACTAAAATCGCTGTATTCTGCTGCCAGGCCAGTAGTTGGCGACGTCACTTTGTAAAGAAAAACTGCGCCTTCAGACTGAACATGTAATATGTGTGCTCGTGATGTCACCGTTTTTACAAATGCACATTTTTGTACTTTACACAGAGACAGAAACAGTATCGTTTTGAAAAAACATGCAATTTGGAACCCGTTTTCAAAAGTTTGCGTTTTCAGGTCCACAAAACTTTGTTGCCATGTAAAATAACAGCCAAAACTGTTTACATCAAGGAAAAATTTACTTCTCATGTCAGGACCTCTTTAAAGCACATTCTCATCTTGTGTTGATGCCCGGGCTGTTTATTAGCATCTTTAAGAAAAAGAAAAAATATTCCGTCTCCTTTCGAAGCATCAGAATCAAATATAAGGGTAATTTACTTCAGCTTGTCACAATTTGTCATTGTGGTTTAGTTTAACTGGAAGTATGAAAATATCTTAGCCTGGTTAAAACCAGAGCATTGTCAGTAGTAACTGAGTTATGGTCTGGCAAAGCTTCATAGACGAATCATTTCCAAAGGGGCGTCACCAATGGACGCCGCTCAAATGTCTCTGGGCGCAATAGACTATGTGCACGTTAGCATATGCTACTTCCGGCTGCGAAACCGATAGGGGGTGTCTAGTTTCCGGTAGCCTGATGGACGACGTAGAGGATGCATAGAGAGGATGTATATTTCTCCAGATGTCTTGGACATTTGCCGAATATGATGTTCATCGACTGGTTAGTGATTTTTCTCCAGCTCCCAGAGCAAGAGAGAGAAGGGGTTTAAATATTACATCTCTCAGTATGTCATACAGGGAGTAAAGGTATCCGACGTTGGGAAAGGGAACTAAAAAAGTCCTCGCTCTAGACTACTAAAAGAGTTAACTTATAGGAACTACGGTCTGAGGAACTAAAAAATCCCCAACTTAGTCCGGTCGGAACACGCGAAAAAAATGGTTATAGGAACGTTAGGTTCTAACGTTAGGTAGGAACCGCAAAAGTCCCTCCGGGTGGAAAGCGGCTATAGACACCGTGAGTAGTGACTTTTCCCTTGTCAGTGGTGTAAAATATGTAATTGGATTGTTTCATGTAACTTAGTTCTTCTCCCTCGCTGTGTTATTATGGCTTTGCTATGTGGGGATAAATGTGCTGGTTACGTTTGTGAGACAGCTGATTAGCACTGCTAGTACTCTTGTCATTGGCCGTAAAACAGTAACGTTACAGGAATCACCAACCCGTCGCTCGCGGTCGAGAAGTCGATCTTGGAAGCATTTTAAGTCGATCGCGAAGAGTTTTCAAAATCAGAGAAAAAAGCCTATTGTGTGTAGTAAATGGTGTTTAAGAGATGCGGAGGCGCGCGCGCTGTTACAATCACGTCACTTTTGCGGCGCGCACCTTTGGGCTCATGCGGACGCGTCGAGTTAAACAAGGCTTTACGCTTTACCAGCTCAGCCACAGTAAGATTTTTTATGTTTTAGGTCCATTGCGAACGATTAAACTAACTTAACGCCGGTCCACTGATGTAAACAAGACGGCAACCGGAAACGAAGTACCCAACTTCCGCCCTCAAGCCGGATGTTAGCATTTTTCTCGTGCACAGAGCGAATTGGATAGACCTAAAACCAATCAGAGCGATGAAGAAGATGACGTATGTATGCAGAGCGACAGAGAAACATCTCCCAGTGTTGTTCTTTGCTCGGGTTTTAACAAAAAGGAAAAGTTCAAATCGCTTAAAACAGACGCGATAGCTGATTCGAACCATTAGAACGAGTGATGTTCCATGGCGGCATCCATCTTTGTAAGGCCATCCTTAAAAATATTCTTGTTTGCCGTAACCCGACCGACCCTGTCAATTTAGTTCGACCAAATTGCCGGTTGTAAACTTGCGTTAAGACCGACCAATTGTTTTTTTACTCTTCAAAAAACTAATACAAATGCAATAATATAATATTAATCATATTTTAATAAGTATTGTGAATATAAAAAGCCTACATAGGCTACGTTCTTTCTTTTAGATATAAACCCGCGGCGTCTATGATTATGTTTACACGATGGTATACGCATGTCACATATGGCCTAGACACGTTCGCTTCGTTTCATTCACTGTCAGTGGTTCGCGCTTGGTAATGATGGCTGCGGGTGTTGTTTTTCGAGAATTTTTAGTCCTGTTTGTAATTGTGCACGAAACTTCACGCCAATAAATCATCAGAAATATTGCTGACTCTCTTTACGTTCGTCCTAATGCCTGTTAGGTGGATTTGCCTATAAGTGGCGTTGAAAATGGAAACGTCTTTAGACATGAAAACTTGATTTTACAATCGATTTAAATGAACACTTTTGTCTCAAAAAACAAACAGGATTTTTTTCACAAAAGTGACAACAGAAAGTAACGTAACTGGTGTCTGATTTGTAGGTTGCATTGACACCTAGCGGTGGATGCTAGTAAAACGGTATAACCCAGTAAACTAGTAACCAGTAACACAATTGAAATTATGTTTTATGGATGTTAACATCCTAAATGTAACACATTAACATGTTTTCTCATAGGTATTACATTGCATGTTAATCTAATTAACTGTTATTTTGTGAATTCTAAAGTCGTTTTAATTTGTTTACCTCTGAAAATCGCGTGATTTTTTTTTCCCAAACCACTTCAGCGGAAATCCCGCCCTGCAGCCGATTTCATTGGTTTAGGTTACAGTGACGGGTAGGTTTAGGGATCAGGGTTGGGTGTAGGCAATCTGCACAGTGATTGACATGACCGAAGGCACGGTTTGAAGACACAGTCAGTGACGTCACGATATGCAAATTTGTTTAAATTCATACCATGACCAAAATTTTACTTTTTTTTTTACATTGAATCTTGAAAAAAAAATGTAAGCCTACCTACCGACCCCTTTTTTTTTTCTTTTTTTTTTTTGCTGTTACTGTTACCAAAATATTTTTAAGGATGGCCTAAATGTACAAAATCTGCTTCACCGTCGCTGCGCTGTCGTCATCGTGTAAAGCCCGCCACAACGTTTCTGATTGGTGCCGCGATTGGAAATGGGCTTAAATGAGCTCTTTGCCAGACTTACTTGCAGAGCAAATCTAAATTTGCCGGAAGTTTTCTGGGTTTTCCCAGGCTAAAAATGTCTAAAATTTAAATAAAAAATATTTAAAACTACGTGGACAGTTTATAAGATACACAACAACAAAAATATAAAAAGAAAACAAAAAAGAAATAAAAAAATATATATATAAACTATAATTGTACAGAAATAGTCAATAAAAAAAACCTTTTAGAAGATTATTTGAGTATGTTTTACGAGAAAATAGTATTTTAGTTTTTTTCCATCAAAATTTCATGTTTATCTTGCTGTTTCTTTGTAATTGTTTGTGAAATATATTACAATTTCTGAATGAAAATTGTTTCTATACCCATTTTTTCCGGTGTACATCAATGTGACTGAAGGTGATTTTAAAACTGCTAAGAATGCATGCCGTGCAGCTTTTCTTGACGTAACATCTGGTGTTTCTGATAAGACAAGAATGTAAGAATGTGTTCTCAGCTCCAAGGAGATCACAGTCTACACCTGATCAATTGTATATCATCTTGATGGATTTTGTAATTTCCTCCCATTTCTCCCTCGCCCAAACTACTTAACCTCACGCTTCCCAGGGATGTGTGTGGAGACTTGCAGAAATCCGTGTGTAGCTACGGTGCATTAGCGGCTCCGTCTTAATGACGGCAGGTGGTTAGACCTGTTATATTAGATAAGGCTCACTGAGCTGGGTTTCTCTCTCTGACAGATCTTATCCTACACCGGAGGGAAACTCTATCAGCTGGGGAACGCAGACCTGATGAGTCGCTTGAAGTTTGTTGGTGACCCGAGCCTCGGCGACGCCACGATCACCTTCTCCGCCCTCAAGGTCTCGGACACGGCCACGTACCAGTGCAAAGTGAAGAAGTCACCCGGAGTCGACTCCAGGAAAGTCACTTTAGTGGTGCTAGGTGAGGACGTGCACATTCTCTGTCTCTGTTGACCTCTTATCAAGCGGCTGGGTTCCTGTTGTACCGGTTCTCTCCACCCCAGCATGCCTCTTTCATCCAGTCGTTCAGGATGACATGTCTGGAATGGCAGATGGGGTGGATGCTCTTTGTTCACGCCTGCCTTCTGTTTTCCTCTGTTAACCTCAGCCCAACCCCGCCACCTCGTCTGTCGAGAGCCTCGACGATTTCCACTTTCTTGGAAAACTCCAGTTCAGTGCTGTGATCCTTTAAGAGTCCAGTGTGATTAGAGTTTAGGATTTCATTTCAGAAATATTGTGTTATTTTTTTGCAGCCTTTACTATTTTCAGTTGGGAGATTATAATTTATATTTATTTTTTAATTATAGTATGTGTGCTATAGCATTGGGGCCTATAAATCTGAAATGAAAAATAATTCATGATTATTTTTTGGAGCCATGTAAATGTATTTACTCAAGTTTCTGTTTTATATAGTATTCTTTTTTTATTCCAATAATTACATTTGTAATTTTCATTTATAATAATAACAACCATACATAGGGCCCATGTTATTTCAGTATCATTGAGATACTTCGAATTAATATTTTGAAATCGTTTTTATTTATATATTATCCATTTTCATTTTAATTCTAGTTAAAGTTTTAGTAATTTTGTATTGGCTCATCATTTTTTTAAACCCTTAAATGAATGAATGTTTCGCCAATCATTATTAGGCCTACATATTCGGGTCTTTAGCGACCCGGATTAATCTCTAACTGCCGCAATAATATAAAACGCTCCTGATGTTTTAATAACAATTGCAAAAGAATCAAATAAAATAAAACATATTTCGTTACTTTTTGGAACTTCAATTTGAGCAGATGTTTTTTTACCATCATCCGAGCTCATTTCTGGCACACATTTGCCATCTCAAACTAAATGTGTAATATAGTTTATTTTTTATTTAAATTTTAGATGTTGTAGCACATAATTTTAAAATAAACAAGAAAATTAGAAATGTTGCCTCGGCTACCAGATGGAAGAAAAAAAGTTAGCATTCAGTTAACATTTATTTTATTTCAAGTAGCCTCACTTGATTTCAAGTAACAAATATTATTTTAAGAAAGTTATTATTTTAGTTAACTATAATAACATGACAACATGTCAAGGGCTGGACAATATATCAAATATTCCCAATATAGGGTTAGGGTTTGCTGCTGTCATAAAATTTGGCATCATTGTGAATATTGCAATGCTTTTAATCAAAACTTATTTTTATCTGGCCATTATATTTTCTGAACAGCGTGACCATCATTTTCCAATCCTTCCCAGTATGAGTGTGTCAACATGAAATTGCACTCCCAACCCATTTTACTTCCTTAAATGTGAGGCCTTTCTATGTGAAACAGGATATTCAATGAGGAAAACATTTATAGGACTTGATGTTATCTATGAGGAATGAATTAGATTATGAAAAGCTGGTGTTGTACATCTGAAAGTGAGGTTTAAGATATTTGTGGACATTCTACTGACTATAAGTAACTATGCAACTACATCTAAAGTATTCTAACCCTACCAGTCTACGAATACTGTGCTAACACTCTAATGACAGTTAGTAGACATGATGTAGGTGCAATGTTACTTAGTTATAGTCAACAGAATGTGTTAAATGGACCATCAAAATAAAAGTGAAACCAAAAAGTATTTTATATATACAGTATATAAAGTAATTAAAAATATCAACATGTATTATAATTATTATTATATAACTCTATATTGCCCAGGCCTAGTGCAATCATTGACGTTGCAGGCTCATAACAGATCAGTTTGTTCCATGCATCAGCCATGTGATTTTGTCCATGACCTCTGACTATTTTTCGTTTGGTTTCTGTCAGTACGACCTTCGCCCCCTAAATGCTGGCTGGAAGGTAGCGAGGAGAAGGGCGGAACCGTTTCGCTCCGCTGCAAAACCTCCCAGGGTTCATCACCTCTGAAATATGCATGGACCAAAGAAAGTGGAAACATGCCACCGACCGCAACACAAAGTGAGTGAGTCCCCAGCGGTGAACGCAGGTCTAGCGCAACACTCGCGGACAGTTGAAGCGAAAGCTCAATATTTGGTAGCGCATGAATAACCTGTAGCTTCAGGCCTGTGTGTCGTAGAGCCAGCTGCTGTATATTTTCAACATTTTTGAGCCTCATAGCAACCAAACCAGTTTTACTGTGTGCACTCTGTCGTAAACGCCGCCGCCGGGCCTTTCGCTATGGCAGCTCATTCTGAATGACTCTTTTGTTTAAAGATCCCCTGACCGGAGAGCTGCTCATCTCCAACCACAGCGAGAGCTACACGGGGAAGTACTTCTGTGAGGTCAGCAATGAAGTAGGAGCGGAGAGATGCACATACGCCCTTCAAGCATATAACCGTAAGTATGGGTGGATCCGCCGCAACCTATTTGCACAAGTAAGACACGCTTGACGTCTGAATGTCAACAACATGTCAGTGTTGAGTAATGACGGAGTGTCGTATCTGACAGGAAGCAAGAACAGACATTCACAAAAAGATTCATTATCATAGAAAATTAAAGCTGCAGTTACTCTGTAATGACACAAAGGCTGCATTCATTTGATCACAATTTCAGTAATAAAAATTTTCTTTTTAAAAACATTTTAAAATGTCATTTATTCCTGTGATCATTACTGTGCATCATTAGTCTTCAGTGTCACATGATCCTTCAGAAATCATTCTAATATGCTGATTTGCTGCTCAAGAAACATTTCTGATTATTATCAATGTTGAAAACAGTTGTGCTGCTTAATATATTTGTTGAAACCATGATACTCTACTATTCAAAAGTTTTGGGCAAGTAAGTTTTTTTTTTTTTTTTTTTTAAGAGAGAGAGAAGAAATTAATAATTTTATCCAACAAGGATGCATTAAGTTTATATGCATTAAATTGATCAATAGATATTTTTTATGTTACACAAGATTTCTATTTCAAATAAATGCTGTTCATTGAACTTTCTATTCATCAACAATCCTGAAAGAAAATGTAACATGGTTTCCACAAAAATATTAAGCAACACACACTATTTTTCTCATTGATGATAATAATAAAAACATTATTAATAATTGAGCTAACCAATCAGCATATTAGAATGATTTTTGAAAGATCATGTGACACTGAAGACTGGAGTAATGATGCTGAATATTCAGCTTTGATCACAGGGATAAATTACATTTTCACATATATTCAAATAGAAAACAATTGTTTTAAATTGTAATATTTCACAATATTGCTGTATTTTTGATTAAATAAATGCAGCCTTGGTGAGCAGAAGAGACTTCTTTCAAAAACATTCAAACTGGTATTGTGATAAGTGTACATCCACTAGAAATCACTAAACATTAGTACATTTAAAGATTCTGTGCAAAAAGAAATGGCTTAAAACGTAAGGTAAGTGAATTGAAAAGTTCCTAAGGCTTTTGAGACCTTTTTAATCTCTTTCTTTAAGTAGTATAAGTGTCCAAATACGTGAAATCCAAGTTATTTGCTCAAAATGTGTATTTATGCTTATTGAACCAATATAGAAATGGAGAAATCCAGTCATTCTCCTGTGAACATTTCTGTTCAAGGTTCATATATTATTCTTAGGGTAACTGCAGTATCATGTCTTTTTATGAAGGCCATTATGCAGCATGTGTCCTTGAACAAAATATGTAAGACTCACTCAACAGAATTTTTTGTGCATATTATTTTGATTAACCCATTTATTCTCCAGATGATTGTGTAAAGCAATTGAAGCCTCAGCAGCACTGTCAGATGAATTGTTTCTCAGGATAAGACTGGAGTGAGCCGTTTCTGCACATAATCTATTGGCGTTTATCTTTTATCTCTAGCAACCAATAAAGTGGGAGTGATTGTGGGAGCTGTGATTGGTGCTTTGCTGCTGCTGCTCCTCCTCCTTTTGCTGATCTGGCTCCTGATTTGCTGTTGCAACAAGCGGCGCTATGAAAAAGAGATAGCTAACGAGATCAGGTAAGATATTGCTTGTTTACATATGTTGTTTATGAAACAGAAGTATAGCGGCATATCTTTTCCTCCGTATTATGACTTGCATCCGAGTGAAACGGATTATCAAAAAGGAAAAAATGTAGGGCAGGGACTTGGTTTCTATGCGTCAGTTGTTGATTGGATCTAAAAATAGAGGTAGATAAACACGAGTTTAAGTGGACTTAATGATTGGAGAAGTCCTGAATACATCATCAGAGAGAGGTCATTTACACCGATAGGCACCGGTTATGACATAAAAAAAAGAAACTTGGAAAATAGATAGGGTGAATTTTCAAAAAATGCAGACTTTAAAGTTAAAATCCCACAGACGTACATTAAAGGAGGCACAGTCGCAGATACAAGAATGTCAGTGAAACTACCTCTTTTGACAAGAGCCAGTATGCAAGAATTTATAAACACATTACACAACTACATTAGCATCCACCCACAACACCCTTACAACATAATTGCATGGGCGTAGTCATAGTACTAGAGGATATTTGTAAGCATTTTAGTGGATTTTCACACTTTTTAGGAAAATATTGCCCAAAACTATTGTTTTTCTTCCTTCTAATATTGAGAAACTTAATTATCAAATGTGAAAATCCATTTTTGCTCAAAAAACTGAGTGGTTTGAATGGGAATGGTGCCTCTGGTGGTATAGAGGTGTTCACGCTATTTCGGAATTACTGTAATTGAGTTTCCAACTTGTAAAAATCGTTCATGTCCTCGTAGAACTCGTATTTACAACTTGTAACTTGACCGCTGTACCACCTGACCTGCCGTTAATAATGTTGCCATAGAAATGCATCCAAGACCAGCTCATTATGAGAACAGCTCTAAGTAGAACATCACACATTTTCATCTCATAATTACGGTAATAACACGAGGGTGTGAATGCAGTTTGTCTCAACAGTGGTGTACTGTCTCACACTACACCAGCGGAAGTAGCCTACATACTTTTAGTTCATCGTTAAAGAATGTCTCACAACAAATCTCATGGGTAAATACCTAGCTGACAAGTCACCAAAACTGGTATATTGTTATTCATCAACTGCAACCACACCCAATAATACCTAAATGCACTGGCCCCAAATTAGTATATGTCCTTTTTTTTATATATATATATATATAAAAAATATAAAACATATAAAACATATATATATATATGCACACTGCTGTTTAAACATTTGGGGTCGGTAAGTAATATTGTGAAATATTATTTCAATGTAAAACAGCTGTTTTCTATGTGAATATATAGTAAAGTGTAATTTATTCCTGTGATCAAAGCTGAATTTTCAGCATCATTACTCCAGTCTTCAGTGTCACATGATCCTTCAGAAATCACTATAATATGATGATTTGATGCTCAAGAAACATTTATGATAATTATCACAGTTGAAAACAGTTGTGCTGCTTCATATTTTTGTGCAAACCTTGATTAATTTTTTTTCAGGATTCTTTGAAAGTTCAAGAGAAAAGCACTTAATTAAAAAATAAATATTTAGCATTTTTATAAATGTCTTTACTGTCACTTTTGATCAATTTAATGCGTCTTTTCTGAAGAAAAGTATTAATTTCTTTAGTTTTTTAATCGTATTGACCCCAAACTTTTGAACGCTATGTGTGTATGTATATATATATATAAACATTTTTTTTTTTTAAATCAAAAAATAAATGTGGCTAACACCATGTGACTTTGTTCCGTTCTCAGGGAGGACACCGCAGCTCCGGAGAGTCGCCCGGGAAGCCGTAACTCCAGCTTCCGTTCTGGAATGAATTACCGCGTCCACCCCGGGATCGCTTACAGCTCCGTGAATAAAGCCGATGTCACACGGGTCGGATCCGGGCTTAGCAGTGCTCACACCGAACGCAGCAGAGTCCAAAGGGAAGCCAGCATGCTTGCGTCTGATCACAGGCCTCAGCTCACGTATGACAGTAAATACGGGTATCCCGTATAACATCTGACGTCCTGCGCTCAAAAGAGTTGAGGACATTAATACTGCACAGAAAAACATTCACATTTGTGAATTCTCCTAATGTTCAGGATAGAGATCTAATAATATGTGTGTATATTTGTATTGTTGTATTTTTGTAAGATTGTTTTATAAGCAGCCTATATTTACCTAGTCATTTTGGTGAAATGTGGTCAAAATGATAATGGCAATTTAAATACATTAAACTAACAAACTTTTTTGTTATAACAATAAATTCAGTCTTTTAAGATTGAAAGTAAAACATAAAGTGTCATCTGAGTGGTTGATGTTTAATAGGCCTGTTTTTCAATTATTTTCAATTTAATTATTTTTGATGAATGAATTAGCCTTTAAATAGTTATTTTTATTTAAATTAAATTTATGAAATCTAATATATAAAAAATGATTATGACAGAATAAATCATGCCCCCTGATCCATATGCAAACTACTTAATGAATTTTCCATCAGAGTAGTTTCAAGGATCGGATTGCACAGAATTGTGTTTGTTTGTATGTTTGTTTGTTTTCTTAGTTCAAAAAGAGCTTAAAGGAACACTCCACCGTTTTTTGAAATAGGGCTTATTCACATTCTTTCCTACATTTAGATATGTGTGCAAATGCATTTTTGTCTCAGTGCATGCATTGTTTTAGTTTGACAGGGTCGGCGCTAGCTTAGCTTAGCACAATGAATGGAATCCTTTGTTGCCAGCTAGCATGTTCTGAGTAAAAGTGATAATTTTTTTTTTAAAACACGTAATTACTTCTTGTGGCCTGTGTATTCACAACGAGTACAAATAGTGCTCCAGATTAACACTAGGCGATTTCCTAGGCAGATATTGACTTGGGACTATATTAGGGGGAAGCACAGGCGAAGCACAGGCGAAGCACTGCTACTTGGGATTTCATGTGTTGCGTGATATCTCTGCGCCCAAGTAGCAGTGCTTCGCCTAATCTGGTTTTCGATCGCATCACAGCACAGAGACAGCGCTCATAAAGATAATAAACGATATTCGCTTAAATACTGATACAGGGAAATTATCAGTGCTGGTACTACTCGAGTGCTGCAATTGACACTGTCGATCACAACATACTTCTTGACAGGCTGGAAAACTGGGTCGGGCTTTCTGGGATAGTCCTAAAATGGTTCAGGTCATACTTAGGAGGGAAAGGTTATTATGTAAGTATAGGAGACTCAAAGTCTGAGTGGACATCCATGACATGCAGAGTCCCTCAAGGCTCAATTCTTGCGCCACTCCTATTCAACATGTACATGCTCCCAATGAGCCAAATAATGAGAAAGAACCGAATCTCTTACCACAGCTATGCCGACGACACACAGCTCTACTTAGCCCTATCGCCTAACGACTACAGCCCCATTGACTCCCTGTGCCAATGCATTGATGAAGTAAACAATTGGATGTGCCAAAACTTTCTTCAGTTAAACAAAGACAAAACCGAAGTCATTGCATTTGGAAACAAAGATGAAGTTCTCAAGGTGAATGCATACCTTCACTTTAGGGGTCAAACAACTGGACCGGGAGTTTCGTCCTCTTGAGTTGATGGATTGTAGGATGTTGGGCATTGTTGACTAAATAAGCACAGATCTGAATGGCAATTTGCAGTCAGTTTTGGAAAATACAGTCCCACCCTCCGACAAGACACAAGCCTGTCACTCACATGAGAGTGACCAATAGCAAAGCACAACCATCTAATGGTGAAAATCAAGTCCCGCCCCATTTTTTCCTTGTTCAAGACGCCGTTTCAATCATACATACGTCACAATAAGGAAGAAAAGACGATTGCAACTTCCGTTTCATGTCACTTTTAAACATCTTGAGCTGATATTAGAAAGCATATTGTTTTCATTTGTCATGTGGCTCATAGCAACAAGGGCACATTTCTGTTGTGTTCATAATTACTTAAAAATCTAGTGTGTGATCCTCAGTTTTTCTCTGTAACTATTTACAAAGTCAGCAAGTGTATGATGCAGTGTTTTAAAATCTGTTCAGATTCTAGTCGTGTTGTGTATTCCAGCCCAGTTTTTCCTTTGTAACCATTTGTGTGCTTTAAAATGTGTTAAATGCCTTAAGTTTACCTCAGACTGAGTTAAATGAAAAATGAATGGCCAGTGCCAGTGATGGTCTTGTGTTCAATGACAAGACATAAACAAAATAATGACTTCTAATTTATATTATATAATATTTTTTCTGCTGCAATAATTTAGATTTTTTAAAATATTTATATATGATTTTATTCTGCAGTTTGTGGTGTTGGATTTGGTAAAGTCCTCAGTTTCTAATACGTTGTTGTCAGGGATGTAGTGGAGGCTAAACGCACGTAAACGCCGTTTACGCACCTCCCAATATCCGGAAATAGCGTTTATCCACCTCCAAAGTGCGTTTATCCACCTCTAAATTGCGTTTATCCACCTCTAAATAGCCTGTAGTTCCTAAGACATTTTCAATTAAGCTTGTGTCGTTTTAGTTTCATATTGTTCATTATTAGTTTCATAGGTTGTTAAACCTAAGTCAAACTCTTTCATATTGCGCTGCATTACTGTCAGTGTGTTGTTGACTTACTAACGGTGCGCTGTTGATGCTCGCGCAGCCTCTCGAGGAGAAATCTACACACATGAGCGCAGCACACAAACACTCGGTTAACAACTCAGTTAACAAAATACTGCCTATAAAACATCTAAATGTGGAGTTTTTATATTTGTAACAATGTTAAGCAACCTCAAGTATTTTTCCTGAACACAATCACGATTGAAAACGTGACATTGATTTCCTACAACAGTTCAATAAAAAGTTAAAATTTAGTCACTTACATTTTAGATGCAATATTGGCTGTTTTTGTTCTGTTTCAGCAGCGAAAATAGTTCCAAACAAAAATCACAGCAGAACCACAGCACATCTCACAGGAACACTCAACCTGTTTTCATTACTGAATGATTCAGCATTTTGAACGAATCGATTGAGTCAAAGATTCAAAGACCCATTCATAAACATCCATCTCATTTTTGAATGAATCAACCATTTAAACGAATCGTTTGAATAATGAATCAATGACTTTAGTGTTATGTTTAAAAGTAGTATCATTCTTTACATTTCTTATTTGTATATTTAAATCAATTTCATAACATTATTTTATGCAATTGTAATTGTTCAGTGTAAATTATTTAATTTGATCCACCCTACCTAGGGAAACAGCCCTATAGTGTATTATTATTCGAAATAATTGAATTTATTGAACAAATGTAGGAAGAAATATGAAGCATACATTTAATAATATTGGGGGAGGGTATGCCCTTTAAAGGTGCAGATATTACAATATGCCAATTTAAATATCAAAGCTGATTGAACACTGATGAGAATATAGTTTCAGAATAAATGAACACGCACAACAACAACAAAATCTGGACAAGCAAATTTTTTACTCGGACAAGTGAACAACTGATTTACTTGTCCAAAGGACAAGTGTATGAAAGGCTTAATGTCGAGCCCTGCTTATAAGCAATGTCATCAAGATACACATACACCAATAGGCAGTGGCCCACCTTACCAGGTGACCACGTCGTGGTCCACCAGAATTTATAGTTTACCCACCTCTTTTTTTACCACTACACCTCTGGTTGTTGTTGTTTTTTTAGTTGCTGTCTAACTGTTTCCCTAGTGATGCACCTGCACTGCCGAGCGTTCAGTTCAAATCTGCGCTCTGATTGGGAGATGATGGGAAGGAAATTGTTTGCTCTGTTTGATTTGCATCTTCAGGTCAATCACTGTATGACAGCGAGAGCGTTGAGCAAGAGCGCCCCCTGGAGGCAGTGCACCATCCTCCATCCTCACCCGCTCAATGCCCTTTCACCTCCAATCCATTTCTTCTTTTCCACTTCTCTCACAGAATTGTTTGACCAACAACCCCTGATTATGGGATAATGGGTCTGGACTAAGGGAGTGATAATAAGAAGTGAGTGGCAGAAAGACATGAAAAGATATTTGAAATTAAATGAGTGCATTTACACGCCGTGTTTCAGGGACACAGTGTGTTCGTCTTTGTGACAGACTGCATGCAGAGGAATTCACATTTAATTGCACAAAGTGAACAAGATTTTCCTTTCCTTGCCAAGGTTCATTAGGCATGAAAAAAATCAATATTCTGATTCAAAGAAACCAATAGGCCTCAATAGGCTTTGCAAGGAAAGAGGTTTCCTTGCAAAGCATGGCTGTTCTGGTTGGTTGCTAGGATGGTTCTTCAGTTGCTAAGGTGTTTTGAGTCTGTTAGCACATTGCTATTGCTAGGTGGTTATTTTAAAGCATCCTTTAAGCCTCATATTCTGGTCTTTGGAATTGGCTCAGGTCCCTTCAATATAGATCTATTGAATATTTTTGCCTGTTTTATTAGCCGCCAGTAAAAAAATAAATTAAAAAAAGGTAAAGCACTGCTTTAAAAAAAAACAGAACACTTGATGTTATGATTTGTGTCAGTAGCACAAACACTGCAGGATGAGTTACAGAACTTCAGTGATTCACCAAGACCATTTCTAATGACTATCTCAAAACTGATTTCAATCCAGTAGAATGACTCAAGTGCCTTTCATAAAGCGTGACTGTATCCAATAAGTGCAAAAAGCCTAATGGTTTCCTAACAGAAATGACATTGTTGATCATACTGTACATTATGAGTTTATTAATGCTCGGACGGATCAGGTTTTATCTCATCATCTGTTGTTTTTCTGTTCTTCAGCATTTGAACTCTATATGGCTGCACCCCAAATCACATTTTATATTAGGTATGTGAAAAAACAGTATGTGACAAAAGAAGTGTGTACAAGCCTTACAATAAAATAAAGAGTTATGGTGCAGGGCTGACAAAGGGCTATCAACTTTAATAAATTTTGACATTATCATAATAATTTCTGTGATTAAATATGTTTTAACATGAAACAATACAACAAAACATCATAGAATTCATTCAATCTTTTGATAATACTTACTGACATTCGTGCTGTCCCTCTGAAATGATGTCACTTCCTGGAGGATGATGTCACTATGACAGGGATTTTTACCAAGGCTAACAGGAAATACACAAGAAAAATCTATGTTATATAACAACTGAAATATGTTTGAGCATAGAAAGAAAATAATAAAGGAACTGTAATATTTCCTGATAAATAGCCTATTTTTCCTCAATTTTGAGAATAGAAGGAAAATAATGAAAAAAATGGAATATATCCTAATAAATAGTGTGTTTTCAGAGGTGAACACCCAGACAAAGGAAGACAGTGAAATTACTTAAAATGAACCCTGTGCTCAGTTTAAAGTTTATTATTTGATTATACGGTTTTCTTTAATCAAATTCTGTTTGCATTACTGGATCTTTAATTTCCTGTTAATCACTGTAAAGCTGCTTTGAAATGATATGTTCTGTATAAAACACTATAAGGTGACTTGACTATACAGTACTTCATTCCATCTTTAAAAAAAAGTAAATTTAAAGGCACACTATGCAAGAATTGTACCTTAATCTAACAGCTTCAAAGTCATTTCGGTGGTAAACAAACTCTTAGTAGGGCGAATAATCCTAGTAGTAAAGCTTGGGGGGAGGTCGCTGGAAAAACCAGCAATGCAAATTTGAGAGGAGCGCCCCCGACAAACCTCACGAGAATCACAACATGCTTTACAGCAACGACGTCACACACATCAACAACAACATGAAGCACGGAGATACTTGCGCGCATTTCAGACGTGATACTCAAAGATGGAAAAAGCAAAGAAAACGCTGTCTTAAGAGACTAAAAGGAAAAAAGAATCTGACCGCGTGAGGAACCGGACAAGAGTCCCACTCGGTCGGGCTTTTCACTCGTTGTCGCGAGCTAAAAAGCAGCACTGGATGCAAAAGTGATGCTGACCTGGCGATCTTGTTGATGGACTAAGTCAGGTGTGCCCAACCCTGCTCCTGGCGATCGAGTGTCCTGCACAGTTTATCTCTAACCCTGATCAAACACACCTGCCTTTAATTTTCAAGTACTCCTGAATACCTTAATTGGTTGTTAAGACCTTAATTGAAGACCTTCAGGTGTGTTTGATTAGGGTTGGAGATGAACTGTGCAGGACAGTCGATCGCCAGGAGCAGGGTTGGGCACACCTGGACTAAGTAAATCTTTGTAAGTTTGTGTGCATTTTATTTTGTGATTTCACCGGAATGAATAGAGTCTCCGCAACGGCGATAGATTGAAGAGTGCGTCTGAGTGAAGACTGCGCGCGCCGCCGCCACAAGAGACACTATGCATCCATGACACTGATAGCAGCGGACACGAGTTCAAAAACTCATTTTAGCGCTAGATCTCTTATTTAAAGGCACGCTATGAAAGATTTGTACCTTAATATAACAGCTTCAAAGGGGTATCAGGCCGTGAGTGCAGAGACGCTCTGCGTGAGTGGTATTTACGACAGTAACGCTAAATACAAGTACTCCACAGCGACTCTAGGGGTCGCTGTTTGACAAAAACGGAATTCCTGCATAGTGTACCTTTAATATTTTATAAAGACATATATGACGAGGGCGTGAAAATCTACAATTTATCTTATTCAAAAGTAACTGTAGCTGTGTGTTTGTCCAATTAAATCACTTTAATTGGACTTTAACTTGTACTGATCTACATGAATGCATTATGAATGATCATTTAATATACCCTTTACAGCCTTCATGCTTTATGAGATGCACAAACAGAATATTGTAAGTTCTCCTGGTAATCTGATGCTTTTATCTGGATCTGAGTAAAATGTCAGGGTCATGCAAGTATTCTCAGTATCAGACGAGAAGCAGAGAAAACAAGCGACTGCTGGGTTATTAAGGAAATGAGAAGACGTTTGGCCCAAGGCAAGACCGCTGGATGTGTTTGAATGTTTTGAACAAAATTAACAAGAAAGCATCAAAGTTCTTTAAAAGCAACATGCTTACGGTCATTTTATCACCTGCATGTTATACAGCAATATTACGATTAATGTGCGTCGTGCATATGCATGCCAGGAGAGCTATATTTGTCTTGTGAATGAGGACTGGATCTTCTCATTATGAGTCTCGGTGGGATGTGTGCTAGTCAAATAAAACCTCTGGCTGCATTAGCACAGGAAGGACGGGTGCAGGCAAAGCAGTTTGTCCACCACAGGATTTGGCTTCGATTTACATTGAGCACATCTGAATAATTATACAATATGATTTCATAATGAGAACAGCAGGTTTGTGCAGGTGCCTTTCAACATATGGCATAGAAACAACAATTAATATAGGCTGTATTAAAATATCAGTTTTTACAGCCTTGTTAGAAATAAATGTAAAAATGTCAACCTCTAATGTCAGTTAGATTTTACTTCATTTCATCTTTAGAAAAAGTACATTCAATATTTTATCCAGATGAGGGCATGAAAATGTTGTCTCTTATTCAAAAATAACTGTGTTTGTCACTTTTGTATGGATCTACATGAATGCATAATGATTTATTATTTAATAAATCTACCATTACTGATGTCATGGTTTATGAGATGTTCGGATGTGGCAGATTTGAATTGCATAGCAAAATAAAATCTTTAGCTGTAGTTTACCCCTTTTTTGCCAAATAACTTTGTCAAATAAATACCAAGTTTATTAGTATTTTGTTCTTCTCTCATATTTAATATATTACATATATATATATATCACTTTTGGTCACTGTATTTGTCCATCTTAGTGTGAATTATTTACACAATAAATAATTTGTGGCCCTTAATTAATAATGCTGGATTATATAAATGCTGTAATCATCAAAGAAAACACAGATTGTCCTCACCACGTGTGAAATTGTGTCTGACAACATAAAGCTTTGCATAAGAAAGGAAATGAATCTGGCTGAATGAATACTGACGCATAAAACCCGAAACTAAAAGCCCACCAGCCACCAATGCCATTTGAATTGTACCACAATGTTTGGTCAGCTATAGTGGATAGAATGACTAGTCATGCTTTTGTGCCATAAAATACACTGCTTTAAATATGGTTACTGTCAGCATATGAAAATTGTCCTTCAAATCTTGAGTATAAAAGTCACTTGTCTGTTATCAAGAGCTTGCAGCACCAACCTTAGCAATTCACTTTCAATTTTCTCCCTATCATTTATTATTTCTTTTAAAAGAAAATGCATTTTCCCATGACAATAGAACATCATTTTCTGGTATTTCTATCCCTAAATGCACGAGGAGCTCAAGCACAGTGAGCATGAAGGAAAATATTTGAGAACTCCAATCAAGGTAATGAAATATTATTTTTGAAGGAATCATAACTCTTACTGTATGTGTGTGCATGTTCACAGGGAAAACATATATGTGTTCATATTAATTTATTTATTAACGCTGTGTCAGATGTTTCTCCTTTGTTTATTCTTTAAAGAAATAAAAGCACAAGAATGAGTAAATAGCTGTTGTACAGTAGAGAACATACCAAAATATGAAAGCATCAAGAAGCTGATATTGATCTTTGATGTTTGAGTGCTTTAGTATCTTTACTGTTTGAGATCATTGTTATTTTAATATTATTTGTAGTATAAATTGGATTAGCTTTATTTTATTTTTATATAGTAATTTAGGTACTTTTAGTATTTCAGCTTAAACCTTTTATTTTTAACACTGAGTTGCCAAGTTGCAAACATTTATAATTTTCATTTTTCAAGTTTAAGTTTATATTTTAGCAATAACACTGATTCACAAAAAAATTATAAGTGTTCATTCATGAGTCAGAGAATCAGTTGATTTAACTTTAAAAAAAAATAGGAAATCCATTGCCTTAAAATAATTAAGTAAATAAACTTCATGCTTCATCGAAAAAATTAAGTAATGTGGAATTGTCAAGTTCACATAGTTTATTTTTTCAATTAAGCATTAAGTTTGTTTACTTAATTTTAAGGCAACAGGTTTAATAATTTTTTTAAGTGAACTGAACACTTTTACATACACACACACATCTATATATTAAAATTTTATATTAGCTTTTTTCTATTTTCAGTTTTAATCTTTATTTTAGTTTGTCATTTTATTAGTTTGTTTTCTTTAAAAAAAAGTATTCAGCTTTATTCAGTATTTTTAGTTCAGTTTTAGTACTTCAGGGTGAACAGATTGGCGCAAATGCATTTGCTATTTAAACGTGGCGCAGGACGTGAAAATGATAACTGGTTCGGGCTGAAACTAGCAAAAGACTCTTGCGTCTGGCATCACATTGCGTCGGGTGCATGATAGGGCCCATAATCTTATTGAACATATTTTAAAGAGATCTTCTTTTCTTTCCTTTGTGTATGTGGAGACCATCGATCTGACCATCATCGATCATGCTGTCATCTGTGGTTAAACTCGTGGCCTGGCTGCTGACCGGCCTCTTGGCAATTCTCACCATCTTCTTCAACATGTACCTGCTTCTGGTCACCCACAGAAGCTACCGGAAGAAGCACAAGCTCAACCCGGCCGACTTCATCATCACGGCCATCGCCCTGGCCAGCATCTCCCAGCAGGTTCTCACTTACTTATGGCAGACGATAGACGTGATCGACACCGTGTGCCGAATCAGCTTGATGGCGGCCATCCTGCTGGTGCTCATCTTCAGCCTGAAGCTCATCATCTTCTGGAGCACGGCGTTCCTGACCTTCTACTACGGCACAAAGCTGGTGATGGAGCCCGTCCACTGCTACACACGCATCCAGGAGGCTATCGTCAAGCACGTCCACACCGCCCTGGCGCTCATCTTCGTGAGCGGCTTCGTCAATTGCGTTCCCTTGCTGAGCGTTCTCACTTATTACAACGGCACCATAACTGAATTTGGCGATTGCGGGTCCATCATCCCCACCGATACGACCGGGCTCGCCTACATCTTCTACTACGTGATCATCTCCGACATCCTTCCGGGCATTGTGATGGTCAAATGCAGCATTTCGATCTCATACCACCTGGCAAAACATCTTCTGGAGATGAAGGCCAGCAGCAACGGAGCCCACGGGCCCAAGTTAGGCACGCAGATGCGGGTCATCAAGATGACGCTGAGCCTGGTGGTCGTGTACATCTGCTTCGTGGCCGTGGACATCTACGTACAGATGACGGTGGTGCTGATGAGGCAGAACACGATCACGCTGACCATTCTCTTTGCCAGCGTCTACACCACGGTCAGCGCGTTCGTGCTGGTTTACGGTAAAAAGAGCTACTGGAAGAAACTGATCGCCTCCTATAACCTCTTTTTGGAAGAGTACCCTTGTTTCAGCGGCATGAAGGTCGAAGAGGTCAAAACAGAACCGCATGAGCACAGCCACGGGCACTAACCTGGAGTTCACATCAGGGACGATGACTATAATGACAAGATATAGTTTTAAAAAAACATTATGAATATATAAGAAAAGCAGAGTCCACACCGCAACTATAATGATAACGGCACAGAGAAACACTGACAGCCAATCAGAAACAATCCTACTTTATGAGCTTGAGCATTTAAGGCGACAGACGACAAAACGGTAATGCGCGTAGGTTAAACAGAATGATATCGCCTGCTGGTGTGCACACTAATATAGATATCGTCATAATTATATTTATAGTTAACTATGACGATAAAGATTTAGTTTCAAAAATAGTTTTAAAATGTAAAAGAATAGCAGACAATACAACTATAACAGCACAGAGAAACCATATTGGTGGAATCACTTTCAGAACGATTTGTTCCAGCTGATGAACGATAAAAACCAGTCAGCCAATCAGAATCCATCCTGCTTTAAGAACTTGAGCATTTAAAGTGGCAGACGACAAAACTGCAGCACGCGCTTAAAATAAACAGAACAATGTTGTCTGCTGGTGCACGCTAATATATATAACGTCATAGTTATATTTATAGTTAACGACAATGATAAAGATATAGTTCTAAAAATCGTTCTAAATATAAAAGAATAGCAGAGTCCACACCTCAACCGCCACAGAGAAACATTGACAGCCAATCAGAATCCATCCTACTTTAAGAGCTTGAGCATTTAAAGCGACAGACAACAAAACTGCAGTGAACGATATCCTCTGCTGGTGTGATCGCTAATATTAGGTATCGCTTTATATTTATATATCTTTATAGTTAACTATAACAGTAACATTAAAGATATTGTTATAAAAATCATTCTAAATATAAAAGAACAGCAGAGTCCTCACCACCACAACTATAATGATAACGGCACAGAGAAACAATATCATTGGTTTCAGAATGATTTTTCCAGCCAATGCGCAATAAAAACATTGACAGCCAATCAGAATCCATCCTGCTTTTATAGCGGCAGACGACAAAGAATAAACAGAACAAAATCGTCCATTGGTGTGGATGCTAATATCGTTATTATAGCAATCATTCTGGGTGTGAACGAGCCTTTAGAAATGATAGTAGCTTGTGTAGCTTCTTGCTGTTTTTCTAGGGCGAAGACATTTTTAGATTTCTTTTCACCTGAGATAATACAATGCGATTTCATAACTCATTCTGAGCATTAGATATTATTGTACAAAGTTTGCACAATCATTCTGCTCTACTAGACCTTGAAGATTCATGCTAACTCAACTTGTCAATGGTTGACATGAATAAAGTATAAAACATTTGTTTGCCTTTTGTGTAAAGAAACTCCTTTGTGGGCTGAAATACTGGTATGCTGCAGCTAGGGATGCACCGATACCACTTTTTCCAGACCGAGTCCGATGGTAAATGGTAAATGGACTGCATTTATATAGCGCTTTCACAGACCCAATGGCCACCAAAGTGCTTTACATATCTGCCTCTCATTCACCCATTCATACACACATTCATACACCGACGGCGGTGTCAGCCGTGCAAGGCGCCATCCAGCTCGTCGGGAGCAGCTGGGGTTAGGTGTCTTGCTCATGGACACCTCGACACTTGGTCAGGTGGAACCGGGGATTGAACCACCAACCTTTCGGTTTGTAGACAACCTACATGAACCACTGAACCACTGCCGCTCAGACCGAGTCCGATACCGATACTTTCATTTTTGGTACTCGCCGATACCGATACCGTAACCGATACCTGTATTTTTAATTTTCAATTAATTTTCAATTCATGCATTTGTAATTTTTAAATGTATTGGTAGAGAAACCAAAATAATATCAATCATATTAGTTGTTTATTAAATTTAAACTTAATTAGTTCAACAAATATATATTTCATGCACTGCATATTTATTACTGCATAAATTAAATATATATGGATCTTTTTGTAAAGTTGAAAGAGGTAGCCTATTTAGCCAAGAGCAGAGAGTAATTTATTTGTCCTTTGTTTGATTAACATTAAAACACAGCAGCAGATTTATTAAAGTGCCGCCCCTTTAAGACCGAACGCACGGACGCCATTTGAATTATACTGTCTACGTTCACTTGAAATATATAACAGACTTTTACTAGGATACTCGCCAATGTGTTTTTACATAGTTTTGTGTGAATTCGTCCGTACAAGCGCAATGCGTGAAAGACTTCCATTCAGTATTCGCGCGCTGTCTGGTGGTTTTCGGGGCGCGCGCTGTGGATGTTTGAAGTTCATGGAAATTCTTGACCTGCAAATGTCATGTAATAATGTAGGCAACCACTCGTTAAACATAAGTAAGGTAACAGTTCATGTTTTACTTACATATACGATTTAGTTTTAATCCAAATAACACGTGCTGAGTGAATGATCCGCAATCAACAGCATTCAACAGAAGTGCGCTCTCTCTCTCTCTCTCTCTCTCTCTCTCTCTCTCTCTCTCTCTTTCTCTCTCTCTCGTCAGTTAACGTTATTAATAAGCTGCATGCTTCGTTTTACTTGATTTGCCATTGACATCCGACTGAACTACAAACTTTCCACTGACGTCTGTGAAAAAGGGATGCGCTCGACCAGCTCGCGCGTCTGTTTCATAGCGCGCTCAATCCTCTGCGTGTTTTCTCTTATCAGCTTGCGCAACATATAGTTATATAGACGACGCGTTAATATATTCTGTTTAATATTCCACTGATAAGATACATTTATTTCATATACAGCCTTCTTTTTTTATCCCCATTATAATTTCTGACACTGTACACATGCTGCCTGGTATCGGTTGATGGTATCGGGGCATTTTTACGAGTACGAGTACAAGTACATGAGCTCAGTATCGGGCCCGATACCGATACTGGTATCGGTATTGGTGCATCCCTAGCTGCAGCGTCTTCTGTGCAAGTGTACTCCAGTTCATCAAACATTTCTTTTTTTTTCTTTCTTTCTTTCTTTCTTTCTTTTAAAGTTACAAACATTACATAGATGTTTACAAAAAGCGTTCTTCCAATAGTTTGACAGACTCATTCATGAGGGGTCGTAAACTGCATTTATAATGTTTCCAGGGGTGCACTTATGATGTTAGTATCATTTTTACATCAAAAATTGTAATAATTTAGAAATTAGGCCTTTTTCCTAGCCTGATTTTATCCCTCTGATTTAAAACTGTTTGAAGGGGCGTGTCTGTGTGAGACTTCAGTGTTAAGGCCCACTGCTGTGACATCTTTGCATATGAAATAAGTATTACAAGTGGAACTCTCTCAAAAACTTTTAGCACGTTTTTACTATTACAGCTCTTAAGGTTTACTAATGGTGAAAAGTGTTGATTATAGCATTATATTTAACTATATAGCATTATATTTAGATTGTGGCATGAAAGGCTGCAGTGATGAGCTTTGTAGCCGATCACAGACAGGTTGAGCGCATGAATGCAGTGATCTCATCATTGCAACTCTATTTCCGCACTCTAAACAAATGCTTACATCATAACTAATTGCAAACACAATGTGTAATAAAGAGATTCTATGACTATAACCGGAGTTGGCGAGAGTCCTGCTGTTTGATTGACAGCTCCGGTGATTTTAAAGGGAGCGTTCTTTGATCACTTTCTATAATTTAAGCACAGTTTAAATAACAGATTATTTTCATCCTACTAAGAGAAACAATGAAGTTGATCGTTTAGTCACTGGTCTGATTTACTGACACATCAATGAAGAACATCTGACTGTAAATTAATCATAACATGTCAGAAATCACTGGTCACAGATCAGGCATTACGGTTATTTATAGGCTACATGTTGTTGCATTACTGTCAAGTCCATGTCAAATTTACCAAATAGTCCACAGTGAAATGTAACGAATACAACTGAGACATTCACATCTTGCCGTCCCCGAAGACATCTTTATCACTTGCTCTAGTAACACAGCATTAAGGCCAAGGTAAAGACAGCAATAAAGATTTGTGGTTTTATATGGGTTATAATTATTATAAAAGAGAAATTGTTTTTGAAGTAGGTTCATAATTACACTCATTTCTGTCAACCAAAGCAAGCATTTTAAGTACGGGATTCAAAAAAAAAAATCTCTGTATATCATTTTGGACTTTCGGATGTGCAGAAATCTGCAATGACTGACAGAGTGGACACAACACAACTTAAATGTCTGAATGTCATTGCATTATATAACAAAATATCAAAGCAACGGCAACTAAACATTTCAGTCAAATGTTTTTCTTTTAAAGTGATATTTTTTCTTTAAAGTAAATGCCACTTGCTTTGATATTTTTTTCTACCCAACTCATTGACATTTAGGCATTTAAAGTGTGGCGCAAGTGTTTAAATACTTTAAAAAAAAGTTATACACAATTTTATACATTCTGTCAATCATAAAAAGAGTCAAAATTGTGGCATATTATTACATTTAAAAAAGTTTTTTTATTTTTAAAATATATTTTAAAATACAATTTGTGATTAAATAAATCTTGAATGATCCTTCATTCATAACAGCATGTATTATCATTAATGAAAACAGTTGTGCAGCTTCGTATTTTTATGGAATCTATGATATATATTTTTCTTTAGGATTCACTGATGAAAAGAAAGTTCAAAAGAACAGTATTTGGCATATATTTTGTAATATTATAAATGTCTTTACTGTCGCTTTTGATCAGTTCAAGGCATCCTTTGCTGAATAAAAGTAACAATTTCTTTTTCTTTTTAAAAAAAAACCTGGAGCCAATAGACAGAACATTTCCTGATGTAGAGAGAATTGAGAGAAAAGATCAAAAGAAACTCAAGTGCAGGGAATCAAACCATATTTGGCCAATAAAAAAAGCAATGCTTTCACCTCTCATCATTGACCACGTACGACACTACCTGATGGAAAAGATTCATTATTTCAGAAAAGACCAACGTGAATATGCTTTTAAACATCCAGCATCTGTTAAACAGTTTGAGTCTTACAGAAGAAAGACATTATTAGGCTAATGATATAAAAATATAGTGTTTAATATCTATGCTTCCCCCGACTGAAAAACCGAGGATCTCCAGTTCTAAAGGCAGGTTTAAAGTGGTGTTACCATGGAGACATCCATCTGTGGAATGTAAGATTAAAGGCTATTTAGCAGTCAATCATTTTACAGGCGTATACAGAGACGATGACGTTCAAGCATCAAGCTATTTATTCAGGAGGAGAAGCATGGAGAAGTGAACCGCACATATTTTACCATCTATTCTGGTTTGGGATCGTATCTTCAACATTCAAAATAAATAAAAGGGACATATATGATTTCAGGTTTAGGATACTTGACTTTGTGTGGCTCATACTATCATGCGGAGTACAGCTGACTCCAGAAGAATAGGACAATTTACATGAAATCATCGAGACAAGTTACATTTTATTCAAGTAAAACACAGTGGACCAAGAAGTATTTGACACACAAAGTCACTTAATCGCCTTCTTGCCTTCACTGAGATATCTCTAAAAATTTAAATATTCAATGTTGTCAATATGAGGTCATAAAAAGTGCATGTATGATTTTAGATTTTTGTTAAACATTTGAATACTTTTAGGGCCACTGTAAATAGCTAAATAAAACATTGCTTATGTTCAATATAGCCATAGATGACTATTATATTAATAATAATAATAAACTTTATAATTTATATTATTAAAAATTATAATTGTATATAGTGCCTTTAAAAGCAGCTTCTCAGAGAGCTGTACAAGAAAAAACATACATAAAACAATGAATAAAATAATAAAAATAATCAAGCATACTCTAGTCTGAAGTTGATACTGAATTAATACTGATATTTTTTTATTTTTCAGCAAGTTTCTATCTTGTATAAATCAAGGATTAGAAGTGTTTTGGGAAAGGACAACTACATTTTCTATAAGAATTTTTTTTTATAGGCCTGTTAAAATAAGAAACGTGATTATTTGAAACGTGTGAAACATTAATTTCTTTCTCATTTGATTTCACCTGCAAATTCTAAACATTTAAATAGAACAAGTTACAACAAATCTCACTCTGGCAAGATCTAAAAAAAAACAAAATGAAGATTAATTTAGACCGAAAGGTATTTTGACTCTACTATTAAACTCCATTAGTGGAAAAACTAGTAAACAGTTTGATTCAAGATTTTTTTGGCACTTTTATTCAAAATAGAGTGCAAAAATAGTCAAATAACAGTTTCTGATTGGTCGTTGTCCATTGGCTTCAACAGGTTTCTGCCAACAGGTGGAAAAACTGACAACTTTGGCCACAAAAATATAAATAATTACTTTAAAAACATGCATTTAACTAAACTGAAAAAGGTGTTTGAATGTTGAAATGATCCAGGCCAGAATCCCAGATTATATTTTTGTTCAGAATGAAAAAAAAAAACACTAATTCATTCATTCATTCATTCAAATCTAGTTTCAAGTTTAAATAATTCTGTAAAGAAAAATTCTATATTTACACCTACAATCCCTTTATAAAAACATTGTTCTGGATTCCCTGGAATTTTGTATAATTTCTATCAATTTTGTTCTGAAAATTTCATGGTTTTTAATACAAAATGTACAAAACATTTCATTCAGAAGTAGAATTTCCCATGTGCGCATCAATTAAATATCATATTTGCAAAAAAAAAAAAAAAAAAACACTCTTAAAGTACAAAACTATGCAATCTTTATGCAAATTACCTTAATAAAAGAACCCATTACAAACAACATTAATGCCATGTAGTTTTTACCCAGTGAACATTAACTGTGAACTCCTGCTATTCTGATGTTTATATGTAAATTCATAACTGGAGCGCTGTATTCAAAAACATTACAACGAATAATTCACACATCCAAAGTTGCAGTTGCAATCTATCACAATGAAATTTGGAATCACAAAAAAAAAAACATCATATAAAGAAATAAAAAAAAACATCATGAGCAAAAAATACAGTACACAAATACAGCTTTTCCATACAGTGCACACACTACTGAAGTGATATTCTGACTTGAGGTACATGAACCTTACATATATGACTTAGTGATGGCAAATCCTAGCATGTTTCATAGACGAGTATATGTTGATCCAAACCAGGGCCGCCCCAAGCATCGTCCGGCCCAGCTCCAAACTAAATGTACCGTTCTGCGAAGAATTATGCTTCACCTATAGGTGAGATTTAAGTGCTGACACATTCCTGAATCCTGTTTTTTTATTTGATAAAACTTGCATTATTATACTGATTTAGATCACAGGCTTTCTTAAATGTTTGGGTTTTTTCATACAAATGTAGCTCTCTACAGTGAAAACACAAATACAATCAGTCTTTTCTTATTGGTTCAACAAGTTCAACTAGAAAAGGTTTAATTGCATGAATGCACAACAATTATGAGCAATGTGCAAAGTGAGTATGTGCACCGAGGAAGTAAAAACTTCAATAACTTTAAATATCTCTTTTTATAAGGCACAGCTCCAGGTCTAGATAAACTAATGAATCCAGTGGATGTGAGGCCGATTTAAACATTCAAACCAACCTTTGGTCACGTTCCTGCCCAGCAGTGATGAATAAATACATTTTCAGTTCATTTCCAAATAAAAAACAGCATTTTATCATAATTAAACTGCTGTTTTGCTACAAAAAAAAAATGTAATGATAATCTTCAATAAAATTTTCATCACAAATCCCAGCTCAGAATATCTTAAAAGAGGAGTAAGTACCGTTCAGATGTTTGTCCTCTATAAACTGAACCCTCACAGCACGCAATAATATGAGACCCGGGGACCGCGGGCGTCAGGAGAAGCGGAGTGTCTTTATTGTGGATTGCTCTCATATGTGGAAACCATGGACTTGCGTGTTTTGGGTGGAGGCGGCGGAGGCTTGATTTCAGCTTTCGTCGGTAAAGGAGGAGTGTAACTATGGGTGACACAGGAAAAGCTTATTATTTTACGGCTGTAAATGTTGTTTCAGCTTTCTATATTTTTGTCATCGAGATTTTAGGTCAAAATACAGATGAATGCACAAAGGAAAGTGTAATTTTAATGCTAAAAATGTATTTTTTTCCACATGTAGACTGCGTGTCACCTCAGAAGTAGAGTTATAGATGCTCTCGCTCTCGTGAGGGTGTTTCTTGGGTGGCATTGGTGGAGGGATGTTCGTGATGTCAGGTGTGCTGAAGTCACTCTCGCTCGGGAGACATGTATAACCTACGGGAAGATGATCCATTATTAATGTCAATACATCTCCTGGATCAGTGTGTTCGATCATGATGATCTCTGTATTTATAACATCAGCCTCTAGGAATTGTCGTTTGTTTAAAACTTTTGATCGCTGCATAATTCTCATATTTACATGTGTGTGTTTTTTTTCGGTAGAAAACACATTAAAGGTGCTCTACGTAACTTTTAGCGGCCTCTAGCGGTGATGTTTCAGATTGCAACCAATTTTTACAAGAGCGCTCGCGCTCGAACTCATAGACAATACCGTCTATTACGCAAATATCTCGGCGAATACTAGACGGATTCGGCGAGCACCGAGCTCGTTGGGACCATCTAGTCGAGCTGAAAAGAACGGGGATGCCCCCTACCGGAATGCCGTTCGCTGGGACACCCGATTTCGAACGGCTATAACTCGGGGGGAACCGGGCGAGTTGGACCTCGGGGGTGGGCTCGTTCGAAAGGCCCCGTCCAGCACTACGAACGATTAGAGTCTTGGGAATATTGATCAAAGATTGACCGAGATATAAGCTGAAAAACATGCGCCTTTAACCGGACGTAACTCCCTGACCGTCTACAATAGACTGTATATAAGGAGAGAGGCTCGGGAGCGCGCATGCACGTCACATCCGTTGGATTTCGCGGTAAATCCGACCCGGAGACTTCACATAGAAATAGGAATACTGGCCTTCAGAGGTAATAGCAAAACTCGACAAGTGGATCATTGTAATGTGTGATTACAACCCCTTCACACACAGGCAATAAAAAAGGATTCATTTTAGTAGAAAAGTTACATATAGCACCTTTAAATTGGTCAAAAGTCACCATTAGGATATTTACATTGTTTCAATGCTAAATCTTGATTGTTTTATTCATCAGAAAATGTATGAAACTTATCAAATTTATCAAGGATTCCACACAAAAATCCACAACGGTTTTCAACATTCATAATAATCATAAATGTTTCTTGAGCAGCAAATCATCATTTTAGAATGATTTCTGAAGGATCATGTGACACTGAAGACTGGAGTAATGATGCTGAAAATGCCATCAAAGGAATACATGCTATTTTAAAATTTATTTAGTTACTGTCATTTTTTTATTTTACTGTATTCAAAAACAGTTTAAAATCTTACCAAGCTCTGATGGTTTTGTATTTTGAGAACCTTGTTATTTTTTAATATTACTGTAGTGGCACCATGGTATAGAGATATTAGCATACAGTAATACCATAATGCTTTGACATGTAGTTTATCATATTTAAGCACCATGGTAAAGAAAACCCACAGATCAAGTAAAAAAAGCCCACCATCTCCATAAGAGTCAGTGTTGTGTGTGTGTGCACTCACTGGAGCTGCGCGGTGTGTGTGGTGTGGCAGGCAGAGGGCTGAGTGGGTTGTGTAAACTCAAATTGGATGATTCTCCATGAAACAGCGACAGCGTGAGTCTCCGGTCCCCTATCGTCAGACTTTTCGGCCTTGGCTGCTTCTCTGGAGGAATCTGACACCACACAGAGACAGAGACAGAGACAGCGCATCAAATGAATCATATCTCTAAATATTAGATTAGCCCATTTTATAAATGTCTACAACTCTACAATTTACTCCACTCAATCATTTGATTCAATATGAAATTATACAAATCAACGTCAAACAGATCGTGATCATGTTAACATCCCAGAGTCATCGCATATAGGGCCAGATTTACTAAACAGGGCAAATTAGCAATTACTGATGACGTGCAAATGAAAGAACAGAGCCAGCAGGACCATTTCTATAATGACCAACGCAATCTCATCTGGATTAAGACGGGCTTTTTTGGGGGGCGTTAAATAATGGCTCAAATACCAGTAAATTGACGAGTGCAAACCTTAGTAAATCACCTTTCGTAATTCATTTAAAGGTACAATATGTAGGATTTTTGCAGTAAAATATCCAAACACCACTAGACCAATGTTATATATTTTGTTTAGTTGATTACTTACAATATCCCAAATGTTTCCAGAGCTCCACGTCCGCGACTAACTTCCACTTGACAGAGACGCGAGTGTTGAATGTTACTTTATTAGACAGGTGAGCAAATGTACATAAAACTAATCAATGTTATGTAGTTCAACATGATGAAATGTTAGAATATGATTTGTATGTTATTCTAATGTTGATCTAGCTTACTTAGTCTCATACAGCCAACAAACAACCCAAGTAACAACATTCAACACACTCAAATGCCGTTTAGTGTGATAGTGTAACTGTTAGAGCGAGTGAAACAGCGCTGCGTTACCTCAAGTTTCATTCGTCTAATAAACTGACCTGTGTGAGTATTAATTCAGCACTTGTGTGTAGTTCAGTAGAATGAAATGTCCTTATTCCTTTATATCCGCGGGACTCGCTTTGCGTGTGATTCTGGTATACGACAAGATCCATAATTACGCTTAATGCGGAATATACGTCATCAATATACACCTTTGTTATTGTAAGAGGTTAGCGACCCCTGGTGGCGAAAATTCCTGCATATTGTACCTTTAAATACTCTCCTTCCATAAATTTTGCATCTGAAAGGGAAACTCCTACAAATGATCAGCCGCAAAAATAACCCTGTCCACGCCTTTTCAGCGCTCAATGTTTTTCACTGTGTGTCTTTACTAAACTCTGACAGTAGTTTTTTTTTTTTAACGACAAAAGAGGGTTTGCGCTGGCGCAAGCTGTTAGTGAATCCGGCCCTAAATGTTTAAAACTGCTCACTGACAGCCATGAACAGAAGAATGAATAGAAAAGCTCCCAGCACCTGGTCTGTGTCAGCGGGTCGCTCCAGTAAGACCTGAGACTTGCTCATGCTCCATTCCTTCCTGTTCTTCTTACTTATCCGATTATCTTCCTCTGAGCGGGACAGAACCGAAACCCTGCTGTCGCTCACGCGGGAGAGCAGCGAACTGAGAGAAAGAGAGATGATCAGATATTTGTGCACCTGTACAAATCCTCTGAGCATGCTGCCATGTATTATGCATTTGTGCAACAGCATTCTGCTTATGTAGTAGTTTAGTAATCTCAGGTCTAGAAACACATTCGACTTCAAGAAAGCCACTCGTGGGTTGAGTGGCGCAGAAGTAGAAACCTTCAGAAGTAAAAAACAATGTATATGCAATTATTCTTGGGAGATTCTTCAGAGATCTTTGACTTAAGTAATTGCTACTTATGATATACGCACTTCATTGGCATTTCAATAAAAGCACATCTGCTAAAAACAGAAATATCAATATTAACATAATGATACATATGCATAAATGGATATTAACGGAAGTTAAGTAAACCAAAGATGTTCAAACATAAAATGGAAACATCAGAAACAATGCAACAGTACAAACATTATAAAACATTCAATCATGAGGTTTCAACACACACAGAAGGAAACATTATGAGTTTCCAAACTCTTCTCAACTCTTCACTTTTATGACATGAACAAGTTTATTTAAATGGATGAAGTTCTAAATCTGTTTATGTCAGTCTGAAGCAGTTTGAGCAACACATTTTAGCACTGATTGTTTTATGAATCTTTCACAATGTACTTCATTTTGAATTTCCGAATTACAATGTTGATTCATTCCATGTCATAGCCGATAACCAATAAAATGACTGATATTATGGAGTAAAAATTATGGAGCACAGTACATAACATGCGGGGGAAATATATATATTGTAGCCACAAATTAAGAATTCATTCCCTTGGTTTGTTCATTTCTTCCCTTGTTTTACTAAATTGTGGCCACTTTGTAATAATTCGTTCCAATGTTTTAGTTCAATCAAAACAAGGGAGCTAATTAGAACAACGTGGCAAACCACTTACTAAAATGAGGGAACAAATTAAGTTGTGGGAACGATTTCTTTTTTGTCAGCATGTCATGTTCTCCATAGAATACTATTTTGCCTAAATACATGAAATACTACAATAAAAATAAATTCTAGTTTTTAATCCTGCAAGGGAATAAAGCCATAGCAACATAATAAAGAATGAATAATGGATATTGCTAAAGATTTCATGTAACACTGCTAAACTATAAGTGTTTTTAAAGGTTAATTTTACGCGATCATCATCTAAAAACATCATCTGTAAAAAAGGGGAAATTAACATGCAATTAAATATCTAATCAGCCAATATATCCAATATCAACCACTTAAAATAAAATGTTTCAGTTAACACAACCTTTCATACAATATCTAAGGCAAAAAAAATGTTTTGCAAAGAAATATCTTGGATAGGAAACGCGTATTAATGTTGGGTGTAAAGACAACCCATGTCAAACAGGCATTGCTTGTGATTAAAATGAACTAAACTGAATTCTAAAAGGTCAGACTCTGAAAAATGCAAATGGTCATAAAAAATAAATGATTGCCTGTTTTGGCACATAAAAAACTTGACTAGCATTATAAGTGGACCTCAGGGGAAATAAGAATTAATAAGAATTATTTACCAAGAACATTTTCGAAATAAAGCAGCACACGCTCGGATGACATCAAACGATGCATAACCTAACGAGGCAAAAACGGAAACTGCACTTTTCATGTTCTTTCCGACTAAGCAGCATCATTCATCCACAATTATGATTTTCCAGAAAGAAAACATTTATAGGCAAGTGCGATGACCAGTTAGGAATGACTAATTTAGAACAACTTCATCTGCAAATACTGGAGGGAAAACAAGCAGGTTGTCATTTACGCCGATAAGATTTTTTTCAGATTTGAGGCTAGATTTTTTTTGTTAACTAAATTATTGGGGAGTTAATGGTAATTAAGGACTTGTTTAACGAGAACCCACTTGACCAGCACATAAAAGAATCAATTAAACATGGAGGTTAAACCGGATTAATGTCATGTTTGTCCACTAGCAGAGGCGTAATTACATGGGAAACTGAAGCACTCCATGACCACAGGAACTCTGTCCAGCGATAAATTAGCCCTCAGTGCGCTGCTGAAAATGAGGAAGATTATTTCTATGAACGAGAGAATACTGACTCCTGGGACGCAGGCCTGGAGGAGTTTCCGTCTGAGGAGCCGGAGCCGCTGGAGTGTCCTGAGGAGGCGTTTGAGATGGTGGACATCCGTCTGAGCGTGGACGACATGATGTATGGCATCACCATCGACCCCACGCGACTCTTTTTCTTCTCTGTCAGAGAGCAGGGCTGGAGATACAGATACAGACACAAACATGTTTCTATATCATGCCTTGAATCTCACTGACCTCTGTAGTAACTCAGTTAAATGCAATGCTTAACTTTTAGCATTTATACCGTAAAAGTGAATTTAGCAATATTAATAAGACTCCTCAATTAAAGTGATGTAATTACTTCCCACCCAGTAAGATGTATATATATATAATAACTTCAAATAATACTTTTATTCAGCCAGGATGTATTAATTTTTTTATCATGGTTTCCACAAAAGATATTAAGCAAACTGTTGATTATAACATTGATAACAATCAGAAATGTTTGAGCAGCAAATCATCATATTAAAATGATTTCTGAAGGATCATGTGACACTGAAGACTGGAGTAATTATGCAGAAAATTCAGTTATTTTAAATTGTAATAATATTTCACTACTTTTACTGTTTTTTTTTATCAAAAAAATCCGTAAATTGTGTGCACAGGAGACCCTTAACCTTTGAAGGGTAGTGTAAATCTATGGGACTTTTGTTTAGTAAAAATTGCTTGGTAAAGTAATAGCATGCTTCTGCTTAAGTCATGATTTGAGGCAACATTCATGTATTTAGGGGAAAAGATAAGGGACAAGTTATTTGCCATCTAATAAGAACTGTGCTTACTTCTATATCATTGTTTTGATGTTAAACATCTTTCTGCCATCCCAATTATCTATTTCACCTTTAAGCTATTTTTTCTTTTTGGTGACCGACCAAAAATATCTTAATAAAGAGACTGGAAAGTGCAGGTTTTACTATGTTTGTGGAGACCATATAATCCTACAAAAACCTTACACACGAAGACAAATATCACTTCATCAAAGCAGATATGTCCTCCTCTTGTGGTATACTGACTCACGAAAATGAATCTCCTTCAAAGTAATTGTTAGACAATATCCCGTATGAATCATTTCATCAGATCTGAAACATTTCCACCCAAACACAGCAAACCCTCGATCTGGCTCTTCTTTGTGTTTTGTGTTTGTCAGACTCACTAGCGTAATGACGCCATAGAGTTTCTCCACTTTGGCGCGCAGGTCCTGGAAGCAGGAGACGATTCTGTTGTGAAGGGGTTTCAGCTGCTCCGTGGATTTCTCCCCGTGGATCCGAATTCCCTCATCAAGCAACGGGACCTGAGATGGAATAGACATTAAAGCATCTTCAACATTGAAAATTGTACATAGAAACTCAGTAGCTGATCGTAATATGACTAAACATACAGTGCAACAGTACAAATGTATAGATGGTTTTACCATATAGATGGTTTCAAAGCTAATTGAAATTTAGATTTAGAAGTAATTTAAACCATTTAATTATCAAAAGATATTTGATTATCTAAAACCAGGCAGTTCCACATGGTTATATAAATATACACTAGCATTCAAAAGATTGGGGTCAATACGTTTTTTTTTTTTTAAAGAAATAAATAGGTTAATTCAACAGGGATGCATTAAATTGATCAAAAGTGACTGTAAAAATATTTATGATGTTATGATGTTACAGTTCCAGGATGACAGTTTTCACATTAATATTAAGCAGCACTAATGCTTTACTGTATTTTGAAAAATATGAAAAATTCTTAACAACCCCAAACATTTCAACGATAATGTAAATACATTCAGATAATATAATTTATATATACAGTTGTGGTCAGAATTATTGGCACCCCTGGTAAATATGAGCAAAGATGGCTCTAAAAATAAATCTGCATTGTTTACAATTATTTTCACAGCCATCTTTGAACATATTTACCAGGGGTGCAAATTATTCTATATACATAATTAACATGGTATATGGTCATATCTCCCACTTCTATGTGAATAATCGGAGTATTGTGAGAATGGTTGAACACAACACAGATCTGCAGAAGTGTCACCTGCAATGCAATCAGGTGTTTTAAGACTTCAATGCGTTCCAGGTGGTCGGGGTTCTTCTTCATGTAGGCGTCTGTGAAAAACGCCTGAGGGGTGAAACAAAAATTTCAATCAGGATCAGCCGGTTCTCCAGCAGACCTAACGCCTCGAGACACACATCAATTTTTCATATCTGACCAGGACTAAAGGTACAGAGCAACTCTTGAGCACATCTGACTGATTTAGCTGAGTATTATCAGGATTGTAAGCTTGATTTGGGCTTGATTTCCTTTGGTTAAAAATTTATAGAATCAAAAATACAAAAAAGGTGTGCACATCCCAAACCTTTATTGGGCTCAGGTGCAGGAGAAAATAATGACAATCATAGAAGTAAGAAAAGTAATGTCCGCACACTGCGCTCACATCTCTGAAAATAAAGGCAGGATAGGCGATTTGTTCCAGAAACATTTGTTGTTATGCTGGTTGAAAGTCTCTTCACAACCTGATAGCAATCACTAAGTTAATGGGTCTAAATGTATTTATATGTATATAAATCGTCTATTGAAGGCGTAGGACCATAAAATGTTCGTCCGAATTCAATGATATGATGTCCTACCTGCCTGTCGACATATGTATTTCCATATCTTCGCACACCTGTTCGCGCAGACATCACATGATGTCATCAGCGTGATTCATGCTATGCAGATTTAGACAGACGTCAGTCACCGAGCGCCACAAACGAAACAGCAGCCGCCTTTTACAGTTCCTCCTGAACCAAAACAACCAGCTTATGCTGCGTTCACGCCATAACTACTGGGATTTGGCAGAGATGGAAACCTGTGACGTTATACTCGGAGCGGTTCGTGACTTGAATTTATGCGTTTTAATGGCAACACTATCAACGTCAAAATTAATCTGCAGCAGTCAGGTGGTACAGGTCAGAGCTCTTTAAGTTATGATCATTATTATTGTAATGTTATGTGTTTTGAGACATGAGGTAGTTTAACGCTGTCTCTCGTGACACATCGTGACATGTGATCTCATGGTTTCGAAGCTAGCTTGCTATTGCTAGCCTCTCTGAAAATTGCCTACCCTTCCATTGATAGAAGTAGCAGAAGAGAAGAAACAGGGGAAAAAGACTGACCTTCTCATAGTTGGAAAAGCCGCCCATGACAGCCGGGTCCACGATTCCATTGAGCATCATGGAGAGCGGGTGCACAGGAAGAGAGCGGTCACACGCCTGCTGCTGTACCAGATTACTCAGCTTCTCATTGGCCAGCTCCATGGTTTCTATGGCGTTGTCCAAAGGGCTGATCTCCTCCTACAAACGAGGGACAATATGAGACGAGCGGAGAGATAAGATCTGATTATGATCATACACTACCATCTTTTAAAAGATATTACTACTTTTATTCAGCAAGGATGGATTAAATTGATCAAAAGTGACAGTAAAGACATTTATAATGTTACAAAAAAAGATTTTGAACTTTCTATTTATCAAAGATCCTCAAAAAATGTATCAAAAATATTAAGCACCACAACTGTTTTCAATATTGATAATAATAATCAATGTTTCTTGAGCAGCAAATCAGCTTATTAGAATTATTTATGAAGGATCATGGGACTAAAGACTGGAGTAATGATGCTGAAAATTCAGCTTTGCTTCACTGTAATAAATTACAATTTTAAATATATTAGTAGACTGTTAAGTTACTTAAGTTAATCAGTAGAATAAGTTCACATGTACTTGCAAAGTTACTTATAGTTAATAGAATGTCTAAAGTGGACTATCAAAATAAAGTGTTATTCTCTCTAAATATTCTCTGTTTTTACAGTATTTTTTAAATAATAAAATGCAGCCTTGGTGAGCAAATGACCCCAAACTTTTGAGATGGCACATCTTGAAACCGGAATATCATAAAGGCTTGTAGGAGGGCTATTTTAATCTATGCCAGTAATCAATATCCTAGCAACAGTACAGCAACACACAAGCATCACATACATTTTCTCGAGTAAAAATCTACTCAGTTAATATTACATCAGCAGAAACATTATTTCAGAAAAAGTCACAATTTAATGAAAGAATATGAAAACAATAGCATGCACTGATTAACACATTAAGGAGCATTTGAAAAAAAGGTGAATAGGGTTCATTTTGATGTGATGTTGTCTTTTGTTAATAGGCAAGTATTCAGATAGCACGTTTGACATTTAACAATAAAAGTCAGTTTTAGAAGGACGAGTTACTCACCACAGACATGCATTTCACTTCAAACCACTTGAGGATTCCTGGAAAGCGGTATGCTGTTATAAAAGTGGTCCTTTCGATCCACATGGTCTGTGAGGACAAAGGTAGAGAGCCACATTTACACAGAGGAGTAACACATTCTGAAGGTTAATCATCCACATTTATGAATAATTATATAGAACTTATTTACAGGTACTTATACCACCTAGAAACTAGTGAAAAGGTTCACAGAATCACAATATTCAAGATTACTGGCAATAAAGGTGATTCTTCAGTGTTAGTGAATGGCAACTTTCTTTTAAAAGTTTAATTAGACATCTAAATCATTATCATCATCAGGGGGTTGACAATATGAACATTTTTAAAGAGTACTTATTATGTCTTGATTTGGTTTTTGGCATCTACTAGAATAGGTGTTATCAGTGGTGTAGTCTAGTTTTTTGTAGTGAGTATACTGTTTTATCAAATGAAATGGTAAAAGCGCTCATTCACAGAAACAAGCAGAACATTCAGAGTTTATTTCAATAGCAGTCTTTTTGAGCTTTAATATTCATAGACACTTAGTACATATCGAGATTTGATTCATTTTATCATTACTTTTGATTTATTCATTCAAAAATGGCCAAATTGCGTGACGTTCCGCTTTACAGTAGGCTAAGTTACATTTGTTGCTGGATTCCGCGATCCGATCCGTGTCGCTGCGCAAACAAGAGGCACGGCGGGGTAAATTTATGAATAGAAATTCTTTCACAAAACGATGTTGTTACGAATCCTCACACTTTTTAAAGTGGGTATACAGAGATCTTTGACATTTCCTATTTGGCATATGGAAATCCTTGACATTTTCTAGTGGGTATACGGCGTGTACCTGCGTATCATACACCACTGGGTATTATGCTTTAACGACAGAAAAGTCTGTCAGTAACTCTATAAAGCCACTCCTTTCAAAAAGCAAAGTGTGCTCTGATTGGTCGGCTGGACCAATGAGTTTCAACACACTACTAACGCAAACCCTTTTTTTTTGTGTATGCCTATTGTGATGTGTTCGTTTCCGGAAGAAAACTTAAGACTAAAATGAAAGCGTTTCAGGGAGTTCAGAAACAATGCGCACTGATATAGAGAAGAACTCACTTTTTATGCTCAAACAGCAACATTACATACTAAACAAAGTTAAAAATGTAACAAAAGAATAATAGGAGCCCTTTAAATGATTTCTTTTCAGTCATTTGTGATTATCAGATTTGGATTTTTTTAAATAATTTCATAGAGATTGCCTATAAAAGGTTTTAAACCAATTCATATTGAGCATAAGCTATAACTAGAAATATTTGTATTCACTTTTACTAGAATTTTTTATATTGTCTTTCTTCTAAGAAACTTGGATGTTAGAATGTCCAAGCAGCTTACTCTAAAAAAAAGTAGAGTCGTTTTTACTGCCAAGATTCAAAGACAGCATAATAACACTATTCCTTTAACATTTCATTCATTTTAATGACTCTTTTAGACTTGGAAATAACTATTTTTTTCATGTTTGCCATGCCTGTGAGATCCTGCATTCATTTCCTTGGTTACAGTCACAGACAATCTTGATGAAAACCATCAGTCACTCACTCATGGGGTTTGAGCTTGACACTTCAAACTAAAGCTTGCAAAACAGTTTTGACTAGGTTAAAAAAATGTATAATGTCAACAACGTTGAAATAAAAATTTCAGTAATTCAATCTGATATCATCTTTTTCGTGCACCATAAATACCCTCATCTGTCTTCAGCCGGTCAGCCTCAGTGTTTCAACATTTGATCAATGTTTGCAACTTACGGCAAACTCATTGTCAGGATCTTTTTCTCCTTTCCTAAACGGTCTTGAATACTGGAACTTGTCCACCTCGTTCGTCCTGTAGTAACTGGGAAAACAACAGAAGGGAAATAAGATCTATAACAGCATTATTTGCAATAGATTTGAATTGTGACAAGGGCGTTGATTCATACTTGAGGATTTGTTCAGGAACTCCCTTGTCCTTGAACTGTGAAGGTAAAGTTAGGACAGGCTTCACCGTAAAACACTGAATATCTGCAGGGAATCAATTAAGGGTAGAAAACTGTTCACATTCACTTAATTTGGTTCAAAAAAACATTTGGACACATACACTACCGGTCAAAAGTCTGGGGTTGGTAAGATCTTTTTTTTTTATGTCTTTGGAAAAACTCTAGGGCTGCATTTATTTGATCAAAAACACAGTAAAACTGTAATATTGAGAAATGTTATTACCATATAAAACAATTGTTTTCTATTTGAATATATAGTAAAAAGTAATTTATTCATGTGATGTGAAACTGAATTTTTAGCATCATTACTCCAGTCTTCAGTGTCACATGATCCTTCAGAAATCATTCTAATATGATGATTTGCTACTCAAGAAACGTTTCTTATTATTATCAATGTTGAATACATTTGTGCTGCTTTATATTTTTGTGGAAACCATGACATTTCTTTCAGGATTCTTTGATGAATAGAAAGCTCAAAAGAAGAGCATTTATTTGAAATAGAAAACTTTGGTAACATTATAAATGTCTTTACTGTCATCACCTTTGATCAATTTAATGCATCCCAGCTGAATGTAAGTATTATATATATTTTTTTTTTTAAAATGACTGACCCCAAACCTTTAAATGTTACTACTATATTTAATTTCACAGTCATTTTTTAACCATAAATCTTAAAATTCCACATAATTTAGCCAACAAAAAAGCTTCTGAAAAGCTTTAACATCAGTATCTCGCTGGGTTAAAGTTCAAGGATACGTTGACCGGGTGAGTTGGAGATGTTGTCACCAGGGGGCGATGTGCTGGTTATCCTCACTGCATTGGGAAACTGGGACATCAGCTTGAGGTTAAAGTCTTCAAGCCACTCATACTCTTTACCACGGTAAATGAACATTTTGTTCTGTTTAAAACAGGGAGAGTAAACATTTTAATTGAAGACTGTAAGCCACTGCTATTAACGTACTGGCACAAAGTGAAAGAGTTTTTCACGGCTTGATATCTGGCATGCAGAACCAATAATAACTACACAAAGCCTATCATTTTATTAGATGTCTAAGGGGCTCTTGTATCTGTAAACGTAAGGCACCAGGGTCTCCAAACCCCTGACTGTGAAAAAACTATTATTTTCTTGTTAAAAAAAAACAATTACTCTGAGAGCTCTTAGGGAAGAGCTGCAATCAGAATATCGTTTTTCTTTGGCAATGCTTGATGCCGAAATGCCCAACAGCGAGCCGACCCTGCGAGCATGTTTGTGTCACTGTTTAATCCATACTTTACACCGCATAGACAACAGAAAATTAGACATTTGAGCACCCAATGGGGGAATAATTGTCCAAGATGCTGTTTGAAAATCGTATCCCGTATTAAATCCATTAAAACAGGCAAACCTGGGCTAGAGCAGCAAACTTCACTCACCCTGAGGAAGGAAGGGAAACCTTGACCGTAGTATCCCACTGCGAAATATTCGGGCTGGGGTCTCATAGCGTGCATGATGTTCTCATAATACTGTGCCTGCTGTTTCTGTGTACAAAACAACTGGTGTTTTTACATTTGAATTAGCAATTAAGCATTTAAAAGTCAGGCATAAAAGGAATAGTTCAGCTGAAAGAAAGCACTCAAATCTGTATTACTTTTTCTTCTTCCTTAGAACATAAAAGGAGAATTTTATGTGTGTTCATGCTGCTCTGGTTCATACAATGAACGTGAAAGAGGTCATAATTCTTGTGAAGTCATATGACAGCTTTAGGTGAGTCAAATTTTAATATTGCACATATTCATCTATTTTTGACCATTCTGATGGTTCCAAAAAACTGTTGCGTAACTAGTTTGAACTCTATTGCACGTAATCCTGCTAATACAAAGGCTTCAGTCAACTTCAATTACTGTTATCTGACCCATAATGCCTTTGATCAAAGCACTTAACCCCTGGATCTTCCAATACTTGGAAAGACGAACAATTGTGATCCTTTTAGTAGCTTATTTTAAGAGGTTAATAATAATCAAGGTCCTAGTAGTCATTAAAAAAATCTAATTGTTGTAATTGTTCCTACAGCTCTCTGATAAAAATGCTTTTGATATAATTGTGGCAGTCTAAGTGGCAGCAATCTAACACTGAAGAATTGACAATCATTTTGAATGTTGTTATGATTCTGTAAAAGAATGTCACCTATTTTCTAGGTCATAGGAGAGCCTGTAATTCATATTCATATATATTCATTCATAAATGAAGATGATTAACGTTCAGAATCAGATCTTGGAACCCCTCTGTGTAAATGTGGCTCTCTGCCTTTGGCCTCACAGACCGTGTGGATCTATTATAGTTAAATATGGAATTTCAATTGTGTTTCCATTCTCTGTTTTTCCTCCCACCTCATATTATTTCCATCCCAAAAGTTTTGCGAGCAAACACAAAGATTGTTGGGTGAACACAAAAGTTTCGTGAGAGAACGCAAAAGCACTGAAATATCATTTTTGCAACCATCTTAGTTTTCATGTGCCTTTTGAAATATTATGGCAGTGGGTGTTCAGGGGGGTTCACACTAGAAATATAACATGCAAGCCATATGTACTACACAGTGTTGTTATTGTTAGCTAAAGCTAAAACTATCAATCTTTTCAATCATTTAAATAAAGCTGAAATAAAAAAATAGAAAATAAATATTAGAATTAGAAATGTTGCTTTGGAAACTAACTGAAATATGTTTAAGTTGAATTATTAAAATGACTAAATCTAAAAGCTAAACAGAAATGGTTATAAAAACTAATAAAAATTAGAAAAGCACAAAATTACAAGAACTTTAACAATAAAAATAAATATAAAAATAAAAGCTAATTAAAAGCATTAATAAATATTACACTAGTGCATTAATAATACTAAACAATATTTGCCCAGCAAATATGGTGGTTTTATGCTGTTTTTGTCATTATGGGGTTTGACAGCACTCCTATTCACTTTAAATGTATTTTTGCAGCCTGAATATTCAGCTAAATATCTCATTTTGCGCTCCGGCGATAAAGAAAAAATAAAATTGGGTGCGGAATGACATGAGGATAAATAAATGATGACAGAATATTCATTTTTAAGTGTTCTACAAACTTAAGCTTTGGTGTTTGTTACTGTACATTCCATACAAGACTTGAAAAAAAAAAGGATTTATTCAGAATAAATGGGAAATAAATGCATTCCAGTCATCTCAATGGCAAAAAATGTCCAAAATTTACCTCAAATTCACTTATCATATGGCACATTTTATGCACCACAGGACAGAAAACTTGAAGCAGTTGTCCACCCAATTCATCAGCACAAACTGATCAAATTGAAGTCAGCTGCCAAGTGAGAACTTGACAGAGCCCAAGGCAGAACTGAGAGGAGAGTGTGTGACTGCTACAGTAGCCGTTATCACACCAGTTTCCTTCCTCCTCATGCTTGCCAATCGCCATGCTTATTTCCTGTGCCGAGTGACGGCTGCTACCCAGCCGACAGCGTGATGGATTACCAACCCAGAACGTGAATCAATAAGTGCGTGAATCAAAACGAGCTTAAGCTTTCGCTTTTGTCTCGCTAAAATGTTTGTACATCACAGAGCATCTCCTGTTCTGGCAGAAGCTCGGGGGAGGTTTGTCTGCGGCGTTACCTTCAGATCGCATTAACAAAGAAACAAGAGGGAATTCTGTCACGTCTGTCTTACCAGCAGTTGACTGAGCTCTATGAAATCAAACATTTGGTTTTCGTGAAGTTTAACAAGCTGTTTGGCCATCTCGATGGCCTTCTCCCACATCTGTGGACAAAGAACAAACAAACAATAAATGAGAACGTGTTTTGAAGGCAACACATCTGCTGTTTATTCTTTAAGGAACAGCTTTTCAATAATGAAACATCTGTTATCATTTAGTCTCCCTTACAGTGTTCCAAATCAATGACTTTCTTCATAGAAGATAAAAAATACATGTTGTCCACACAACTTGTGCGCTATATTATAACTCTTAAGCCAATACAATCATTATGTGTGAGGGACTGAATTTTAAAACATGATGCGTTGTGACATGAAACAGAGCAAAAGTCAACTTGACATATATATTCTTCAAAATTTGTACTATTTTGCGGAAAAATGGGAGTAATACAAGTATGAGAAACACAAAGCATGTTTTCTTTTTGGGTGAAATATATCTTTAAATGTACAACCGTTGAAAAGTTTGGGGTCAGTAAGAGTTTTTTTTTGTTGTTGTTGTTTTTAAAGAAATTAATACTTTTATTAAATAATGATGCATTAAAAAGTGACAGTAAAGACATTTATAATGTTACAAAAGATTTCTATTTCAAATAAATGCTGTTTTTTTAACTCTATTCATCAAAAAATCCTGAAAAAATGTATCATGGTTTCCACGAAAATGTGAAGCCGTTTTCAACATTGACAATAATGAGCCGCAGATCAGCATATTAGAATGATTTCTGAAGGATAATGTGACACTGAAGACTGGAGTAATGATGCTGAAAATTACAGGAATAAATTACATTTTAAAAAAGACATTTTAAAAAATTCTTAGACCTTAAACTTTTTAATGGTGTTAAACAGCAATAATTCTACAGCTCTTTTCTGTTTTTCACAGCTGAGCTTCACTAAAAATGCTGTGAATTGCATGTAAAAGTCATTAAATGAAAGCATTTTCATTAGATTCAGATGTGCATACTTTGCCCTTGTCCAGATTGCACATGATTTCCTGAAAAAGTCTTTCCTTCAGCTCTTGTTGTGTCCAGCCCTGAGCTCCGTCCCGTGGGATCAGGTGGGGCGCACACGGCTTGTCGGACCACTAGAAAGAGATTGCACAGTTCAGTCATTTCAATCACACTGATCTGCTAATCACTAAACTGTGCTTAGTCAACTTTAACCAGCACACTGCAAGAGCAATACGGTTCTGAGTGCAGATATTCAAATGCAAACCAGACTAAGTTAAGAACAATAATACGATTTTGGGGAGTGACAGACTAAATGTCAGGTCTGAACAGCATAGGTAAGGCAAACATTCTTTATATTTGGCATGAGCTGATATAACTAGAATAACTCAAATACACCAGGCAAGTTGAGTTGACATTAAGTTAGCCTCAGGCTCACGACATATCGCGCGAGGAACAAAATTGTGTTTTAGTCAGATATCATCGGTTAATGGAAACCCCGTCATTTCGCTTTAGTTTTTAATCAACATTTAGAAAATATCGCAAAAGTTTTGAGTAAATCTGTAATGGAAACCCGGCTACAAATGAAAGAGCAGACGTTAGTGCATGAACGCAAGTTGGAGATTAATATTTTGTAAATAAAGCGGAAAATTGGGGGGGGGGGGCGATTTTTAGCAAACAAAGCACTCACGACGCTTCATAAAATTGAGGTTAAACCACCGGAGTCACATGGATTACTTTAATGATGTCTTTACTACCTTTCTGGGGCTTGAAAGTTGTAGTTGAGTGTCAATGGAGGGACAGAAAGCTCTCAGATTTCATCAAAAATATCTTCATATGTGTTCTGAAGATGAACGAAAGTCTTGCAGGTTTGGAGTGACATGAGGGCGAGTAATTAATGACAGAATTTTCCTTTTTGAGTGAACTATCCCTTTAATATAATATTTCATATATATCATTTGTCATCATTACATTATTTTATGCAGTATTAGTCAAAGTTTTTTTTGCTTCTGGCAACCACTTGTCATTGAGAAGAAACTCAAACTCAAACAATAGCAGACTTAATACTTATTTTCAAATATTTGTTTACACTTACATATTTTTTTTATTTGAATCTGGACTGAAACATGCTATCCCAGAAAAGATATTTAGATATTTGTTGAAAATGTTCTCTTCATAAGTATATATATATATATATATACACACACACACACACACACACACACACACACACACACACACCCTTTGAAAGTTAACAAATTAATCCTTGCAATCTAAGAGTTCTCAGGGTTTCTTGAATGTTCCAGCAAATGATCAATTACCAAAGAACCATGCCAATATTATTCAGGGAAATAAGAAAAAAATGTTGTTGCAAAAATGAGTACACCCTCCTGAAAGTTACAAAATAAAATGAAACAAAAATGTTCTGTTGCAAGTTAAAGGCATTTTGTGATCAACAAGTTAGTATATTGAACCAAAGCGTTTATATAAGAGTAATTTCTTGACAATTAAAAGTTATAAAGCCCATTGAATCATTCTCAGACTTAATTTAGACAACAATGGAACCATTTGAAAGAGAACTGTCAGTAGATTTGTTTCTTTGAACAAAAGAGGACATTAGTACAAGAGAATTAGCAAAGCAATGTTCTAAGCGTGAAAATATATCCCTGAAACAATACTGCCTTCACTTTAAGCTTTCATATTGTATGAATGAGTGATTTTTTTGTTACGAAAAGTGCAGGATAAATGCCAAGCAAGTGTCTCAGAGCTGGAAAAGCTTTCAGAAGAGGGACTGTTTCATCTTACACAGTGAGACGCAACAAGCAGAAGTGAAATGCATTGTTGTTGTCTACACAGGAACTACCTGTGCCTTCCCTAGGGTGCCACTGTACAACTGGCCAACAGGACGACAGATGAAAACTAGCCCTTGGCTAATTCTGGCATGTTACAGGTGTACTGTTGTTAATATGCAATGTCCTGTTAAATAAATAAATAAAAAACTACTGTAGCCAAAGCACAAGAAACTCATTTAGCCTTTTGCAAGGCCCATATTAACAAAATAGAGACTTCTGGTAATCCATACTCTGGTCTCATGAGACCAAATCAATCATTTGGAACCTAACAGCATCCAAAAAGGGATTGGGGGAGTTGTGCTTAATCAATGTGTCATGAATTTACACACCAATGTGTGATGTAATTCAAAATCTTGCAACATAGGAGATGCAATCCTTTTCCTTATTCCAACTTTAAAGGGCACCTATTATGGAATTTTGAAAATTACCTTCATGTAGTGTGTAACATAGATCTAAGTGAACAAAAACATCCTGCAAAGTTTTATATATGAAAGTTCACCATAAAAAAAGTTATTGGCTCTCAAAAGTCGACTCTGAGCCAATTTAATGATCGGTTTTCCAATGAGTCATTTTCCTTTTCGTTGTGACGTCAAGACGAAAAATATCAAATTGGCCACGCCCACTCATTGCGCGCGCTGCGCAGACACCAGGGAACACTTGAAAAAACATCATGTCGACAACAAGACGCTGTTCTGAAGTGCGAATCAAAAGCGACCTTTTTTTCACTGCCCAGAGACAAGCATGTGAAGAATCAGTGGCTAGAGTTTATATTTACAACTATACCACACAAGTATAGCCCAACCTTGTGCTGTTCGCGTCATTTTAATGACGATTGCTTTACAAACACAACTGACTGGGTCATCTGAACAATCACCGCCGATTAGTGTCACGCAAAGGAGGGGTTTGGAAAACTGAGTCGTTGAACGAATCATTTGGGAGTCGGTGAGCAAATCAGGTAAAAATAAATGCATATTATAAGACAACAAAAGTGTTTTTTGTCATTGCATGCATGTAAAACTGTTGTTGGGGACTCCCAGAACAATATTAGGAACATTTTAAATGCCATAATAGGTGCCCTTTAACACTATTGGGGGATTTTGTAGAGACAAGAGCAACACTTCTTATCAAACATCAGGGCACTCTATGGGCCCTATCAAACATCTGGTGCAATGCAGTTATAATATTTTCACGTCCTGCGCCACGTTGTTTAAATAGCAAATGCATTTGCGCACATCTGTTCACCCATTGGCTGCTGGTCTGAAAACGAGGTGTGTTCAGGCGCATCGTTGGTGCATTGCTATTTTGAGGCAACTGAAATAGACTGCGCCATTGACCAACTGAAACCTGGACTAAAGTCAATGGCGCAGTATTAAATATTACACGGTTGTTGAATTTAATCAAGGTTGTGCTCATCTTTGCAAAACCCTCGGTTTCCTTTTTTGGCGTTTTTGCCTTTTATTGGATAGGACAGTAGCTAGACAGGAAGTGAGGTGGGAGAGAGAGAGGGGGGGATTGGGAAATGTCCACGAGCCGGGACTCAAACTCGGGTCCCCCGAAGAGCAACGACGCTACATGTTGGCGCACTTCCCCACGAGGCTATCGGCGCCGACATGCAACCCTTAATTTAAGCAAAATCGGCAAGTTTATTTATTTTACAGATATTGATATCACATTTTTCTCTATTTTTATTAAGTATATGTTTAATACATTTACATTTTGTCATCTTTTCATGAATTGCAATCATTTATAAATAGAAAAGTATCTTTATGTTCAGAGGGGGTGTACTCATTTATGAGATCTGCATAGATGTCGGTATCTAACCATAACCGAATCAACATCATCCAAACCTCCAACAGTTCAGCATGCAGCAGCAGGGTGTAGGCAGCCTCGGTGTAATTCTCACACGCCAGATGTAGATCACGTAACTTGTACAAATATCTAATGAAAGAGCACAAAACATTCAGATTCATGTGTGGGTCAACAAGCCAATAACTTTCAATTATCTGGCACACTTACCGGATATAAATATCCTCCCTTTTCTTTTCTTTGTAAAAGTTCTGTGGGCATGAGAGAGAAGATACATGTGATTTTTATCCAAGTCTTTGAACATCTTTTAATCCTGTTTAGATGAATATAACTACATTATTAGAAAAAAAGGTTTTATTGGGGTTTTATATAGAACGCTAGGGTTCTTGACACAATTTTATAAAACGCTTCATGCCAAAAAGGTTCTGTTATAAGGGAAAGGTCTTTAACGTTTGCAAAATACTTTCATGTTTAACAGGTTATTTTTTCTAGTAATTAAGTTTGTTTAATTCATAAAATAAAAAAATTAATTAAAACCGTTAATTAATTAATACTAAATCCATAAAATGACCCCATGTTGGGTACCCCTAAAAATAGCACCTGACAGAACCATTTGTGTTTCTATATAGAACCTTTGGTAACACTATTTTAAAGTGACGTAATTACACATTACCACATAGTAAGTATAATAAATAACTCTTTAGTAGGCTGAGTACATGTAGGTAATTAACTCGCTGGTCTTTTCAGCAGGTTGAGCACATGATAAAGAATGTTTTCGAAAACTAAAGATGTGTGAGTTCTCACCAGGACGTTGACGGTGCAGCTCATGCGGAGCTCGGGGCTCTCGTCGTGGTTGATGGTGCGGTAGGCCAGCAGGTTCTCCAGCAGACTACTCAAGAGCAGAGCCAACTCCTCACCAGGCTGACACAGAGACCGATGCAGCCGACAGCGATCCAGCAGTCTGGACACAACACAAACAGGCACAGAGAGACAGTCACACAGGCACATAGGCACAGAAAAGAACAATCTAAAATATTTGAGTGGCAGCACAAGGTACACTCTTAAAAATCAAGATTTCCACCAGTGATGCCATAGAAGAACCATTATTTTTTGGCATCTATGATTCCTTGAAGAACTAATGGAACCTTTCAATTCCACAAAAGGTTTATAGAGGAAAAAGGTTCTTTAGAAAGTCTGTGAAAGGTTCTTTAGAGAACCAAAGATCATTCTTATATGGCATCGCTGCAAAAACCTCCTTTTGGAAACATTATCTTTTTTATTGATAATCATTATCATTCTCTCACATTTTTTCCAGCAGGATCTTGTATTGTTCATCGCCACGGCCTCCTTCAACTTCCTGGTCCAGTTTTGTGATTAGCTCATTCTCAAACTGCAAAACACACAAATGCTTCATCAAACTTTCTGAGCATCATGTACATGTAGGAGCCTACATAGGCAACATCTTAAAAGACATGGACTTCTAAGTAGCTGATCTGAATGTTCTTCATGATCAGTAACTCAAGCACCCACACAAATAGAGAACACTTACAGTTGATTTCAATAGAAACTGTCATTAGCATTAGAAGTGTAGAAATACATTGATGTGGATCGATGCGTCAATCAAATGACTAACAATATGATGTATTATTATCTGTGTTGCGGGTAATGCATTACAAGTAACATGAGTTAGGTAATCAGATTACTTTTTAATAGTAAAGTAACACATTACTTTTACATTTACAACAAAATATCCTGCGTCCTATTCTTCTGCGATCCAGAATGGCAGTGAATTTTCTTTTTCCTTCAGCCTTTGGCTTGTTCATTTCACTTTTGGGATGAAAGGGACTTTACATTTGCCAAAAATGTGAGTAAAACTAACGCTTAAGTAACGTAACTCATTACTTTTTCCATAAAATGTAATTAGTTATTTTTTAGGGAGTAACTGTCACGGTTTGGGTTCTGTTTCTTGTTTCTTGTTCCTGGTTCTTGTCATGTGATTCCGTTTTTCATGTGATCCTGCCATGTGTCTGTCATTGGTGAATTGTCTGATTGTTCACAGGTGTTCCTTGTCGTTAGTCTTGTATATTTAAGCCCTCATGTTTGCCCTGTGTCTTTGTCTAGTATTGTATGCTACTTATCCAGGTTCTTGTTTTCAGTTTTGTGTCATGCCTCGCCATGTCTTTGTTTTGTGTGTTTAATTAAAGTTTGCATTTGGGTCTCTACATCTTGCCTCCAGTGAACCTCATTCGTTACAGTAATTCTATATTGTAACGCATTACTTTAAAAAGTAACTTTCCCCAACACTGATTATTATAAATATAAACTTTTAAGATGCACCTCTATCTATTTAGTTAATTTTTCTAAAAAAAAAAAAATATCTCTCGAAAGAGACCAATAGAGATAAACGAGATGTCAAATTGTCACTGCAGATGTCATCAAATTTTCAATCCGTTTAACAACTTTATTTTTAAAAGGTATTTATTTTTCTGTACAAATAATTTTTTCAACAACTGGAGAACCTCATTTTGTTGCGCATGTCCTTAGGGGGATACTAGATTTGCACATTTTAGAAAGAACACTGAAAGACTTTCTTGACTGTTGTCATTGTTTATCTCGCTGCACAATCCAGCTGTAAATCAACTGACTAATCTATCTGTTTATCAATATTTTTTTTTAAACTGCATATTCTTTATATTTAAATTAACAATGATGAAGAAAATAATTGCTGTACATTTTTAGGTCATTAAACCTAATGCATTAACAAATGTTCACAAAAGTAACTACACTGTAAATTATCACTTTTTATAATGAAATATCTATATTTTAATTGATGGATATTTCTGCACCGAATAAAAAATACCAGCATCTTATAAGGAAGAATTATTTGGCTGTCGACAGCATAATGAGTGTGCGCATGCTGCCGAATTAATATGCTGCCTAGGTAGACAACATTTTGAAACAGAAGTTCTCAAAGTAACCCTGGAACAAAAACCACCCTCACCTTCTGAAAGGTGTGGTTAGGGCCAAAATTGTGTTCACACTGCATCATGTCAAAGAAGATGGGGATGGTGGCTTTCCTCAGGTCAGGCTCAGGCACTAGCGTGGCTTCCAGGATCGGCCCAACCATTGCAGGGATGAACTTTATCTTCTCTGGGCCTGGAAGTGACACATACATCCAATGATGTCCCTAGATAGCCCAAATGTTCTTTTCCATTTTTATATCCAATATGCACTTTGCCACAGTCATTAAAGACAAACAGTACAGTCGTGATTTTACTCTCTATAATATGCAATTTGAGCAAAAAGAGAGTCCTTAAGAACATTCTGCAAAATTCCTCTCTACTCTTCAAGCTTCTGTAATTGTTTCTGTCTCAAGCAGATAAGAGGCACAGGAAAAAGGTTTTACCAAGATTCTGCCACATATCTCCCAGCTTAAAGCCGATGCTTTTCCGCATGTCTCCGCACCTGTTTACATTTTTAGGAACACAATTTCATCAAGTGTACTTTAATATCAGCCATTAAAACAAAACCAACAAAAAAAACAACACTTGAACTCAAAAATAGACAGAACAATGTCTCTCACTCACTTGTTGAGAATCTTTTCTCGTTTCTCAAGCGAGAAGGATTCCAGCTGCAAGGACTTGTGGGTAAGGAAGGCAACAATCAGATGAAAGTAGTTGTTCCAAAGCTATTGAGGAAAAACAAAAGGAAATCATCACCGCAAAACTATTTCCTGAGTACAAAACGGGCATAAAAATATCACAAAGATTAAAAAACATCTGTGTGCAGCAATATCCGTCAGCAATTTGCCCAACAAAAAGAAAACAGTACCAAAACATACCATGGTATTACTAGGTTTAAGACATGCACCCCTGTACTATCCTAGTATTCATATATGCATATTGTGTAGGGCATATGTGTGTGTAACTAAGTATGTATTTTAACAAGATGCACAATTTGAGGTATAATTTATGCCTGCACAAATGGTGAAGGATATGTTCAATACTTATAACAATAGTAATTGCACTGAAAAACGGGGATTTGCTGAGAAAAATCTATATTTACTATTTCATTGTCTCAAGGACCAGAATTGTCCTCGTTCTACCATTGCAAACCCAGAGCTAGAAATTCACTCGGACGCTACTTTTAAATTATCCTTGAGTGTTGGGTTACATATCACAGATGAGTAAGGCATAGTCACGCTTTGATTATTTAAACAAATTAGTTTGTATTGATATACTGTAATGCAATTGCTTTTTTAATTGGCCGAGGTCTTACGGGTGAAATACTTCGGATGCACGGGGTGCTGGATGAATGGTAACCAAGCAACAGAAAGTTTAGCTGTATTTCAACAGCGTCATAGATGATATTTCCCAAATGCCTAAAGTGCACAAGGCTTCCCGTGGGTGCAAAATCCATACGGTTTCCCAAAAGATAATCACAATTGAACAGCATAAAAACATGTTACATAAGAGCATGCAATCACCAGAAAGAGTTCATACGCTTCACAGAAATGCGCTTACATTATGAGATATTCACAGCACTCAAAATAAAAAAAACAGTGGTCAAATCACTACTGCACAATCTCACACAGAGAACATGATGTTTAATTTTTATCTTTGGTCTTATAATAATGTCCGTCAAGTTTTTTGCACCAAAAACAGCCATAAATTAGATTTTCATGACCATTTTTTACACTCTCTCAGACCCTTAGGATTAATCAAGATGAAAATTCACTGTTCACATATTAAATGAGAAACGGAGCTTTGCTGCGCTTACACATGGTTGTGGGTTGATTTTGGATGATCTAGAACACATTAAAGTGAGTTTTAGAATATTTAATGACTACAATGTGTATTTCCTGGTAGAAACAGAATCATAGACTGGACAATAATAGATTTATTTACTTCTTTTAACCACTCTGTCAGATGCCCTTTTCATTCCAACCAATAAAAAAATGATTTATGCTGCCTTCAAAAACATGCAGAACGAACTAGGCAGCAGGTATTAGACGGCAGGACGCTGTGCAAACATCAGATGTGGACATCAGATTGCCGTAATGCCTTCCTGCCTCTATTTACTGCTTGTGAAGGCAGCATTTTTCTAATAAGGATTCAGCAGTGCTGTTCTTAGGATTGGTTGGAAGTACGAGATCTGAAAATTACAGTATGGTTAGTAAAATTAACTCTTATCTCAGAAGATTAAAGAAAAATAATATTCCTTTTGACACAGGCCTTTTAACAACAGACAACATTCATTATTTTTATATTCAACATATACCATTATGGTTCATTAAATGTTCAATTGATGATTCTGTTAGTAGTTTTACATATTTTAAAAGAAATGCATTAATTTAAAATAATTACTACAAAAGTAGGCATGCTTACACAGATTTTTCACAACCTTTTTGGTCTTTATTTCACATACTATTTGGCCTTAAAGGGATACTCCACTTTTTTGGAAATAGGCTAATTTTACAACTCCCCCAGAGTTAAACAGTTGGGTTTTACCGTTTTCGAATCCATTCAGCCGATTTTCTTAAATATTTAGAAGAATATGAGTAACCAGACAGTTTCTGGTCCCATTGGCTTCCATAGTAGGAAAAAATATATACTATGGAAGTCAATGGGACCAGAAACTGTCTGGTTACTGATATTCTTCTAAATATCAGAAAATCGGCTGAATGGATTCGAAAACGGTAAAACCCACATGTAAAATTAGCCTATTTCCAAAAAAAGTGGAGTATCTAAAAAGTTATTTATTTTTTAAATACCACTGACAAAACACAAAATGTGTCTGTAACTACGCTATTTAAAGCGTAAATCAAAAAAACTTTTGCTGATAATTTACTCACCCCCATGTCATCCAAGATGTCCACGTCTTTCTTTCTTCAGTCGAAAAGAAATTAAGGTTTTTGATGAAAACATTCCAGGATTTTCTTCATATAATGGACTTCATTGGGAGCCAAACAGTTCAAGGTCCAAATGACAGTTTCAGTGCAGCATCAAAGGGCTTTAAACGACTCCAGACGATGAATAAGGGTCTTATCTAGGACCCTTCGAGTCATGACTCAAAAAGATTTGTTAATTTTGATGAACGAGTTCGAACAGGACAGTCACGAACGCTCATCACAGAACAGAGCAAGGCGAGCATTTGTGCTTAAAAAACTTAAACTTTGCTATTTATTTTGTTAAATGAGCGATGGTTTCGCTAGATAAGACCCTTATTCATCGTCTGATATTGTTTAAAGCCATTTGAAGCTGCACTGAAACTGTCTTTTGGACCTTGAACCGTTTGGCTCCCAATGAAGTCCATTATATGGAGAAAATCCTGGAATGTTTTCATCAAAAACCTTAATTTCTTTTCGACTGAAGAAAGAAAGACGTGGACATCTTGGATGACATGGGGGTGAGTAAATTATCGGCAAAAGTTTTTTTAAAAGTGAACTAGGCCTACTCCTTTAAGCCACACTACAAGATTAAAAGTCCTTATTTGTGAATCAGATTACTCTGGTTAAGCTGTATCTTTTTTACTACTATCGTTCAAAAGCTTAGGGTTGATATCATTTTTTATGTTTTTGAAAGTAGTATGATCATGATGTATTTGATCAAAAATACAGTAAAAAAACTGTGATATTGTGAAATATTACAATTTAAAATAAATGTTTTCTATTTTAATATATTTTAAAATGTAATTTATTCCTGTGTTCAAAGCTGAATTTTTAGCAACATTACTCCAGTTTTCAGTGTCACATGATCCTTCAGAATCATTCTAATATGCTGCTCAAGAACCATTTATTATTATTATAATAAATAAAAAAAATAGATTTTCCCTCCCTCTCTTGCACCTATTCGCTCTCAGGTTCCAGTGATAGGCTGTGTCAGCTGTCAATCATCATCAGGGCGGTTCTTCTGTGTCCAATCTCCTGTCGCCCTGCTGTTTTAAAAGACTTCCAGCTCGTCTCATTTGGCAGTGTGTGTGTGTGTGTGTTCAGTATCCTGAGTTGAGTACTTTGTATCAGTTTAATCGAGTCTCATTTGGGTATGTGTAGTCTAACATTAATTTCCTTAGTGTTATTTGTGCTTTACGCCAATGTTCTGAGTTTAATGTTCTTTAGGTCTAACAGGTCAGTAGATCACGCGATGTACATTGTGCCCGTAGTAATGTCAGGTGTTAGAAACACTAGATAAGAAGTGTGCGCCACCCTTTGTATTTTTGTTTTCTTAGTTAGAGAAGGATTTTAGGGCGTCAAATTCGCTGAAGAATTCGGTTTATTTTCCACTTTTTCTTTTATTAGGTTAGAGACTGTGGTGAATAATTTAAGGGAATTATTTTGTTATATTTGGTTCTTTAATTTGGCCCTACTTTAGTTCCTTTTCCCTATAATTATTTGTATGTTCTTTTTCCTTCCGTGTGTCATTTACATTGTACATACATAGCTCACTCCCTGTATCTAGTGGCTTTTTGTAATAAATTATCGCGTTTCCAACACTTTGTGTATTCTATTCACGTTTTTCTCCTGCTGTACCCAATCTACCAGCAGGAGTGTGTAGGGGTGTCGAAATGAATCGTTTCTATGATGCATCGCGATGCAGACGAGGACGATTCGGTATCGGTTCAGTAATAGACCATAATTGATTATAATGTACTGACGCTTTTCTGACGTCATTTGTCGCGGTAGCATTCAATAGCTGCTTTAGAGTAAGCGTGAGCTCCAACGACACCCGAATCCACAGCCAAACACAAATCATCCACCTGACCCAATAATGTTCTCTGATTTAAGTATCCGCACCCGGTGGTCAAATTACAATTATTTTGTTTTGTTACACGTGATTACAAATGGATGATCGTGACCTTCACCAGCGGACTCAGCGACGGTTGATGCGCGCATCTCTATGGTAACATTATACAATGATGAATGAGCGCTGCTTTTAAATGAACATTTCTTTAAAACAAAATTGATTTGATAGAATTTTATTTTCTTAATGGCATAAACAGGCTTTACTCCCTTAAAAACTTAAACTGGAATGTCACCATTTCTGTCACTGCGACTTCCCGAACATGCGCTAATAACAATAATAACAGCAACAGCGTCTCTAATTCTATCTATTTATCATGCCATCTATCTATCTATCCATCTATCTATCTCTCATTCTATCTATCCATCCATCTATCTGTCCATCTATTTAACCATCTATTTATCTATCCATCTATCGCACACATCACTTTTTAAGTAAAATTGAAAATTGAGGATGCAGTGCATCGTAATGCATCGAGATATCGAATTGAACTGAATCGATGACATGATAATCGTAAACGAACCGAACCGTGAGACCAGTGAAGGTTCACATCCCTATTAGTGTGATATATGAATGATGCGTTCCATCTCCTAGACCTTTAAAGATCGTAACATCGAGACCTCGTCAAACTGACCTGTAAGTGAAAGTGAGCGGAGTCCAGAAAGTACTTGTTGAGAACATCAGAGTACTGGTCGATCGCCCGCAGAAAGACTTTCATTTGGAGAAGATTCAGGATCATCCAGTCAGGCGGAAACACGTTGCCCATCAGGTTTTTGAACATGATGAAAGTCTCCATTAGAAAATCCTGGTGGGGGGAGACAACACAAATACATGATATATTGTAGTTAAGAGCATGTCATGCCAAGGAATTCTATGATTAGATGCAGACCGGCAAATATAAAAATATATGACCGAGCAGGAAAAACAGATGCATATTTGAAGCGCCGCTTTGAACACACTTATTTCGTTCTGCTATTAAACCCTGACTCACTTCGACCGACGACAGGGAACAGAGCCACATGCGTCGCACCAGGCAGCTGTGCAAAAGGTGGATTATTTATAACTAAACTCTCGAAGCACAGAAGGCTCTTTCTGCATTTGCGATGATGGATGGCTCCTGCGGAGAGAGCGGGAGACTTACGATAATGTCCTGTCTTGTTTTGAAGGTGCTGATGTATTGTGCATAATGCGCGTCTTCCATTTGTTTCAGGATAGCAGTCATGCATGCCAGGTAGTGGCCCTGTGTCCAGAGGAAGAGAAGGAATAATCAATAACTTTACATGTGCTGCCCACACCGCTGAGAAAACTCATAGCCAAGAGCCTGGGCAAAGAAATAAACAAGTTAAGTTCAGTGGTGCAGACTGTTGTTGTTATGAGTATCAGCAGGTGTGTGTGGGCTTTGCCGTGGTGCGGTCGAAATAACACCAGCTTTGGCAGGAAGGTAAGCGGATTTATCTCTGCTAAATCTTTCTAGAAAAGCTCCATTTTGTGACATGCTTGTGTCTTACTATGAAGGGAGAGTCCAAGCTTAGGTTGATGACCGTACGGTTGACCCTCCGCAAGAGACGGTCCACGATTAACTTCACATGACCGGACGTGGGACCCTGAAAGAATAAAAAGGTGAATGAGATGCACCGAAGGACGGTTGAACGAGTGATGACTGAATACAGAAACTACTCTCTCTCTCTCTCTGATAAAATGACCCAAACTGACCTTATTTTGGAAATTTGCAATGCAACTGCTCCAGCAAAGAGCTGCTCACAAGTCACAAGAGTTTGACCTGAAATGTCTGTCTGTCTCAATACATATCAACCAAAATGTCAACCAATCTTGAATGTGCCGTCATATCAACAAATGCATCATGGTTGAATGATCAGCCTGTCTGTATTCATACAAAAAGTCACTCAATAGCCAGATATTTCACTATGAAGTAGCCACCATGAAACTCACCAATGCTGCATTTGTTTGATCAAAAATACAGTAAAAACAGTTATACTATTTGGTCACACTTTATTTTAAGGTGTCATTGTTACGGTGTAATTATATTTAAGTACTGAGTAATAATAGTTAACTACATGTACTTACTATAGGGTTAGGGTAGGATTAGGGTTTGGTTGAGGGTTAGTTGCATGTAATTATGCATAATTTACTGTTATTACTATGGTAAGTGTCACGAAAACTGCTCTGAGACAGGCAAGTTAAGATCCAAACGCAGCTTATATTATAATATAAAGGGGTAATCCAGAATCGTGGTCGAACAGGTAAGCAATAGGTCAAAGTCCCGGTAGGCAGTCCAAACAAACAAAACATACAAGGCAGGGAAACAAGGCAAAATATAGAAACCAGGTAAACGCTCAGAGATGCAGTGGACACTAACAAGACTTCGCGGTGAGTGAATGAATGAACATGGTATAAATAGACAGACTAACAGGATGAGACACAGGTGAATGCAATCAGTAAATGAGGTACAGGTGAATGTGATCAGTGATAAGTGATGGTGAGTCCGGGCAGTGAGTTATGGGAAATGTAGTTTGTGAGTGATAATAGCCTTATCTGGAGTGCGCTCTGGTGGCTCTCCAGGGCACTCCAGCTGGTGACCGTTACAGTAAGTACATGTAACATATGTAACAAGGACACCGTAAAATAAAGTGTTACCTACTATTTTTACTATTTTAAATAACTGTTTTTTATTTGAATATATTTTATGATGTCATTTATTCCAGTGAGAAAAAGCTACATTTTCAGCATCATTACTCCAGTCTTCAGGGTCACATCCTTCAGAAACCATTCTAATATGCTGATTCGATGCTCAAGAAACATGATGTGGTGCGCTCCACCACATCACTCACCATGTTTTTGCCGTCCAGCATGTCCAGTACAGTGCTCAGCAGCTGTACACAGGCCTCGAGATCAGGTTTGTTGGAGTGATCGTCCAGTTGTCCACTCAGCTGATCTGTGATCAGGGGCAACAAAACATCTCTGCAGTCTAGAAGCACAACAGAGAATATGAGGGGTTTCGAATGACACACAGCTTGAGCACTACGCATTTAGTGTGATTTCGATGAGATAAATTATATGTTGTGTCAAGTCCTACCTGGGTGTTTGAACAGGTTACTCTCAACAATTTTCACCAGACAGCCCAGCTTCTGCCTCACCATCTGAAAATCTGGGATGCTCTCGATGAACTTAGCCAGCTGAACACTGTGTGAGAGAGAGAGAGAGAAAGACAAAATGTGTTCCATGAAAACGCTAAGTGTTAACTATAAAGTAAAAAATGTAAGTCAGAGAGGAATTTATTAATTTTGAACAAGAAAAGAAAGAACTTTTTTAAAATATCTGTGAAGTGAACATCTGAGATACACTACTCTTAATTTGTCTAAACTGGTCTTCAAACATTGGATTTTTACAAGCCTGTTAGAGATGTCAACCAATTTTCCACTAGATCTTCCGCGCCAAAAACATTCTGTCAGTGATAATGGTTGAAAGACATTTTTTACTTTAAAGCTAAAAAATATTAACTGGTTTTTACTGAATTGCTCATGCTTCAACAAAAATATAAGCTTTGCATTTCTGTTTTTTTAACTATCAGGACTGGTTGGTTGGTGTTTTAATGCCATGCCAGCTTCCTTGGCTATTTTCATGGCAGGTAAGAAGTTGAAATAATATATAAAGTTAATTTCAGGTTATTAAAGTTTGCTTTAGATAAAAACTCTAAAATGGATACAGGGCAATATCTCCGTATCTGTGCTGTTGAGTAATATAATTTCCTAAGAGAACTTAAAACCACATAATTTAATCAAATATCTTTCAGAGATACTGGGCTCTGGCATGAGGATCATAGCGGTGGATCTTCGTTTGATATTATTAACTTGTGTAAGATCCTGGAGTGTCCAATTCTGCATTGTGTATATATGATCTGATCCCAGCAATTATTGGAAATAAACATGTGATTTCTTTACACACAGTAGAAGGGTACATTTCATTCAGTTTTTTTTTTTTTACACTGATCACATTCATTTAGCAGTTTTTTGATCAAGTAAGATACGATGGTAGTTGTAATATTTAAGGGTGGTATGAAACTATAACCATCTGAAACACTGACACAATTTAATTACATTCATATGTCTTTTACTGTAACCATGATTTCTGGAAAAAAAAACGGCAATGAAGTTTTCACTTTACCTGAGTTCTACAGCGTCAAAGACCTTCTGCAATTCATTGATAATAGTGGGAAGATATTTCAAGATTGCTCCCTGTGAGAAAAACAGATATATATTATATACATATATTTCATATGTATATTACATATATTACATATGGATACACATATATATATATAAGTATACATACATATAATAGAAATCATTCTAATATGCTGATTTGCCACAGAAAAAAAAATAAAAAATGTATCAATGTTGAAAACAGTTGTGCTTCTTAATATTTGTGTGAAAACTGCGATACATTTTTTCCAGGATTCTCTGATGAATAGAACAGCATTTATTGGAAGTAGAAATCTTTTGTAACTGAATAAGGGTATTATTTTCTTTCAAATAAAAAAATTACTGACCAAAAACTTTTGAACAGTAGTGTGAATCTTTATTTGTGGCTTTTACAAATGGCTGGATTCTCGAATGACATCTGTAAAGATATCTTCTAAATGTCAATATCCATGTAGTGAAACCTGCCTTTATCTTAACTCCTTCATCCAGAGGTCTGTCCATCAGATTGCTGATTGAGAGAAATAAGGTCCGAATGGAGTCGAGAAACTGCCCCGCATCTTCACTTTTCCCATAAAACCTAACAAATAGAAAAACAATTTGTCAAGAACATTTCAAAGTTTCATAACATTCATATCTGTAGCACAATGAGTCAGGTCTTTGTCCATCTCCCTAACCTAAAGTATGAAAAATAGTAACAGCATTTCTGGTCATAAAGCACCATTAATGTCTGTCTGTCTGTCTGTCTGTCTGTCTGTCTGTCTGTCTGTCTGTCTGTCTGTCTGTCTGTCTGTCTGTCTGTCTGTCTGTCTGTCTGTCTGTCTGTCTGTCTGTCGCCATGAATGTCCTTATGGAGATTTAATCAAGCCCTCTTTTCGAGAGGAAATAAGGGCCGGTACCCACCTCAAATAGAGAATTCGAGACTGCACAATGAAACGAAAAAGATATTTGAAGGCTTTCAAGGCGGCGTATAGTCGTTCCGTATGAGCCGGGTTCTCGGCATGACCCACAAAATAATTCAACACTTTGGTCAATTTCCTGTGAAAAGACAAGGCAAACCAAGGCAATTACAGCACGCTTGCAAATAAATACAAGTCACAACTGAGAGTGTTACTGGACAAGTGTATATGGAGAACCGGTTAGAGAAGAAGAAAGTGTTAGCCCCAGTTGGGGAAGTGAGAATTAAATGTGGAAAAATATGGCAGAGTTATATTAAAACATCCGAAATCCAAACAAAACATTAAGTCTTACTGATACGCCAGAGTAGCGCTGAAGTGTTTGTTAATGTAGGTCTCCAAAACAGGGTTGAAATGCTGAAACTTTACGTCACCGATCAGTGAGATGATGAAAACCTGGACAAATAAAGCAAAAATATTCTATTATAATCATATGACTTTAATTAAGTTTAAAGACAATATGAAATTTAAATGTACTTTCTTAATAAATGTATCTTATTGTGAATAATTCATCAGAAGAAAAACTTCATCAAATTGAAGTAACTCAGTCCCCGCCTCTGCAAGACTACCTTTCTTTTGTACTTATGCAACCAAGATCGAATTGGCAGGGGAAAATATTAATAACCAGCTTGATTTTTATATCTTCTGACATGATGCATAACCTCAAAGGATTATAAGACACTAACGTCACTCTCTATCCCAAATGTAATGCAACTACAACAGTGGTTGAAAAACTGACTAAAATAAAAAATAACTACTTAAAAAAATGTTGTACGGATAAAGTACGCATCATATGGCGGAATAATCTGACTTGTATGTCTGTGAGGGGGAAGACATCCCACATGCAGATGGCCATATGGCGTGTTATGGCATTAAGGTTACTCATATGAATAACTAATGAAAACGCAATGACTCGGCAGAAGCGGCAGAGCACTCTTTATAACTTTAATCTAACTTTTGTGCAATGATTTGCCCCCAACAAGCCTCATGATTTGTATCACGATGAGAAAACGTACACACTAAAGATTAATACTTGTTCATATCCTAGACCGCAACTATGAGTAACAGTGAGAGTATCACTCATTCAGGAACAGGTTTCCCACACTATGAATACCACTGCAAAAATGAAGTCTTTTTTCAAGATTTAGCCATTTCAATTAATAGTAAAATCCAATCAAATTGAATTGAATAATCCTTGCATGCAGTATTATTTCTTATAATAAATTTATAAAAACTAGAGCTTAATAAAACATTTTTGTATAAATCTTAAACCTAAACCTTCATATTGCACTGGGAAGAAAAATTTTAGTTCATGAAAACTGTTAAAGTTGAGCATAACTATAAAAATACATCATTTTTATAAAAAATATACATTTCCTAACATTTCATTAGTTTTCATGACTTTTTAAATAAATGTTATTATTATTAATGATAATATGAATATTAATTATAAATAATGGTACCATTAATAATAATTCATTATTGTCTGTGACGGTTTCTGTGACTAGAATTTTTTATGCAAGTGCAATAAGAAGAACGTGATTTTTAAATATATTTATGCATTAATCACAAATGAAAAATCATGGTGTGGGAAGCTTGTTCCGAATGAGTGACACTTTTACTGTTACTCATGTCTGGGGTTAGGGATCTGAACAAGTATTAAAGGGTTAGTCCACCCAAAAAATTAATCACCCTCATGTTGTTCCAGCCCCGTAAGACTTTAGTTTATCTTCGGAACACAAATTTTTGATGAAATCTGAGAGCTGGATCAGTCCTTCATAGGCTGCTAGGTCATTTCATTCTGCCGGCCCAGAAAGTTACTAAAGACATTGATAAAATAGTCCAAGTGACTACAGTGGCTCAACCCTGACACTTTGATAGCCCAGTTCATTCATTAGGGGCCAAACAGAGATGAAGTTAGAAACGACCAAACACCTCCACGTTTTCCCTATTTAAATACAGTTACACGACGAAGTATGGTGACACAAAATAAAACGTGCCGTTTTTCTAAGCGGGTAAAATGGATAACTATAATGTATGGCGGAATAGCACTTGGAGGCAACTCGTATCAACTCATCTTAGTTAAGGGAATAACATAGTTTAATATGAAAAAACGGTGGAGTGTTCCTTTAAGTGTGCATTTCCTGGATGTCCTGATCGTGAAAAACCAATAAGAAACGTAAAAGTGCCTTACCAATGCCGTTAAATCAATGGTTTATCTTTCACACTTTCCCATCAAATGATTGTGGGCGTCTTCTTCTCAGTTCTCGCGCATGCGTCGTGGCGCTCTCGTGAACTCACTCAGAGGCCCACACAGAAGAAAATGAAGAGTTGAGTAAAGTCGTTTTTTGCACACAAAATGTATTCATGTCGCTTGGTAAACTTAAGGTTGAGCCACTGTAGTCACTTGGACTATTTTAATGATGTTTTTAGTAACTTTTCTGGGCCTGCAGATGCAACTACCTAGCAGTCTATGAAGGAGTGAGACAGCTCTCAGATTTCATCCAAAATATTTCTGAAGATGAACGAAAGTCTTACGGGGTTGGCACAACATGACGGCGAGTAATTACTGAGAGAATATTCATTTTTGGGTGAACTAACCCTTTGGTGTGTAACTTCTATTAGGGACACTTAACACTTACACTCATGTGGCATGTTGGGACCAAATCATTGCATGAATTGACAGGAAAGTTTACATGTCATTTCTTTGATTGTTCCTTGATATTTCCAGGTTTTCCATTACTGGAAAAACTCCAAAACAGAAGCATAGTTGGCAACTAGTGGATCTCAGAAGAGCGAGTTAAATAATCAATACTTGCCAAGGCATTGAAAACTAGTGTATCATAGGTTTCTTCCTCTGAGGTCTCCATCATGATATTAAAGAGAGCGTCTAGTGTGTCCTGCAGGAACTAGAGAAACGCACAACAAACACTTTAGATCATAAAGCAGCATTTTGCAGAAGGCCAAGTGTTGTGCTTTCTCACAAACTTACTTTAATAATCTCCCCTCCATCTACTTCCATCAGTTTCTGAAGAATTTCTTCAAGTCTCTCAGTGTTTGATCTCCAGTTAAGAAGCCCCAGAAGGTCAACTAAGTCAGAGGAAATTAGAAAAGCTTTACAAATCCACCTACTGCAAGAACTTTACTGTTTCATACTGTTACATACTGTGAGAATTTAGCACAAAATTAAACTCTTGTCATTATCTATTTTCATCCCTCTTGTTCAAAATCATATGATCACATGTAATCATTGCTTTAATGTCTTTAACGTCATTAAAATTGTTTCTGCTTAAATAAATACATGACGTTAACTAACCGTGTGATTTTCTTAGAACGGTGTATTTCTGCCATATGGACATTATTTTGACACAGTCACCTCTGATCACAGATTAATCTTAATTGTAACCTAGAAAAAATATTTTTTGTAAAGCTGCTTTGACAAAATGTATTGTGAAAAGCACTCAAAAAAATGTGAAGATGAAATTTGAAGGTAATGTGTGTATAAACATTGTCTCCTAAGTTTAATATGCAGAGACATCAAACAATGTCAGGTTTGCAAAGACATGAGGGTAAATTGGGGCGAGATATTGTTGAAATATTTAAATTAAAAATATAACAGATGACTGTGGAGGAAGTGCTGTTGACTTTACTAAAGGAAATACCGTTTTGAGTAAGCTTTGTAGAGCAGGTGAGCGTGGCGATCTGGAAGCTGTCTTTGGTGATAGGAATGAGACCGGCATGATGGAAGGATTTTCCCGTTTGTCTCTCTTTCTCTTCCACTTCAGCATACGAGCCAGGCAGAGTCAAATACGTCTTGGCATCGTCAGTTTTCTTCACATCCACCTGTAGGAACAGAAGAGGAACTTGTAGTAGCACTGCATGTTTGAAACAGAAAGGCCACATGACATGAAACAACAACAGATACTGCAGGTATAAAGGGAAGTTCAGAAAAGTTTGTAGAGAACCAAAGGTTACATGCTAAGATGAGTTTAACTGACTGAAATGCTTTCAGCGAAGAAAGAACACTACTTTTCAAAAGCTTGGGGACAGTAATATATTTTTTATTTGAAAGACATTAATACATTTCACATTCAGCAAAGATGCCTTCAATTGATCAAAAGTGACAGGAAAGACATTTATAATGTTTCAAAAGATTTCTATTTTAAATAAACGCTGTTCTTTTGAACTCTCTATTTATTAAAGAATCCTGAAAAAATTTATCACGGTTTTCACAAGCAGCAAATCAGCATATTAGAATGATTTCTGAAGGATCATGTGACACTGAAGACTGGAGTAATGATGCTGAAAAATCTGCTTTGCATCACAGGAATAAATTACATTTTAAAATATATTAAAATAGAAAACCGTTATTTTGAACCCAGAACATTCCTTTAAGATGCCCACCTTGTACACAATGAGTTCGTGTTTTCCATCCGGGAGTGTGGTGCCATCCGACTTCATCAGGCGAACAAAGGCCATGCCAAAAGGCTTCTCAGACTTATCTCTGGCTACAGAAATGTAAGCAGACACATTTTCAAAATTAAAACCAACTTAAACAAAAAGAGAAATGCAGAGGTTCTCAACCTGGGGTCAGCAAAAAATGCTAATGTGTTTAAGTGAGAACTCTATTTTTTGAGCATAATGTTGAGCATAATGTAATAATTTTGAGCCCCATGTTGGACTTCCATATAAAATGTGAAATGCAGGCAACAAACATGACCTGGACAAAAAGGTTGTGAACCTCTGCATAAATCCATTAATGAAAAAGAAAAAAAGAGAACCACAGTTTAGCTGTTACACAGTTCTTGCAACCTCAATGTCATGCACAATAAACACTTACAATCTTGAGAAGATCTGTGTCTAAAGGTCAGCCTCAGGTGACATCGACACACATCCTCAATAGGAATGGCCACCTAATGGACAGAAGGGAGCGAGTGAATGAAAACCCTGGTGTAGCTTTTAAGTCCCTTTCATATGACCCATGTGAAGGGCTTCAACACACCTCTTAACACAAGCGTCAGGAGTTCAATTAACCTTGACATGAAAAGCATTGCTGGCAGTGTCACAGAAGGGCAATTTTCTTGCTAGGCAGCATGAAAATGGCAGGTGTATGCAGAGAAAATATGGGGAAATGGAAGAGGGAACACATTTGAGCTTAAAATAAGAAAAAATCCTGGAGATCACCTTTAAAACATTACAGAAAGAATGAATAGGAAACATACTCTCTCTGATCGTCATGATATGCATTTGAAATTGTGTGTGTTTACATGCTAAACAGTGTACCAGAGCATTTTGTCAGGATATTACACCATTCTTACTTAGAGGAACTATTATAAGCAGTGGCAACACTTTTTGGTAACAATTTACAATGACGTCTCATTTGCATAAGCATAAGCTTAACAATAAGCAATTTTAAAGCATTTTTTAATCTTTGCTAATGTTAGTTAGTAAAAATCTAATTGTTCATCGTTTGTTTGTTAGTTAGTTCACAGAGCGTTTACTGAAGTTAACAAATAAACCTTTTGATTTAAATAATGTATTAGTAAATGCTGAAATTAAGATTAAATAAGATGCTGTTCATTGGTAGTTCATGTTAACTACTGTAGTTAACGAATGTGAACATATTAAACATTGTAAAGTGTTACACATTTTTTAATGGACATTTATTAGAGAGTTGGGTGCTGATTTGTGTTAAAGCTACAATATGTAAGATTTTGTGTAATAAAATATCCCAAAATCACTTGCACAGTGTGATATATTTCCTGCAGTTGTGTACTTACAATATCCTAAAAGTTCCCAAAGATTTTTAATTTCAGAGAAATTCCAATTTTAAATAATGGCTCGTCCATGTTAACTTGTCGCCTGTCAATGATGTAATATCACACTGTTATTGTTTTGTTCAAACATTATGGACCATGGCAAGCAGACTTTGGGACAAAAGGAGAACTAAAACGAGGGTCAATATCAGCGTGGTGTTTTCCAGAAGTGAGAGCTCCAAACTTCGACTTGACAGACTAACTGTATTAGACAGGTGAGCAAATGTACATAAAACTACTCAAAGTTATATAGCTCAACATTATTAAATGTTAGAATATGATCAGTATGTTATTCTAATGTTGATTTAGCTTACTGCTATTCTCATACAGACAAACTAACACAGAATAACATTATAACTTTCAACACACTCAAATGCAGTTTGTACCCGCAGCACTTGCGGGTAGTTCGGTAGAATGAAATGTCCTTATTCCTTTATATCCGTCATGTTAAAAACATCAATGTATTCACTCATCCATAATTAAACATTATTAGATCCATCAGCATGACAAGTCCAATAATTCCGCTCATGCGTCATCAACCTACACCTTTGCTATTGTAAGAGGTTATATGTCAAATTAAATATTGTAGCGTTAAAACAAAATATAACAGAAACTGAGATGAAAAAAAATTACTTTTACAATTAAAACATGATTGGCCTTCTAGGAAGTGCTTCAAAAATGAATATAAAGTGAATTTTTTGTTTAAAATCAGATGTAAAATGTTCACACAAAAATGCATTAGCATGGTTGAGTTAGCAAAGAGGTTATAATGAAAGGGATATTAAATAAATGAATAAAACATGCAACTTCAGTTGCACAAAGAATCAGTCACTCTTCCATCTTGTTAGAATATTTGACTGCGTTGAAAAAAGTTGAAACTGTTGAACTTTGAGTTACAGGTTACAGCGCTTGAATACACTGCATGCAAAATAAAGCAAGGTTGTGCTGTACTGTAGATTAATGCTTAGCATTGGAGAATGCTTGCGCGAGTCATATGAAAGGGCCTTTAGCTTCAAAACTTCAGAAACCTGAACCCAGATGCTTTTGTTTTTGTCCTGGTGTTTGTACCTTAACCGTCTCATTCCAGCAGGGCTGCTTGACTTGATAGTAGATGACAGACTTATATTCAGTGATCCCTTCATAACCAGCTCCAGGAAACATGGCTTTCTGAAAAGAGATTGAGAAGGTAAAAAAAATAGATTTACTGGGAAAAAAATAGTTTTTCTTTTTACATACAGTAAGTGGTTTACAGCAGAAAAAGTTCAATGTTAACAAGACCAGAAGTTGGCAGCACACAGCTTGAGTTGAAGGAAACGGTGTTGCACAATGTGCAGTATATAAAATGACAACAAGACTGAAAGACAAGCTTAAACCTCTTAAAAGGGGGAGATCTTTTTAGGAAATGTTTCAGAATTAATTTTTTTTGTATTTTTTCGTGTTCACGGGTGTAAACAGGACACGGATTTCTGTGCATCACATATCAAAATAGCATTTGGCAAGAATAGACCTGTAAAATGATTTCTGTACTGTGTGTTTGGACATTTAAAGACAGCAGCCGTTTCATAAAGGAAGGAGAAAGATCTGTGAGCTGTTTTTATGCCAGCAACAGTTCTGCTGTCAAAACACAGAGATAAAGGGGGTGGATGAGCTATGCGAGCTATGCATGCTAAATAGAGAAAGTAAAAACTGTTAGTCAAAATAAACAAGAAGAACTGGGGACAATGGAACCAAAGAAAGTGTTGTTTTTCTTATTCAGATCATTCATATTAAAAGGACAATGTTATTTCCTTAAAAGTTGTGCCATGGTAATCCCATGTTTTTTTTTTAAATATGTATGGTAGCACCTGCAAATGACTTATGCAAAAAATATGTAATTGAAGCTGTTGTCATGCGTTTATTTTGAATCAGGATTCAGTTACTGGTTTTTAACAAGTGCCCATTACCAAGCAATGCTGTGGGAATACCTTGATTGCGCCTAGATATTAATGTTAGTAAATATTTAATTTTATGGGGGGATTTTTTACCTCCATGGGATTTCCTTCTTCATCCAACACACTCATTATAACTTCTACATTTTTGGGGGTCTTCTTCTTGCCACGATCAAATTCTCCTTGTAGCAGTGTAACATATATATCATTCCTTACATAACCTGTAAAGACATAATTGTTGCACTAAATGAACTGTACATAAAGGTTGACTAGTAATGGTCACTAGAGGATCTGGGAGAAGAGACAACTGCAAATGGTTTACTTAAGTGGGTAAGAAAGGCTTTAATAGCACTGTTATTAAGACGAAGATGTTAAAATCTGAAAGATGTGCAGACCAACCTGGCAGGATAATTTCAGGAAAGCCCATTTTCCTGACTATAGCTGTTGTGCGATCCACAAAATGAGGGTAATCTTTTTTAACCTGAAACACGTCTCCAGGGAGCAGCTTTAGGGTCACAAACAAACCTGAAAGGGAAAATATGCCATTATAAGTCGGACAGGTCTCGCCAGTCAACAAACTCCAGCCCTGAGGACGCAGAACCTCTCAACACAGACTAAATCATCTCAGAATCATTTACCAGACAGATAGTAGACAGAACGAATGACAGGCAGACAAGAAAAACAGACCAAACGAAAGACAAAACAAACAGACCAAACGAAAGACAAGACAAACAGACCAAATGAATGACAGAGACAAGACAAACAGACCAAACGAAAGACAGAAAGACAAGACAAACAGACCAAACGAAAGACAGAAAGACAAGACAAACAGACCAAACGAAAGACAGATTAAGACAAGACAAACAGACCAAATGAAAGACAAAAAGACAAGACAAACAGACCAAACGAAAGACAGAGACAAGACAAACAGACCAAATGAAAGACAGAGACAAGACAAACTGACCAAACGAAAGACAGAGACAAGACAAACAGACCAAACGAAAGACAGAGACAAGACAAGACAAACAGACCAAATGAAAGACAAAAAGACAAGACAAACAGACCAAACGAAAGACAGAGACAAGACAAACAGACCAAATGAAAGACAGAGACAAGACAAACAGACCAAACGAAAGACAGAGACAAGACAAACAGACCAAATGAAAGACAGAGAGACAAGACAAACAGACCAAACGAAAGACAGAGACAAGACAAACAGACCAAACGAAAGACAGAGACAAGACAAACAGACCAAACGAAAGACAGAGACAAGACAAACAGACCAAACGAAATACAGAGACAAGACAAACAGACCAAATGAAAGACAGAGAGACAAGACAAACAGACCAAACGAAAGACAGAGACAAGACAAACAGACCAAACGAAAGACAGAGACAAGACAAACAGACCAAACGAAAGACAGAGAGACAAGACAAACAGACCAAACGAAAGACAGAGTCAAGACAAACAGACCAAACGAAAGACAGAGACAAGACAAACAGACCAAACGAAAGACAGACAAGACAAACAGACCAAACGAAAGACAGAAAGACAAGACAAACAGACCAAACGAAAGACAGAGACAGACAATACAAAAAGCCCAAAAGAAAGACAGAAAGACAAGACAAACAGACCAAACGAAAGACAGAGACAAGACAAACAGACTAGGGATGCACCGAAATGAAAATTCTTGGCCGAAACCGAAAACCGAAAAAGAGGAAACCAAGGCCGAAAACCGAAACACCGAAAGAAATTATGCCAATTATTAGTACCATTGCATTTATGGCTATGACTGTGTACTAACTTTACTAAAATCAAGGCATTGCAATTGCATAAATTAATATTAAAGTTTCAAAGAATAATTCAATTACAAATTATTCAACTGTTTATTTAACACATTGCAACAATGCACAGTATAAAATAAAATTCAAACTAAAATGTTTAACTTGACCCCACTCTGTACATTAAATAATAATGTGCAGGCCTACTGGCCTGCAGAAAGGTTTTAAAATTAAATGTTCTCTCATAAAAACAAAGTGCATTTAGGTCAAGTGCATTTTAAATTTTTCTCTGTATGACTACTACGATCCATTGTGCGGTTAGACTGAGCATACTGGTACACAATATTTTTACTAAGCCCATTTAAAATCGTATTTGATTGCAGCGCCGTAGCGCATTCGTGCAGCACTACCTCTCGCTCGTCCCTCTCTCTCGCGCGCGCGCGTGCTCTTTCTCCCTCATCATGGAACACCGCTGCACAAATCTGTCCAACACCGCGCTGACAATGTCGATGAACGCGCGCGTCGGAGGCGTTTTTCTTTTCTGTGCCGCTCATATTCAGCGTAGCGATCGGAATGTTTGGATTTTCGGCATTACATGTTTTGCAAATCGCTGTCCGTGGCGAGTCTTTCTCAGATATACTGAAATACGTGCAGACATGTTGCTTCAGACAAGCACGTGCAGGTCGCGGTTTCTGTTTACATCATCACAACATTTCGGCCGTATTGTTTCGGTGATAAAAGTATTTCGGCCGAAAACCGAAAATGCACTTTTGGGCCATTTTCGGCCGAAAATTTTCGGTGGCCGAATATTCGGTGCATCCCTAAAACAGACCAAATGAAAGACAGAGAGACAAGACAAACAGACCAAACGAAAGACAGAGACAAGACAAACAGACCAAACGAAAGACAGAGACAAGACAAACAGACCAAACGAAAGACAGACAAGACAAACAGATCAAACGAAAGACAGAGACAGACAATACAAACAGACCAAACGAAAGACAGAGACAGACGATACAAAAAGCCCAAACGAAAGACAGAGAGACAAGACAATAAGACCAAACGAAAGACAGAGACAAGACAAACAGACCAAACGAAAGACAGAGACAAGACAAACAGACCAAACGAATGACAGAGACAAGACAAACAGACCAAACGAAAGACAGAGACAAGAGAAAAAGACAAAACGAAAGACAGAGACAGACAATACAAAAAGACCAAACAAAAGAAAGAAAGACAAGACAAACAGACCAAACGAAAGACAGAGAGAGACATGACAACAGACCAAATGAAAGAGAGAGACAAGAGAAACAAACCAAACGAAAGACAGAGACAAGACAAACAGACCAAACGAAAGACATAAAGACAAGACAAACAGACCAAACGAAAGACAGAAAGACAAGACAAACAGACCAAACGAAAGACAGAGAGACAAGACAAACAGACCAAATGAAAGACAGAGACAAGACAAACAGACCAAACGAAAGACAGAGACAAGACAAACAGACCAAACGAAAGACAGACAAGACAAACAGATCAAACGAAAGACAGAGACAGACAATACAAACAGACCAAACGAAAGAGAGACAGACAATACAAAAAGCCCAAACGAAAGACAGAGAGACAAGACAATAAGACCAAACGAAAGACAGAGACAAGACAAACAGACCAAACGAAAGACAGACAAGACAAACAGACCAAATGAAAGACAGAAAGACAAGACAAACAGACCAAACAAAAGACAGAGAGAGACAAGACAAACAGACCAAACGAATGACAGAGACAAGACAAACAGACCAAACGAAAGACAGAGACAAGACAAACAGACCAAACAAAAGACAGAGAGAGACAAGACAAACAGACCAAACGAATGACAGAAGACAAACAGACCAAACGAAAGACAGAGACAAGACAAACAGACAAAACGAAAGACAGAGACAGACAATACAAACAGACCAAACGAAAGAGACAGACAATACAAAAAGCCCAAACGAAAGACAGAGAGACAAGACAATAAGACCAAACGAAAGACAGAGACAAGACAAACAGACCAAATGAAAGACAGAAAGACAAGACAAACAGACCAAACAAAAGACAGAGAGAGACAAGACAAACAGACCAAACGAATGACAGAGACAAGACAAACAGACCAAACGAAAGACAGAGACAAGACAAACAGACAAAACGAAAGACAGAGACAGACAATACAAAAAGACCAAACAAAAGAAAGAAAGACAAGACAAACAGACCAAACGAAAGACAGAGAGAGACAAGACAACAGACCAAATGAAAGAGAGAGACAAGACAGACCAAATGAAAGACAGAAAGACAAGACAAACAGACCAAACGAAAGACAGAAAGACAAGACAAACAGACCAAACCAAAGACAGAGACAGACAATACAAAAAGCCCAAACGAAAGACAGAAAGACAAGACAAACAGACCAAATGAAAGACAGAGAGACAAGACAAACAGACCAAACGAAAGACAGAGACAAGACAAACAGACCAAACGAAAGACAGAGACAAGACAAACAGACCAAACGAAAGACAGACAAGACAAACAGATCAAACGAAAGACAGAGACAGACAATACAAACAGACCAAACGAAAGACAGATACAGACAAAACAAAAAGCCCAAACGAAAGACAGAGAGACAAGACAATAAGACCAAACGAAAGACAGAGACAAGACAAACAGACCAAACGAAAGACAGACAAGACAAACAGACCAAACGAAAGACAGAAAGACAAGACAAACAGACCAAACAAAAGACAGAGAGAGACAAGACAAACAGACCAAACGAATGACAGAGACAAGACAAACAGACCAAACTAAAGACAGAGACAAGACAAACAGACAAAACGAAACATAGACAGACAATACAAAAAGACCAAACAAAAGAAAGAAAAACAAGACGAACAGACCAAACGAAAGACAGAGAGAGAAAAGACAACAGACCAAATGAAAGAGAGAGACAAGAGAAACAAACCAAACAAAAGACAGAGAGACAAGACAAACAGACCAAACGAAAGACAGAAAGACAAGACAAACAGACCAAACGAAAGACAAACAGACAGACACAGACAGACCAAATGAAAGACAGAAAGACAAGACAACCAGACCAAACGAAAGACAGAGAGACCAGAGAGACCAGACAAATAGACAGATAGAATGATTCATACAACAATCATACAACAATCGAGAAACTTCCACAAGGTCACATTTGTTGCCAGAGACATAAACACAAGACCAAAGATTATTTTTTGGGGCTTTTTGGTCTAGATTTACCCTGTCCTTTGTGGTTGACCTCTCGTGTTGCGATGACCTTGTTGAAGACGGCAGCCAGTGGCTCGTTCTCGCCAATGACACGAGACGGGATGAGAGGAGACATGATTAGCTGCCTCTGACGGATGTACGTTTCCATGGCAATCCTAGGAAAAGACAGTCCAAGATGAGAAGGACAAAATTGAAAGAAATGGCAAAATAAAGCCTAGGGGTAACAGTGTACGATGGACTCTGCCCAAGATAAACTACAATGCATAAAGAATTGCAAAAAAAAAAAAAACATGAAAAGAGCAACAAATCATGCAAATGAAGGATATTTTAATATCAAGAAGGACACACTCACTGTTGAAAAGGGATGAAATACTGCTTATCATCATCATCAATTTTCCCATGGGCAATATCTGTGATATCCATGACTGTAAACACAAAGAACAGGAGGCTAGAGCTGATCCGAACCGCAGATACATTACATTTAATTATTACATTCTGTATTGTTCACATTCCTGAGAGAGAGAAAATAACTTGCATTTTCTAAGTATTAGTTTTGAGACGTATTCGAGGTCAAATATGTGGCGCAAACTATTCATTTCAATTCTTTGATTTCGGACTAAAGATTTCTATAGCAACCTCAATATCGACTTGTGATTTGCAAGCATGAATACCAAATGAACAGACACTAAATCATCTTCAAAATCAGATTATTAAATCTAATCTAATGCTGCCTACTAATAACTGCTTTTCCTGAAACTCATGTCTTTTAGCTCTCTCATTGTGTACCATCAACCATGAAAAATAGACAGACATGTTCACAACAAGATAACCCAGGTATTGTCTGTGCTCAGGATGAATGTTATAAGCCAGTCACACAATATATCTTTGAGCTTTCAGTAAAAATTGCTTCAATTTTCTCCTTGAAAAATACAATGCAGGCATTTAACCTGATGTTTTTGTCTACAGTGAGTCAGCAGTGAAAAAAAAAGGACAAAACGCTTGACACAACGTCCGTTTGAAACAAAAAGAAATTATTTTCCACATATGTGGGTCACCTATAGGTTTGATACAACATCTTTTCACAATGTAATCATTTCATATGACATTATTGAGTTAGACCAAGGAAAGATAATAATAGTATCATTGGGTCTTTCAGCTACTGGAAACTTTAAAGTGAAAAAAGAAAGGCAAGAGAACACTATAAGCTGCGAGATGTGAAACGTCATGCATGCTTGAATGGGGAAAGGTAATTTTTCTCAAAAACAAATCGGCAATATGGATAAATAATGTATTTTGCTCAGTTATTTGACAATACGAGGCAGAGCGAAAAAGTAAAAGTGTTATCATCAAAATACTAGAGAAACACAGATTGTTGTGATTCTCTTGATGCAATTAAACCCTTGTTCACACACATCTGTCAAGTTAAGATCTATTACCACAAAAAATGAAGTTGATGCGTCCCTCAAGATCATGAAAACAGACAAAAAGTGCGCTCGCAGTAATGCACTCATAATTGAAGCCCAGCAGCCGGAGAGCTGAAGAGCTGAAATGTGTCATTTGTATTGTTGTTTTTAAAGCACTTGTAGTCAGCAGAACAAAATGTGTGTTATTTGAGCTGTAAAGCTGTTTGTGTTGTCCTGTTGAGTAGGAAGGAAATCTGCCTGACAACTGTTCCAGGATGCTAGTGGCACAGACATTACTTCACCTTTATGGATATATAACTTGTGGAGAGCTCTGTGCATTCGTTTTAATGGCTACACTTAACTAGCCTGGTCCCACCAGACTCTCGTACATTTCATTTGTACATAGAGTCTGGCACCGCTCCATTGACAAGCGTTAACTTCCTTGTAGACGGGAACTCTATTGAATTATTGGATCTGCTTAGAGTCACTCTGGATCTGCCAACCAATCGCTAACGTTTATCGTGACATGTCTTTTCCCGAACCAGTGGGGAGGATGGCCACCAACAAAACTAAGCAAAGATTGTTCTTGCTCCGGCTTTAACTTCTTGATATCCGGCAGCGTTGCCATAATGGACTGATGGCCTCGCTCGCATCTTTCTCCGCTGCCATTACTGAACTACAACTCAAAATAACGCACGAGTCGACATCAACGTCATCGTTCTCAGACACTCCCTCTGTTCGCTGATTGGCCCGGTAAAAAATTGATCGGAGAAAACCAAAGTGAAAATTGAGCGGAAGTACGTAGGAGAGCGGAGCCAGGCTAACACTTAAAGGGATAGTTCACCCAAAAATGAAAATTAAGTCATTAATTACTGACCCTCATGCTGTACCAACCCCGTAAGACCTTCGTTCATCTTCGGAACACAAATGAAGATATTTTTGATTAAATCTGAGAGGTGGATCACACCCCCATAGGCTTCCTAAGGGATTGAAACTTGACGGCCCAGAAAGTCATTGAAGAAAATGATTAAATATTTCATGTGCCTACAGTCAGGCTCCACTATTCATAGATTTCATGTGACGTCACACAGTGGAGCGGCCGCCATTTGTAGGACCGAATTGCAACATGCCGTCTATCTGCTGTGCTGTAAACTGTGATAATAGGGCATAACTGGGGCATTTAATACAACACTAAATCGAGAAGTTTCAAAAGTGGTGGGGACATGGAGAGGGATAGTGTAGATGTAAATGTCAGCAAACGTAAAATTTGGCAAGTTTTTACTAGACTTTAGTGGAGTCAGCAGTTCCTTTAACAGTAAATACGGATCTATACCTAAAGTATCTATTTTATTTAAATACCGTTGCCTTTCATCTGTGCTATTTAAGTGTGCAACATCTTTCAGATCAACAGGGAGAGATTATGCGATTTAACGCAAAGGTCCTAAAGATGGCGGCCACAACAAAAAAGTCACTATGTACAGCGCGCGTCTTACAAGCAGAGGAAGACGCGCGCTGTACATAGTAGTAGAAGAAGAACGTCCTCATCTCAGTTCTCGCGCATGCGTCCTGGATATCCGCACAAAAAGTATTCTCGTGGCTTGATAAACTTATATTGGAGCCACTGTAGGCACATGAAATATTTAAACATTTTCTTCAATGACTTTCTGGGCCGTCAAGTTTCAATCCCTTAGGAAGCCTATGGAGGAGGAGTGATCCACCTCTCAGATTTAATCAAAAATATCTTCATTTGTGTTCCAAAGATGAATGAAGGTCTTACGGGGTTGGTACAGCATGAGGGTCAGTAATTAATGACTTAATTTTCATCTTTGGGTGAACTATCCCTTTAACTACCTTAGTTAACAAACTAACAATGAAAATACTTGTCAATCATTTATTAATCTCAGGACATTTAGTGATACATAATTTAAAAAAAAAGAAATCTATTAATATTATTTAACGAACCTGAGCAAACATGAACTAACAAACATACATTTGTGTTTTTATTAACTAATATTAACAAAGATTAATAAATACTGTAACAAATGTATTGCACATAGTTAGTTGCATTAACTAATGTTAACTAATTGGACCTTATTGTAAAGTGTACCATTTTAACTATTTAAAAGGACAAATACTCATAGTTCTATCTAAACCAATTCCAAATATGAAGTTTGAAACGAAGAGGTCATCTAGGAAAGCGATGCCATCTATAAATAATCAAGAATCTAGAACCTGCTACTCCAAACGGCCTCCTCAGCCCTCCTGTGTGTTTCTTTCCGTCCTTCAGCTCCATGCATCCCACACGGATGATCTGACACACCAGGAAGAGGCGCTGTCTGATGAGGTCACTGCTGCTCAGATCCTGAACACAGGGACGTCACAGAAGAACAACGGCAGGTAACACTAACAATTATTTAAAACAATCCAATGCTTTTTTATATTTATCATTGTTAGATTTGTTGTTCAAACGTTTGTTTGTTTGTTACAGTAAAGACTTGCATTATTATAAAAAATATATATTTCAAATAAATGGTGTTCTCTTGAACTTTCTATTCATTAAAGAATACTAAAAAAAGGAATAACAGTTTCTACAAAAATATTAAGCAGCACATTTGTTTTCAACATTGATAAGAAAAAATGTTCCTTGAGCAGCAAATCATCATATTATACTGATTTCTGAAGGATCATGTGACACTGAAGACTGTAGTAATGATGCTGAAAATTCAGCTTTGATCACAGGAATAAATAACATTTTAAAATGTATTCAAAAAGACAAACAGTTGTTTAAAATTGACTTTCAACAACAAAAAAATCATACTGCCCCCAAACTTTTGACCGGTAGTCAACTTGTTCTTACCGTAAAGAGTGCAGGAAGGTTGTTGAGTTTTTCAATCTCTTTCGGCATGCCTGTGCTGTCCCACCGCACCAGGAAGTTTTCACTGATAGGAAAAGACTAAATGTTTCACAAAAATGATTTCCACAAAGCTCAAACAACATTTACTGACCAAACTAGGTCTGTGAAGAAACTATTTTCCACCCTCATCAAAAATCCAATGGTTTCAAAATGGGACACTTTTCAAGTTTGACTTTAATAAACAGTTTTAATGGACTCAGGGTGTTTCGAGGTGTTTTCATAATACAATATACCCTTTTAATTCGAAATGTCAAGGAAAATTTGATGATTCATGATGCAAGCTCTTAAATATAAAGGCTATAACTGAAAGCAAAGAAGCACACTGAATAGGTGTTTTATGCATCTTTTGAAAAACTATTACGTTGACTAGTAAAGAACAGATTAGTTTTCAGTCTCTAGGACATTCTCTCTCTAACATAAAGCAACTCGTCTCATGAAATAAAATAACATGTTATTCATTGTCCAGTTCGTGCCATAATATTTTCACCACTAGCACACTAGCTGCTCATTGTGGAGTATACTGGTGTACTTCAGCTTTTAAAGGACTAATACAACGGTCTACATCAAACAGAAGTTCATCAATATGCAGCGGACATTCAATACTTTTGCTCTTCTGCTTATAAAAAACAAAACAAAAGGAAGAGACTGACTCACCTGATAAATTCAGACTTGTCAGGATCATATAATGACATGAAGAGTTCTGCGTCTTCGCCGATGTTGCATACGAAGTTTTTGAGATTCATTAGGATGCTGTACGTGTGCACGCCGCTGAAGAGGGCCTGACGCCGCTTCTCCAGGCTCTGAAGCCGCATCTACACAAACAAGACACACAAGTAGAGGACCGTTTCACTGAAGTTATGTCATGGGTTTGAGTAACAATCCCAGGGAATGCATTAGCTGATAAAATGTATACCTGAATTCAATGGAAAAAAAGCATCTGTCAAATGCAACAAAAAATGTAAAATTTTACTATTTAAATCAATGTAACCTTCAAAAGACGCTTGAGAGGAAAGTCAATGAGTTCTTTAAGTAATAATGTTTTAAATAATGATTTGAAAAAGATTTTAGGACCATTTTTCACAACAAACCAAACATTTAAAAAAATATATTTAAAAAGCAAGGTTTAATCACCACACCAATGTTGATTAGAGGGGATTATTATTATCAAGAAATAACATTACAAAGAAAGCGCTCATGCAAAGTCCAAAAATAGCTTTTTGACACGCTTTTCAGTTGCAGGTCAATTTTAATGACAGCCATAATTATTTCTCACCAGCCATGGAAATAAACTTTCCATTATAGGGGATTAATAAAAATTCCTTGTGCAATAAAAGGTCTTTAGCACTCCATTTGTATCCTTCCTAGTTTTATTCGGTCAGCTATTCCTGTGAATTTACATTGCAACTCAAACCATGCATTATACAATAAACAGCCAATTATTTTAATTACTCATCAAATCCAATTTGGCAATAGTCATGTGCTAATTCTGGACCCAGGGACAGGGTTCAACAAGCAACTAGAAAGAAAATATTTTCCTAGTACCAGCGTATATATTATACTAATTTGATCATGAACAGAGCGGAAACTAGTGTTTTACCTTCTCCTCCTGTATCCTCTCATCGATACTGAGGGATGCGGTCTCATGAGCCCTGAACAGACTGACCGTGCTGGTGCGTTCGGGATCTAATGTGTTTCCGGCTTCATCACGCACCACTAAATCAAGACCCAGAATCCTGTGCGACAGCCACAGTTATAGTTTACCACACATTCTTACTGCATTATCATCATTAATTATAAACAGTTATATTAAAAGATTCCATCAACTTAGGTTAAATTCAATATTTCTGCTTGAGGACATCAGCAAATTCCATAAACAAAGCCCCTCAAATGAAAACTTATCAAAAGATCTGTTTGGTGACACAACGTGAGGTCCGGGAAGCTGTACCGCACCTGTTCCCATAGTCGATTTTCGCGGTGACTTTCTTCCTCAGCTCCACAAGTTCGTCGTTGGGAAGCGTGCCGGACACAATCTGCGAGCGGTACTCGATCAGACTGTAGGCCATCTGCTGAACGTTCCGGAACAGCGTGGTCTTGTTGTTCTGGTATGTAGACGAACAATTGGTTAAAAACCATATCACAGCTTACAAAACACTAGGGATGGGATTTGTCTTTGTTGAGCAAACACATTGTGGGAAGCTCTGTGTTGAGCTGAAACGGACGATGAGTTCAACTCAAACTAACCACAAATGACACAGGTGGGTTCACGTACCACGTAAAGCTTGTGCCATATTTGTGTCCATTCCCGTAGTGTGGCGCCAAGTTCCTGGACCAAGGGCAAATCTGTAGGTACGACAGTCTCTTGTTTCCTGTACATCAACAGAAGGTTAGAAGAAAAACCTGATTCAGTCAGGTTCTCAAATACCCCCTTAAGTGATCATTTTGAATTAAAAACACAATTCAGCATATTGAATAATATATATTTCAGCCAGTAAGCATACAGTCATGACAAGTTAAGAAATGTCACTATTGGACCATTTAAATAACATTTTAAATAAATGTTATTCATTGAAATACTAATTTAAAAAAGTTTTTAAAAAAAAAACACACACACACATATATATAGGCTCTATTGCATGAGAACCAGTCATTTCACTTTAATGGCAATTAAAGTTTATTAGTAAGTTATTATTTTCAAAAATGTCACTGATAGGAGTAAAATTAAAAATATAAAATGCTCATTTAAAAGATAAATGTCAGAAAAATGTCACTAAACAAATTTTAACTATAGAGAATTGAGAAAAAAATTATTCAGTTGAAACACTTGCTAGTTTGTTGTGTATACTTGTAAGTTTGTTAAATTTGGTCCAAAACAGTCGGCAATTGTGTCAGCAGTGCAGTGACCATGTTGTGTGACTTTTTTGTGTGATATGTTCTTGCCAAATGTGTTGCTATGATACATTCCAGAGCATTTTAACCCATATTTATTAAACATGCATTATTTTAAAAGGCAGTGTAGCCGATTTGTTCCAGAAACATTTTTTGTTATGCTGGTTGAAAGTCCTGATAACAATCAGTTAAGTGTTCTAAATGTATTTTTATATGTATATCAAATCTGTGGAAGGTGTAGGACCATAAAATGTTCGTCCGAATTCAATGATATGATGTCCTACCTGCCTGTCGACATATGTATTTCCATATCTCCACACACCTGTTTGCGCAGACATCACATGATGTCATCAGCGTGATTCATGCTATGCAGATTTAGACAGACGTCAGTCACCGAGCGCCACAAACGAAACAGCAGCCGCCTTTTACAGTTCCTCCTGAACCAAAACAACCAGCTTATGCTGCGTTCACGCCATAAATACTGGGATTTGGCAGAGATGGAAACCTGAGACGTTATACTCGGAGCGGTTCGTGACTTGAATTTATGCGTTTGGCAAAACTATCAACGTCAAAATTAATCTGCAGCAGTCAGGTGGTACAGGTCAGAGCTCTTTAAGTTATGTTCATTATTATTGTATATATATGTGTTATGTGCTTTGAGACATGAGGAATTTTAATGCCGTTTCTTGTCTCGTGACGCTTTATTTTTGCTCCCTGCTGTGCGTGTTTGTGTGTTTCGAAGGAGGAACGGCTTTGGAGACGCTCTGAAGAGAGGGTTGGATCTCATACTTTCAAAAATAACTTGCTATTTCTAGCCCCTCCTTTTAACTGCTTTGAACAAGTGTTACAATCGTGCAACAGTGGGTGTCAAGAGTAAACGAGAAAACTACAAGCCACGGTAGATGACTGGAACTGTAGATTTTTCTGACAGCACATGGTTATATAAGTGATAGACAATTTTTCATTAATGAATTATAGAGCATAATTAACATATGATCTGCCTCTTACCCAGTTCCCTCAACTTTCGCTTCTTTCAGATGAATATAGTTGGCAGGGAAAATGCCCTTTGAAATAAGACAAAGAAGCATTTGTGAGAACCCACGCAATTCATTCCGCCTGCTGCAGAATGTCAGGTAATGATTAGATTGTCATTTTATCAGAAGGATGATAATTATCCCAACACCTTTTGTGATTTCTGTCGTAGTGTGTATCCTCGGTACCACCCTGGGAGAAGGAAGGAAAAAGAACAGATCTTTTTAGACAGATGATGCCACATGGCAGATGCTATGTTCTATATTATTTATATAACAGAATAAGGCAGATGTTCTGTTCGGATTTAACAATATCACTAGCGAAAATATTGAAACTAGGGCAGTTGTAAATAACAAAATCAGGTTTTTTATTTTTAAATCAATCATATTTACAAGAAGAGAGACATTAATGCAAGCACTACAATGTCATAATTACCAGTGGGAAACTCTGTATTGTCTTTAAAACACAGCTTTCCGAGTTGGGGGTGTAAATTAAATCATAATGACAGGAAGCTGATTAATGATAATGGTAATATAATAAAGTTTACATTGTGGATGTTGACTGTACAATGTAGTTTGAGTGCATTTGTGTGCTGTTGAAGAAGAATATCTATAAACCTTGCCAGAAATTACTTTGTTGCAGTACAAGAATGCTAAAATGCACAGATAAAGCATCAATTGTGTGCATAATGCACAATCCTTTCCTATTCATTTTGTTGTATTGGTGATAAAGTTTTTCCTGTCGTTTTCAGCAAGTGAAAAAACTGGAATTGGCCAATGTGTCCCATTTTAATCAGAAAAAAAATCACTTGAATTTACATCACAACTTTAACTTCCAAACTTAAAGGTTTAAGTCCTTCACATGAGGAATGGCATTTTGAAATCAGATGGTTGTTTATTTTTTTAAGCTGCATGTGGACAGCAAATTTAAAAACCCTTGTCCACAAAAATATGAATATATATGTTTTCAACATAATAATAAGAAATATTTCTTGAGCAGCAACTCTGCATATTATAATGATTTCTAAAGGATCAAGTGACACTGAAAACTGGAGTAATGATGCTGATATTACAGCTTTGACCACAGAAATAAATGACATTTTAGAATATATTCAAATAGAAAACAGTTATTTTAAATTGGAATAATATTTTACAATATTGCAGTATTATACCCTCAAGTCATTGCAAAAGAAGTCATTACAAAAGAAGATTTTTTTTAGTATTATTATTTTAAATTTCTCATAGGTTACACAGAAAAAAAGAAAGTCTTACATATTTGCAATAACATGCGGGTCAGTAAATTCTGAGAGAATTTATATTGACACCAGCTTAACGGTCATAGAGAGTAGAAAATGGTCATGGAAAAAAACTTTAAAAACATTATATGTGGACTTTGGTTAAATAAACTGCAACAAAGTGTAAAATATGATCCCTTTAAATCCTCTAAGCAAATATAGTACTTAATTTGTGTGCTCAGGTCATGTGTGAAGTCCATTCATTCAAACATCTCTCAAAGCTACAACAGAACTGGGATACCCCAGATTAAGTGTTCAGTGCAAGTGTGAACACGCTATCAGAAAGTGTAGGTGGACATGTCAAAACGTGTCCAAGAACTCAACACTCACCCTCAAACGTCTCAAGTATGTGTACCGTGTCCCCAACCTGAAGACTCAGCTCTGGCTCTCCTTCGGCATCATAGTTATAGATAGCTGAAATTTAGACAAGAGTGCGTCACAAACTGCAGAGAGCAAAGAGAAAACAAAAAACAAAAACAACAAGGCTGCTGTCTGTCCTGTGAAAGAGGGGGAAAATGACAGCGCACCAACTGTTGCACAAGTTCTTAAGTGGAAAGTTCTCAAGTTCTGCAGGGAAACAGCCACTTGACATGTCTGACGCCTGTCGGAATGACTCAGATCTTCAAATAACGTCAAATGTAACCCAAACTCCATGTGAGATTACAACGAAAAATGATTTTCAGAATATAATGCAAGTTTATTTTGCCCTTAAAAACATGCCATCATGATGCAAGACCGTTGCTTTGCAGTTGATAGGGTGTTCTGGGTGGTTATACTGGTCAAAAGAGCCCACATCATCTGGTGATTTACTAAACAGGGTAAATTAGCGTGAGAGCGCAATTCCCAAAAAGTGCCAATGGGAGTAAAAAACGTGCAAATTAAAGAACACAGGCCAAAAGTGGATTTGCTGGCGCAAGCTGTTAGTAAATCTGACCCCCAAGTCTTTATAATATAATAAAGATAACTTCAAAAACACAGTATGTAAGTTTTGCCGCTACAGGTCGCTTATACAAAACAATAAAGGCATAGCCTGATGATGAGAGTTGAATCATGGGAGTTGTCACAGCCAATGGAAACATCCAACAGGACTCAGGCAGAAACCATGATCATGGGTGAGCTATCATGGGTTATCGTTTATATGACGTCACTGGCAAGGCGCTGCAATGACACGGACTGTTGCGCTGGATAAAATAGCTGATTTCTTTAGATTTAAACATTGTTGGAAACATTTGGGATAATGTAAGTACACAAGTCAACAAAATGCATAACATTGTTTTGATTTAATCCATAAATCTTACATATTGAGCCTTTAACCTTACTTTATAATAAAAAATAACTATTTTATTCCTTAAATTGTTCAATTGTTTTAAAAATGACATACTGTATATTGGTAATTGATTAACTCACTTATGATTGCTTGTAATTAATGATTTGATGATGATTTATTTTATGATGCTGATTGTAATGTTAGATTCCTTCTTGGCACACTTAAAATATACCTCAACCTCAAAGATACAGTTTGGGTCCTTCAGAGACAGCAATATTAATAGTGATACTTGTCTTAGCTAAATAAGTCAATGCCATCATGCTGTAGGGGATATACAACAGACGACAGAAGAGTTTGTGATATACTTGGATGCAACATTGACTTGCACAAACAGCGAAATGTTGGTCACTGTACAAGTGCCAATATGTGGAATGTGAACGCACTAAGAGGTGCTGAGTGCTTTCCTCATTCTAGTAGTAACATTTTTGGGCTGTTGAACTGCAGATGAACCTGAGAGTGCATGTCTGCACTACAAGGCCTGAGTTTTCCCTCCCTCTTAAATGCTGAAGGACACTAGTGGGAGTGCAAGATTTCCTTGTGCCATGCATCTGCCTCCACACTGCTTTCCATCTGCTACACACACAAAATGAGAGTGTGTGCGTACAAAGATGAAATCTAGGAAAGTTTAGCACACTAACACAGTTCTGTTTGCATCATTGAATCGTTAATTTCCTGTTTATCACTGTAAAGCGCAATATAAATAAAGGCAACTTGACTTTCCTCATTCACATATTAAATTACATTAAAGAAACAGTGTCATGACAAAGCAGTCACTGAAACATGATTGGCTGATTCTAGGGGTGGGCGATAAACCAGTTTGTTAACCGATTTAACTAAACTGTTCAGTATTATATCTCAATTGTGCAAAGCACATGGGTCACTTTAAACATTCCCTGCGGAGAAGAAAATGATCAGTCGCTAAGCCTCTCCCTCTTAGTTACTGTCTCTAAAGCTGTCAAGCCCTTCTACTAGCACTTGCTCTAAAGCTGACGTCAAACATGAACAGAAGCAATGGAATTGAGTGAGTTACCACAGAAATTATTGAATAACAATATATATATATATATATATATATATATATATATACATATTTTCTTTTATTATTTTTTTAACAAATTATGTGCTTTCTATTCATCAAAGAATCCAGAAAAAATATATGCATCATAGTTTTCATACAAATATTAAGCAACAACAACAATGAAGACTGGAGTAATAAAAATCTAAAAGTTTATGCATTCATTAATATTCATTTTTAAAAACAGCTAAATACTAAAGTGTGTGTGTGTGTGTGTGTGTGTGTGTGTGTGTGTGTGTGTGTGTGTGTGTGTGTGTGTGTGTGTGTGTGTGTGTGTGTGTGTGTGTGTGTGTGTGTGTGTGTGTGTGTGTGTGTGTGTGTGTGTGTGTGTGTGTGTGTGTGTGTGTGTGTGTGTGTGTGTGTGTGTGTGTGTGTGTGTGTGTGTGTGTGTGTGTGTACACATATATACAAAATGCACAAAAGTGACAGTAAAGACATTTTAAATGTTGAAAAAAGATTTAAAACAAAGTATGTGCTTTCTATTCATCAAAGAATCCAGAAAAAATATATGCATCACAGTTTTCATACAAATATTAAGCAACAACAACAATGAAGACTGGAGTAATGATGCTGAAAATTCACCTTTGCCATTACAGTAATTTAGTTATAATATTATTAAATACAGCCTTGGTGAGTATTAGAGACTTTTGAACAGCAGGGTATGTATAAATGTTTTGCTTAAATCTCCCACTCATGATGCATTAAACAATAAAAAAGATCAAGTACGGCTAAAAAAATAATGTTTTTTCCAATGCCACAGTATCTACAGCGCGATGACACTCAGCCCAGGGGAAAATAGCTCAGGCCTTGTTCAGGCATGCACATTGTTCAGTTCAAATAAAGACTCGCAGATAAACCAAAAAGCTTGAGGCTACATTTCCTAACATGCTTCCACTAGCGCACTGCAGATCTCAAGCACACAACTGATAAATCTGTTTGCTTCTTTTTCACGGCAAAGAAGTATGAAGAAGCTTCTTTCGGTTTAATCTACCGCTGAGTTTGTAGAACAGGTTCATTACAATCTGACATTCTTTGCACATTAAAAAAAAGAAATGTGCTACCATATCTCATAACTCATCAAATCAGCACATAAACTTTGGTCTGGTTCGCTCAGATTAATCATTTATAATACAGGTGCATGATACTTCCTGTCCACGCCCAAACAAATCTAGACCTCAAAGAGGAGTGTCAAACACAAAAGGAGAATTTCACCACCCGAGGCTACATTAAGAATGACAAAAATACCTTTTAATCCATATTAAGTCTTTTTATCACTTCAAAAAAGCTGTCACAGTCTAGGCATCACAGACAGTGCTTCAGTTCACACACTAGGCGCCATTTGAGCATGTGATTTGTTGTCTGGGCCAAATGGGCCATAGAGGTGTCACAGAGTTGGCCTGGTGCATGCTGGGATGTGGGCTGTGCTAACAGGCTCCATTCTGACCGTCTTTGTGTAGGCTCGTCTATGACATCACTGACAGGCAAGTCACACACTAGCACACTGCCACTTGTCATTTTGCCATAAGCATTTTTATGCGCTTTGCTCAAGTACCACTATGAACCGAGCTTTTTTAAAGAGCAAATATGTGATAGCACTTTACAAGGGCAGTGAGACGAATGCCTTGTGGTTATTGTGACAAGTGAAAAAAAAGTGCTGAAGTCATGGTGCAAAAACAGCTTGAATGAGTGCGATTAGAGTTCAGAAGCAACAAAAACATCAGTTACACTTTATTTCGATGGTTCACTTT